>CM057337.1:911238061-912438061 GCA_030015575.1 Agapanthus africanus
CCATGGCTTCAAGGTTTTGTTGACGTTACGTATGTATCCGTCATGTTGACTGATGCATTCCCCGATACGTAATCTTGCTATTCGAGTGTCCTCGCGACTGTCATGTCTTTGATCCCTTCGAGGACTGGACAAGACGTCTTCAAGTAATCTTCCAGGTGATATTACCGTCGGAAGAGCAAACGTTAGGGATATTCCATGCCGCTTTTTACTTGAGGTTAGGCTCAGTTTGGGGAGCCCCGATGAATCAAGACCACTCCGTGCTGGTATGGGATGATCTCTGATAGTATTTTAGGTCTCATTTGAGTTGCCGTCAAGACCCTGAAGCTAGGGATCTTCCTTTGCTTCGTTTGTTGACATTGTGTCTGCCATATTGCGATGAATGTCGAGGTTGTCCCCAGGTTTTCTATGGACCTTCGAGGCTTGGAACTAGGGACTTTGCCATGGCTCCTCTTGTTGATGTCACGTTTGCATCCTGCTGGTGTGAGGAGAAACGCCAGTGTTGATCTCTAGGCTGTCTATGTCGACGTCGAGATCTGTCTTCCCTTTGACGAAGCCTGGTGGGACAATATAGTTCCCTTTTCATTTGTGCCTATGGGGTCGATGTGGACTCACCTGCAGGGCAGAAGTTTCATTCATTTTTTTTATTTCTTCCCGCGATGCTTTATCATTTCAGCTTTTTATATCGTGAAAGTCGCGATTGCCCAATCATTTTGGCTTTTTTATCGCGGTGCCCAATCATTTCAGCTATTCTTTTCTTTTTTTAACTCGCTGTTTTTTATTGCGAGTTGCCCAAACGTTTCGGCTGTTTTTATATGCATATATTTTACTCGCTGATTTTTATTGCGAGTTACCCTATCATTTCGGCTATTTCATATGCATTTTTTGCTCGTTGATTTTTGTTGCGAGTATGGGACTTGAGATCTGATACCAATCTTGGCATCAACACCGTTGCGACTGGAATATTGTCAGGAGCGAATCATCATTTGTCGCGAAAGGACTTAAAATTTAATACCGATTTAGACATCAGCATCGCTACAACTGGGATATTACCAGAAGCGAATCATCATTTGCCTTTGTCGATTTGAACAAAAGTGGCTTAGCAAACATGGTTAGGATCCTGTTGACTAAGGCCTTTTGACTTTACGAGCCGTAAGGGTCTCATAAAGTTATTTCTCCCTATGAGTCGTGAGGATCTCGTAGGTGTGTTTTCTCCTTAGGATTGGTGAGGATTCCTAAGTGACATCTTATTTTGTAAGTCGTAAGGATCTCACAAGAGTATTTTCTCCTTGCAAGTCGAGAGGACCTACAAGTGTTGTTCACCAAATGGGGAAATTTCGCGCCATTGGTGGAACTAGGTGAGGAAACGTTTATTTATGCCCGTTGATTGTATACAAGGGCCGATATTGGACCACCTGTAGGGCAACTTGGGGAATGTGATGGCTTAAGAACAGATTCAGGTCCCTGTATCTTAAGGCTTTTGAATTCTATGTGCCGTGAGGGTCTCATAGGGGGGAATTCTTCTTACGAGTCGTGAGGATCTCGTAAGTGTAATTTCTCCTTGGGAATCGTGGGGATCCTTAAGTGTGTTGCTCCCTTGTGAGTCGTAAGGATCTCACGCGGGTATTTTCTCCTCACAAGGTCGAGAGGACCTTGCAGGTGCCTTTATTTTAACGAGATAGCGCCCTTTCGGGTTTTCACAAACTCGCCGGTAGCCCTGCTGTTTTTACTCACGGATCCCTTTCGGGTTTTCATCCGTGCCCATTTCGCTTATGGACGTACCGTTTTTTTTATTCTCTGTTCGCCAATGGAACTTATTGGAGACTTCACCACCGGGGCAGCCGCGCGGCCAGCGGGCCTTAAGTTGCATTCCTCGCCGTTGGGACTTGTGGACTTGAATTCCACCCTCGCCATGTTTGAGGCGACGTATTTAGTTTAAGGACATATCGGTCCATTGTTAGTTTAAGGACATCTCGGTCCATTGTTAGTTTAGAGACATCTCGGTCTATGGGCTTCGTTTAGCAGCCTGTCTATTGGGTCTTTTGGCAGCTATGGGGATTTTGGCACCGGTCCTGCTCCCAGTTCCTTTGCGTTGCTTTCCGACGCCGAGAGAGTTTCTTCGTTATTTAACGATGAATGAGAAACCATGTGGCAACTAGCTACATAATCTTCGGTTTCTCCTGACGAGCCATTTTCCTCATCATCGTCACTATCTCCGTTCTCAAGTATATGGTTGAGAAACTCTTCGAGTGTGACTGGGGTCCGCGCCTTTTGGTTGTATTCCTCCAGAGCATCGATGTATTTTTGCAGGTCCGTACGCTTGTCGTCAGGCTGCGTGGGCTTCTTAGTCTTCTTCTTTGCCTTTGGAGACTCCGAAGGCTTGGCCTGGAGGTCCTGCCTATCATTACCAGTTTTCAGTGCTCGGTGCAGTTTAAGCATCCTCTCAATGATCTCGGGCTCCAGCGGGCTTTTCCATTTGGTCGCCGGACATGCTTGAAGATCTTTCAGCATTCTTTTGGTTGTGGCCGAAAGGACAACTTCCTACAGAGCTTCTTCCACAAACGACTATGATGCCCCAGCGTATCCACCTTTTAAGGAGTGTATCTCTGTGGTGGGTTCACCCTCCAGTTCTCGGACAGCGCAAACTTCCCTTGTTGGTATTGGTCCTCGACCCAGTTTTCTAAGACATAGCAATCTTCGATTGGATGGCTCATTATTCTATGGTAGGGGCAGTAATTAGGACTGTTGACGTCACCAGGCTGCAGTGGGCGTCTCGGATCTGGCAGAGTGATGAGCCTGTTGCGCACCGCCAGTTCGAACAGTCTCCTCGTTTTATCCCGGGGAAATGAGTAAGGACGTCTCAACTTGTCCTTGAGGGATTGGCTTGTGTTGCTTTGGCGAGCGACCGGTTTGCCTATGGTCCATCTGGTCCATTTGGGCCAGCTTGTCAATCAAGGCCTAGAAGGTGGTCGGCTTGAAGAACATCATAAATTGGGATATAGTCGCCTGAGGATCAAGGGTCTTTACGAACATACCCATGGCATGAGCTTCTTCTATGCGTTATTCGCAGTTTGACCATAGGTTCCGCCACCGAATTGCGTATTGAACCCAGGTTTCTCCTGGCTTCACCCTGGTATTGATTAATGCGGTGATTGGGATGCGCTCGCTTGCGTTTGCGAAACGCTGCATGGACAGTAGCTCCATTTCTGTAAATGTTTTGATGGAGTCATTCGGAAGCTCCGAGTACCATTCAAATGCTGTCTCCGTCAAGCTGCCTACGAATTGGCGAAGCAGCAGTTTGTCGTCGCCTCCAGTATTGCCGCATAGAGCTCTGAAATGAGCGACGTGCTGATGGGGATTGCATGTCCCCTTATACACGTGGAATTTAGGGATCGTATATCCCGGCGGGTACTTGATTTGATCGTACCAGCTTGGATAAGGTCGTCCAGTTCTGACGACTTGGCCAGCCGCTTCGCTTGACTGATGAGCTCGTATTTGTTGAGCTATGTAATCGTCAAGGGAAGCCTTAGGGATTGTTTCTTCCTTGGCTGCTGAGAAAGCCGGTGGAGGATTTGACGTTTTCCCTCTGTCGTCTTCGATAATTATTGGAGGGTCTTTGGCTGGAGGATCCGACTGGATCACCATCCCAACCATGTCTTGGAATAGGAGCGCCATTTGCTTCATATTAGAGGCTTGTTCCGCGGCCTCCTTATCCTTTCTCTCCAGCACCCTCCGCAGGAACTCGGTGTCGGTCTCCTGATCTTGGCGTTGTTCAAATGATACTTCCGGGCTTTCTTTTTGTCCAGTGAGTGCTGACATCCTCATTAGCATTTTTTGGAGCTTTTGTTGCTGCTCTTGAGCTTTTGTCACAGACCGTGTGAGTGGTCGATGACCCGTGGAAGTACGGCTTTCCTCTTTCCCAGAAGCCATGTACACCGTGTGTACTACCGTGCTCCTAGACTTGGGGCATTTGGGTCCAGTGCCTTTGGAATTCGCCGCAGGCAGCGGGGTTTTCTCTGGCCTTCTCCTTTTGTGAGAGGTTGAAGTCGGGAGGGCCATTGCAGCAGGAACCCATGCAGACGATACCTTCCGTGGTGTGACGGCGGGATGGTCCTCCTCCTGTCGAGCCTTCATTTTCCTCAGTCGGCGGGAGAAGTCTTTATCGATCATAGAATCTTGGATCTTCCACCAAACTCTGTGGATCTTGGAGGACAGTTGTTGAGGAGGCTGTTCCGATTTCACTTGTGCCATGCTTTCAGAAGGCGGAGGAGACTTTTTCAATATGGCGGTTGGAAAGTTTTTGCGCACCCTCTTGAGCAGCTCGAAGCTGTTCCCAGTTGGAACAGCGGTGTCAATTTCCACCATTGGAGCTGGTGGGGTAAGTCCATAGGGGGAACTGCCCCCAGCCTTCCTTACTCGGCGCCAGTGGCGACGTCGAGCATGTCGTGCAGATGGGACCGCCTCTGTTGTCGAAGTGACCTCGTTATGCCCCCTGCTTTGATGAGAGGCTGTTGTCGGTGTCAACCTGTCGAAGGCTGACGTCCGCTGGGAGGGGACGGTTAATCTTTCAAAGGCCGACTTTCTGGTAGGGGAAGCATTTTTGATGACTTCACCCATAGCAGGAGTTGGAATGGCCAGTCTTGCGAAGACCGATCTTTTAGCAGGAGAAGCCTCTTTGATGACTTCATCTGCCGGAACAGGAATGGCTATCCGCTTCGGGATAACCCCTTCAGGTATTGCGAGCCTCTTTGTGGGCCCATTGGAGCTGTGGCTCAGCCTGTTAAAGATTGAGGCGTTAGAATTGGATGACCCGTTGAGAGGGGCCGCGGTGGTTGCAAGCCGATCGAAAACCGACTTCTTTGGAGTCTCCTGTGATGGCACTGGTGAGCTGAAACTCGCTGGCGGGAGCATGGTCCCGAAAAACAGTCCAGTGGTGGCCTTAGTCACTTGTTCCACTGGCATTGCAAAGATGGAGGCCGCTTGGGGCCCGTAAGTCACTCCTCCGGCGGGGACGGAGTACGATTTGCTGTTGCAGGTGCAGTTGGAAGCCATCGATTTCTCTTCTCTTCTGCATAAGAGCAAGAAACCAAATCTTAGTACCTCAAATCCAGGGGCAACCATATTAAACCGTGATTTATTTGTGAACACGACACATGAAGTGTGGAGTGAAAAGTGGAAAAGGTCCCACCGGGCGTGCCATAATCTGTTTACCGCCGGAAACCAAGAAGACAAACGTCTTGCCTGAATTTAGGGGCACATGCTATTTGGATTTATCTGTCCACCTCTCTGAAGATACCAAGTTGATTTATGGCACCGTATATCGGAGGTCTGGACGGATGCGGCCGTTGAAGCAGACTTCGTCAGATTCCCCCTCGTTTGCGAGGGTTTTTTGATTGTGGGGACGCTCTTCCCTGCACGCGCAAGCCCCTGCAGTTAATTACGTTACCGCGTAGCGGTAACCACTTTCTTCTGCTCCAGAAGGTCACTTTGTGTCGTGTGTGTTTGTTTTATTTTTGGTTGCCCGTGGATTGCATACGGAGACTAATTTATGTTGCCACCCGTAGGGAGTGGATTAGTCCAAATCCGTATATTCTTAGATTTGGGTTTAGTTTGATTTAAGGATCGTTAATCTCGTTTGACATTAAGATCAACTTAAACGTTTGTTAAGGATACGTTAGTCTAATTTTAGACTAAGATCTACTCAACGGGATTTTTGGATCATTCAGACCCAACAAAAGAGCATTTGGGCTCTATTGCTTTAGTTTAAGGACGTTGCGGTCCATTGCTAGTTTAAGGACGTTTCAGTCCATAGCTAGTTTAAGGACATTGCGGTCTATAGAGGAAAGTTGTTGGTTGTCGGGACTCGCTACCTCTCTGAAGACGTTGAAGAATTACAACGACATGTATCAAAGGTGTGGAGAGATGTACCCTTGAACCGAATTCCAGATTGAGGGGAGAGGTCATGGTGGACCATCGAAGAATCATTAGTCATTTTGGGGAGACTAAGATTAACTTAGGAGATGTGGGATGAATATCATTTTGGTCATCATCCATTGAGGAATCATTAGTTTGGGAAATCATGAGCATAGAGACTCTGTCTATTTGGAGATCTAAGACGTTTTTAATCTCAAGAAGACTTAGCCAATTTGGGGCTGAAGTTGGCTTCTTATAGTGTTAAACACTAATGTATGCTCGGTGCTCACGTGCTCCACGTGATACTCTATATAGTGTTAAACACTAATGTATGATCGATGCTCACGTGTTCCTACGTGAGACTCCAGAAGCAGTGTTAAACACTGAAATTTAGGGCGCTCACGTGTGGCACGTGAGACGCCAAAAGCAGTGTTAAACACTAAAATTTGGGACGCTCACGTTTGGCACGTGAGGCGCCTGAGAGTTGGCGTTATGCACTTAGGTCCAAATCCCCATCTGAATATAAGTGTTAAACACTTAGTCTTGTGGCTCTCACGTGTGGGCACGTGAGGCACCGCACAGTTGGCTTTTCCTCTCTTTGGGTTTATTTCCTTTTCCTTTTCCTTTTATAAGTGGTAAGCACTTAGCTCATATAATGCTCACGTGCGAACACGTGAGGCGCTCAAAATGTGAGCACTGCCGTTGGAATTTTCCCCTTTTCCAGGTAAGTGTTAGGTAAGTGTTTGGGGGTCACGTGGGAACACGTGAGGCGCTCTAAAATGGGAATTGTCTTTGATTTATTCTCCCTTTCCTTTATGAGTGTTGAACACTATTAGGTTGTCACGTGGGATCACGTGAGGCGCCCCAAAAATGAGAACCGTTTTTGATTTATTCCCTTTTTCTTTTTGTAAGTGCTGAGCACTATTAAGGGGTCACGTGGGATCATGTGAGGCACCCCAAAAATGAGAACTGTTTTTGATTTATTTCCCTTTTCTTTTTATAAATGTTGAGCACTATTAGGGGGTCACGTGTGGTCGCGTGACTCAATCTCAATTGCTCCTTTTTGTTCCTCAGAGGTGCTCACGTGGGAACACGTGAGCTGTCGTGATAGCGTTGAACACTAATCATTTCTTTTATGTGCATGGAAATCTTGATATGAGTTTTGAGAATTTCAGGTCCCTTATTTTTATAAGAATTAAATTCTTATGCAGGGTTAAACCCTAGTTTTATCAGAGGAATTAAATTTCTATATCTTTTTGTAAGAATTAAATTCTTCGAAGTTAGTTCTTTTTTCTAAGTTTTGAATATGCATGACAGAATTTTCCCGATGAGAATTAAATTCTCAACTTGTGGGGAGATCTGCTTCTGCCGACCTCAACCAGAGAAAGAACTAAGTTCTCTTTAGAAGAGTTAAACTCTTGGAATGGCGAAGAAGAGGTAAAATAATCTCTCTGTCTTTCTTCTTACCTAGGGTTTCTTTTTCTAAAAAAGAACTCCTTGTAAGTCCATGTCGCGCATCCCGGGGGTCCGCGGGGAGGCGGAATATGTGAAAAACGATTTTCAAAAGGTTCGCGGCACGGACTCGGACTCCAGGATCGGTGCTAAACCCAAACTAGCAACTAGAAGTGAGGTAAACTAAATGTCCAGAAGTTTATACCTCATGATTCCGGTCCTTCGGGTCTTCTTTCCTCGCTGTCCTCCATCTCGTCGTCGACTCTATGGATCATATCGGATCGCCGCTTCCTCGTCGGACTCCTCAAATCCAAGATGATCCACCCGAGGAGATGTGCATCGAACTCCTACCTCAACCGAATCAACTAGGGCATCAAGATCGCCACCCATGATGCCGTATACAATGTAGAGATGTGTGGATGGATTGCAATATCTTTTCTTACCCTAGATCACTCAACACATGAGTTCACTAGGGTGAGAGGAAGAAGATGGCTATGGAAAGAAACTAATGAGGAAAGAGAATGAATAAAAGAGATGGCTCTCCTCTAGTTTTTCTCAACTGAACCAAATTCTATTTTCTCATGAATAAATCCATAGAAAACAATATATTATGGTTCAAGTAACAAAAAATGAGTCATGGGACCAAATGCCACCATGTGTCATGAGAAGCTTCATCCAAATCCATGCAATTTCCACCTCATTCTTTCCATGTCATAAATCATTTTCATTTAAACTAAAATGAAAAATAACAATATGACATGTCACCTTCTAGAAGCATATTTGACCAATTTACAAAAATACCCCTCGTCCGTATATACATATCCGTATCCGTATTTCGAAAAATGCGGATACAAAAGACGAAAACAATCCATCAATACAATACTAGGATCCGGCTTAAACCAAAGCCCACTAGTATTGTCCGTCGGAATCATCATGCGCGCACAAGTACACGCACGTGACCGAACCCTGTCGTAAAACCATACGACCTCTACATCTTTTGTCCGATGCAGGGAAACCCTCTGTGTGGGACTCTAAAGACTCGATGCTACGCTGGCAGTGGTTTTAACCACAGACCGAAAGTGGCACCAGCTGTACGTAACAGCCCCCAGGTATTGTCGATGAGAAGGCCAATGAGAATAACTCATCCGAATTCCAACTGAGTCTATCTGTGACAATCTCCGTACAGTTCGGTCTGTTCGTCTAAGAGTATCGCATATCGGGCCTAGGGGCGGTAAACGTTAGACCCCTAATAGCTGTATAAGTCGTGTCGAAGTATAGCCCAAAACGCTCTAAGAAACTACTGGAGTACCTACCAGTAAATCTCGCTTGCCTAGGTCAAGAACTTTGTGTAATGGCCTTCCGAACACAGCGCGATATCAACCCCCGATACAGGGAGAGACGAATCCTATCTAACCGCCACTGCCTCCAAGTGCTTCGGGACTGCACCTAACTACTACTTGTTTGCATGACTCTTTTGAGCCGTGGTAGGGTAGTAATCAAAGTACAGTGGGAACACACTCGAGGCGAAGTAGCAGTGTCAAGTCGACGGACTAAGCTGTACTCATGTCACCTGGGAACTGTTACCCGACGATAGGTATAATACCCACCTCCAGTTCTCGACGAGTCCTGTCCAGTGTACTCATAACCTAATGAGCACCTGCATACTATCTCCAGTATGACGTACTAATGGCTGTGGGACAGACCATCTCCCCTGCTGGGATAAGAAGCGTATACACTAGTCTATTCTGGAGTATCGACGCCCTGTCTCGATAATCTTACGACTAGGGACCTGTATAGGATGTGCTTATAGACTACCCAGCTCCCACCAGTGTGACTGCCATCACAACGCTAGTAATCAAGCTAAGATCCTAAGGGCTCTACTAATATGTATAAGCGATATGTTAAAAGAAACATACGCACATATTGAGGTAGATACAAACTAGGTAGCACACTACTATTTTGAGAAAGACTGTTACTGTATCTGTGTATATCCCAAGCTCCAATTAAGTAATATACAATCCAGTATGATACAATAATGGCCTCTAGGGCATATATCCCTAACAATCTCCCACTTGCACTAAGGCCATATATTGGCGTATCGCAGACCAAAGATCTCGAATAACCACTCGAACGTGTATGAGCGATGGCCCCGATGGGTGGATCTGCAGTGTTGTTCTCCGTATCTACTCTTCTCACCTCGATCTCCTGGAGATTAACTATCTCCTTAATCAGGTGGTACCGCCTCAAGATATGTCTGTATCACTGATGGGATCTGGGTTCCTTCCCTAAAGCTATAGCGCCGATTGTTGTCACAATACAAAAGTATAGGACCAACAATGGAAAGAACCACCTGAAGTTTAGTTACGAACTTCTTTGTCTAGACTACTTCTTTTGCGGTGTCACATGCAGCGATATACTCTGTTTCCATTATCAAGTCTGTAACGGTGTTCTGCTTGGAGTTCTTCCAACAGACCGCCCCTCCACTGAGGGTGTAGACTTAATCCGATATGGACTTGAGTCATCCTTGTCACTCTGGAAGCTGGAGTCAGCAAAGGCCTCGATCTGGAGGTCTTTTTCCGCTATACACCAAGAACATCTCCTTAGTCCTTCTCAGGTACTTGAGAATGTTCTTTACCGCTTTCCAGTGCTTCTTCCCTGGGTATGACTGATACCGGCTTACCATGCAGAGTGCGTAAGTAACATTTGGTCCGGTACACAACATCGCATACATTATAGAGCCTACCACAATAGCGTGGGATATAATCGACATGCGAGCCTTTTCTAAATCAGTCTTGGTAGACATCTCTTTGGAGAGGGTGATTCCGTGACAAGCCGGTAGACTACCGTGCTTAGAATCTTCCATACTAAATGTTTTCAGTATGGCGTTGGTGTACCTTAACTTTAAAAGTCCCACCATCCTCTTTGATCTATCACGATAGATCTGGATCCCCAGAATGTAGTTGGTATCACCCAGGTCTTTCATGGAGAACCTCTGTGATAAGAATCCTTTTGACTGATAGTAGCATAGGAATGTCATATCCTATTAAGAGAATGGCATCCTCGTTCTAGACGAGGAATCCCACAGTTCTCCCTACAATCTTACTATAGATGTATGGTTCATCCGGATTTTTGATAAAGTCGAATTCTTTGACCAGCTCATTAAAACAGATGTTCCTACTCCGCGATTCCTGCTTTAGTCCATGGACTTAAGCATCTTGCACACTATCCTGCTACTCCCACTCTGATTGAAAAACCCTCTGGCTGAACCCTATAGATGCACTTTTCCAAATACTAAAAAGCCATCTATATGTCCATCTGCCAGAACTTACAATCATGGAAGGCAGAAATGTCAAGAAGGATCTGAATGGATTTGAGCATAGCCACTGGAGAAAAGGTTTCATCATAGTCCAAACCAGGTCTTTGATGGAAAAACCCTTTCCAACAAGTCAAGCCATCTAGGTTTTAACATGTCCATCTACACCAATCTTCTTTCTGAAGATCCATTTATAGCCTTCGGGTTTTACCCCTTCCGGAACAAAGTTCAAAGTCTATACTTTATTGGTGTATATGGACTCCATTTTGGTCCACTTTGTATCTAGCTATTTTATCGAGTCTCTGCTCTAAATGGTATACTGGAAGCTAGTTGGCACATCTAATGATGCAATCCTCTCTATCACCGTCTATGAAAAAACCTCAGTTTCTCTCGGGTGGATGAGACTGTCTACTACTTCCCCGGAGTGGCGCAAGTATGTCCTGTTCTTTTTGAAACTTCCGATTCTACCTTACTTTCAGTAATAGTTTGTGGTTCTGGAATTTCTTCCAGTTCTATTGCACTCCCACTAGTTCCTATAAAAAGATTAATTTTCCAATAAGTGGGCAATCTGAGAAACAAAGATCTTTTGTTCCTCCGCGTAATAGAAAAGATACCCATGGAGTCCTTTGGGTATCCCACAAACTTAAACAGTACCGAATGTGCCTCGAACTTGTCCGCATACTGCTTTTTTTACAAAAGCCGGACATCCCTAAATCTTCAGGTACTGAAGATAGGGTTTCTTTCCACTCCACATCTGATATGGTGTGGTAGGCACGGTCTTGGTATGAACCCTTTTCAAAAGATATGCAGCTAATCTTAGTGCATAACCTCAGAAGGATAACGATAACTCAGTGTTACACATTATGGAACAAACCAAATCCAATAGGGTTATGTTCCATATCTCCTATACACCATTATGTTGTGATGTGTATGGAGGAGTAAGCTGAGAGAGAATTCCTTTCTCTTTTAGGTAATCCAGGAACTCGGTATTTAAGTATCACTACCTCGATCAGATCTCAGTGACATGATACTTGTGCCTGTTTGGTTTTCCACTTCATTCTTATATTCCCTGAATTTCTCAAAGGCTTCGGATTTATGCTTCAATAAGAAGACATGTCCTAACCCAGAGAAATGATCCGTAAAAAGAAATGAAATAGGAATTACCACTTCGTGCATATGTAGACATTAGACCAACACACAATACTGTGTATGAGTCCTAAGAGCTCGCTCGCTCTTACTCCATATCCAGTGAACGGAGTCTTTGTCATCTTTCCTATGAGACATGATTGACTAGTTGCATACGACTGATATTCGAACGGATCCAAAATATCCTTCTCTATGTAACTACGCCAACCTTGTTTCAATGATGTGACGATGTCTATAATGTCATAAGAAAGCCCTATTTGATTCTGGAGACTTTCTTATAAGTGCGTTCTGGACGTTTGAAAACCTTGAGCTTGATCTAATACGTATATACCATATCTAATGTACCTGACCCAATCAATACTTTGATTTAGGTGGATATGGTCCACATCGCTTACATATGTAAATCATATCCTTCTTTATAATGTAAAGATACAGATATGACTTTACAAGCTGGACTAGGTACACACAAACAGTTATGTAAAGTCAATAACTGCTCTCTTGTCAATTCTAGATGATATTCCCCTACGGATACAGCATCCATGCTCATTCTGTTAGCACCTCAGAGAGTCATATCACCTGCCTTGATAACCCTACGGTTTCTCAATGTCTGTAAAGAATTACAGATAAGAAATCCTGATCTGGTATCATGTACCCAGAAAGTAGAGCTAATTGACAGACATTTTTCAAACACTAACACACCTGAAACCGAAGCCACAACATGCTTCGGATCCCAGATTCTGGCTTTCCAAGCCCTGCATCCCTTCTGCCAATGCCCTTTCCCGTGACAATAGGAACAACCCTCCTTTACTACTGTTAGCCCTAAAACTTTTGCCCTTCCCTTTTCTTCTACCTTACAGACACCGCCTATCGGCTTTGCGGAGGTCTTCTTCTTTTTACCCTAGGCTTTCGCCTTGGATCTAGAAGAGGAAGATTCCCCAATAAGCAGTGCGGGTGTCTCCTTGGTTTCCTTCAGGGTGCCCTTAACTGGAAGTATAACTTTCTTCCCCTGGGCGTAAGTAGAAGGTAGGGACTATAGAAATAAGTCAGCATATGACTCGTTCTCCAACCTGGTCTCCAGGTCTGTGAGCTAATCAATATAGCTAGTCATCGTAAGAATGTTGTCCCCCACAGGTGACCCGACAGCCAACCTCGCTTGAAACAATTCGTTCGAGGTCTCATATCTCGCGATACGAGATTGCTCTCCATATAAATATTTGTTATGGAGGAAGATGGAAGCTAAGTCCATCTTCTCATGCTGCCTCTGGTATACACCATTAACTGAGACCAACACGAGGCACTTGGCATTCACACAATCTTTTTCCGTTGTCTTATGGATATCAACATCCGCGACGGTGGAAACTGGACCTGGGACGACGGTGGTTTGAGTAATAAAGAGGTGGTTCAGCTTGTCATAGGAAATGGACATCTGGACAAACCTTTGCCAGTTTCCATAGTAAAACTCAGTCGTGTTATTATCTAACTGTAACCTAATCTGGTCACCTGGTTGCTGTAATTAGGAGAGAGAGAAGAATACACTCAGCATGATGCTCTTGCAAGTTTAGATTGGTTTTTAGTTTATCTAAACAGGATGGCTCCCACTGTATCTCGAATCCCTCTTCAAACCATAAAAGAAGAATTAGTCAGGATTAATCTCACTTTACAATACTTGCTTAACCTTTCGGCCAGGCTGGTGTTGGTACTTCGAGGGAGGTTTTCCAACGCTTTCGCGAAATTCCTTAATTACAGAACCTATTTTCCCTGAAGGCGTAGCCCCACTAACACCGTTCTAGATACCTACTTGGTTTATAACATTGATTGTGTTTAGTGAAGAAAAATCCCGAGGAGTAGCGGATACTCATAGTAGGATCGGGATCCAAATATCATTGTGTGATAAAGCTGAAGGAATCCTACCAAAATTATCACACTCCAAATGGTATGCAGCACCAGCAAGTTTCAGTTTCTTTAGAAACTCCCGATGTGGATTTTTGCCCCATGCTCTTATGACCTTGACTAAGGCCAACAAATCATAAGTCACATGTCAAGTTCTACCCGTTATTGTCCAGGTTAATTTGAACCCACCCGCACATACCCTTGACTAAGGCTAACAAAGTAGTACGACTGTCCCAAACCAACGCATCTATCTATGCTACATATGAATACCCGGCAGCTACCAATCACTATGCATTGACTAAGGCCAACAAACATAGCTTGAATACTACTGAATATTCATATGAAATGACAGAGGGCTACGAATGGTTTTGGCGAAACCGTGAACGTAGTGAACTTGATATAATCGAAGGAACCTGATAGCTTTTAAAATGAGTGGTTTAAGCTCCGCATTTAAAAGTCTGCTGTTTTGAAAAAACCGAGTGGTTTTTAAAAAAATTCCAACGATTCAGTTTTGGTTTGTTTGCTTTGCATTAATGTAATGCAGTCCCATCAATTACACCTATCATCACAGAAAAAGACAAAAATACAACATCTACTTATGCCATCCGCATTCGCCACTAGGCCCCGTCTAACACCATTAGGTTACTTAACTAACGCTAGAGTGTGGGCTGGACTAGCGCGGATGCAAAACATAAGTAGCGTCTATTATATAACATTTATAATAATAGCATTCGTCTGACGCAATAATAGGCATTCCAGATCACAGATGAATATGTTGGATATACTAGGAATTCCGCGTTTCGTTTAAGCATGTAACGAAAGACGGATTCTACGGTCGTGATGAATAGCCAAACCCTACCCCAGACCCCTACGGGTGCCAAACCCCACCCCAGACCCCTACGGGTGCGACAAACTACCCGTCAAATTCCAGAAGTGAAGCAACTTCTCTCAGCAAAGTGAGTAGGCCACTCGGCACTTCAAAAAACCCGGTAGTCTGTGCATCCCACCTTGGATCTATCCTAGGAGCAGAAAACAGTAAAAAGAAATAATACAATATCGGTGGCTATAACCTCAACCCGAATGCGCCCCGCAAAATAATATTACATCAAATTACAATTTACATCGAATGAAAGATAAAACAAACGCACATCTCACATTCCCGGCTATTCATCCACGACGATCCAACACGTTCATACACACAAACCAACAGATATGTGCAACTTCAAACTAACCGACATATAGCAATTAGATGAAGTTTAAAACACATATAAACATTACAGAAGAACCGGTTAGCCAAGCACAATTAGAATTTCGATCGAAATACATTTTCCGTATCTACTCAAATGCAAACCAGCATATCAAAAAAATACTTAGGGTAGAAACCAAATATTCCAGAGAACTAAACACCCAAAGAAAGAAATAATAGAAGAAGATTATCCTGAATCGGCCTCGACTCGGCCGCGACTCAGCTGTGGATCGGTCCGATCCGCCGTGGTTCCGCGGTCGTCTTGGCGATTCAGGGGACAATCTTTCTTCAGCCATCTTAGAAAACCCTGCACATATTTTTAGTACACCTGAAATAATTTTTCTAGCACTTTTAAAAATCGACAGAAAGTGAGGGTTTCCGATGTTTAGTTTTCCGGTTTTTCGACGATCGAAGTTCTAAAACTTGCTAACGAACTAGTTTGGGTTTAATAGGCTCTGATACCACTGTAAATCTATGTCGTGCATCCCGCGGGTCCGCGGGGAGGTGGAATATGTGAAAAACGATTTTCAAAAGGTTCGCAGCACGGACTCGGACTCCAGGATCGGTGCTAAACCCAAACTAGCAAGTAGAAGTGAGGTAAACTACATGTCCAGAAGTTTATACCTCATGATTCCGGTCCTTCGGGTCTTCTTTCCTCGCTGTCCTCCATCTCTTCGTCGACTCTATGGATCGTATCGGATCGCCGCTTCCTCATCGGACTCCTCAAATCCAAGATGATCCACTCGAGAAGATGTGCATCGAACTCCTACCTCAACCGAAGCAACTAGGGCTTCAAGGTCGCCACCCATGATGCCGTAGACAATGTTGAGATGCGTGGATGGATTGTAATATCTTTTCTTACCCTAGATCACTCAACACATGAGTTCACTAGGGTGAGAGGAAGAAGATGGCTATAGAAAGAAACTAGTGAGGAAAGAGAATGAATAAAAGAGATGGCTCTCCTCTAGTTTTTCTCAACTGAACCAAATTCTATTTTCTCATGAATAAATCCATAGAAAACAATATAATATGGTTCAAGTAATAAAAAATGAGTCATGGGACCAAATGCCACCATGTGTCATGAGAAGCTTCATCCAAATCCATGCAATTTCCACCTCATTCTTTCCATGTCATAAATCATTTTCATTTAAACTAAAATGAAAAATAACAATATGACATGTCACCTTCTAGAAGTATCTTTGACCAATTTACAAAAATGCCCCTCGTCCGTATATACATACCCGTATCCGTATTTCGAAAAATGCGGATACAAAAGACGAAAACAATCCATCAATACAATACTAGGATCCGGCTTAAACCAAAGCCCACTAGTATTGTCCATCGGAATCATCATACGCGCACTAGTACACGCACGTGACCGAACCCTATCGTAAAACCATACGACCTCTACATCTTTTGTCCGATGCAGGGAAACTCTCTGTGTGGGACTCTAAAGACTCGACGCTACGCTGGCAGTGGTTTTAACCATAGGCCGAAAGTGGCACTAGCTGTACGTAACGGCCCCCAGGTATTGTCGATGAGAAGGCCGATGAGAATAACTCATCCGAACTCCAACTGAGTCTATCTGTGACAATCTTCGTACAGTCCGGTCTGTTCGTCTAAAAGTATCGCACATCGGGTCTAGGGGGCGGTAAACGTTAGACCCCTAATAGCTGTATAAGTCGTGTCGGAGTATAGCCCAAAACGCCCTGAGAAACTACTAGAGTACATACCAGTAAATCTCGCTTGACTTGGCCAAGGACTTTGTGTAATGGCCTTCCAAACACAGTGCGATAACACCCAATACCGGGAGAGACGAATCCTATCTAACCGCCACTGCCTCCAAGTGCTTCGGGACTGCACCCAACTACTACCTTTTTGCATGACTCTTTTGAGCCATGGTAGGGTAGTAATCAAAGTACAGTGGGAACACACTCGAGGCGAAGTAACAGTGTCAAGTCGACGGACTAAGTTGTACTCATGTCACCTGGGAACTGTTACCCGACGATAGGTATAATACCCACCTCCAGTTCCCGACGAGTCCTGTCCAGTGTACTCATAACCTAATGAGCACCTGCATACTATCTCCAGTACGACGTACTAATGGCTGTGGGACAGACCATCTCCCCCTGCTGGGATAAGAAGCGTATACACTAGTCTATTCTGGAGTATCGACGCCCTGTCTCGATAATCCTACGACTAGGGACCTGTATAGGATGTGCTTATAAACTACCCAGCTCCCACTAGTGTGACTGCCATCACAACGCTGGTAATCAAGCTAAGATCCTAAGGGCTCTACCAATATGTATAAGCGGTATGTTAAAAGAAACATACGCGCATATTGAGGTAGATACAAACCAGGTAGCATGCTACCATTTTGAGCAAGACTATTACTGTATCTGTGTATATCCTAAGCTCTCATTAAGTAATATAAAATCCAGTATGATACAATAATGGCCTCTAGGGCATATATCACTAACACTCCTCTTCCTTTTTTCCTCAAATCTTATGGGGGGTCTCCTTTCTTTTTAGAGAATTAATTCTCTCTCTATTTTTCTTCCCCCTCTCTCTGTCTCTCTCTCTTCTTCTCTCCTCACTTCTATTTATATGAGAAGAACAAGAATCAATTTGTTAAGAGAATCCCTCATTGAGAGATCATGATTGATTCCATGATCTTTTAGATCAATCGATGAATTTTATTCACCGTTGGATTTTTAATCCAAAGGCTCTCTGTTTAACAGAAAAGATTTCTTGTTTGTTTAACAAGATTATGAATATTTTGTTAGTCTTAACAAGATTAGAATTTTTATTCTATCATATCTTTTTAGTTTAACAAGATCAGAAATATGGATATCTTGTTAACCTAGAATTTTATTCTTGTCATGTGAATATCTTGAATTTAATTCTGTTAAATGAATATCTTGTTAGTTTAACAAGATTAGGAAAACTCACATGTTTAACAAGTGACCCCTAATGTGGGTTTTAGCCTGTTTATTTTCAGCGCTCATATGAGCATATGAGCGCTCACGTATTTTACACTTGAGGCACGTTTGGCCCTTAGTTATGTGTTTTCAATGCCTATATGCTTTGCATATGAGCGCTCACGTGTTTAACACGTGAGGCATGTTTGGCCTTTAGTTATTTATGTTTAGCGCTCATATGCTTTGCATATGAGCACTCACGTATTTTACACGTGAAGCCTGTTTGGCCATTGGTTATTTATGTTCAGGGCTCACGTGTTTTACACGTGAGGCCTATTTATGTTCAGCGCTCATATGCTTTGCATATGAGCGCTCACGTGTTTTACACGTGAGGCCTATTTAGCCATTGGTTATTTATGTTCAGCACTCATATGCTTTGCATATGAGCGCTCACATGTTTTACACGTGAGGCCTGTTTATGTTCAGCGCTCATATGCTTTGCATATGAGCGCTCATGTGTTTTACACGTGACGCATGTTTGGCTATTGGTTATTTATATTTAGCGCGCATATGCTTTTCATATGAGCGCTCACGTGTTTAACACGCGACGTCCAACCGTGAATTTTTTCCTCTTTCACCTCTACCCCCTTTTTAAGGGTTATAAGGGAACAAATAGCTCTTGGCCGAAAATTTTGGCGGGAACAGACGCCAAGGATCGAAGCCCTTATCAAAAGGCCACCGAGCAGCTTCCCTGCTTGGTCAATCCTTAGCGGGCAACTTCCTACCCATCTGTGCTAAGGATCGAAGCCCTCATCAAGAGGCCACCGAGTAGCTTCCCTGCTCGGTCAGTCCTGGCGGGTTGCTCCTATCCATCCACGCCAAGGATCGAAAGCCCTCACCAAGAGGCCATCGAGCAGCTTCCATGCTTGGTCTGTCCCTGGCTAGTAGTCTTCTACCCACCGACGCCAAGGATCGAAGCCCTCATCAAGAGGCCACCGAGAAGCCTCCCTGCTCGGTCAATCCTTAGCGGGTAACTTCCTACCCATCTGTGCTAAGGATCGAAGCCCTCATCAAGAGGCCACCGAGCAGCTTCCCTTCTCGGTCAATCCTTAACGGGTAACTTTCTACCCATCTACGCTAAGGATCGAAGCTCTCATCAATAGGCCACCGAGCAGGCCGAGCAGCTTCCCTGCTCGGTCAATCCTTAGTGGATAACTTCCTACCATTCTACGCTAAGGATCGAAGCCCTCGTCAAGAGACCACCGAGCATCTCCCCTGCTCGGTCAATCCCTGGCGGGTAGCTCCTACCCATCCACGCCAAGGATCGAAAGCCCTCACCCAAAGACCACCGAGCAGCTTCCCTGCTCGGTCTGTCCCTGGCTGGTAGTCTTCTACCCATAGATGCCAAGGATTGAAGCCCTCATCAAGAGGCCACCGAGCAGCTTCCCTGCTCGGTCAATCCTTAGCGGGTAACTTTCTACCCATCTGTGCTAAGGATCGAAGCCATCATCAAGAGGCCACCGAGCAGCTTCCCTACTCGGTCAGTCCTGGCGGGCAGCTCCTACCCATCCACGCCTAGGATGGAAAGCCCTCACTAAGAGGCCACCGAGCAGCTTCCCTGCTCGGTATGTCCCTGGCTAGTAGTTTTCTACCCACCGACGCCAAGGATCGAAGCCCTTATCAAGAGGACACCGAGCAGCCTCCCGGCTCGGTCAATCCTTAGTGGGTAACTTCCTACCCATCTGTGCTAAGGATCGATGCCTTCATCAAGAGGCCACCGAGCAGCTTCCCTGCTCGGTCAATCCTTAGCAGGTAACTTCCTACCCATCTGCACTAAAGATCGAAGCCCTCATCAAGAGGCCACCGAGCAGCTTCCCTGCTCGATCAATCCTTAGCGGGTAACTTCCTACCCATCTACGCTAAGGATCGAAGCTCTCGTCAAGAGGCCACCGAGTAGCTCCCATGCTCGGTCTGTCCCTGGCTGGTAGTCTTCTACCCACCGACGCCAAGGATCGAAGCCCTCATCAAGAGGCCACCGAGCGATCTCCCTGCTCGGCCAATCCCTGGCGGGTAGCTCCTACCCATCCATGCCAAGGATCGAAAGCCCCCATCCAGAGGCCACCGAGAAACTTCAATACTCGGTAAACGCCGACCAATTCTAACTTGGCTATTGTTTAACTTACGCTAAGAGAAGTGGTCGCCGGTCGGACTAAAAGGAGCGGGCGAATCTCGGCCTACCTACACTGAAGAATCTCCCGATGTATTCTAAGCAAATGATCGCCACCTCGGCTCCGGGGGCGGGAGGGGACCGACCTTCCTGCACTTAGCGATTAACTGGCTTACACTCGACGGGCGATCGACATCTAAGAGACCGGTCATCGACCTACAACTTGACTCTTGGAACGAGGAAAACACTGACAAGCTCACGTTAACGAGCACAAGAAAACATTGCCACGAAGAAGAATCAAAAACAGCTTTATTCACGATCTGAAAATCTTTACAAGGTACTATGGGCTCCTCAGCCTTACAAAAATTGCTCAAAGGCTTACAAAATTCAAAAATAAAAAAGAAGAAGGCAGGAAGGCTCATGCCTTGGGACCGGGGAGGATCTCGACCTTCTCTGCGCCGGTGTCGGGAGCCAGAGTGACGGCTTTAGGGTCGGTGCTCCTACCAGGAGCCTCGGCGTCGGGAGCCGGGATAACTGCTTTTGGATCGGCACTCCCACCAGGAGCCTTATCTCCGGCACTCCCACCGGCGGCCTCTCCCACGGCGGCACTCCCGGCGATCTCTGATTAATCCAAAAATAATATGTTTACCGTAATCAGAAACGGCGTCGCTTTGCAGCTAGCCGGTGAGTACGGGTCGGTCCACAGGGATGTTGTGAATTTTCTAGTCGCGCTAACGAGTTAATTCCGAAGGGTGTTCGGTTGATTATTAAATCTAAAAATCTAATTAACCTAGGGCAATTATCTAGATCTACCCTTGCTAAGGCTAGGTTTAGGGATGGTTTGGAAATGTAATTAAATCTCACCGCTTTCAATACCCGAATGAAGATCTATGAGGAGTTATGGTAATTATCAATAAAGTGGATTAGATCCGTTCGGGAAGGTGTTCCTTCCTCTAGGTTCTTGTCCTTCCTTTAGAGATCCTTACCCTAACCTCCATGGAGAACATCACACCCGGGCCTTTATACTACGGTATCACCGCTACCTCGAGGGATAGAGTGCCGTAGGGAGCGGTATGTGCATGTATGCATGGAGTCCTATTGTAAATATTTGGTGGGTAAGAAAAGGATGAGAGATCTCATCTCTCAAAATCCTTCCCAAAAGCTAAACCCTAAACAAGTTCCTAGGGCATGAAATTAAATCTGCCTAGGGCAAGGAATTTAAATCTACACTAAGGCAAGAAATTAAATCACTTACAGATGCGTCCCTCCAATCATCCATGCAGGGTTGTCAGATCTGAATTTCTGAATGGAGAAGAAACACCGATGCTCTCCAAAAGATTTCTAAATTTTATTCATTAAAGGGAGGCATAAAAATTACAATGATTAGAGTTCCTATTTATAAAGAATAGGAAACTCTAGGGTTACATTTGTTTCGCATATCTGAAATTACAAAAATAGCCCTTAGGTTGACTAGTCAGCACTGCTAACAAATTATGGTAAAAAGTTTAGCTTTTAATTGCTCTGTATGGCCGCGGAACCGCGGCCCAAGGCCCTGTTTGGCCGCGGTTCCGCGGCCCAATAGTGTCTTTAGAATATCATTTTTCTTGGGCTAGCTCTTATTGACTTGGTCTTCCTGTTTCCATATGTCCTTTTCCACTTGGGCTTTTACGTTGGTTCCAGATTTCCAGTGAACAATTTGCAATGGCTTTTTAACCGTTCGCTTGTAATCTTGGACCTGGCGTTGCCTTGTACTTTATGAATTTTATTTTTGATGTAGGCTTGATCAAGATCTTCTGTTCATTGGTTAAAGTCCACTTTTTCATCATCTTTAGATCGTTTTCACTGTTTTCTGTCCAAGAACCTGTAACCTGTAACATGTAGCATACATGCGTCAAAAGCACCCGTTTATTTATAAAAAGAATAAGAATGGGGAATATAATAATGCAATATTATGGTGTGAACAAATACCCCTAAACTTATCTTTTGCTCGTCCTCGAGCAAACTTATTTTTATTCACTAAAATCCTAACCCCACTTTCGCAGGGAAACGCGATTGCACTGAGCACGTGCAACAAGCCGTTAAACCTCTAGGTGTCCCTAGTAGGAGGAGTGTTGTCTCCTGAGGGTTTTCAGCGGATTACACCCACAAAATCCTATCAATTCGGCCCATTGACTTTTGTTCTCCAATTAGGTTTTCTAACAAGGAATTCTATTATCTTTTACTTGTAAATTATCCACCCATATTCTTCACGCTTCCTCATTATTTAACTTAAGATCATATATGTTATGTAGACCTACTTAGCTTTCGGCATCTCTTAAGTCTTCCTTCTAGGGTTTCATCTCCACTTAGGAATTTCTATCACTCTATTAAAGATACAAGTTCTATCTTTCATTCCTCTCTCTTATCTAAATTCCAATCACATACCCCTACGTGTGTATATAGATCACCCCTACACTTGGAAATTCAAATCAAGCAATCGTACTCTCGTCCATTGTCCAAAGCACTTATTAGTGAATTTTTAATTGAATTTCGCTTACACATCCTTCATGCGACCGTTAATACTTCTTGAGGTACCAACGACCGATTACAAAACGTGTTTGCTCTTTTAAGCGTAATTCCTAGTCTTGCAACACCCAAGGCTTTTAGCAGTGACTCCCAAACCAGTTGGTCTAAAACACTAGGTGATGAAGCACCCTCGCTAAATATTTTTCTATTTTTACAGTCTTAAGTAATCACAAAAACCAGTGTCCATTTTTTATTCTTTATTCACATTTTTTTCTTGTATTTTCTTCGTACTAAGGACTTTAGACAAGAGTATTTCAAGGTCTCTTCTACTATTCCAAGTTTTAAGGTGCGTGATTGTGCAAATTGTAGGGTATACATTTTCAGAATCTAGACTTAAGCTAGGAACTATTTTTCAAACTTATACTCTAATAAAAGCTTCAATATCTTTCCTTCGTTTCGACTTAGCCCAAGAAGTGAACCCAAAATTTGCCTATTTCTAAATAAACTACAAGGCATATACTTTCTACCGTTAAACTTTAAAGAAGGTTATCTTTAGAGTTTTTAATTCACTAAGTCTAAGATCTAGTTGTTTCTAGCCAGTTAACCTATTTGTCAAACTCAAGTCAATTAGCCAATATTGAATACAATAATTTTTATAATTTTTGAAATTTTTCAAATTTTTATGGGTTTTCAAATAAATATGCAAATGCAAAAATATATACAAATGAATGCGAAGGAAGAAGACGTACCGAGCATACCCCCAAACTTGAACTTGACAGTGTCCTCACTGTCATACTAAACCAAGAGGGTCAAAATGTCGGCACTCCCCTGTTTATTTATTTACAATTTATTTATTTTTTTTATTTGTTTTGAAATTTTTTTTTGATAGAAAAAGAAAACAAAAAGATATATACATATATACAACAAGATTCCCCCCAAACTTAAGCTTGGCCTTACACAAGCCAAATGTTAGCACCAACCATTCAAAAAT
Organism: Agapanthus africanus; assembly: GCA_030015575.1. Classification (NCBI taxonomy): domain Eukaryota; kingdom Viridiplantae; phylum Streptophyta; class Magnoliopsida; order Asparagales; family Amaryllidaceae; genus Agapanthus; species Agapanthus africanus. The sequence continues at coordinate 911,261,603 of CM057337.1, forward strand.
CTTATCATGGTAATGGTAGAGTTGGTGCAAGAATGGGATGGAAAGAAAAGAGATGAAAATCACGCGAGACCGTGTGGAAAGAAGAATGGTAGAATATGGTCTCGGTGGGGGAGAAGAAGGGCGGAAAGGAGAAAGAAGGATCGCGCGAACTTGAGGGTGTAAATCGAGTGAATAAATTAGCGCAATATGTGATGACCGATGTGTTATAAGCGATTGCGCTAACCTATCCACCCGTCGGGAAATGGGGTCAAATCCCTCAAGATTCGCAAGAAAACATGGGTACGCCGAACTTGGTATAGGAGATGAAAGCGTAACGGTCATTTGTTCGGTCGGAACAAGGGTAAAGACGAAAGGGAGTGAATTAGGGATAGTATCTTTCTCACCGTAGTAAACTGTTTCGAACTTGAAAGATTCCATTAATGGTTCGAAACTACTATAATCAACCGAGTCTGATGGCTCATCTGAAAATGTAAAGGACTCAAACTCGGGCGGTGAGTCATCAATATCGTCCGAAAAAGTGAAACACTCATAGGTGTTATCGTCTGTGAGAATTGTGTCAGATTCAAAGGAAAAGGTTTCAAGCTCACAGTCTTCAAGCGGGGTCGGAACGATGGGAAGGAGGGAGGGTGATATAACAGTCAAAGGTTCAGGAGGATGAATTGGAAAATCAGACACATCAAACAAAAATGATTCAACCTCAATATTATCCTCAAGACTCTCCTCAATACTATCCTCAATATTTAACTCATCCATGCCGTTATCATCAAAATCTAGACGCATATGAGATTCGGGAGAAACATTTAATAACTCAGGATGATGATTTGAACATAAAATTTCAAGCAAATCGACAGGTTCATCAACCGAAATATTCCCGGCGTCTATATCCTCAATCAAGTGAAAATCAATTTCTTTAGACACCTCATCAAAAGCAAGGATATCTATCGATTTAGGTTCTAGAGTGGAGGTGTAAAGATCGAAAGGATTAGGTGCGGTTTCACTCGAAAGGGGTTCCTCACAATTTGGCAAATCAAGCACTACAAAGTCGCACAACTCATCATTTTGGACACATGTTTGAAAATTGGAGTTGTTGGATTCAATTGGGTATGGGTAGGTTTGATTTGGAAATCCTCTCTCATTCTCACTCTGTCCAACCGCCTCCTCATACATTGAAAAATTTGGAGCTAGCAGGAAACTAGTTACAGGTTCACTCGGTTGCATAAGGGCGGCCATGGACGCTTCCACATTCCTAACCATTTTATTTGTTGCAGCAATATAAGCTTCCAACGACTCTTCCAAACTAGACTTAGGTGGTGAGGGGGTTTCGGTAAAAGATTCGAAATCGTTTGGATATGCAAAACTCCCTAATGGCTGTGTCGAAACGGTGTCTAGTGAAGGTGGGAAGGTCGGGTATGACTGATAGGAAGTGGGTGGTAGGACAGGGGTAGGGTCAACATCTGGATAAAAAGGTGAAAAGTCGTGTGGATCTCTAGAACTAGATGAATGGAGAGGGGTGAAAGATCGGCTGCGAGATTGAGCAATATGCTCAGCAATGGACATCGGCCTAGGAGTGACAGAAGGACTTGAAGAAGTGGTATCAACATATGTAGGTGGTAAAGGTTGACTCGGTTGACACAAAGTAGGTTGAAAAGTCAAACTATTTCTCCTAGACGCCTCTATGTGATCTTTCAAAGATTTTTTGGGTATGGAGGGATCGTTTTTAAATTGACCGAACAAATTAACATATGACGCAAAATTAGGTTCGGGATACCAAAATTCGGCTAATGATTTATTATGTGGGGTACCCATGTTAGAAGAAGAAAGGTGACAAGAAGGAAGGTTGGGTGGTGCAAGGATTTATTTGGGGCTAAAAAATTTTGCAAGTTCTATAAAATATTTGCCCTTTTTATTTTCATTTTTCATTGATTTTTTCTCTCTCTTTATTTGGAAAAATTTTGTTGCAAAAAGATTTTAGAGAAAAGATATGTAATAACAAAATATTTTATAGAAAAGATATGCAACAGCAAAATATTACTTGCAATCTATTTTATTTCAAGCGGGGCCCAAAAATCCTGCACAAGATCGTTATTTGGAAGGGAATATATTTTTGAGCGTAAAGAAATCTTGCAGGCAAATTTACAGAAGATATATCAAGATTTGCAGAGGAGGAGAGAGAAAACTCACAGAGATTTTCAGTGTCGGAACTGTTTTTTTTTTTTTAACCGCGTTTCTGCCCTTTTTTTTCCTGGTGATGTCACAAAGGCGCGGCGGTTCCGCGGCCGTAATGGAGCTAGCGCGGCGGTTCCGCCGCGCATTGGTCGGTTCGGCCGCTTTTTTTTTTTTTTTTTTTTTTTTTGGACCAGATTACCGAGGTTAACTTGTAGACTCGGTCCTCCAAATTTCTTCTGTTCCTCGGTTGTTGTGATCTTCTGTTGTTCCGATCTGTTTTTTCCTGTTTTGATCTCTGTAGATTTCCAGATCCGATTTTCGTATATCCTGCAAAATTCAAACAACAAAGTATCCCTTCCAAAAATAACAGATTATATATTTTTATATATTTTTTGGATTTTTTTAGATTTTTATGATTTTTTTTTAATTTTGATTAACCCGAAATTGCGAAAAGGAAAGTTCTACGCCATCCCCGGCAACGGCGCCATTTGATTAATCCAAAAATAATATGTTTACCGTAATCAGAAACGGCGTCGCTTTGCAGCTAGCCGGTGAGTACGGGTCGGTCCACAGGGATGTTGTGAATTTCCTAGTCGCGCTAACGAGTTAATTCCGAAGGGTGTTCGGTTGATTATTAAATCTAAAAATCTAATTAACCTAGGGCAATTATCTAGATCTACTCTTGCTAGGGCTAGGTTTAGGGATGGTTTGGAAATGTAATTAAATCTCACCGCTTTCAATACCCGAATGAAGATCTATGAGGAGTTATGGTAATTATCAATAAAGTGGATTAGATCCGTTCGGGAAGGTGTTCCTTCCTCTAGGTTCTTGTCCTTCCTTTAGAGATTCTTACCCTAACCTTCATGGAGAACATCACACCCGGACCTTTATACTACGGTATCACCGCTACCTCGAGGGATAGAGTGCCGTAGGGAGCGGTATGTGCATGTATGCATGGAGTCCTATTGTAAATATTTGGTGGGTAAGAAAAGGATGAGAGATCTCATCTCTCAAAATCCTTCCCAAAAGCTAAACCCTAAACAAGTTCCTAGGGCATGAAATTAAATCTGCCTAGGGCAAGGAATTTAAATCTACACTAAGACAAGAAATTAAATCATTTACAGATGCGTCCCTCCAATCATCCATGCAGGGTTGTCAGATCTGAATTTCTGAATGGAGAAGAAACACCGATGCTCTCCAAAAGATTTCTAAATTTTATTCATTAAAGGGAGGCATAAAAATTACAATGATTAGAGTTCCTATTTATAAAGAATAGGAAACTCTAGGGTTACATTTGTTTCGCATGTCTGAAATTACAAAAATAGCCCTTAGGTTGACTAGTCAGCACCGCCAACAAATTATGGTAAAAAGTTTAGCTTTTAATTGCTCTGTATGGCCGCGGAACCGCGGCCCAAGGCCCTGTTTGGCCGCGGTTCCGCGGCCCAATAGTGTCTTTAGAATATCATTTTTCTTGGGCTAGCTCTTATTGACTTGGTCTTCCTGTTTCCATATGTCCTTTTCGACTTGGGCTTTTAGGTTGGTTCCAGATTCCCAGTGAACAATTTGCAATGGCTTTTTAACCGTTCGCTTGTAATCTTGGACCTTGCGTTGCCTTGTACTTTATGAATTTTATTTTTGATGTAGGCTTGATCAAGATCTTCTGTTCATTGGTTAAAGTCCACTTTTTCATCATCTTTAGATCGTTTTCACTGTTTTCTGTCCAAGAACCTGTAACCTGTAACATGTAGCATACATGCGTCAAAAGCACCCGTTTATTTATAAAAAGAATAAGAATGGAGAATATAATAATGCAATATTATGGTGTGAACAATCTCCCCCTGCGACTCATCGTCGGAGAGGGGGTACTGGAGCCAAAGCTCATCATCAGCAAACCTCGGCATCAACGCCTTGACAGCGTCGAGGGCCTGGTGCCGAACGATGGCCGAGGCGTCAGCAAGGTCGACGTAGAACTGGTCCGACGTCTTGTACCTCTCCACCGACTTCACATCCTAGAGGTCGGCGATCTTCACCGCTTCCTTCGCCGCCTCGGTTTCCCTCTTGCAGGTGTCCCGCGACTTCTTCATCGTGGCGTTAAGCACTTTATCCTCCTCCAACTTAGTCTGGACGACCTTGTTGAATTCACACAGAAGTCGAATGGACTCCTTACATTTGGAGTTCGTCACCTCCTCGACGACCACTCGGGTCTCGAGGGATGTTATCTTCTCCTTCGCCTGCTGCAGCTCCAGGCATAAGTCCTCCTCCTGCTGTTGGGGTCAAAAATTACACCCTACTTGACTAAGTCAAAAACAAATTCAACCCCAAGTAAGTAGGCCCAAGCCCAGATCAAGTGGGCCCATGCCCAAGTCGAGCCCCGCGGCCCCCCATGCCAAAATGAAAATTATGTAATAAATAATTTTGATATAATTTTCATACATGAATGTAAGAAAAATGGGCATAAAACCAAATTTTTGTAAAGCCCATGGCTCATGTGCAAAAGAAATGAGCACATGAGGCATGGGATGGGCAAAATGCCATTTTGTAAAACCCAAGGGGTTATATGTAAGTTTGTAAGCCTATAAAAGGCAACATCATAATGAAATAAAGACAAGAATTCATTCCCCATAAAAAAAACCTAGGGTTTGTGCCTCCTTCCCCTTCCTCAAGGTTCTAAAACCTTCTCCCCCTTTTGAATTAAATCAAGAGTTTAACCCTTCTTTTTCCAAAAATAAATAGTTTTTCACCATAAAACGCTTGAAGGGGAGCTCGGATCTACCATCAAATCGCTAGAAGGGGAGATTTTAAGTCTCATCTCTCCTTTTCCCCCAGTTGAGATCACATCTACCATCAAAAGTTTTCCACCATAAAACTTTTTGCCCTACAGGTGAGATCACATCGATCCCTGTATACAATCCAGGGGCACAAACAAAGAGAGAACCATACCTTCCCAACAGTCTCCATCAGAAAGCGAAGCCAAATCTCGACGGTTCATTGACAACATAGAGACAACCTCGACATTTGTCGCAAAATTGCAGACACAATGTCAACAAACGAAGCAAAGGAAGAAACCTAGCTTCAGGGTCTCGACGTCAATATCGACAACTTAGAGATCACCAACGGCGTTTCTCCTCACTCCAACCAGATGCAGACGTGACGTCAACAACCGACCTCAGAGTCGCAACGAAACGGAGCCATGGCAAAGTCCCTAGTTCCAAATCTCAATGGCCACATCTACAGCCTGGAGACCAACAACGGTGTGCCTCCTCATTCCAGCAGGACACAGATGCTACAACATCAAACGAAGCCACGGCAAAGTCCTTAGTTCCAAATCTCGACGGTTCACAAACAACCTAGAGACCATCTCAGCATTCGTCTCGTTACAGCAGACGAGATGTCAACGACGGCGTTCCTCCGCAGTCCAGCAGGATGCAGATGAAACGTCAACGAAAAACCCCATGGTCGAAACAAAGTGGAGTGAAGGCAAAATCCCAGCTCCACCTCAGCATTCGTCTCGATACAGCAGATGAGATGTCAACGACGGCGTTCCTCCGCAGTCCAGCAGGATGCAGATGCAACGTCAACAAAAGACCTCACGGTCGAAACAAAGCGGAGCGACGGCAAAATCCCAGCTTCACCTCAGCATTCATCTCGATACAGCAGACGAGATGTCAACTACGGCGTTCCTTCGCATTCCAGCAGGATGCAGATGCAACGTCAACAAAAGACCTCACGGTCGAAACAAAGCGGAGTGACGGCAAAATCCCAGCTCCACCTCAGCATTTGTCTCATTACAGCGGACGCGATATCAACAACGGCGTTCCTTCGCGGTCCAACAGGATGCAGAAGCAACGTCAACAAAAGACCTCATGGTCGAAACAAAGCGGAGTGACGGCAAAATCCAAGCTCCACCTCAGCATTCGTCTCATTACAGCGGACGCGATGTCAACAACGGCGTTCCTTCGCGGTCCATCAGGATGCAGATGCAACGTCAACAAAAGACCTCAAGGTCGAAACAAAGCGGAGTGACGGAAAAATCCCAGCTCCACCTCAACATTCGTCTCGTTACAGCAGACGCAATGTCAACAACGGCATTCCCTCGCAATCCAGCACGATGCGGATGCAACGTCAGCGAAAGACCCCATGGTCGAAACAAAGCGGAGTGACGGCAAAATCCCAGCTCCACCACGACATTCGTCTCGATACAGCAGACGCAGTGCCAGCAAACGAAGCGAATGCCAAATTCCTAGCTTCAGGGTCTTGACGGTAACTCATATAAAACCTGAAAGACTATCGGGGATCATCCCACATCAGCGCGGAGTGGTCACCACCTCGACGTTCGTCTCGATACAGTAGACGAGATGTCACTACGGCATCCTTCCTCCAACAGGATTCGGACACGCTAAAGCAAACGAAGCAAAGGCCAAATTCCAAGTTTCAGGGTCTTGACGGCAACTCATATAAAACCTGAAAGACTATCGGAAATCATCCCACACCAGCGTGGAATGGTCACCACTTCGACGTTCGTCTCGACATAGCAGACGAGATGTCACCACAGCGTTCTTCCTCCAGCAGGATTCAGACGCGACAATCAAACAACGGAGCCACGGAAAAATCCCTAGTTCCAAACCTCGACGGTTCACCAACAACCTAGAGACAACCGCGACATTCGTCTCGATACAGCAGACGCTATGCCAACAAACGAAGCGAAGGCCAAATTCCTAGCTTCAGGGTCTTGACGGCAACTCATATAAAACCTGAAAGACTATCGGAGATCATCCCACGCCAGCGCGGAGTGGTTATGACTCATCGGGGCTCTCCAAAATGAGCTTAATCTCAAGCAAAAAGCGGCATGGCGAAATTCCTAACGCTTGCTCTTCTGACGGTCAAACTGCCTAGGAGGATTGCTTGATGACGTCTTGTCCAGCCCCCGAAGGGATCAGAGACACGACAGTCGCAAGGCTGCTCGAACAGCAAGATTGCGAGGAATACATCAGCCAACGCGACGGTACGACGGAAAAAATCCTAGTACCACAGACCCTAACGGACCTTTGTCGTAAAGAGCAGAGGTTAACTGTGGCGTTAGGACATCCTTACGAGAACTTCTCGATTCGTCTCGACTGGTAAGGCAAAGCCTTAGGCAATGGGGATTAAAAAACCTGTTTCCTAAGCACTGGGGCCCTGCAAGTCGGTTCAAAATGGACTCTTGCATACTATTCACGGGTCACACTCTCCGAAGTCGAACATCGACAAAGAAGGAAACAACCACTTATAAGTTCTCTCAACTTGTAAGCGAGAAAAATTCTCTTGTGAAATCCTTACGACTCTCAAGAGAAAATACACACTCAGGAGTCCTTACGACTCCTAGGGAGAAAATACACCTACGGGATCCTCTCGACTAATAGGGAGAAAAGTCTTTATGAGACCCTCACGGCTCATAAAGTTGAAAAGTCTTAGGTGGCAGATCCTAACCCTGTCTCTTAAGCCATCACTGCCCTACAGAGAGGTCAAGATGGACTATCTATAGGCCACATTCCCCGAAGTCAAGCATCGACAAGGAGGGAAACAATCACTTATGAGTCCTCTCGACTTGTAAGAGAGAAAATTCTCTTGTGAGATCCTTACGACTCTCAAGAGAAAACACACTTAGGAGTCCTCACGACCCCTAAGGAGAAAGTACACCTGCGGGATCCTCTCGACCTGTAGGTAGAAAAAACCTTCTTGAGACCCTTACGGCTCATGAAGATGAAAAAGTCTTAGGCTACAAGGACCCTAAAACTTGTCTCCTAAGCCCTCAATTCTATGGCCATGCATAACTCTGCACTACTTCACCCACGTACATACTTACATGAGCAAAGTAGTGGGGGGCATTTGTTCCCGCCAAAAATTTCTACGCAAAGAGCCTAAGGTATCAAATGGCAGCGATACGCTTAAGAAAATGCGAACCAGTATTTTCGGAGCTGTATTTTGACAAACTCCTAAATGAGAAATGGCTAAATTCTGATGGTATCGAAAGTGTCTCGAAAAACCCTTTGATTTAATATATTATGGGCTTCATAATTCATCCGGGATCAAAAGTTATGAGCAAATATGCTATGCACTGTTCCCTAATTAAAAATCAGGAATTACCTCAATGAGGTATCACGTGCTCATACGTAACCAATGGTCACGTGTTGACACGTGATAGTTAAAATAGAAATAAAAACAACGGCTGAGGAAGGACCCAATTGGGGGTCACATGCTCGTGGCAATCAAAACAGAAATAAAATAACAAACGGCTGAAGGAAATACCTCAATGAGGTATCACGTGCTCACACGTGACCAATGGTCATGTGCTGACACGTGATGGTTAAAACTGAAGTGTAAGTAAACGCTGAGAAAAGAACTCAATTGGGAGTCACGTGCTCACACGTGACCAAGGGTCACGTGTCAGCACGTGACTGGCTTCGAAAGCCTTACAGTTAATAGAATTAAAATTCTAAAAGTTTCTAAATCTTTCCAAATGGAAAAGGGTTTTGGGGACCGTTGAATTAAAAATCCAAGGGTGATTAAAAATCACCAATTTATGGAAAGTTTTTATACAAGGAAAGATTTCCTATAAATTTGAATAACAGATAAAAGATCTTTTGGATTAAAAATCCAATGGTGAATAAAATTCACTGAGTGATCTAAAAGATCATGTTGGTTACAAAATCAAACAAAATCTTTCAATGAAAGATTCACTAAACAAATTGTTTCTTTTCTTTCTCCTATAAATAGGAGCCAAGAAGAGAAGAGAAGGGAACTACTTTTTTGGGAGATAACAACAACAGAGAGAAAAAAAGAGAGGAGAATTTAATTCTCAAGAAAGAAAACCCTAGGTGAGAAAAGAAAGGGGATCAAAACTTCAAACAGAGAATTTAATTCTCAAATCTAAGAGTTTAACTCTTCTGCACAAAAGAACTTAGTTCTTCCTCTGGTTGAAGATCTGCAAAGAGTACATCTCCCCATAAGTTGAGAATTTAATTCTCATCGGGTTGAGATCCTGCCATGCAAATCCGAAACTTAGAGGGGGAATTGCGTTTAGAGAATTTAATTCTCCTAAAACAAAACTAGGGTTTAACCCTATATGAGAATGTAATTCTCCCAAAGTTATAGGAATTTAATTCCTCCAAGATAAAATTAGGGTTCAACACTGCATGAGAATTCAATTCTCCCAAAATCATAGGAATTTAATTTCTTCAAGACAGAACTAGGGTTTAACCCTATATAAGAATTTAATTCTTCATATATAGGAATTTAATTCCTCCAAAATCATGATTAGGGTTTAACCCTATAAAAGAATTCAATTCTTAAAAATAAAGAGACTTAAGAGATCTCTGTGGATGAAAAGAATCAAGGTCACGTGGCCCTACGTGACCCTTGAAGAGATCCCCAAAAATGAGAAGGAAACAGTTTTGAGGCAATACCTCACGTGTCCCCACGTGACCTCCAAGATAAGAAGGAAACAGCTTTGAGGCAATGCCTCACGTGCTCCCACGTGACCTCCAAAATAAAGAGAATAAAAGCAAAGGAAATGTTGGCTTTGGGTGCTCTCACGTGTTACCACGTGACCCCTAATAAATGCTTTGATAACCAATGCACAAATATCCTTCACGTGCCAACACATGATGGCCAAAGGATCAAAAAGTGTTTAACACTTATTTGCAGCTTTGAGGGTAAAATAAAGGAGTCTCGGCCCAATTCTCAGGCGCCTCACGTGACCCTACGTGACCACCCCATTTTTAGTATTTAACACTATTTTTAAAGCGCATCGCATGGGAACACGTGATCGTCAAATACCTTCTAGTGTTTAACACTATTTCAAAACCAACCTAGCCCAAAATGGCTAAGTTTTTCCAGAGGTAGGATTCCCCTTTGACTGAACTTCAAATATACCTTTGTTCTCTAAACTTGATCATTTCACATGGCATTCAAAGTAAACTCCAAAGCCATGATGAATGGTCAGTGCCTAATAAAGGACAAAATGTTCTCAGAGCCCTCAAACCCTGATTTAGCATTGCTAAATAATGTGGGCTTGAACCCAGACAAATGTCTAATAGTCCAACAAAGAGCCAATACTTCAAATCCAATTGGACTTAGCCCAAGCTGGCCATAAGTCCTCAATTCAGGGTTAACTGAGCCCATGTTCTCATAATTCTAATTAATTGATCTTAGTTCCAAATTGGACTACAAATCACTTAATCCACTTTGGTTCAAGGGTACATCTCTTCACTCCTCTGATATTTATCGTTGTAATCCTTCAACGTCTTCAGAGAGGTGACGGGTCCCGACAACCACACATTTCATAGACTACGACGTCTTTAAACTGGACTGTGGGGTCCTTAAGCCCATGGACTATGATGTCCTTAACCTTGACTGTGAGGTCGTTAAACTCACGGACTATGATGTCCTTAACCTTGACTGTGAGGTCTTTAAACTCATGGACTATGATGTCCTTAACCTTGACCGTGATGTCTTTAAACTAACATTGGACCACTATGTCCATAAACTGGTAATCGACCGAAATGTACGTAAACTAAACAATAGAGTCTAAATGCTCTTTCGTTGGATCTAAATGATCCCGTTAAGTAGATCTTAGTCTAAAATTAGACTAACGTATCCTTAAAAAATGGTTAAGTTGACCTTAGTTTAAAATTAGACTAACGTGTTCTTAACAAACTGTTAAGTTGATCTTAGTCTAAGATTAGACTAACGTATCCTTAACAAACATTTAAGTTGATCTTAGTCTCAAATGAGACTAACGTATCCTTAAACCCAAACCCCAAACCCAAATCTAAGAAAATACGGATTTGGACTAGTCCACGCCCTACGGGCGACAACATAACTTAGTTTCCGTATACAATCCACGGGCAATCAAACATAAAACAAACACCCACGACACGAAGTGACCATCTGGAGAAGGAGAAAATTGTTACCGCGATGCGGTAGCGTAATTAACTGCAGGGGCTTGCGCCTGCAGGGAAGAGCGTCCCCACAATCAAAAACCCCTCAAGCGAGGGGGAATCTGACGAAATCTGCTACATCGGCCACATCCGTTTAAACCTTCGATACATGGTGCCATAAATCAACTTGGTATCTTCGGAGAGGTAGACGGATAGCACCAATTAGTATCTGCCCCGAATCTCAGGCAAGACGTCCGTCTTGCGCGTCTTTCTGCGGGGAACAGATTCTGGCACGCCCGGTGGGACCTTTTCCTCTTTCCACTCCACACTTCGTGTGTCGTGTTCGCGAACGAAATCGTGGTTTGTTAATGGTTGCCCGTGGGTTTCGAGGTACTAAGATTTGGCATTTTGCTTGGTGCAGAAAACAAAGGATCGATGGCGTTCACCTGCTCAAAGTGTTCCACATGCAACTGCAACCGCAACCCACGTCCTGCCTCAACTGGGGGTATATCTTATGGGCCCCAGGCGGCTTCCCTGTTCACAATGCCGGTGGAACAGGTCACTCAAGCCACCACAGGATTGTTTTTCGGGACCATGCTCCCGCCAATGAGCTTCACCGCTCCTGTGCCAACACCGGAAGCTCCCAAGAAGTCGGTCTTCGATCGGCTTACAGCTACTGCGGCCCCTCTCAACGGGTCGTCCAACTCCAGCTCCTCGGTCTTCGCCAGACTGGGCCAAAATTCCTGTGGGCCCACAATGAAGCTTGCAATCCCAGAGAAGGTTGTTCCGAAGAGGATAGCCATCCCTGCTCCTGAAGTCGTCAAGGCGGGTTCTCCTACCAAAGGGTCGGTCTTTACAAGATTGACTGTTCCGGCTCCCGCTACGGTTCCTGTCCCTGCTCAGAAGACTGTTTTCAACCGATTAGATACTGCTTCTCAAAGGACATCGGTCTTCAATTAGGCTGACGCCAGCAGCAGCCCCTCACCTGGACAGGGGGCAAGACAAAGCCATCCCCATCACCGAACCAACTCCATCAGCTCGACACGCTCGACGTCGCCACTCGCGCCGAGTAAGGAAGGCCGAGGGCAACTCCCCCTCTGGGATAACGCCACCAGCTCCAACGGTGGAAGTTAATGCTGCTGTCCCAACCGGGAACAGTTTTAAGCTGCTGAACAGAATACGCAGGAATTCGCCCACTGCCGTACTGAAAAGATCTCCGCCACCGGTGGAGACTGTCACGGAAATAAAGCCGAAGCAGTCCCCTCAACGGCTGTCTTCCAAAGTTTACAAGATCTGGTGACAAGTCTGAGAGTCGGTGGTGGATCAGGACTATCTCCGCCGACAGAAGAAGCTGAAGACTCAGAAGGAAGAGCACCGCCCTGTCAAAACACAATGGACGACAACCACTTGGGTGCCAACTGCAACGGCCCCCTCAACTTTGACCGCTCATAAAAGAAGGAGGCCGGAGAAAGTCCTCATGCCTGCGGCAAATGTCAAAGGCACAGAGCCCAAACGCCCTAAGTCTGGGGGCATGGTGGTGCATACCGTCTATATGGCATCCGGGAAAGAGGATAGCCGCGCTTCTACGGGCCACCGACCACTCACCCGATCCCTCATGAGAGCTCAAGAACAGCAGCAGCAGAAACTTCAAGAGATGCTGACCGCGATGGCCGCATTCACCGGGCCAAAAGAAAGCCCGGAGGCATCGTCAAAACAGCGTCACGAACAAGAAACTGATGCTGACTTCTTTCGCGGAGTCCTCGAAAAGAAGGACAAAGAAGCTGCGGAGCAAGTGGCTAACATAAAGCGAATGGCACTTCTCTTCCAAGACATGGTGGGCATGATGATCCAGCAGGATCCCCCAGCCAAAGATCCTCCAGTAATAATTGAAGATGACAGAGGAGAAACATCAAATCCACCTCCGGCTCTTTCAGCAGCAAAGGAGGAAACTATTTCCAAGTCCGCCCTGGATGATTATATTGCTCAGCAAATACGAGCTCACCAGGCGAATGAAGTGGCCGGCCAAGTCGTTAAAACTGGGCGACCATATCCAGGCTGGTATGATCAAACAAAGTATCCGCCGGGATATACGATCCCTAAATTTCATGTATACAAAGGGACGGGAAATCCACATCAGCATGTCGCTCGGTTCAAGGCTCTTTGCGGCAATACTGGAGGTAATGATAAACTTCTACTTCGCCAGTTCGTCAGTAGTTTAGCAGACACAGCTTTTGAATGGTACTCGGAGCTTCCCGACGACTCCGTCAAAACGTTTACAGAAATGGAGTTGTTGTTCACCCAGCGATTCGCAAGTGCCAGCGAACGCACCCCGATCACGGCATTGATCAACGCCAGAATGAAGCCGGGAGAGACGTGGGTGCAGTATGCAATCCGATGGCGGAATCTATGGTCGAAGTGCGAGCATCGCATTGAAGAAGCGCCTGCGATAGGTATGTTCGTGGGTACTCTCGACCCTCAAGCGACCATCTCCCAATTCATGATGTTCTTCAAGCCGACCACCTTCCAGGCCTTGATTGACAAGCTGGCCCAAATGGACCAGATGGGCCATAAGCCTTTCTCTTCAAAGACGGAGCCTTGGAATGAAAAGGGCAAAGGGAAAGCAACCTTCGTTGCCAATACTCAACAACGGCCGAGCAACTTAAAGCCGGTTGTTCACCAAAACAACGTGCGTCCACGCCCATCCCTCAAGGAGAGACTGGGACGTCCTTACTCGTTTCCCCAGGATAAAACGAGGAAACTGTTCGAGCTGGCAGTGCGCAACAAACTCATCAATCTGCCGGATCCAAAACGTCCGTTGCAGCCAGACGATGTCAACAATCCTAATTACTGCCCTTACCACCAAGCAGTAAGCCATCCAATCGAAGATTGTTTCATCTTCAAAGGCTGGATGGAAGACCAATACCAACAAGGCACGTTTGCATTATCCGAAAATTGGAAGGTGAGCCCACCACAACCTCACACCCCTAAAAAAGTAGACATGCCGGGGGCATCGTGCTCATTCATAAGGGAAGCCCCATGGGAGGACGTTCTTTCAGCCAAGACGAAAAGAATGCTGGAGGATCTCCAAACATGCCCGGCGGTTAGGTGGAGAAATCCACTGGAACCCGAGATCATCGAGGGAATGCTGAAACCGCGCCCAACTTCGAAAACTGGTGGTGATGGTCAGAGCGCTCACACCCAGTCGTCAATGTCTTCGAAGAAGAAGAAGAAGACCAAAAAGCCTATGAAGCCTGGTGACAAGCGCACGGACCTGCAAAAATAGATTGACGCGTTGGAAGAATATAATCAGAAGGCGCGGACCCCGGTCACACTCCAAGAATTTCTCACCCACGTCCTTGTGGACAAAGATGATGACAATGGAGAAGACTCGTCGGATGAGTCTGAGGATTATGTGGCAAGTTGTCATGTGATCTCTCACTCGTTAATAAACGGTGAAGAAGCTTTAGATGTAGAAAAACCAGGGGCAAATCCTGAGCCTGAACTTCTAGGACCATCAGACGAAATGATTGATGCATTCCTAAACGAAGCCCGTCAGGAAAGCAAAGCCAATCGAGAGCGTGAACTGGCTATATTTGAAAGTGCCAAACGCCGACGACTGGAGGAAAAGGTCGAGACACCCCGACTGGAACAAAGCATCCCTGTTGCCAGCAAAAGCAAGCTTAAAGTAAGGAATCAATTCGCTAGGGCCCTGGCAATAGGAATGAAATTGCCCTCTCTCAAAGGAAATTCCCCTGGAAATATACGTTTTGATGAAGCAGACATACATCCTAACTTCTTCCTATACCATCAGAGGATTGCACACCCCACCGAGGAGTGCATAGCCTTTAAAAACTGGTGGCAGGGATATGTTGCCCATCGACGACACGTTCAACGAGTGAAGCGCAAGGTTCATCGGGAACAGAAAAGCACGACAGATGAGCGCGAAAGAGCTGCTGGCAACTGTCACATGGCCGACACCAAAGGATCGCAAGTTATCACCTTTGGAAGCGACTCTGACGAAGAAATCACCCTCAGCCCTCTCTTCAAGGAATCCACCTCCAGCACAAAACATGCGATGATTTGCGGCAAAATCTAGCTGCGTAATCGTACGTTGACCTATGATCGAAATGTCGTTAAACTACTACCAACCCGCGGCATCCCCAGGCTGACGTGGTAAAAAAAAGAAGCAAAAAAGGGGTACGTCCACAAGCAAGAGGGGCATGGATGAAAACCCGAAAGGGCTCTGTGAGTAAAAACAGCAGGACTACCGACGATATTTGTGAAAACCCGAAAGGGCGCAGACTCGGTAAAAAAAAAAGGTACGTCCATAAGCAAGAGGGGCACGGATAAAAACCTGAAAGGGCTCCGTGAGTAAAAACAGCAGGACTACCGACGATGTTTGTGAAAACCCGAAAGGGCGTAGACTCGTAAAAAAAACGGTATGTCCATAAGCAAAATGGGCACGGATGAAAACCCGAGAGGGCTCCGTGAGTAAAAACGGCAAGGCTACCGGTGAGTGTTTGTGAAAACCCGAAAGGGCGCAAGCTCGTTAAAGGACACTTGCAAGGTCCTCTCGACCTTGTGAGGAGAAACCACCCGCGTGAGATCCTTACGACTCACAAAGGAAGCAACACACTTAGGAATCCCCACGACTCCTAAGGAGAAATTACACTTGCGAGATCCTCACGACTCGTAAGGAGAACCCTCTTATGAGACCCTCACGGCTCATAAGATTCAAAAGTCTTAAGTTACAGGGACCTGAACCTGTTCTTAAGCAGCCCCCACAACCTCCAATACTGCCCTACAAGCGGTTCAGTATTGACCCTTGTATACAATCCACGGGCGCGAATAAACATTTCCCTAACAAAGTCCCATCCGTGACTAGGGATATGTTTACACGGTGAATAGCCCTTGTAAGTTCTCTCGACTTATAAGGAGAAAGCACTCTTATAAGATCCTTACGACTTATAAGAGACCATGCACTTAGGAATCCTCACGACTCCTAAGGAGAAAACACACCTATGAGAATCCTCACGACTTGTAGGGAGAAATACCTTTATGAGGCCCTTACGGCTCATGAAGTAAAAAGCCTTAGTCGACAGGATCTTAACCCTGTCTACTAAGCCACCTTTGTTCGATATCGACAGAGGCAAATGATGATTCACTCCTGGTAATATCCCAGTTGTAGCGATGCTGATGCCAAAATCGGTGTCTAATTCTAAGCTTGCAGCGAAAAGCCAACGAGCCACACATGCATACGAAATAGCCGAAATGATGGGGCAACTTGCAACGAAATCAGCAAGTAAAAATGTATGCATACAAAAATAGCCGAAATGATTGGGCAACTCGCAATAAAAAGCAGCGAGTAAAAAGAAAAATAGCCGAAATGATCGGGCACCGCGAAAAATAGCCGAAATGATTGGGCAATCGCGATTTTCGCGATATAAAGAGCTGAAATGATAGAGCATCGTGGAAAGAATAAAAAAATGATGAAAGAATGAAACTTTTTTCCCTACAGGTGAGATCACATCGATCCCTGTATACAATCCAGGGGCACAAACAAAGAGGGAACCATACCTTCCCAATAGGCTCCATCAGAAAGCGAAGCCAAATCTCGACGGTTCATAGACAACCTAGAGACAATCTCGACATTTGTCGCAATATTGCAGACACAATATCAACAAACAAAGCAAAGTAAGATCCCTAGCTTCAGGGTCTCGACGTCAATATCGACAACTTAGAGATCACCAACGGCGTTTCTCCTTACTCCAACCAGATGCAGACGTGACGTCAACAACCGACCTCAGAGTCGCAACGAAACGGAGCCATGGCAAAGTCCCTAGTCCCAAATCTCAATGGCCACATCTACAGCCTCGAGACCAACAACGGTGTGCCTCCTCATTCCAGCAGGACACGGATGCTCCACCATCAAACAAAGCCACGGCATAGTCCTTAGTTCCAAATCTCGACGGTTCACAGACAACTTAGAGACCATCTCAGCATTCGTCTCATTACAGCAGACGAGATGTCAACGACGGCGTTCATCCGCAGTCCAACAGGATGCAGATGCAACGTCAACGAAAGTCCCCATGGTCGAAACAAAGTGGAGTGACGGCAAAATTCTAGCTCCACCTCAGCATTCGTCTCGATACAGTAGACGAGATGTCAACGATGACGTTCCTCCGCAGTCCAGCAGGATGCAGATGCAACGTCAACAAAAGACCTCACGGTCGAAACAAAGCGGAGCGACGGCAAAATCCCAGCTTCACCTCAGCATTCGTCTCGATACAGCAGACGAGATGTCAACAACGGCGTTCCTTTGCAGTCTAGCAGGATACAGATGCAATGTCAACAAAAGACCTCACGGTCGAAACAAAGCGGAGTGACGGAAAAATCCTAGCTCCACCTCAGCATTCGTCTCGTTACAGCGGACGCGATATCAACAACGGCGTTCCTTCGCGGTCCAACAGGATGCAGAAGCAACGTCAACAAAAGACCTCATGGTCGAAACAAAGCGGAGTGACAGCAAAATCCCAGCTCCACTTCAGCATTCATCTCGTTACAGCGGACGCGATGTCAACAACGGCGTTCCTTCGCGGTCCATCAGGATGCAAATGCAACGTCAACAAAAAACCTCATGGTCGAAACAAAGCGGAGTGACAGCAAAATCCCAGCTCCACCTCAGCATTCGTCTCGTTACAACAGACGCAATGTCAACAACGGCATTCCCTCGCAATCCAGCACGATGCAGATGCAACGTCAGCGAAAGACCCCATGGTCGAAACAAAGCGGGGTGACGGCAAAATCCCAGCTCCACTACGACATTCGTCTCGATACAGCAGACGCAGTGCCAGCAAATGAAGCGAATGCCAAATTCCTAGCTTCAGGGTCTTGACGGTAACTCATATAAACCCTGAAAGACTATCGGAGATCATCCCACATCAGCGCGGAGTGGTCACCACCTCGACGTTCATCTCGATACAGTAGACGAGATGCCACTACGGCATCCTTCCTCCAACAGGATTCGGACACGCCAAAGCAAACGAAGCAAAGGCCAAATTCCTAGCTTCAGGGTCTTAACGGTAACTCATATAAAACCTGAAAGACTATCGGAAATCATCCCACACCAGCGTGGAATGGTCACCACCTTGACGTTCGTCTCGACAAGTAGAAGAGATGTCACCACAGCGTTCTTCCTCCAGCAGGATTCAGACGCGACAATCAAACAACGGAGCCACGGCAAAATCCCTAGTTCCAAACCTCGAAGTTCACCAACAACCTAGAGACAACCGCGACATTCATCTCGATACAGCAGACGCAATGACAACAAATGAAGCGAAGGCCAAATTCCTAGCTTCAAGGTCTTGACGGCAACTCATATAAAACCTGAAAGACTATCGGAGATCATCCCACGCCATCGCGGAGTGGTTATGACTCATCGGGGCTCTCCAAAATGAGCTTAATCTCAAGCAAAAAGCGGCATGGCAAAATTCCTAACGCTTGCTCTTCCGACGGTCAAACTGCCTAGGAGGATTGCTTGATGACGTCTTGTCCAGCCCCCGAAGGGATCAGAGACACGACAGTCGCAAGGCTGCTCGAACAGCAAGATTGCCTATCGAGGAATACATCAGCCAACGCGACGGTACGACGGACAAAATCCTAGTGCCACAGACCCTAACGGACCTTTGTCGTAAAGATCAGAGGTTAACTGTGGCGTTAGGACATCCTTGCGAGAACTTCTCGATTCGTTTCGACTCGTAAGGCAAAGCCTTAGGCAATGGGGATTAAAAAACCTGTTTCCTAAGCACTGGGGCCCTGCAAGTCGGTTCAAAATGGACTCTTGCATACTATTCACGGGTCACACTCTCCGAAGTCGAACATCGACAAAGAAGGAAACAACCACTTATAAGTCATCTCGACTTGTAAGCGAGAAAAATTCTCTTGTGAGATCCTTACGACTCTCAAGAGAAAATACACAATTAGGAGTCCTCACGACTCCTAGAGAGAAAATACACCTACGGGATCCTCTCGACTCGTAGGGAGGAAAGTTTTTATGAGACCCTCACGGCTCATAAAGTTGAAAAGTCTTAGGTGGTAGATCCTAACCCTGTCTCCTAAGCCATCACTGTCCTACAGAGAGGTCAAGATGGACTATCTATAGGCCACATTCCCCGAAGTCAAGCATCGACAAGGAGGGAAACAATCACTTATGAGTCCTCTCGACTTGTAAGAGAGAAAATTCTCTTGTGAGATCCTTACGACTCTCAAGAGAAAACGCACTTAGGAGTCCTCACGACCCCTAAGGAGAAAATACACCTGCGGGATCCTCTCGACCTGTAGGGAGAAAAAACCTTCTTGAGACCCTTACGGCTCATGAAGATGAAAAAGTCTTAGGCTACAAGGACCCTAAAACTTGTCTCCTAAGTCCTCAATTCTATGGCCATGCATAACTCTTCACTACTTCACCCATGTACATACTTACGTGGGCAAAGTAGTGGGGGGCATTTGTTCCCGCCAAAAATTTCTACGCAAAGAGCCTAAGATATCAAATGGCAGCGGTACGCTTAAGAAAATGCGAACCAGTATTTTCCGGATGTATTTTGACAAACTCCCGAATGAGAAACAGCTAAATTCTGATGGTATCAAAAGCGTCTCGAAAAACCCTTCGATTTGATATATTATGGACTTTATAATTCATCCGGGATCAAAAGTTATGAGAAAATATGCTATGCACTGTTCCCTGATTAAAAATCAGGAATTACCTCAATGAGGTATCACGTGCTCACACGTGACCAATGGTCACGTGTTGACACGTGATAGTTAAAACAGAAATAAAAACAACGGCTGAGGAAGGACCCAATTGGGGGTCACGTGCTCGTGACAATCAAAACAGAAATAAAATAGCAAACGGCTGAAGGAAATACCTCAATAAGGTATCATGTGCTCACACGTGACCAATGGTCAGTGCTGACACGTGACCAAGGGTCACGTGCTGACACGTGATGGTTAAAACTGAAGCGTAAGTAAACGCTGAGAAAAGGACTCAATTGGGAGTCACGTGCTCACACGTGACCAAGGGTCACGTGTCAGCACGTGACTGGCTTCGAAAGCCTTACAGTTAATAGAATTAAAATTCTAAAAGCTTCTAAATCTTTCCAAATGGAAAAGGGTTTTGGGGACCGTTGGATTAAAAATCCACGGGTGATTAAAAATCACCAATTTTTGGAATGATTTTATACAAGGAAAGATTTCCCTAAAATTTGAATAACAGATAAAAGATCTTTTGGCTTAAAAATCCAATGGTGAATAAAATTCACTGAGTGATCTAAAAATTTATGTTGGTTACAAAATCAAACAAAATCTTTTAATGAAAGATTCACTAAACAAATTGATTATTTTCTTTCTCCTATAAATAGGAGCCAAGAAGAGAAGAGAAGGGAACTACTTTTTTGGGAGATAACAACAACAGAGAGAAAAAAAGAGAGGAGAATTTAATTCTTAAGAAAGAAAACCCTAGGTAAGAAAAGAAAGGGGATCAAAACTTCTAACAGAGAATTTAATTCTCAAATCTAAGAGTTTAACTCTTCTGCACAAAAGAACTTAGTTCTTCCTCTGGTTGAAGATCTGCAAAGAGCACATCTCTCCATAAGTTGAGAATTTAATTCTCATCGGGTTGAGATCCTGCCATGCAGATCCGAAACTTAGAGGGGGAATTGAGTTTATAGAATTTAATTCTCCCAAAACAAAACTAAGGTTTAACCCTATATGAGAATTTAATTTTCCCAAAGTTATAGGAATTTAATTCCTCCAAGATAAAATTAGGGTTCAACCCTGCATGAGAATTCAATTCTCCCAAAATCATAGGAATTTAATTCCTTCAAGACAGAACTAGGGTTTAACCCTATATAAGAATCTAATTCTTCATATATAGGAATTTAATTCCTCCAAAATCATGATTAGGGTTTAACCCTATAAAAGAATTCAATTCTTAAAAATAAAGAGACTTAAGAGATCTCTGTGGATGAAAAGAATCAAGGTCACGTGGCCCCACGTGGCCCCTGAAGAGATTCCCAAAAATGAGAAGGAAACAGCTTTGAGGCAATGCCTCACGTGTTCCCACGTGACCTCCAAGATAAGAAGGAAACAGCTTTGAGGCAATGCCTCACGTGCTCCCACGTGACCTCCAAAATAAAGAGAATAAAAGCAAAGAAAATGTTGGCTTTGAGCGCTCTCACGTGTTACCATGTGACCCATAATAAATGCTTTGATAACCAATGCACAAATATCCATCACATGCCAACACGTGATGGCCAAAGGATCAAAAAGTGTTTAACACTTATTTGCAGCTTTGAGGGTAAAATAAAAGAGTCTCGGCCCAATTCTCAGGCGCCTCACGTGACCCCACGTGACCACCCCATTTTTAGTGTTTAACACTATTTTTAAAGCGCATCACATGGGAACACGTGATCGTCAAATACCTTCTAGTGTTTAACACTATTTCAAAACCAACCTAGCCCAAAATGGCTAAGTTTTTCCAGAGGCAGGATTCCCCTTTGACTGAACTTCAAATATACCCTTGTTCTCCAAACTTGATCATTTCACATGACATTCAAAGTAAACTCCAGAGCCATGATGAATGGTCAGTGCCTAATAAAGGACAAAATGTTCTCAGAGCCCTCAAACCCTGATTTAGCATTGCTAAATAATGTGGGCTTGAACCCAGAAAAATGTCTAATGGCCCAACAAAGGGCCAATACTTCGAATCCAATTGGACTTGGCCCAAGCTGGCCATAAGTCCTCAATTCAGAGTTAACTGAGCCCATGTGCTCATAATTCTAATTAATTGATCTTAGTTCCAAATTGGACTACAAATCACTTAATCCACTTTGGTTCAAGAGTACATCTCTTCACTCTACTGATATTTGTCGTTGTAATCCTTCAACGTCTTCAGAGAGGTGATGGGTCCCGACAACCACACATTTCATAGACTATGACGTCTTTAAACTGGACTGTGGGGTCCTTAAGCCCATGGACTATGATGTCCTTAACCTTGACTGTGAGGTCGTTAAACTCACGGACTATGATGTCCTTAATCTTGACTGTGAGGTCTTTAAACTCACGGACTATGATGTCCTTAACCTTGACCGTGATGTCTTTAAACTAACATTGGACCACTATGTCCTTAAACTGGTAATCGACCGAAATGTCCGTAAACTAAACAATAGAGTCTAAATGCTCTTTCGTTGGATCTAAATGATCCCGTTAAGTAGATCTTAGTCTAAAATTAGACTAACGTATCCTTAACAAATGGTTAAGTTGACCTTAGTTTAAAATTAGATTAACGTGTCCTTAACAAACTGTTAAGTTGATTTTAGTCTAAGATTAGACTAATGTATCCTTAACAAACATTTAAGTTGATCTTAGTCTCAAATGAGACTAACGTATCCTTAAACCCAAACCCCAAACCCAAATCTAAGAAAATACGGATTTGGACTAGTCCACGCCCTACGGGCGACAACATAACTTAGTCTTCGTATACAATCCACGGGCAACCAAACATAAAACAAACACCCACGACACGAAGTGACCATCTGGAGAAGGAGAAAGTTGTTACCGCGATGCGGTAGCATAATTAACTGCAGGGGCTTGCGCCTGCAGGGAAGAGCTTCCCCACAATTAAAAACTCCTCAAGCGAGGGGGAATCTGACGAAGTCTGCTACATCGGCCACATCCGTTTAAACCTTCGATACATGGTGCCATAAATCAACTTGGTATCTTCGGAAAGGTGGACGGATAGCACCAATTAGCATCTGCCCCGAATCTCAGGCAAGCCGTTCGTCTTGCGCGTCTTTCAGCGGGGAACAGACGCCAGGACAGTCCTCCCGGCCAGTCTCGGGCGATAATAGGAGGAGCCGTTGCTACCATGTAGCCCTATTTTGTTCATGTCAGCTAACGCCATCTCAGCTCCTCAAGCTCCGGTAACAGACAAACCGGCCTCGAAAGGCAAGAGGCCAAATGTGGTGATCTCGAGGGCACCACTACCTAAATGCAAGTCGGTGTTTGAACGACTTTCCTTGGCCCCAGCTGGGGGCAAGGTCATCAACACCAACAAAGCAACAAGGCATCTCAGGCAAGCTCCAGCGGCGCCCCTGACAACTACTCAATTGGGTATCTTTTCTATGCTCCCCGTTAATCGGCTCACGATGGCTTCCTGGATGACGGATGCCCGCCAAGCCCTCAAAATCGAGAAGCTAAGACAGAAAAGGCTCAGATACAGAGCCAACAAAAGGGCTAGGGCTCATGCTAGGCTGAACTTCATGAGGTTCTAAGAACAGGATTACCCCGCTAAAGATAAAGAGATGGATGGATATGTGGTCCATACTATCTACATGGTGGGCACGCGCAGCAAGAGCAAGGATGGGGCCACTGCATCTCAAATCCAATCTGGTGTGAATGTGGCTGTCGCTTCCCAAGACCAGCATCCTCCGGAAGGTAATGAAAATCCTCTCGGTGAGGCTGATAAGTAGAGAGATCCCTCGGTTCATGAGGAGTCGGGCTCGAAAAGCGAAGAGGAGCCAATCTTCCGTCCCAAGAACAAAAAGCAGCAACTTCTCCAAGAGCTCCGAAAATAGCTCAGAAGTAAAGACAAGGAGATGGCCAAGCTCTACTCAAAGATTGACGATTTGACAAATGTCGTCTCACAACTCATGGCCCGACTTGCCTTCAGCCGCCCAATCAAGTGCAGGGCTCTGCTCATGAACCAGGAAATGGTGTCCCGAGGTGCCGACGCCTATTCCTTCAAATTCAAAGGTGGGAGAACCGCATGAAATTCAGTCGCATCTTATCTCGGGAAATGTCTTGGCTACCGATGACAGTAGCCCACTAACTCAAGATCAAATTATGGATTTGGTTGCCAACAAAGTCAAAACATTGGTAGCCGAAGCCGGAGCGCAAAAAGATATCAGCAGTAGTGAGAGACCATATCCCGCTCGGTATGATCTGGTAGAGTATCCTGGCGGCTATGTCATCCCCAAGTTCGGAAGATTTTATGGGATAGGAAATGCAAATCAGCACATCGCCCATTTTAAAGCCTCGTGCGGGAATACTGGGGGTAATGATGCGCTTCTCCTCCGCCAGTTTGTTAATAGCCTGACCGATGTCGCTTTCGACTGGTACGCGAGCATACCGGATGGCTCCATTACTACTTTCATCCAAATGGAATATCTGTTGTGATAAAGGTTCATGAGTGTCAGCAATAAGATCACCATTGCTGACCTCATAAGGACCAAGCCAAAGAACAACGAAAACAGCACGGATTTTATAACTCAATGGCGCAATCTCTCCGTCAAAGGTGAACCGCCGATAGAGCAGGACCAGTCTGTCAGCCTCCTCGTCGGAAATCTCAACAATTGGATGGCCCCATTTCTATGCACCGTAGGACTCAAAACATTCCAAGAGCTGACCAGGAAAGTTCAGATGTTAGAGCGCTCAAAGCAGGAGTCCTCCTCTGATTCTTAAAATAACAATAGGTCCTGGAGAAACCGAAAAGATGATAATCGCAAAGGCGGAAATTCCGACGATGCTGAATCTTTTAACACTTCGACTAACCGAAATAAGCGAGGGATGAGCGGGCCTAATGCCAGCCAGCCTCGGAAGCCAGTGTTCGGAGAGGGAGGAGAATCTCCACTGAAAGAGAAGCTGGATAAGGTCTATTCCTTCAGAAGGGACAAAGTCCACAAGATATTCAAGGACGCCTTGAGAAACGGTCAACAATTGCCAGAATCAAAGAGACCACAAGAAGCGAATATGACCGACGACCCCAAATATTGCCCCTATCACAGAGTGATAAGTCATGCCATTAAGGACTGTTTCTGTAAGTCGATGCCACGCACCCCACGTGTTCGCGGGGAGGCGGAGTTTGCAAAAATGATTTTTATTAGCTTCGTAACATCGTCTAAACTCCAGGATCGATACTAAATCCTAACTAACATACTAGAGGTTTAACTATTATGTGTCAGTGTTATACCTCAAGTTCTCGTTGTCCTTCACCTCCTCGCTGTCCTTCTCCAAGTCGTGAGCTCCATGAATTGAGAACGGAATGCACCTCCTCGCCGTCTTCTCCAAATCGTAAAAGATCCACCCGAGAGATCCGACTTTGAGCTTTACCTCTAACTTGAGGCAACTAGGTCACTTGGTGTGCTAAACTTAGTAGCCTAGGATGTATGGATAGTGATGAGGAGTCTAGTAGTCTCACAAACCCAATGATTCTCAACTCATGAGATGATTAGGGTTTGAATGGAGAAGGAGAAAAGCTTGAGAAAATGAGAGCAAGAAAGTATCTGTAGTTTTTTTAGTGAATAATGAATATAGAAAATGGCTAGGTTTTTTGCATTTAAACCTCATGAAAATATCTCACAATAATATCTAAGTCAACAACTCACAAAAGAGTCCAAGATGGTCAATCTAAAACCCTAATCCATTTCACTAAAATACCATATAGTTTCCTCTCTCAATTCCTCCACCTCATTAAAGAATTAACCATACAAGAGAAACCCTAATTTGAGGTGTCATTCTCCAAAAGCAATCTTGATCAAATCACAAGAATGCCCCTCCTGTCCGTATATACATACCCGTATCCGTATTCCGAGAAACACGAATACAATGAGACGAAACTAATCTAATAATCATATACTAGGATCCGGCTTAAACCAAAGCCCACTAGTAATGTCCACCCGAACATCATATGCGCACAAGTACACGTATATGATCGAACCCTGTCGTAAAACCATACGACCTCTACACGTTTCGCCCGAAGCCGGGAAACCCTCTGTATGGGACTCTAAAGACTCGACAGTACTCTGGCAGTGGGTTTAACCACAAGCACGTCAGTGGCACTAGCTGTACGTAACGGCTATCCAGGTATCTGTCGATAAGAAGGTCGATGAGGAAACTCATCTGTACCCCTACTGAGCCTGTCTGTGGCAATCTCCGTACAGTCCGGTCTGTTCGTTTAAGAGTGTTGCATATCGGTCCTAGGGGGTGGCAAGCATCAGACCCCTAATAGTGCAATAATTCGTGTCGGAGTGCGGTAAAAACACCCTAAGAAACTACTGGAATCCCTACCAGTAAATCTCGCTTGCCCTGGCCAGGGACTTTGTGTAATGGCTTTCCGAACACAGCGCGACATCAACCCCCAATACCGGGAGAGACGAATCCTATCTAACCGCCACTGCCTCCATGTGCTTTGGGACTACACCCAACTACTACCTGTTTGCACGACTCAACAGAGCCGTGGTAGGGTAGTAATCTAAGAACAGTGGGAACATACTTGAGGCGAAGTAGTAGTATCAAATCGACGGACTAAGCTGTACTCATGTCACCTGGGAACTACTGCCTGACGATAGGTATATTACCAACCAGCAGTTCCCTACGAGTCCGTCCAGTGTAACTCATAACCCAATGAGCACCTGCATACTATCTCCAGTACGACGTACTGATGGCTGTGGGACAGACCATCTCCCCTGCTGGGAAGAGAAGCGTATACACTAGTCTACTCTGAAGTATTGATGCCCTGTCTCAATAATCCTACGACTAGGGACCTGTGTAAGGATGTGCTTGTAGACTACCCAGCCCCCACTAGTGTGACTGCCATCACAACGCTGGTAGTCAAGCAAAGATCCTAAGGACTCTATCAATATGTATTAGCGATACGTTAAAAGAAACATATACACATATTAAGATAGATACAAACCAAGTAGCATACTACTATATCGAGCAAGACTGTCATAAATCCGTGTATATATCCGAAGCTTCCAAAATGTAATATACAAACTAGTACTATACAATAATGGCTTCTAGGGCATATTACACTAACAATCTCCCACTTGCACTAAGGCCATGTGCTGGCATATCGCAGACCTATCATCTCGAATAGCCTCTCGAACTGCGTCTGAGGGATGGCCTTTGTGAATGGATCTGCAGTGTTGTCCTCTGTAGCAACTCTCCGAACCTCGATCTCCTGGCGATCCACGATCTCCCTGATCAGGTGATACCGCCTCAAGATGTGTCTGGACTTCTGATGGGACCTGGGTTCCTTTGCTAAAGCTATAGCCCCGTTGTTGTCATAATACAGAGGTATTGGATCAACAATGGACGGAATCACCTGAAGTTCTGTTAAGAACTTCCTCATCCAGACTGCTTCTTTTGCGGCATCAGAAGCTATGATATACTCCGCTTCCATCGTCGAGTCAGCAACGGTGTCCTGTTTGGAACTCTTCCAACAGACCGCCCCTCCATTGAGGGTAAAGACATAAACTGACATGGATTTGGAGTCATCCTTGTCACTCTGTAAGCTGGAGTCAGCAAAGGCCTCGATCTAGAGGTCTTTTCTGCCATAAACCAAGAACATTTTCTTAGTCCTTCTCAGGTACTTGAGAATGTTCTTTACTGCTATCCAGTGCTTCTCTCCAGGGTTTGACTGATACCGGCTTACCACGCTTAGTGCATAAGTTACATCTGGTCTGGTACACAACATCGCATACATTATAGAGCCTACCGCAGATTCGTAGGGTATAATAGACATGCGATCCCTTTCCAAATCAGCCTTGGGAGACATCTCTTTAGAGAGGGTGATTCCGTGACAAGCCGGTAAATTACCGCGCTTTGAATCTTCCATACTGAATCTTTTCAGTATGGTGTCTATGTACCTGTGAAAGTCCCAACATCCTCTTAGATCTATCACGATAGATCTGGATCTCTAGAATGTAAAAGGCATCACCCAGGTCTTTCATGGAGAACCTTGGTGACAAGAACCCTTTGACAGATTGTAGCATAGGAATGTCATTTCCTATCAGGAGAATGTCATCCACGTACAAGACGAGGAATACAACAGTTCATGCTACAATCTTACTATAAATGCATGGCTCATCTGGATTTTTGATAAAGTCAAATTCTTTGACCGTCTCATCAAAACAGATGTTCCAACTTCGCGATGCCTGCTTTAGTCCATAGATGGACTTAAGCAACTTGCACACTTTCCCGCTGCTCCCACTCTGAATGAAACCCTCTGGCTGGTCCATATAGACACACTCTTCCAAATTTCCATTTAGAAAAGCGGTTTTTACGTCCATCTACCAAATCACATAATCGTGGAAAGCAGCAATGGCAAGAAAGATCCGAATGGATTTAAGCATAGCCACTGGAGAAAAGGTTTCATCATAGTCCAAACCAGGTCTTTGACGAAATCCTTTTGCAACAAGTCTATCCCTATAGGTTTCAACCTGTCCATCTACACCAATCTTCTTTCTGAAGATCCATTTGCAGCCTATGGGTTTTACCCCTTCTGGAGCAATGTCCAAAGTCCATACTTTGTTGGTGTACATGGACTCCATCTCGGTCCGCATTGCATCCAGCCATTTACCGAGTCAGTGCTCTGAATGGCTTGCTGGAAGTTAGTCAGCTCATCATTATCAATGATGCAATCATTTCTATCCCCGTCTATGAGAAAACCGTAGTATCTCTCAGGCGGATGAGACAGCCTACTACTCCTGCAGAGCGGCGCGGGAATGCCATGTTCTTCTGAAACTTCTGGTTCCACCAAGCTTTCAGTAATAGCTTGTGGTTCTGGAATTTCTTCCAGTTCTATTGCGCTCCCACTAGTTTCTTTTTCTAAAAATTGATGTTCCAAGAAGTGGGCATGACGAGAAACAAAAACCTTTTGTTCCTCTGCGTAATAGAAAAGATACCCCCTGGAGTTCTTTGGGTATCCCACAAACTTACACAGTACTGAGTGTGCCTCGAGCTTGTCCGCATGCTGCTTTTTAACAAAAGCTGGAAATCCCCATATCTTCAGATATTGAAGATAGGGTTTCTTCCCACTCCACATCTGATATGGTGTGGTAGGCACGGTCTTGGTAGGAACCTTGTTCAAAATATATGCAGCTGATTCTAGTGCATAGCCCCAGAATGATCGCGGTAACTCAGCGTTACTCATCATGGACCGTACCATATCCAATAGAGTTCGGTTCCGTCTCTCCGATACACCGTTGTGTTGTGGTGTGTATGGAGGGGTAAGCTGAGAGAGAATTCCATTCTCTTTTAGGTAATCCAGGAACTCGGCACTCAAGTATTCACCGCCTCGATCAGATCTCAGTGTCTTGATACTTTTGCCAGTTTGTTTTTCCACTTCATTCTTATATTCCCAGAATTTCTCAAAGGCCTCGGATTTATGTTTCATCAAGAAAATATGTCCATACCTAGAGAAATCATCCGTAAAAGTAATGAAATAGGAATAACCACTTCTTGCATGTGTAGACATTGGACCACACACGTCGCTGTGTATAAGTCCTAAGAGCTCGCTCGCTCTTACTCCGCGTCCAGTGAACGGGGTCTTTATCATCTTTCCTTTGAGACATGATTGACAAGTTGCATAAGATTGATATTCGAACGGATCCAAATATCCTTCTTTATGTAACTTGGTCAACCTTGTTTCGTTGATGTGACCTAGTCTACAATGCCATAAGAAAGCATGATTTATTTCTGGAGTCTTTCTTTTATGTGTGTTCTGGACATTGAAAAATTGTAATTGGTTTAATACATATATACCGTTGTTTAGAGTACCTGACCCAATCAGACCATGATTAAGGTGGATGTTTACGACATCGCTTACAAATGTAAAATCATAACCTTCTTTTGATAACAAAGATACAGAAATGATATTACAAGTCAAACTAGGTACACAAAAATAGTTGCGCAAAACCAAAATATGTCCACTCGTCAATCCAAGGTGATATTCCCCTACGGACACAGCATCCACGCTCGCTCCGTTAGCAACCCTGAGGGTCATATCACCGGTCTTCAGAACCCTACGGCTTCTTAGTGCCTGCAAAGAATTACAGATATGAGATCCTGATCCGGTATCCAATACCCAGGAAGTAGAGTTGATTGGCAGACAGTTTTCAATTACAAATACACCTGAAGCCGAAGCCACAACTTGCTTCTGGTCCTGGTTCTTGGCCTTCCAAGCCCTGCAATTTTTCTTCCAGTGGCCCTTCTTATGACAGTAGAAGCATTCTTTCTTTCCTACTGTCGGCCCCACTACTCTTGCCTTTCCCTTCGCTTCCACCTTACTAACACCTCCTCTCGGCTTGGTGGGGGCCTTCTTCTTCTTTCCTTTGGCTTTCGCCTTGGATCTAGAAGAGGAAGCTCCACCAACAAATAGAGCGGGTGTTTTCCTGGCTTTCTGCAGGGTGCCCTCTGCACTCCTCAACATGTTGAGGAGTTTCGGAAGTTCAACTTCTTTACCTTGAATATTAAAATTCAAGATAAACTGGGTGTAGGTGGAAGGGAGGGACTGCAAAATCAAGTCTGTATACAGCTCATTCTCTAACGTGGTCCCGAGGTTCGCGAGCTCTTCAATATAGCCGATCATCTTAAGGACGTGTTCCCCTACAGATGATCCGACGGCCAATCTCGCCTGAAAAAGTTTCTTCGAGGTCTCGTATCTTACGATACGAGATTGCTCTCCATATAATTCCTTGGTATGGAGGAATATGGATTCAAGATCCATATTCTCGTGCCGCCTCTGGTTCTCATTGTGCATAGAGGCCAGCACGAGACACTTGGCCTTCGTGCAATCAATCTCCCAGGTCTTACGGATTTCCTTATCGCGATACTGGATTCTGGACCTGGGACGGCGGGGGCTTTAGTAGTGGGGACATAACCCAACTTGTCATAAGTTATTGCCGTCTTGACATTCCTGAACCAATCTTTGTAGTTTGGCCCCGTCAATATATTTTTATCTAATAGTAACTTAAGGCCCGTCATCTTTGGTTGCTGCAATTTAGGAGAGAGAGAAGAAATACTTTAGCATGATGCTCTTGTAAGTTTAGATTGGTTTTTAGTTTATCTAAACAGGATGGCTCCCACTGTTTCTCGAATCCTTCCTCAAACCAGAAAAGAAGAATTAGTCAGGATTAATCTCACCGTACAATACTTGTTTAACCGTTCAGCCAGGCTAGTGTCAGTACTTCGAGGGAGGTTTTACGATGCTTTCGCGAAGTTCCTTAATTAAATAACCTTTTTTCCCTGGAGGCGTAGCCCCGCTAATACTTTTCTAGACACCAACTTGGTTTATAGCATTGATCGTTAAAAGAAAAAATCTCCCGAGGAGTAGCATATACTCATAGTAGGATCGGGATCCAAATATCATCGTGTGATAAAATCGAAGGAATCCTACCAAAATTATCACACTCCAAATGATATGCAACACCGGCAAGTTTCAGTTTCTTTAAAAACTCCCGATGTGGATTTTTGCCCAATGCTCTTATGACCTTGACGAAGGCCAACATATCATAAATCACATGTCAAGTTCTACCCGTCATTGTCCAGGTTAATTTGAACCCGCCCGTACATACCCTTGACGAAGATCAAAATAGCTGTACGACTGTCCCAAACCAACGCATCTATCTATGCTACAAATGAATATTCAGCAGTTACCAATCGCTATGCCTTGGCGAATATCAAAATACATAACTTGAATACTACTGAATATCCAACTGAAATGACGGAGGTCTACAAATGGTTTTGGCGAAACCGTGAACGTAGTGAACTTGATATAATCGAAGAAATCTGATAGATTTTAAAAGGAGTGGTTTAAGCTCCGCATTTTAAAAGTTTTACTGTTTTGAAAAAACCGAATGGTTTTAAAATTGTTCCAACGATTCAGTTTTGGTTTATTTGCTTTGCATTAATGTAATGCAGTCCCATCAATTAACCTACCATTGCAGAAAAAGACGAAAATACAATGTACGCTTATGTCATCCGCATTCGCCACGGGGCCTCGTTTTACACCGTTAGGTTAGATAACTAACGCCAGAGCTGGGGGCTGGACTAGCGCGGATGCAAAACATAAGCAATGTCTAATATAATATATATATATATATATATATATATATATATATAATAATATCCATTCGTCAGACGCAAAATAGGCATTCCAGATCACAGATGAACACATTGGATATATTAGGAATTCCGCGTTTCATTTAAGCTTGTAACGAAAGACGGATTCCATGGTCGCGATGAATAGCCAAACCCCACCCCAGACCCCTACAGGTGCGGCAAACTACCCTCCAAATACCCGATGCGAAGCATCTCCCTCAACAACGTGAGTAGGCCACTCGGCACTTCAAAGTACCTGGTAGTTTGTACACCCCACCTTGGGTCTATCCTAGAAGCAATAAACAGTAAATGAAATAATACAACGGTGGCTAAAACCTCAATCCGGATTTGCCCCACGAAAAAATATTACAACAATTTACAATTTATATTTGAATGAAAGAATATAACACCTCACATCCCCGGCTATTCATTCACGACAATCCAATAAGTCCATATACACAAACAAACATCACAGAAATGTGCAACCCCCAACTAACCGACATATATCAATTAGCGAAAGTTTACGAACACATTTATCACAACATGAAATATTAAACGACGTTAAACTGCGACTTCGAAACACCCTGTATTGCCACGGTGAAGAATTGACAGTATATTCAAAATTGGCAAAAATAAACAACTCCTGAAACCCTAGATCCTAGTAACAAATCCACAGACCAAAACAGGAAGCATTTACCCACAACTAAACCGAGGAGGCCGGATTTTGAGGCTATGTGGCCGGTCCATTTTGCAGGGAAATGTCTCGTTTTTGGTCTATGTTCACTTTACAAGTGAAGGAGTACTCTGCAGTTGCTAAAATAATTTTTAGAGCCTCGAAAAAATTCAACAGAAACTAGGATCTACGTTTCGATGTTTACGGGTTATTTCGGTTTCGTAGTTTTAGTTGTCATTTAATCTGTTAGCTATGGTTTAGTCGGCTCTGATACCACTGTAAGTCGATGCCAGGCACCCCACGTGTTCGCGGGGAGGCGGAGTGTGCAAAAACGATTTATATTAGCTTCGTAACATCGACTAAACTCCAGGATCGATACTAAACCCTAACTAACATACTAGCAAAGAGGTTTAACTACTATGTGTCAGTGTTATGCCTCAAGTTCTCGCTGTCCTTCACCTCATCGCTGTCCTTCTCCAAGTCGCGAGCTCCTTGAATTGAGAACGGAATGCACCTCCTCGTCGTTTCTCCAAATCGTAAAAGATCCACCCGAGAGATCCGACTTTGAGCTTTACCTCTAAATTGAGGCAACTAGATCACTTGGTGTGCTAAACTTTGTAGCCTAGGATATATAGAGAGTGATGAGGAGTCTAGTAGTCTCACAAACCCAATGATTCTCAACTCATGAGATGGTTAGGGTTTGAATGGAGAAGGAGAAAAGCTTGAGGAAATGAGAGCAAGAAATTATCTGTAGTTTTTTAGTGAATAATGAATATAGAAAATGGCTAGGGTTTTTGCATTTAAACCTCATGAAAATATCTCACAAATATCTCACAATAATATATAAGTCAACAACTCACAAAAGAGTCCAAGATGGTCAATCCAAAACCCTAATCCATTTCACTAAAATACCATATAGTTTCTTCTCTAAATTCCTCCACCTCATTAAAGAATTAACCATAAAAGAGAAACCCTAATTTGAGGTGTCATTCTCCAAAAGCAATCTTGATCAAATCATAAGAATGCCCCTCCTGTCCGTATATACATACACGTATCCGTATTTCGAGAAACACGAATACAATGAGACGAAACTAATCCAATAATCATATACTAGGATCCGGCTTAAACCAAAGACCACTAGTAATGTCCGCCCGAATATCATATGCCCACAAGTACACGTATGTGATCGAACCCTGTCGTAAAACCATACGACCTCTACACGTTTCGCTTGAAGCCGGTAAACCCTCTGTGTGGGACTCTAAAGACTCGACAGTACTCTGGAAGCAGGTTTAACTACAAGCGCATC
This sequence comes from Agapanthus africanus, assembly GCA_030015575.1. Taxonomy (NCBI): domain Eukaryota; kingdom Viridiplantae; phylum Streptophyta; class Magnoliopsida; order Asparagales; family Amaryllidaceae; genus Agapanthus; species Agapanthus africanus. The sequence continues at coordinate 911,295,606 of CM057337.1, forward strand.
AGTGGCACTAGCTGTACGTAACGGCTACCCAGGTATCTGTCGACAAGAAGGTCGACGCGGAAACTCATCCGTACCCCTACTGAGCATGTCTTTGGCAATCTCCATACAGTCCGGTATGTTCGTCTAAGAGTGTTGCATATCGGTCCTAGGGGGCGGCAAGCGTCAGACCCCTAATAGTGCAATAAGTCGTGTTGGAGTGCGGCCAAAAACACCCTGAGAAACTACTGGAATCCCTACCAGTAAATCTCGCTTGCCCTGACCAGAGACTTTGTGTAATGGCTTTCCGAACACAGTGCGACATCAACCCCCAATACCGGGAGAGACGAATCCTATCTAACCGCCGCTGCCTCCAAGTGCTTCGGGACTGCACCCAACTACTACCTGTTTGCACGACTCAGCAAAGCCGTGGTAGGGTAGTAATTTAAGAACAGTGGGAACACACTTGACGCGAAGTAGCAGTATCAAGTCGACGGACTAAGCTGTACTCATGTTATCTGGGAACTGCTACCTGACGATAGGTATATTACCAACCAGCAGTTCCCTACGAGTCCATCCAGTGTAACTCATAACCCAATGAGCACCTGCATACTATCTCCAGTACGACGTACTGATGGCTGTGGGACAGACCATCTCCCCTACTGGGAAGAGAAGCGTATACACTAGCTACTCTGGAGTATCGATGCCCTGTCTCGATAATCCTGCGACTAGGGACCTGTGTAAGGATGTGCTTGTAGACGACCCAGCCCCCACTAATGTAACTGTCATCACAACGCTGGTAGTTAAGCAAAGATCCTAAGAGCTTTATCAATATGTATTAGCGATACGTTAAAAGAAACATATACACATATTAAGATAGATACAAACCAAGTAGCATACTACTATATCGAGCAAGACTATCATAAATCAGTGTATATATCCCAAGCTTCCAAAATGTAATATGCAAACTAGTACTATACAATAATGGCCTCTAGGGCATATTACACTAACAGTTTCGTCTTCAAAGATTGGGTCGAAAAGCAATATAAGGCAGGAGAGATAGAACTGTCTAAAGGCGTGTTAACAAACAGTCAAGCTGCGACCGCCAATTTCATACAAACGGAGACCGAAGTCCTTCAGAAACCTGATTCTCTCAGGCATCTGCCTTTCTCTGAAAAGAGAGGACCAAGGCAACAAGCTAAGAGCCAAACGAGAAATATTGCCAATGAAGAAGCGGTAGATGGGTACACAACCCATACGATCTACATGATGAAGCCCAGAGGAACAAGTCCTCCTATGCCTTGTATCCATGACAATGACGTAGCTATTGCTACCCAATACCAGCTCGGTCTAGACGACGAAGAGCCCGCTTATGAAATCAATCTAAAGGAGCCCGTGGTTCCTGCAGAATCGAGCCCAGGCTCCAACTGTTGACCACCACGTCGTTAAACTGGGAACAATTGACCTCTAAGTCATTAAACTGGCAATGTAAAAAATATGTAAATAAACAAAAAAATCCGAAATGATGGGGCAACTCGCAATAAAAATCAGCGAGTAAAATAAAGATGAAAATAAACAGCCCGAAATGATGGGGCAACCGCGAATGAATAGCCGAAACGTTAAGGCAATCGTGACCTTCGTGATAAGAAAATTTGAAATGATAAAGCAATCGCGGTAGGTAAAAAAATGATGAATGATGAGTCGCTCATGGTACCATATTCCAGTGCAGCGATGCAGACACCAACCAAAATCCAAGTTTCCAAATGACGAATGATGAGTCGCTCCTGGTACCATATTCCAGTGCAGCGATGCAGACGCCAACCAAAATTCAAGTTCCCAAATGGCGAATGATGAGTCGCTCCTGGTACCATATTCCAGTGCAGCGATGCAGACGCCAACCAAAATTTCAAATCTCTGAATGTCCCAACGGCGAATGATGAGTCGCTCCTGATACCATATTCCAGTGCAGCGAATCAGACGCCAACAAAATCCCAAAATTCTCCCAGCCCTACGGTTGGTCCCCAAGTTGACTACCGTATACAATCTACGGGCTCAAATAATTCTCATCACATCCATATCCCACCGCAATCACCAGTCACGCGGCCGGTCTCCGCCCTTGGAATTATGCTCCATTTGGGAAGACCCACTCATGTGTCCTCACGATACATGAGGAGAACAAACTTACGAGATCTCTCGAATCGTAAGAAAACACTTTCGTGAGATCCTTATGACTCACAAAGGAAAAACACACTTTGGAGTCCTCACGACTCCTAAGGAGAAAATACACCTACGGGATCCTTTCGACTCGTGGGGAGAAAATGCTTTTATGGGACCCTTACGGCTCATAAAATTGAAAAGCCTTAGGTGATAGGGACCTAAACCCGTCTTCTAAGACATCACTCCCCAACAGGGAAAGGCAAATGATGAATTGCTCCTGGCACCTGTGCTTCAGTGTTAGCAACGCTGATGCCGACCCCTATCCAAAAATTCCAAACTTCTGATCCAATAGACCCCTAAGTCTTTAAACCGGGAATAGATGACTTCTAAGTCGTTAAACTGGGAACATATGGCCCCTAAGTCGTTAAACCGGGAACGAGAGAAATGCCTGTTCCCGCCAAAATTTTCGGCCAAGAGCTATTTGTTCCCTTATAAAAGTAAAAAAAGGAAGGAGAAACAGAAAGAGGAAAAGAGAAGGGAAAAATTCCCCTAATGGAGCATCACGTGCCCACACATGATGCGCCTTGGAGGAAAGTTTATAGGCATCGCGCTTAACAATTAAGGCTGAAATTGATGCTCACGTGCAAACACGTGAGCATCTATATACAAAATATATAGGAGCCTTCCTAAAACAAATAACAGGCCAGAGAAGCTCATGTGTCAGAACGTGATGCTCTTTGTTGGGCTTAACTTCGTGGGGGTCACGTGCTACACGTGACATTCCTGAACATCATCTCACGTGCCAACATGTGATGCCTTTCTCTGGGACTGCTGCATATAAGCAAACCAGTTTAATGCTATGGGGGTCACGTGCTACACGTGAGAGTTCATAATCACCTTCCAAGCTGATAGAATTAAATTCTAAATAAAATGGATCAAAACCCTATTTGGGAAATATTTCCTTAGATCTTTCTAAATAAGAAAGATTGCGCTCTGTAAAACAGAGCACCGTTGGATTAAAAATCCAATGGTTATTAAAAATCACCAAGCTACAGAATAAGCTCTGTATGGGAAAATATTTCCCCAATCTTGTTAAAAATAAGAAAAATATCTTCTGTAAAACAGAAGTTCTTTGATCAAAGATCCAACGGTGGATAAAATCCCCAAATCGATTAAAAAATCTCTCGATGAGAGATTTGTAGAGTTACTAGGCACACTAACAAGGCTCTACAAGGCATCGACCATGCCAAAATTAAATTTTTATGTGCCGAACAACCCTAAGCAAGATCGTATACTAGAGTTTAGGCGATACAAATAGCAAGTAAACAACTTTACTCTAAAGGGATACGAAATACAACCTTTGTAGATCGGTCCTTCACTTCTTTCGCTCCTTGATGAAGTCCCTTCGCTGCAATCGTGGTTCTCCCGGACCCTTGCATGGCTTCACGAGGCGAAAGGTGCGACCTTACTTGAAGTCTCCGAGGCCGAAGATGATCTACGTCGAGGGAATTCCGACTCAAGTTTCTACTTCACTAACTTAAGAATTAGTGAAGCAAACACCCTATACTAAAATACTAGTTTAGTAGAGGATGGAGAAATAGGAAGTGGATTCTCTTTAGAATTTGTTTTCTCACAAGCTATCTCACTTTGGATCAAAACCCTAGCTAGCTTTTCTTTTGAACAAATGAAGAAGATGAACAAAAGAAGGATGAGAGGATAATGATCAAGTGAGTAGGCTAACCATGGTGAGTGAGTATAATATACTAACTCTTGTAGAGCCATAACCATAGATAATTGTGTGATGGTTAGGTTAAAATCCAAAGTAAAAACAAACCTAGTGGACTTTAGTCAATGCATCCACAAGCTTCCACAAGCTTCCACAAGCTTCATGCATTTTCTAATTTTTCACTAATTTTGTAATTACTTTTAAACATTAAACCCAATCATAACAAATAGGATGGTGTATGTCTCATACACACATGAATGTTGTATCATCAACCATGATACAATATGATAACACATTTTAACATATATCATATATATGTTAAAGTAGTGTACATGTGAGGAAAAAACCCTAAGTGAACAAGTGTTAGCAAGTGTAAATTAGTATATCTAATATACAATTATACACTTAATTATTAAATTAACACTTGACTTAATAATCCGGTCATATCTCATATAACCGGCTAACATCCATTGTATCGACTTATCGAATCAACACTTGATTCGATAACCCGGTCATATCATATATAACCGACCGATACAAAAAGTCACGAGAATAGAATACGGTATCACATACACGCATTTATTCTCGGTCTTGCACATATCACATACGTGCTCCTATTTCGTTTTGCCTGAGCCAGTAAAATCTCTGTGTAGGACTCTAAAGACTCGTCAATACGCCGGCAGTAGGTGATGATCACATCAAGCACCCACAAGCCGTCAGCGGTACTAGCTGGACGTAACGACTACCCGAGTATTGAGCGATCAGAAGATCAGCAAGCAAGCCCGCTCCAACTCCTGTAAAAGCCTGCCGGTAACACTTCCCGTATAGTCCGGTCTCCTCGTCTGATATATCGCATATCAAGTCTAGGGGTGGTAAACGTCAGACCCCAATAACCGATAAGTCGTGCCGATGTGAGGCTCATAACGGGTCGAGAACCTACTGGTAACACTTACCAGTAAATCTCTAAATCAGCCCTGGCCAGGGACTTCCTTGTTACGGCCAATCGAGCACTGCGCAACATAAACCCCCAATACCGGGAGAAACGAAACCCCTCCTATCGCTCATTGCCTCTATATGACTCGGGACTGTACCCAAAAACCACCGTTTTGCATGCCCTCATGGACGTGGTAAGGTGGAAATCAAAGCACAGTGGGAATCACACAAGACTCTATGACGATCTCGGGTCTACAGACTAACCTGCACAAGTGTCACCAGAGAACTGCCATCTGACGTGAGGTATAATACCATCTGGGAGTTCTAGACGAGTCCGTCCAGTGTACCCAGTCTCCACTGAGCACCCGTATACCATCTCTGATGTCAAACACCAATGGATATGGGATCATCCATCGCCCATCTCATGGGTCGAGAAGCGTATACGCTAGTCTACTCTGGTATATCGATGCCCCATCTCGATACACCCACGACTAGGGACCTTGAAGGATGTACTTATGGACTACCATGTCCCCACTAGTATGATCCGCATCATAGTCTATGTAGTCAAGTACACATCCTAAGGGCTTTACCAACATGTAACTATAAGACAGTATAAAGAGACAAGTATACATGTTAAGATAAAGAGCAACCAGATAGCATACTATCATATCGAGCAAGAAAGTCCTCTCTATATATGTCCAAGCATCCAATATAATATACATCTGTTGTACAATACTGGCCTCTAGGGCATACATACAACTAACAATCTCCCACTTGTACTAGGGCCAGCTGCTGTAGTATCGCATACCGAGCATCCCGGAGAGTCTCTCAAACTGTATCTGGGGAATGGCCTTCGTGAGTTGATCCGCTGTGTTATTCTTCGTGTCAACCCTTCTGACCTCGATCTCCCGGCGATCAACTATCTCCCGGATCAGGTGATACCGCCTCAGAATATGCCTGGATCGCTGATGGGACCTGGGTTCCTTGGCCAAAGCCACCGCTCCATTGTTATCGCAATACAAAGGTATTGGATGTTCAATGGATGGAACCACTCCAAGTTCAGTAATGAACTTCTTGATCCAGACAGCCTCTTTGGCAGCATCGTTGGCAGCGATGTATTCAGCCTCCATCGTCGAGTCTGCCACGGTTTCCTGCTTGGAACTCTTCCAGCTAACCGCCCCTCCGTAAAGGGTAAAGACAAATCCCGACCGCGACTTAGAGTCGTCCTTATCACTCTGGAAGCTCGAATCAGTAAAGGACTCCACTTGGAGTTCTCCGTTACCATACACCAAGAGCATCTCTTTAGTCCTTCGTAAGTACTTGAGAATGCTCTTCACAGCTGTCCAGTGACTCTCTCCAGGATCAGCTTGATACCTACTCACTACACTTAGTGAGTATGCTACATCGGGTCTGGTACATAGCATTGCGTACATGATAGAGCCTACTGCCGAAGCATAGGGTATCCCTTGCATGCGAGCTCTCTCCAAATCAGTCTTGGGAGACATCTCTTTGGAGAGAGTGAGCACTGAGATCGTGGGTAAAAACCCACGTTTGGACTCTTCCATACTAAACCTCTTTAGTATGGTATCAATGTACCTGGATTGGGACAATCCCAATATCCTTTTAGATCTATCTCTATAGATCATAATTCCCAATATGCGGGAGGCATTGATTAGTCGAAAATATTGCATCTTTTAACCGGCAATTTCCTCATTATTTGCATTCATATAGAAGTGTTCGGCATTCATATTTCACATATTAGCAAAACTGTCGCAAAATATCAGATTACATGTATTAGACTCTAAAACCGGCACTATAAAGGAAATTGACCGCATTTCATGGCATCGCATCATCCCTATATTGCGCAACACTTGTTTCGAAGTCTGTGCAGGAAAATCAGAAGCTTGCTCAAATCTACACCGCTAAAAGATACGCCAACTCAAGGATTTGGAATCTGGGAATGATCTAAAGGGGATTCAGGAATTTAACATGTCAGAAAATACATCAAAATACATAAGAAGTTTGTAGCCATGAAGCCACAACTTGGCCGCGGAACCGCGGCGCAAGCCGGCTTAGGCCGCGGTTCCGCGGCGCTTCTACCACTTCAGATCCCCATTTTTGGTGCACAACTCCTACCTCAGTGTGTACAGCTCATAATGACACAACAATTTCCAGAAAGCCCCAGAAGCTTCTGCCAGATCAGCAAACCCTTGTTCCAACACTAAACTAGCCTTGTATTCTAGAAACTTCTCCCTAAACCCTAGCTTAAACCCTAAGCTAAGCCTAACAAACTCTTTCTAGAAACTTCTCAACAAACTTTTGGAGGGAATTGTAATTTCAAACCTAGACCTAGGGTTTGGGAGATCTATAAATAAGACCCTAGGCTCACTTGTAAAAAGACCCCGGAAAATTGGAGGATTGATTCATTAAAAATTGATTGATCCATTCACTCTCTTTCTTCATCTTCTTCTTCCACAAGTCTAGTGAGAGGGCTTGTGTGAAACCCTAACCCTAATTCCAATCAAAAGCCAAGATCCCGAGTACCCATCAAGCAAGAAGCCTTGCAACCTTTTATGAGCCGAGCCAATCTTCAACAGAGCAAGTGGTCCAAGCTGATCCGCAACTCACGAAGCCGAGCGACGCCAAATCGACAATCTAGTTCTTCCTCTTGTAGTTCTTGAGCGACTGTAATCAAATTGTTGATATAAATAAAAGGTGATATTCTTTTATCTTGTTTTCTTTAAATTCTCGCATCATGATATCTTTTCAATTCTTGAATACTTTCTGTGTGATGATGTTTGAGTAATACTCCGCTCGTCGAGGAGTCGAGACGATCAATAGAATGATGATGTAATATATCTTAAATCGATTCATGAATCCTACGAGTTTTGTAAACCCTAGCAAGTTCAAGAATCGACGACCCAATTCGTTGCGATACTTTCTTGATTGACATCGCTCGAGATTAGGGAGTTACGATCGTTTCTTGAAATTGTTAGAGGCTAGAATGTGAATGATATCTACGAAAGAACAAGGGTTAAACGATGAAACCCTAGTTTCATCAAGAAAGCCCTAACTCTCGTCAATCATCATCGATCTAGTATCAATCCTTCGAAGGACAGGAACACGAAAGCTTGAAATTACATCACGTCTATAGATCCGATCGATTCCTACGAGCCTCATTTAGATTCTTGACATTTTGGTTGGAAATATTATCAAAACACCGATTCTTGATTTGTTTATCAGTTTCTTGATTCTTGATTAAACATCGTGACACCTGAATCAATCGATAAATTCTTGAATCATGTTTTCTTTTCTTTTCGATTAACTTTTCGATTCAAACAAATTAAACAAAGAAATGAATCGCACAATCCCTGTGGACGATCCGCACTCGCTTACGATCTACAACTGACACCGTAGTTGATTGCGGTCAAATATAATTTTTGGTTGTGATTTCTTTACAATTTTCTAAATACCGATACAAGATACTATTATCGATCAAATAAAACCGTTATCGGGAAACAATTGATTCGATACTTGCTTTTTACAAACACAATCGGAAAATTAATAACAATCAGGCATCACCAAGATCTTTCATTGAGAATCTTTGTGATAAGAAGAGCTTGACCGATTGCAGCATAGGAATGTCATTTCCTATCAAGAATATGTCGTCCACGTACAATACGAGGAAGACAACCTTACTCTCTGCCACCTTCTTGTAGATACAAGGTTCATCTACGTTTTTGACGAAATCAAACTCTTTGATAACGACGTCAAAGCAGATGTTCCAACTCCGCGATGCTTGCTTTAATCCATAAATGGATTTAAGCAGCTTTCACACCTTCCCGCTGCTCCCACTATCTACGAAGCCCTCTGGCTGAGTCATGTACACGCACTCTTCTAAATCACCGTTTAGAAAGGCGGCCTTAACATCCATTTTCCAGATTTCGTAGTCATGATATGCAGCGATGGCAAGCATGATCCGGATGGATTTAAGCATAGCCACTGGAGAAAAGGTTTCGTCATAGTCCACACCTGGTCTTTGACGAAAACCTTTTGCAACAAGTCTAGCTTTGAAGGTCTCCACTTTCCCATCTACACCAAGTTTTTTCTTGAAGATCCACTTGCTCCCAATGGGTTTTACCCCTTCAGGAGCAACTTCCAAAGTCCATACTTTGTTGGTGTACATGGATTCCATCTCGGACCGCATTGCATCCAGCCATTTCACTGAGTCCCCACTCGTGATGGCCTGCTCGAAGCTAGTTGGGTCATCATCAACCATGATGCAATCCTCGCTCCCACCATCCATGAGAAAACCGTAGTATCTCTCAGGTGGGTAAGGAACCCTACTAGATCGGCGGAGAGGCTGAAGTTCGTTGGGAACTACCGAATTCTCTGGTTCCACTAAATCTTCGGTTTGAGTTTGTGTAGCCGAAATTTCTTCCAGATCTACCTGGTCGCCACTAATTTCTTTTATAAGAAATTCCTTTTCTAAAAAGGTGGCATGTCGAGAAACAAACACTTTTTGTTCCTCGGTATGGTAGAAAAGATATCCATGTGAATGTTTGGGATGTCCCAAAAACTTGCATAGAACTGACCGTGCCTCGAGTTTGTCCGGATTTTGCGTTTTAACATAAGCCGGACAACCCCATATCTTAACACGTTTAAGACATGGTCTCTTCCCACTCCATATCTCATATGGTGTGGTAGGTACAGATTTAGATGGAACTTGATTCAATAGGTATGCCGCTGTCTCCAGCGCATACCCCCAGAAGGAAATAGGTAACTCAGCTGTGCTCATCATAGAGCGCACCATATCTAATAGGGTGCGGTTCCTCCGTTTAGATACACCGTTGTGCTGTGGTGTATATGGAGGAGTCAGCTGAGAGAGAATCCCATTCTCTTTTAGGAAGTCCAGGAATTCATTGCTCAAGTATTCACCTCCTCGATCAGATCGAAGGATTTTAATACTTTTCCCGGTTTGGTTCTCGACTTCTTGTTTATATTCTCTAAATTTCTCAAAAGCTTCTGATTTGTGTTTCATCAGGAACACATATCCGAATCTAGAGAGATCGTCAGTGAATGTAATGAAGTACGCAGAACCATTCCTGACATGTGTAGACATGGGGCCGCATACATCACTATGTACCAGTCCCAAGAGTTCCGTAACTCTCTCTTCGTGTCCCGTAAACGGAGTTTTGGTCATCTTGCCTTTGAGACATGACTGGAAAGTGTCATAAGATGAAAATTCAAACGGATTCAAATATCCATCTTTATGCAACTTAGTTAGTCGTGTCGCATTGATGTGACCCAGTCTACAATGCCACAAGAAGGATTCGTTCATTTCTGAACTCTTCCTCTTGTGTGTGTTTGTTATGCTCAGAACTGTTGATTGATTTAGAACATAAATGCCATTGTACATCGTGTCTGATCCAACCAACTTTTGGTTTAGAAAAATGTTCATAACATTATCCTGTAATACAAAATTATATCCCTCTTTACTCAACAAAGAAACCGATATAATGTTGCATATCAGGTTCTGCATGAAATAGCATTCGTTCAGAATCAATGTATTACCAGTTGGCAATACAAGGTGATATTTCCCGACGGTTTTAGTTGCAACAATTGCACCATTTCCAACCCTTATGTCTTTATTACCTTCTCCAAGTTCTCTACCTTTCCTAAGCCCATGTAACTGATTACATATATGAGATCCTGACCCGGTATCTAATACCCAGGACGTAGAGGAAATAGAGAAACAGTTCTCTGTAACGAACACACCCGAAGAAAATGTATCAACATGTACTTTCTTCATTCGGGTGGCATGAGAATCCTGGTATTCCCCTATATCCTGTTCAGTCTTATAACTCTTATAAGAAAGAACGGAACCAATGTTCCCCAGCACAGTATAACATGCGGGTTCGGTCAATACATCCATATTATTATCTTTATTAAGGCATGATATGGTCGCTACCTGGAGAGAGAGAGAAGAAAACACTTTAGCGTATGCTCTTGCAAGATCAGATTGGTTATTATTTTATCTAATCAGGATGGCTTCCACTGTTTTTATCAAATCTTCCTTCAAACCCTAAAAGGAAAGACTAGCCGGGATTAATTACACCCTACAACTTCGCCAATCTTTCAGCCAGGCCAGTGTCGGTACTTTGAGGGAGGTTCCCCGTGCTTTCGCACGGACCTAATTAAAGTAAACCTCGTTTTCCCAGAGGCGTAACCCCGTTGACACCTTTCTAGACACCTACTTGATCGGCTAATTGTCCTGTGTAAAACTCTCCTGGGAGTAACAATTACTCGCAGTGGGTATCGGGATCCAACTATCTCATAGAAGGTATGCAATCTCATTGCAAATCTCAACACTTGAAATTCCCGATAATATTTTGCCCCTAACCCCTATGACCTTGACAAAGGCCAACAAATCATAGGATGTTAGTTAAGTCCAACCCGTCATTTCTTGATTGAATCAAATCCACCCGCACGACCCTTGACAAAGGCCAACAAGGTCGTACGACTACCCCAAAACAATCTACATCATATGCATGGACAGATAAGCACCATTTAGCTACCGCACACTACGCCTTGACAAAGGCCAACAAACGCAGCACGAATACTAAATAGTTCTTATCTGAAATGACGGAGGGCTACGACAGGTTTTTCTGAAAACCTATTGCGTAATGAACTTGATATCGTTGTAGAATCAAGTGAATTTTGAAATGGAGTGATTTTGAGGCTTTCATTAGTTTTGCTAAAGAGATCACTCCCGGTGAAGGGATCTCGGCTCTTTCCTTATGGAATAAAGGTGCAGCATATATCATATACATCACTATGCAAAGCAAAACTCCAAAAGCAATCAAAAGCAAACCGAGTGTTGTAGCATCTGCCAGTTTTACTAAAGAGGACACTCCCGGTGAAGGGATCTCGGATCTTTCCTCATCGAATAAGGTGCAGGGTATATCATATATACCGCTATGCAAAGCAAAACTGTAGCTACCCTTTTTATTTGAAAATTTGATTCTACAACATCTTTTAGGTTTCTTTTCTTTCATTAATCACATTAATGAAGTCCCATCATTTAAATCACCTAAACATCACAGATAAATACGACGTACACTTATGCCATCCGCATTCGCCTCGATGTCCCCTCGTGCACCGTTAGGTTAGGTAACTAACGGCAGAGCAGGGCAGGGCTAGCGCGGGTGTAAAACATAAGTAACGTCTATATAATATATCATATATACTATATACAGTATTTATCACAGAACATCAAATGATCACATCACAGATATCGCAGCAGAAGAAACATATGAAATATTGGATATAGTAGGACGTCCGTGTTTTATTTTGAGCCTCTATAAAACACGGATTCCACGGTCGCGACGAATAGCCAAATCCACACCCCTAGACCCCTATGAGAGCGGCAAGAAACCCTACCAATTCTAGGGTTAGGAGACCCGGACTCGACTCCTTGAGTTGGTCTCCCACTGGACCCTAGAACCCGGTTACTTGTGCTCCCCTCCTTGGGTCTATCCTAGTGCGGAAAAGTAAATAATATACAAATGGTGACATCGACCTCATCCCGGAAGTGCCCCAATGAAAGAATATTACATACATTTTATTTTACATGAATGAAAAAGAAAACTCTCATCTCACATAAAAAAAACCCGGCTATTCAGAACGCGACGATCCAATATAACATATCCAGCAACACATAACATCACATGTCATCAACGTAAGTAAATATGCGCATCCCAATTGTCGTTGACATATAGCAACGAAACCGGCGGTATCACATATTACACTTACGGTCACAGAAAAGAAAATGTAAAACTACAACATTTGGAATCCACAATCTCATTAGATATTGTAAATCCGAAATATCACATATTCCGCATTTCATGCCTAACTGTATGAATTCCACATATTGTATCACATTCCAGATAAATAGACAGTATTAAACTTTCCAATCGAATAATCAAATACCCAAGATTTCCATAATTGCTCAACACTTGAGCGGAGTTCAAAAATTCCGGAATACGTCACAGTAGCAACGGTCCAGCCGTAGAAGGGTCAAGCCAACGTCTCACATGTGGCACGACGTACTGCCCCAAACCCTAAGGTTCAAAGGGCAGTTCAAGACGGTTACATAATCGAGTTAAGGTTTGTTGTCTTCTAGAGGGTCCATCGTATCACATGCACGTTTTTCCAAAAGATTTAAACCTCGATAAAAATTCAACACTAGAATGTTTTTCGTGTCGGGGAAAATTGAGTTAATGATATCCGTTCGAACATTTTAATACTTTCTAAATTATCCGGAATAACATAAAAAAATTAAATTCTCCGATCGCATCGACGATTTCAAAATAAACCCCAAAATACTCAACACTTGAGTTAATTTAAAAATACCCAGAAAAAACAAGTAACAGTAAAAGTAATTACAGTGGAAAAATTATTGCATGTATCCTCTATACGGCCGTGGAACCGCGGCCCAAGCAGGGTACGGCTGCGGTTCCGCGGTGGATTGGACTGTTCATCATCTTGTTTTGCACTATAATTCTTATATTTACCTGCTGATTTTTTTAGGCATTTTTAATTCTGAAAAAACCCAGTTTTTAAAAATTGTACAGAGAGGGGGTTATCTTGACGTGTTCGGGTCGGTTCGGAGTTTTAACTTCGTTAAGACATCGCCTAATGCCCTAGCTAGGCTCTGATACCACTGTAGGGTTACTAGGCACACTAACAAGGCTCTACAAGGCATCGACCATACCAAAATTAAATTTTTATGTGCCGAACAACCCTAAGCAAGATCGTATACTAGAGTTTAGGCGATACAAATAGCAAGTAAACAACTTTACTCTAAAGGGATACGAAATACAACCTTTGTAGATCGGTCCTTCACTTCTTTAGCTCCTTGATGAAGTCCCTTCGCTGCGATCGTGGTTCTCCCGGACCCTTGCATGGCTTCACGAGGCAAAAGGTGCGACCTTGCTTGAAGTCTCCGAGGCCGAAGATGATCTACGTCGAGGGAATTCCGACTCAAGCTTCTACTTCACTAACATGAGAATTAGTGAAGCAAACACCCTATACTAAAGTGCTAGTCTAGTAGAGGATGGAGAAATATGAAGTGGGTTCTCTTTAGAATTTGTTTTCTCACAAGCTATCTCACTTTGGATCAAACCCTAGCTAGCTTTTCTTTTGAACAAATGAAGAAGATGAACAAAAGAAAGAGGAGAGGATAATGATCAAGTGAGTAGACTAACCATGGTGAGTGAGTATCATATACTAACTCTTGTAGAGCCATAACCATAGCTAATTGTGTGATGGTTAGGTTAAAGTCCAAAGTAAAAACAAACCTAGTGGACTTTAGTCAATGCATCCACAAGCTTCATGCATTTTCTAATTTTCCACTAATTTTGTAATTACTTTTAAACATTAAACCCAATCATAACAAATAGGATGGTGTATGTCTCATACACACATGAATGTTGTATCATCAACCATGATACAATATGATAACACATTTTAACATATATCATATATATGTTAAAGTAGTGTACATGTGAGGAAAAAACCCTAAGTGAACAAGTGTTAGCAAGTGTAAATTAGTATATCTAATATACAATTATACACTTAATTATTAAATCAAAACTTGACTTAATAATCCGGTCATATCTCATATAACCGGCTAACATCCATTGTATCGACTTATCGAATCAACACTTGATTCGATAACCCGGTCATATCATATATAACCGACCGATACAAAAAGTCGCGAGAATAGAATACGGTATCACATACACGCATTTATTCTCGGTCTTGTACATATCACATACGTGCTCCTATTTCGTTTTGCCTGAGCCAGTAAAACCTCTGTGTAGGACTCTAAAGACTCGTCAATACGCCGGCAGTAGGTGATGATCACATCAAGCACCCACAAGCCGTCAGCGGTACTAGCTGGACGTAACGGCTACCCGGGTATTGAGCGATTAGAAGATCAGCAAGCAAGCCCGCTCCAACTCCTGTAAAAGCCTGCCGGTAACACTTCCCGTACAGTCCGGTCTCCTCGTCTGATATGTCGCATATCAAGTCTAGGGGTGGTAAACGTCAGACCCAAATAACCGATAAGTCGTGCCGATGTGAGGTTCATAACAGGTCGAGAACCTACTGGTAACACTTACCAGTAAATCTCTAAATCAGCCCTGGCCAGGGACTTCCCTGTTACGGCCAATCGAGCACTGCGCAACATCAACCCCCAATACCGGGAGAGACGAAACCCCTCCTATCACTCATTGCCTCCATGTGACTCGGGACTGTACCCAAAAACCACCGTTTTGCACGCCCTCATGGACGTGGTAAGGTGGAAATCAAAGCACAGTGGGAATCACACAAGACTCTATGACGATCTCGGGTCTACAGACTAACCTGCACAAGTGTCACCAGAGAACTGCCATCTGACGTGAGGTATAATACCATCTGGGAGTTCTCGACGAGTCCGTCCAGTGTACCCAGTCTCCACTGAGCACCCGTATACCATCTCTGATGTCAAACACCAATGGATATGGGATCATCCATCGCCCATCTCATGGGTCAAGAAGCGTATACGCTAGTCTACTCTGGTATATCGATGCCCCGTCTCGATACACCCACGACTAGGGACCTTGAAGGATGTACTTATGGACTACCATGTCCCTACTAGTATGATCCGCATTATAGTCTAGGTAGTCAAGTACACATCCTAAGGGCTTTACCAACATGTAACTATAAGACAGTATAAAGAGACAAGTATACATGTTAAGATAAAGAGCAACCAGATAGCATACTATCATATCGAGTAAGAAAGTCCTCTCTATATATGTCCAAGCATCCAATATAATATATATCATCTGTACAATACTGGCCTCTAGGGCAAACATACAACTAACAAGATTTGCTTAACTGAATCAACAAATCTACCTCTACTATATAAAGTACTCAAGACTTCAAGTCTAAAAAAAGAAGAGAGGAGACCCCCCCATAAGATTGGAGAAACAACAAAACAAAAATAAAGAAGAGTTCTCTTTTAGAAAAAGAAACCCTAGGTAAGAGGAAAGACATAGAGATCATTCTATCTCTTCTTCACCATTCCAAGAGTTTAACTCTTCTAAAAAGAACTTAGTTTTTCCTCTGGTTGAGGTCTGCATAAGCAGATCTCCCCACAAGTTGAGAATTTAATTCTCATCGGGAAGACTCTGTCATGCAGGTTCAAAACCCAGAGGAAAGAACTAAGAATTTACTTCTTCCAAAAGGATATACAGGAATTTAATTTCTCTGATAAAATTAGGGTTTAACCCTACAAAAGAATTTAATTCTTATAAAAACAAGGGACCTGAAATGTTCAAAACTCAGATCAAAACCCCCATGCAGACTGGTGATTCATTAGCGTTCAACGCTATATAACAAAGATCACATGTTCCCACGTGAGCACCTCTGAGGAACAAAAAGGAACAACTGAGATCGAGTCACGTGACCCCCTAAAAGTGCTTAGCACTTATAAAAGGAAAAGGGGAATAAATAAAAAACAGTTCTCATTTTTGGGGCGCCCCACGTGATCCCGCGTGACCCCCTAATAGTGCTTAGCACTTTCAAAAGGAAAAGGGGAATAAATCAAAGAAGCAGTGCCCAACTCTGGAGCGCCTCACGTACCCACACGTGATGGCCACAAGGACTAAGTGTTTAAACACTTATATACAGATGGGGATTTGGACCCAAGTGCATAACGCCAACTTTTGGCGCCTTACGTGCCACACGTGAGCGCCCCAAATTTCAGTATTTAACATTGCTTTTGGCGCCTCACGTGCCATACGTGAGCGCCCCAAATTTCAGTGTTTAACACTGCTTCTGGAGTCTCACGTGGGAACACGTGAGCATCGATCATACATTGGTGTTTAACACTATATAGAGTATCAAGTGGAGCACATGAGCACCGAGCATACATTAGTGTTTAACACTATAAGAAGCTAACTTCAGCCCCAAATTGGCTAAGTCCTCTTGAGATTAAAACATCTTGGATCTCCAAATAGACTGAGCCTCTATGCTCATGACTTCTCAAACTAATTGATCAGAATGATGTCCATCACATATCTCCTAAGTTAATCTTAACCTCCCAAAAATGACTAATGATTCTTAGATGATCCACCATGATCTCTCCGCCCAGTCTGGAATTTGGTTCAAGGGTATATCACTCCATACCTATGATACATGTCGTTGTAATTCTTCAACGTCTTCAAAGAGGTGGAGGGTCCCAACAACCAACAGCTTTTTGATATACTCCCAAACCCACGAGTACATCCCAATGGACCGCAATGTTCTTAAACTAGCTATGGACCGAAATGTCCTTAAACTAGCTATGGACCGCAACGTCCTTAAACTAAACCCTCATCTCAAAAATGGTGATCTGTGGACCGTGATGCCCTTAAACTAGCTGCGGACTGAAACGTCCTTAAACTAAACCCTCACCTCAAAAATGGTGATCAATGGACTGCAATGTCCTTAAACTAGCTATGGACCGCAATGTCCTTAAACTAAACCCTCATCCCAAAAATGGTGATTTATGGATCGCAACGTCCTTAAATGAGCTATGGACCGCAACGTCCTTAAACTAAAGCAATGGAGCCCAAATGCTCTTTTGTTGGGTCTGAATGATCCCAAAATCCTGTTGAGTAAATCTTAGTCTAAAATTAGACTAACGTATTCTCAACAAATATTTAAGTTGATCTTAATCTCAAACGAGATTAACGGTCCTTAAATCAAACCAAACCCAAATCTAAGAATATACGGATTTGGACTAATCCACGCCCTATGGGCGGCAGCATAAATTAGTCTCCGTATACAATCCACGGGCAACCAAAAATAAAATAAACACACACGACATGAAGTGACCTTCTAGAGCAGGAGAAAGTGGTAACCGCTACGCGGTAACGTAATTAACTGCAGGGGCTTGCGCCTACAGGGAAGAGCGTCCCCACAATCAAAAACCCCTCGCAAACGAGGAGGAAACTGACGAAGTCTGCTACAACGGCCGCATCCGTCCGGATCTCTGATATACGGTGCCATAAATCAACTTGGTATCTTCGGAGAGGTGGACAGATAAACCCAAATAGCATCTGCCCCCAAATTCAGGCAAGACGTTCGTCTTTCCCGGCTTTCGGCGGTAAACAATGCCCTCATGGAAAATGATGATTCGCTCTTAGTACCATATTCTAGTGTAGCGATGCTGATGCCAAACCAAAACCAAAATCCTCAAATCCACTCATGGCAAATGATGATTCGCTCCTGGTACCATATTCCAGTGTAGCGATACTGATGTCAACCCAAATCAAATCAAACCAATAACCTCTGCGGCGGAATCATGCTTCGTCTCAGAATGTGTAACACCCTAGTTCATTTATACCAGTTCTAGTTCAAGTATTTCTTTATTTATGGTATTTTCCTGATTTGCTGTGTTTTGGGTGCGAATAGTATATCTGACATCTATATTAGCATTCGACCCGACCCGCTTGCTTGAAACCCGTCTTGATTCCGGTTTACGATTTATCCTGGCTTGTTATGTGGATCCGTGCACTTTCATTTTAATTTATACATTGCATACTCGCATTATATCAAGCACCTGTATTTTTATAACATTTAAGTCACATAAAATAGTTTAAAAATATATTACATGGCCTGCATGATACCCCTGACCCAGTGGTAGTATCCGCGCATTTTGTTCTCATCCCGTTCAGTGAAACGGACTTGTTTGGATGGCTATGCGCACGTACGTGCATCCGTTCTTGGGGGTATGCATTTTCGTTACCCGGATATCCAATTTTAGTTTTGGTCAACACGTATATTTTTCGTATTTTAAAACTGGATTTTTAGACCCAACTCGGGCGTGTTTTGGACTATTTTTGTATTACCCAAAAAAATCTCAGTTGCAATTAATATTTTATTCTTAAAGATTTTTTTACTGTTGAAAAATATTTTTCATATAAATATTTTTTTAAAAAGATTTGTTTTACAGGCCATCTCTTTCTCTTCCTATATATATATATATATATATATATATATATATATATATATATATATATTAAACCTAATACACAAATAAACCACAGCCTCTCTCTCTCCTCCCCTATCTATTTTTTTATAAATCCTAAATCTAATACAAACAAAACTCTCTCTCCTCTCCCCCTCTTTCTCTCTCCCCCCCTCTCTCTCTCTTTTCTCTTTCTTCTTCTTTTCATATTTTTTCCCGCCTGCGAACGAAACCCACGCCCGTCGCGGTCGCGCTCGCGTCGTCGCCGTCGCCGCCCATCTCCCCGAGCTCTCCTCCTCACCTCACCACCACCCTCATCCCCGCGACCTCACCACACCACCATCTCATCTCCATCCCCGTGCAAACCCACCAACCCAAGAATCCCGGCTGCAACCCGACGACCACGACACCCTCGCTGCCCTCGTCGCTGGAACTCCGACCCTCTCCGACGTCTCAGCACCACCCTCGTCACCTTCTTCACTTCCTCCTCTCCCCTTCATTCTCCCCACAGAACCAAACCCCACCGGCCTCTGCCCTAACCCATCGCCGGAACTCCGACCCCTCGGCACCACCGTCTTCATCTCCCTTCACCTCTCTTCCACGACCTCTCGACACCACCCTCACTCTACAGCCACCAATAAACCCTCAACCCGAGCTTTTCCCTTACGTGAAACCTAGCAGCCCGTTACCTCGTCGCCAGAACTCCGATCCAGTCGGCCTCATCACTCGTCACCACCTTCTCCCCCTCTCTCCTCTTTCCTACTCCCCAGACCCGTGCCTCTCTCCCCTGCACAAGAACCCTACACACCCGACTTCAAGAACCCGAAACCCCACTATCGCCGTGGATCTCGCCGTCGACGGCCCATTGTCGTCGTCGTATCCCTTGCCTCGCCTCTGAATCCAGATGACAACCCCAGCCCTTTTCCTTCCTTCCTTCCTTCTCCTTCTTCTTCTTCTTTCTTCTTCTCTTGCTTTTCTTGATCTCATACTTTTTTCGGTGATCCTCGGAGCCGTGCCGCTGCCGATGATCCGAAAAATCCAGTCGACGTTCCTAGCCAGCATGGTCGTGTTCTTTCTTTGCTTGGTTCAGTTCTTTACGCCCGTGTGTGCATCGCAACTTTTACCGACATCCGACGTGCCGTACGTATCCGTCGTGTGATCCGATCGAGGCAAGTTTATCTTGCTACATGCTATGATATATACTACCTCCATATTAATAATAATATTTCATGTTTAGTGTATTGTACATCCTCTGTTATCATTTTACTGTTTTACGACGTCCGTTTGCATCCATACAATTTATTTCATATCTAGTTGCATGCAAGTTAATCTTGCTACATGCTATACTACAATATATTGTACACATATGAATAATAACATTACTCATTGTTTAATTATGCATCCCGCATTACCATTTTACTGTTTTTACTGTCTTCAGACATCCGTGTGCATCCATATCACTATTTACATATCTAGTCGCATGCTAATTCATCTTGTTACATGCTAGGTATATTATTATGCATCCATATGAGTAAAATGTTACCCGTTTATCACATTATACATCCAAATTAAAGTTTTACCGTTTTCGGATACCCGTATGCATCCATATCATTTAATATACATGTAGCTGCATCTACAGATCACATTATTACATATTATTGTCATATTAACATCCCATGTTTAATAATGTGCATCCCACTTAGTCTTGAAACTGTAAATGTAACCCCAATCGATATTTGTGCATCCATACCATTAATTACATATCTAGTTGAATATCATAACACGTTATTTCATATTACTGCTACATTAACACCCCATACTAGATAATGTGCATCCTACATAGTCATGAAGCTATAGTTGTAACCCCTGATAGTTATTTATGCATCCATGTTTATTTGTGTATCCATACCATTAATTCTGCATAACTAGTTGCACCCCATATTACATTAACTCATATTATTAATACATTAGTACCCCATGCTTGATATTGTGCATCATACTTAGTCATGATGTAACCCCTGATCGATGATTGTGCATCCATACTTTTATTTGTGCACCCGTACTTGCCACAGTTTGATTATGAGCATCCGCTTGATACCTGTGCACTACTTGACGTGACCTGATACACCACTACTTGATATGACTTGATACATGTACACTATCTGACATGACCTGATATATCACTACTTGATATGTTAACTGATCCTGTTTCTAATGCCGACAATCCTGACATGTTGTCCCGATGGACATATCTTGTTGTCAGTATAGACAAACCTGTTCCTGCTTGATCCTGTGTTGGAATTAGCTTCAGATTTATCAATACCTGACTTGAACACATAACTTGGGGGTATGGGGAAATCAAGAATGTAACCGAACGTAACTCAAAGGGCTGTCATATTGTTTGTCGTTTTTCCGGGCGTTACGGAATACCTATTGTTTGCCGTTTTTCCGGGCGTTACGGAATACCTATTGTTTGCCGTTTTTCCGGGCGTTATGGAATAATCACCGATGGGTTACGATGAGAATTACATTAATTGATTTCGAAGACTTTAGAATAAATAACCCAGTAGCATAGTTTAGATTACTCACTGCACATCACATGTGCTTATACCCTTCATTGTTCCTTAGTCGTGATACTGTTATACTCTTATACTGTTCATACTCATGCATGCATGTCTTGTTACCTCCTGATTGTAGTATCGTTGATATTATGACGCACTGACGTCTGGATTTTGCATGGCCCAGATCCTC
Organism: Agapanthus africanus; assembly: GCA_030015575.1. Taxonomy (NCBI): domain Eukaryota; kingdom Viridiplantae; phylum Streptophyta; class Magnoliopsida; order Asparagales; family Amaryllidaceae; genus Agapanthus; species Agapanthus africanus. The sequence goes on from CM057337.1 coordinate 911,317,211, forward strand.
TCTCCCTGTCGCATGCCGTTCAGGAGTATTTCAGTCAACATGCCGAGCAGTGAGGACCTGTTAGTATTTTAGTTTAGTTTTCTTTCAGCACTTTTATTTCCTGTTGTGAGCCCGTATTTGGGACGTACTTTCCAGATTGTTATTGTTACTTGGATCTATTGCTTCCGCATATTATTTCTTGAATCGTTTATTCTGGCTCATGGACATGTACTAGATAGTTTATTTTATTTCTATTGTTCTTGATATCTCTAGATAGCTGTAATGTGACTGTGGAAGGATATTTTCTATCCACAGGTAGCATGGTTGGCTCTGTCACCTGCCTATCTTAGCGCACTCTGGGAAGCGGGATGTGACAGGGTTTGTTTGGCATCAGAGCCATAGAATTTAGGTTAATCGGGTTTGATTCTTTTGTAGTTGGGTATTGGACCCAATACACGAATCAGAAAATCCGTGATTAGGAACATGTTCTGCCGCATTGTTATCGTGATTCTTGAATCATATCTTTCTCTTGACCCTTGTCTTGACGATATGCAAACAATTTTGCATCTCGGCTTGAAACCTTTTGGTTCCCTATTGTTTCTCCCTATTCCTTTGATTCTGATACTAGGATTTGGGCGACTTGAGTGGAGTTATGTGATTATAACTATGTACCGCGGCATGGTTACAACGCGGTACTCTATTTAAGTAACTTGGAGTTCTATTCTTAATTCATATCCTTGATTTATGGTCATCATTCATCGTAAGTTTTGAATCTTGTTTAACATACTAATCCTCTTCGGTGTCTTGGTTGCAGGATCATGGTAGACAGGAATTTGCGATCGTACCAGAGGCTTGTTGATGATGCCGCTTTTCTTGGAGTAATTCGTGGGATGCTGGAGAACCAGAAGCGGCAAACCGAGCTGAACCAGCGGCAAGCCGAAGCCTTTCAGGAAGGTTTGCGGACCGTCTAGCAGTCCGTAAATAGTGTTGCGGCCAAACCAGTTGAGCGTGTGGGTACCGTGGCGGATTTCAGGAGACTTGGTACGTCCATTTTCACTGGTTTGGAAGAGCCGTTGCCAGTGGAGCGGTGGCTGGTTGATACGGAGAATTTGCTCGTTGCGGCACAGATTCCAGAGGACAAGAGAGTGGATGTAGTAAGCATCCAATTGGTAGACTATGCCTGTGAATTGTGGCTTATGGAAGAGACCCGCTTGCCCAAGCCGATAAGTTGTGCAGATTTTTCGAAGAGTTTCTTAGAGAAGTTCTTTCCGCAGACTGCACGGGAGGAAATGGAAGAAAAGTTGATCAGTTTGAAACAGAATGGCAGATCCGTGGACGCGCATGCAGCTGAGTGGACACGGCTCAGTAGATTCCCTGGACCTTTGGTTGCCAACGATGCGGATAGGGCACAGAGGTTCATGCGCAGTTTGGACGTGGACATCCAGAGGCACATTATATCTCTGGGTTTGAACACTTTCTCGCAAGTGCTTAAAGCAACCAGGGAGCAGAAGAGTTTATCATTAAAGACAGAGGGTACGCAGTAGCAGGTAGTTGTGGTACGGAAGCCGGTGTTTATGCCAAATCGAACGCCTATACGCAGAGGGGTCCCGGTGGACAAGCGTGGCGTTGTACCGATGAAGAGTCCAGTTTTTCCCGAACATAAAGGAAGGGTGTTGTGTGATTACTGCCAACGACCGGGTCACTATCGAAGAGATTGTCGTAAGAGGCTTGGACTTTTTCTTATTTGCGGATCAGCTGATCACACCATTGATACTTGTCCGTCGAAGCTACGTTTGAAGGAAGATACTCAAAGGCCACCGCAGAAGCAGTTTCACAAGGTAGAAGCAGTTAACTCAGGGACCTAATCAAGCTCGAGCCTTTACCCTGACGACTAAAAAGGCCAAGGATTCAGATGAAGTTGTTTCAGGTATCCTACTTGTTCATGATTTTCCCGCATTAGCATTATTCGATTCTGGTGCATCCCATTGTTTTATGTCGTCCAAGTTTTTTTTGCTGCACATTCAATTTATTGCACGACCCTGTCTAGTTGTTGGGACATACACACTGGGAATGGGAAGATCATAGCTAGTAGTGAGTGTAAGGATTGTTCAGTTGCTATTTGCGGACGGGAGTTATTTGCAGAATTCTTAGTGATCGATACCGGCAATTATGAAGTTGTCTTGGGAATGGATTTTCTCGGCACTTTCCACGCTCACATTAAGTGTAGGGCAAAGAAAATGATTTTCCAGATTCCCGGACACCCGGAGTTTGTTTTTGCTGGAGAAAGCAGTTTTATCGGGCCAGTCGAGTTTAGGGCTAGGCTGACAAACAGTGTTCTTTCGTCGATGGAAGTTGATAAGGAGGAAGCGCCAGCTGTAGTTCGAGAGTTCATGGACGTGTTCGAGGACATCTTGGGTTTACCGCCAAAACGAGATGTGGAGTTCGCGATCGATCTTGTTCCTGGTGCAGCGCCAATCTCAAAGGCGTACTATCCGATGGCACCAGTGGAGTTGGAAGAAGTAAAGAAGCAGGTTACCGAATTGCTTGAGAAAGGTTGGATTCACAGCAACAATTCACCTTGGGGAGCTCCAGTTCTTCTAGTCAAGAAGAAAGATGGCACAAGGAGGATGTGCATCAATTATCGAGAATTAAACCGGGTGACTATTAAGAATAAGTACCCGATCCCTCGCATTGGAGAATTTTTCGAGCAACTCAGTGGCGCGAGGGTATTCTCGAAACTGGATTTGCGATCCGGATATCATCAGGTCCGAGTTAAATCAGAAGATATTTGCAAGACCGTGTTCCGAACTCGGTATAGACATTACGAGTATTTAGTGATGCCATTCGGAGTCACGAATGCACCGGCGATATTTATGGACTTGATGAACCGAATCTTTTCACCGTTCTTGGACCAGTTTATAGCGGTGTTCATCGATGATATTCTGGTCTACTCAAGGAGCCTAGAGGAGCATGCTGAACTCTTGAAGACATGTTGAGAGCTTGCATGTTAAACTTCAAGAGTTCGTGGGAGATCATCTACACTTGGTGGAGTTTTCTTACAGTAACAGTTTTCAGGCGACTATTCAGATGGCTCCATTCGAAGCATTGTATGGTCGCAAGAGTCGTTCACCTGTTTGTGGGGACGATGTTGGAGAACGAAGATTGTTGGGACCGGATTTGATTGTGCAAACCGTGGAGAAAGTTAATACTATCCGAAATCTTATGAAGGCAGCACAAGATCGGCAGAAGAGTTTGGCCGATATATCGAGAATACCTCTAGAGTTCACTGTTGGTGATCTTGTATTTTTGAAGATATCACCGACTAGAGGAGTGATTCGTTTTGGGAGTCGAGGAAATCTTAGTTCTCAATTCGTGGGGCCTTTCGAGATTATGGAGCGTGTTGAAGAAATAGCTTATCGATTGGCTTTACCACAATCTTTGGCAAATATTCATGACGTGTTTCATGTATCTTAACTCCGTAAGTATGTTCGAGATGAAACACACGTGCTGGATCATTCGGAGCTGACTGTAAGAGAGGATTTGACCTTTGAGGAACGACCGATGTCGATTGTTGATCGAAGAGAAAAAGTCCTTAAGAACAAGGTTATCCCTCTCGTACTTGTTTCTTGGGGAAATCGCTCGCACGGAGAATCGACTTGGGAACGAGAAGACGAGATTCGACAGAAGTTTCCACACCTATTCTTATAGATTCATGTTGTTTACCTTTTCTTGTCTTGGGAATTTCAAGGACGAAATTCTTTTTGTAGTTGGATATAATGTAACACCCTAGTTCATTTATACCAGTTCTAGTTCAAGTATTTCTTTATTTATGGTATTTTCCTGATTTACTGTGTTTTGGGTGCGAATAGTATATCTGACATCTATATTAGCATTCGACCCGACCCGCTTGCTTGAAACCCGTCTTGATTCCTGTTTATGATTTATCATGGCTTGTTATGTGAATCCATGCACTTTCATTTTAATTTATACATTGCATACTCGCATTGTATCAAGCACCTGCATTTTTATAACATTTAAGTCATATAAAATAGTTTAAAAATATATTGCATGGCCTGCATGATACCCCTGACCCTGTGGTAGCATCTGCGCATCTTGTTCTCGTCCCGTTCAGTGAAACGGACTTGTTTGGATGGCTACACGCACGTCGTGCATCCGTTCTTGGGGGTATACATTTTCGTTACCCGGATATCCAATTTTAGTTTTGGTCAACACGTATATTTTTCGTATTTTAAAACTGGATTTTTAGACCCGACTCGGACATGTTTTGGACTATTTTTGTATTACCCAAAAAAATCTCAGTTCCAATCAATATTTTATTCTTAAAGATTCTTTTACTGTTGAAAAATATTTTTCGTATAAATAATTTTTTAAAAGATTGGTTTTACAGGCCATCTCTTTCTCTTCCTACATATATATATATTTTTAAACCCAATACACAAATAAACCACAGCCTCTCTCTCTCCTCCCCTATCTATTTTTTTTATAAATCCCAAATCTAATATAAACAAAACTCTCTCTCCTTTCGCACTCTCTCTCCTCTCGCACTCTTTCTCTCTCCCTCTCTCTCTTCTCTCTCTCTTCTCTTTCTTCTTCTTTTCATATTTTCCCCCCACCTGCGATCGAAACACACGCCCGTCGCGGTCGCACTCGCGTCATCACCATCGCCGCCCATCTCTTCGAGCTCTCCTCCTCACCTCGCCACCATACTCATCCCCGTGACCTCACCACACCACCACCACATTTCCATCCCCGTGCAAACCCACCAACCCAAGAATCCCGGCTGCAATCCGACGACCACGACACCCTCGCTGCCCTCGTCACTGGAACTCCGACCCTCGCCGACGTCACAGCACCACCCTCGTCACCTTCTTCACTTCTTCCTATCCCCTTCATTCCCAACGAGATCCCCACAGAACCAAACCCTACCGGCCTCTGCCCTAACCCATCGCCGGAACTCTGACCCTTCGGCACCACCGTCTTCATATCCCTTCACCTCTCTTCCACGACCTCTTGACACCACCCTCACCCTACAGCCACCAAGAAACCCTCAACCCGAGCTTTTCCCTCACGTGAAACCCTAGCAGCCCGTTACCTCGCCGCCAGAACTCCGATCTAGTCAGCCTCATCACTCGTCACCACCTTCTCCCCCTCTCTCCTCTTTCCTACTCCCCACACCCGTGCCTCTCTCCCCTGCGCAAGAACCCTGCACACCCGACTTCAAGAACATGAAACCCCACTGTCATCGCCGTGGATCTCGCCGTCGACGGCCCATCGTCGTCGTCGTATCCCTTGCCTCGCCTCTAAATCCATATCACAACCCCAGCCATTTTCCTTCCTTCCTCCTCCTCTTCCTTCTTCTTCTTTCTTCTTCTCTTGCTTTTCTTGATCTCGTACTTTTTTCGGTGATCGCCGGAGCCGTGTCGCTACCGACGATCCGAACAATCCAGTTGACGTGCCTAGCCAGCGTGGTCGTGTTCTTTCTTTGCTTAGTTTAGTTCTTTACGCCCGTGTGTGCATCGCAACTTTTACCGACATCCTACGTGCCGTACATATCCGTCGTGTGATCCGATCGAGGCAAGTTTATCTTGCTACATGCTATGATATATACTACCTCCATATTAATAATAATATTTCATGTTTAGTGTATTGTACATCCCCTGTTATCATTTTACTGTTTTACGACGTCCGTTTGCATCCATACAATTTATTTCATATCTAATTGCATGCAAGTTAATCTTGCTACATGTTATACTACAATATATTGCACACATGTGAATAATAACATTACTCATTGTTTAATTATGCATCCCACATTACCGTTTTACTATTTTTATTGTCTTCGGACATCCGTGTGCATCCATATCACTATTTACATATCTAGTCGCATGCTAATTCATCTTGTTACATGCTAGGTATATTATTATACATCCATATGAATAAAATGTTACCCGTTCATCACATTATACATCCATATTAAAGTTTTACCGTTTTCGGATACCCGTATGCATTCATATCATTTAATATACATGTAGCTGCATCTATAGATCACATTATTACATATTATTGTCATATTAACATCCCATGTTTAATAATGTGCATCCCACTTAGTCTAGAAGCTGTAAATGTAACCCCAATTGATATTTGTGCATCCATACCATTAATTACATATCTAGTTGAATACCATAACACGTTATTTCATATTACTGCTACATTAACACCCCATGTTAGATAATATGCATCCTACATAGTCATGAAGCTATAGTTGTAACCCCTGATAGTTATTTATGCATCCATGTTTATTTGTGTATCCATACAATTAATTCTGCATAACTAGTTGCACCCCATATTACATTAACTCATATTATTAATACATTAGTACCCCATGCTTGATATTGTGCATCCTACTTAGTCATGATGTAACCCCTGATCGATGATTGTGCATCCATGCTTTTATTTGTGCACCCGTACTTGCTACAGTTTGATTATGAGCACCCGCTTGATACCTGTGCACTACTTGACGTGACCTGATACACCACTACTTGATATGACTTGATACATGTACACTACCTGACATGACCTGATATATCACTACTTGACATGTTAACTGATCCTATTTCTAATGCCGACAATCCTGACATGTTGTCCCGATGGACATATCCTGTTGTCTGTATAGACAAACATGTTCCTGCTTGATCCTGTGTTGGCATTAGCTTCAGATTTATCAATACCTGACTTGAACACATAACTTGGGGGTATGGGAAAATCAAGAATGTAGCCGAACGTAACTCAAAGGGCTATCATATTGTTTGCCGTTTTTCCGGGCGTTACGGAATACCTATTGTTTGTCGTTTTTCCGGGCGTTACGGAATACCTATTGTTTGCCGTTTTTCCGGGTGTTACGGAATAATCACCGATGGGTTACGATGAGGATTACATTAATTGATTTTGAAGACTTTAGAATAGATAACTCAGTAGCACAGTTTAGATTACTCACTGCACATCACATGTGCTTATACTCTTCACTGTTCCTTATTCGTGATATTGTTATACTCTTATTACTGTTCATACCCATGCCTGCATGTCTTGTTACCTCATGATTGTATTATCTTTGATATTATGACGCACCGACGTCTGGGTTTTGCATGGCCCAGATCCTCTCTCCCTGTCACAGGCCGTTCAGGAGTATTTCAGTCAGCAGGCCGAGTAGTGAGGACCTGTTAGTATTTTAGTTTAGTTTTCTTTCAGCACTTTTATTTCCTGTTGTGAGCCTGTATTTGGGACGTACTTTTTAGATTGTTATTGTTACTTGGATCTATTGCTTCCGCATATTATTTCCTGACTCGTTCATTCTGGCTCATGGACATGTAATATATTTTATTTCTACTGTTCTTGATATCTCTAGACAGCCGTAATGTGACTCTGGAGGGATGTTTCCTATCCACATGTAGTATGGTTGGCTCTGTCACGTGCCTATCTTAGCGCACTCTGGGAAGCGGGGCATGACAGAATGTACCCCGTGTTGAAATCATGCTTCGCCTCGGAGTACCTGCTTTCCCCGTCGGAATTATGCTTCGACTGGGAATTGACCTCGGAATCATACTTCGTCTTAGAGTGTACCCTGTGTCGAAACCATGCTTCGCCTCGGAGTATCTACCTTCCATGTCGGAATTATGCTTCGCCTGGGAATCAGCCTCTACATCAAAACCAGAGACACTCCGTGCCGGGGAAACGTCGACCGCAGACACTCCGTGCCGGGAACAAGTCAACCAGCGACCTCTCTGTTGGAATTATGCTCCGACTCGGAATCAAGTCCACAAGCGACCTCCCTCTCGAAATTATGCTTCACCTTGGAATCAAGTCAACCAACGACCTCCCTGTCGGAATTAAGCTCCGCCTCGGAATCAAGTCGACCAACAATCTATGCATCAGAATCATGTTTCGTCTCAGAATGTACGCCGTGTAGAAATTAGGCTTCGCCTCGGAGTATCTGCCCTCCCTGTTGGAATTATGCTCCGACTCGGAACCAAATCAATCAATGACCTCCCCGTCGGAATTATGCTTTGACTCGGAATCAAGTCAACAAGCAACCTCCCTGTCGGAATTATGCTCCGTCTTGGAATCAAGTCAACCAATGACCTCCCCGTCGGAATTATGCTCCGTCTCGGAATCAAGTCAGCCAACAAGCTCTGCATCGGAATCATGCTTCATCTTAGAGTGTACCCCGTGTCGAAATCATGCTTTGCTTCGGAGTATCTACCTTCCCTGTCGGAATTATGCTTCTCCTGGGAATCAATCTCTGTATCGAAATTATGCTTCGGTCAGAATGTCTGCCGCTCGTCGAAATTATGCTCCGACCCCTTGGAATCATGCTCCGCTCATTGGAATTATGCTCCGATCCATGGAATCATGCTCCACTCTTCGGAATTATGCTCCGACCCTTGGAATCATGCTCCGCTCTTCGGAATGATGCTCCGCTCTTCGGAATGATGCTCCGATCCTCAGAATTATGCTCCGATCTCTGGAATTATGCTCCTGGAATGAAGCTCCGCCCTTGGAATGATGTTCCTCCTCAAAGTACAACTCCAAGATCCATCAATTTCATGCACACAACTCATATACGCGGTGTGCATTTATTGATGGGGGACACTTTGTTGGGGTCAAAAATTACACCCCGGTTGACTAAATCAAAATCAAAGTCAACCCCAATTAAGCAGGCCTAAGCCCAGATCAAGTGGGCCTATGTCCAAGTCGAGCCCCGCGGCCGCCCCCCATGCCAAAATGAAAATTATGTAATAAATAATTTTGATATAATTTTCATACATAAATGTAAGAAAAATGGGCATAAAGCCAAATTTTTGTAAAGCCCATGGCTCATGTGCAAAAGAAATAAGCACATGAGGCATGGGATAGGCAAAATGACATTTTGTAAAGCCCAATGGGTTATATGTAAGTTTGTAAGCCTATAAAAGGCAACATGATAATGAAATAAAGACAAGAATTCATTCACCATAAAAAAAAATTAAGGTTTGTGCCTCCTTCCCCTTTCTCAAGGTTCTAAAACCTTCTCCACATTTTAAATTAAATCAAGAGTTTAACCCTTCATTTTTCAAAAATAAATAGTTTTTCACCATAAAACCCTTGAAGGGGAGCTCGGATCTGCCATCAAATCCCTAAAAGGGGAGATTTTAAGTCTCACCTTTCCTTTTCCCCCAAGATCCAGCCAACAGAGAGGAAGAAAAAGGATACTCATCTCCAAAAATCCCATTCCGGGAGGATCCGAGGCTCAAAAGAAGATCCAAAAATTTCTGGGAGTTTAACTCCATTCAAGATCAGTTGGAGTTTAACTCCATAAATCAAACCCCGTTTTAGGAGTTTAACTCTAAATCTATACATAATCCCTGTTAGAAGTTCAGCTCCAAAACCCCTTGGGAGTTCAACTCCTAACCAAGGGGCTAAGCCCCTTTTCCGCTGGTGTTTCCAGCGGTCGCGTGCAGCGCACGTGACCCACGGGCGCCCAGCTGTCGCATGCGCCTCACGAGACCTGCGGGCGCTCAGCATCTACGTGCGCCTCACGCGACCCGTGGGCGCTCAATGTCCAGCGGTCGCGTGCAGCTCACATGACCCGCTGGCGCCCAGCGGCCGCGTGCTGCGTACGGGACCCGCTGGCGCCCAGAGGCCGCATGCTGCGCACGGGACCCGCTGGTGCCCAGCGACCGTGTGCTGCCCACATGACCCACGAGCGCCAAGAGCCTACGCGCTAAGCATGTGACCCACGGGTGCCAAGCGCCCATGTGCCAGGCACGTGACCCGTGGGCGCCCAGCGCCCACGTGCCAGGCACGCGTCTTTAATACGCTCCTCACCCCTCAATTTCCATGCACTCCACACCAGAAAAACGTCCCTCGTTAGGAAAAATTTTCTAACGGGGCGCTACCCCGCAAGGGGGCTGCTAACCCCTTTGACCCCCTAGCCCGCTATCCGGGTGGCAGGACCCCCGTAAACTCTGCGAGGCCCCCGATATATCCAAAACCCATTCAAAACACAACACACGCAAACTGCACACTGAGTTCGCATGACCAGTTTGACCCGTCAATCGGAGGTTCTCTCGCTCCAAAGGCGAGGGGTAATTAACGGCAGCTTAGTCCGCGGCAGCCGGAAATTCGGATCCCACAATCAATAAACCCCCGCCTACCCTAGGCAGGGGGAATCTGTAGTACGCCTGACAAGAGCGCGCGTATTCCCATCTCAATGGGGTGACGAAAACACCCTACACCCGCGAGGACGACTCGCCTGCCTTCCGCATCGCCGGGGCAATCTCCTCGTGCTCCATGTTGGCGATGAGGGCGCAGTACCGAAGGACCCGAGGAAAGTAAAGGAAGGGGTTAAAAAGCATCCGATCCCAGAAAAAAATGCTTGACGAAAACCTCAACGGAAAGCAGATACTGACCTGTACAGTCTCCTGAGCAATGGCGGCAACTTGGGCCTTGACGGTCCCCCGGGGAATTCTGCCCCCGGCCGATCGTTCCATCTCTGAAAGCAAGCTATTGACAACAGAAAGCCCCGAGGGCACCTCAAAAAAGACGTCCCCCCTGCATGAGGATCGGGGAGGCCGAAGATCGGGATACCGTCCTCTTGTACCTCTTGAGGGGGACCTCGGGAGAGGGGTCGGCCTCATCCCCCGCCTCCCTCGCCCGGAGCTTCGGTTCCCGAGCGTGCTTATGGCTCTCCCCGCGGCTGGTTTCCGAAGCTCGTAGCATGGTGGAAGGCCTAGCCGCTGCGGCGCCTACGGGGCTGGGCTAGAACCGGGGCAGGACGAGCTAGCGCCCCCTGTCTTCCTCCCTTTCTTCGCGGCTATGGCAGCCAGGAATTTAGATCGGTCCATTTTCTCTTCAAAGAGGAAAATACACAAAGGGAATTAGTAACAAGGGAAATAGCAAAAGAAAAATATTCAAGTCTAGACAGATCGTCCAAGCTCCTAACTTACCCACGAATCGAGTGGGGCTGAGCCCTGCCCAGCTAAGGGCCTGCTCGGACAGAAAAACGTCGGCCCGTTGGATCAGCTCTCATATGGACACCGCCCTCGCCTCGGGAGAGGACGACCGCTTCACCCGCGGGCAGTCGGCCCTGTGCCACTGTACAGGCACAAGCCAATCCTCACCCTCGGGTGGCCCGACGAATACGAACTTCTCCTTCCATTCGTGAATGGAAGAAGGAACTACTACTACCCCCGACCCGGCCATCCCTCCCTTGCGTTTTTTGAAGGAAATGTACATCCAGCTCGGCTCGTCCTTACGGGTGCCGGGATGATTTTTATAACAAAGGAAGGAAAGGAGAAGGGTCAAGCTGAAAGGGATTTCCTCATGTCTCAACCGGAGCAGGAACCCGAGGAGAATTCTCCATGAGTTCGGCACTAGCTGGCCGGGGGCAAGTTGGAAGCAACATAATGCCCCTCATACTTCGGGGGGAAAGGGAAGACGCGTTCCAGCCCAGAATGCATCCAAGTATAAGGCAATCTCCTTGCCCTGCACCTGATCCGCCCTCTCGTCCCCCCTAGCCAAACGAAGCGAATAGCTAGGGGAATGTGGAAATGAGCCCGGATCGTGGTGAGCTCGTCCATATTCCTTAGGAGGGAGGGCGCATCGCGAGTGTTCCCCATGCGCGCTTTGGGGACCCTTACCATCGCCTGACGACGAGCGGCACGGGTAGCCCTAACTCTATGAGGGGAATCCGACCCGGATGGGACAGAGCAGGAAGCAGAAGAAGACTCCCTAGACTCTACCCTAACTATCTCAACAGACTTCTCATAGGAAAACATCTAACCTGATTTAAAGAAGGAGTCCTCCGAGGAAAGAGCACGAGAGATCCGATCTAAAGGACAGAGCGTCGAGCTATCTCTCGCAGCAATAGGGAAATGATGGTGAAAGTGTGGACCCTGGGGGGATCCCACCCCTATTTATAGTACTTTGGCAACGTATCCAACGGCTCAGATCGTTTCTCGCCAAAACGAAGCTTCGCGCTCGCCAGCTGTCGACGCTCCACGTGTCGCATAACAATTAGAAACGTCGCTTCGGGCGCAGAAGACAGCGACGACCCGTCACATCCGCCAATCAGCGTCGGACACGTGGCCTATGCCTTAACGAACGTACGAGTGAATCGGCGCTCCCTCTTTAATGCACGATCTCCTCTCTCATCCGCTGGCGTCATCAAGGATACGCCTAACCGCCTCGGAAATCCGCGCTGACAGGGTCCTTAACTGCGAGCTGAGCCCGGGGGATCGATCAGAACACTCTCGACCCGACTCATAAATAGGTCGGGACGAGAGTGTGGGGATAATGATGATGCTCATAAGTGGGAACTCCCCAGATCATGACACGCGGCAGATGACGTGTCCCGAGGCTCAGGGAAACAGGGCAAGCACCATACATTGGAAGCGTCCCCTAGGCTATCGTCTAGCTGCCTGGACCCGACCTCTGAGAAATACCTGAACATTCTTGTGCTCCCCATGTAAATAATCATTGGCTCGCCTCCGAGCCCTCCTACACGCCGAGTTCCTCGGCCCTTCGCCTCTGACCTATCACATAATCGAACTAGCTCGGCCTCCTGCCCTCTTTTAGGCCTCTCACCGAGCTAGGCCTCCTCGATTCTACCAAGCGACCTAGAACGCAGATCACAGGTGCTTCCGCGACGTCTCCGTGGTTCTCGTCAGACGCGAGATATCCGTCGCCCCACGATCCCGCGTTACACGCCATCGTATCCCCCCATTAACGAGCGTATCTCGTCATTAATGGGGGATCCCGTCATTCACGCGGGCGAAACGGCCGGCGAAGATCTCGCGCCAGCCAGCTCATTGCGGCCGGTATAAAAACCCCTCTCTCAGATGACTCAGGTAAGGCAATTTCATTCCAATAGGCTGCTACTCTGCTCAAATACCTTGGCTAACTTGATCGTCAGAGGGTCCACGGTGGTACAACCATCCCGGGACTTCTTGCTCGTGCTTATAAATCCATTTAGTTTTGTAGCAGCATGAGATGAAATTGGTTTCAATCTTTGTTACGTTTGACGTGTTTTCAAGAGTTATTGATTAACGTAAAAGATCTCAACGTCAAGCAGAAAAATAAGAAAGCTATCTTCTTACTGTTTCCGAACACACCAATAGCTCCATAGATCATCCATATGTTGACCATTGCAAAATCAATGGAACCTCATGGTCTCTTCCTAAAGCTTTCGCAAACAGTGGGTCATGTATTTGAACCTTTCCTTTATACCAACTAAGCATATGATTACTTGTATCTTTAACCTTTTTTTTAAGGGAACTTGTTTATACGAGATCATTGTTTATGTAATTTTGAGTTTTACTTTTTAATATTGGAAAAGTAAATAAAAAATATAATAGACTTCTTTTGGAAAAGAAACAGAAAAAAATGGAAATTATGTTTAGAACAATAAAGTTTGGTGGTATCCTTGTCCTTTTTCTTTATTATAATGCCGGAATTTTAAAAAAAAGTGTTAAAAGGTCTGGCACGGCAATCAGTTTGTGCGAGTCCTGCCTAACAAAGAGGAAAATCGTGTGTTGGGGTCTCATGCGTGTGTGGTGGGGTACATTACCCCGCCCCATCTTTTCCTCTTTCTTGCGCATAACCCCTTGCTCTAATCTCAAACAATGCCTAGGAGCAAAATAAGGGATATAAATGTACCCGGATTATCGGATCCGGGTCCGTTTTTGAATCCGACAATTTACGGATATGGATACTAAAAATTCATATCCGGACGGATTTTTTAGTATCCGGATTTGAATTCCGATCCAACTTGGATACAAATTTCCTATCTGATTCCGGATCCATTTATCTGAAATAATGGTACACACTATCAAACTACTAATTACTATTAGTCATATTTAGAGTTATGGATGACCCATACATATACTTGATGTTACATGAAAAAACTTTAATTTGAAACTATTAAGACTTGAGCACTTGATGCGATCGTTTGAATCTAAAAACATCGGTTAACCTATTTAAATATTTAAATAATTTAATAGTTGTATTCATGAATCATGAAATTTTATATTTATCTAAATAGTATCTGTATCCGATTTCTGCGGATATCGTAGAGTGGATATCGTTTCTACAATATCCGATCCGTATCCATATTCAATTTATAGTTGATACAGATAATAGATTTTTGTTAACGGCAACTATCCGCATCTGCATTTGGATCCGTAAACAGGTACCGGATATGGATATGGTAATGTCTATATCCAATCTGTTTACATCCCTAAGCAAAATCCACACGGACAAGACTGCAATGAAGATATGCCTCAATATAATATTGCAAGCATCATTTTGGATCGATATAATTTGTTAGCCTAGCATATACACTAAGTGATTGTAAGCGACTTAAACAAGCCCAAACTTTGGAAGTAAAGTGGCCAGAAGACGGGAGTAATAAGAACATTCCCATTCCAAATGAAATGTTGTTGGTGTTATCCTCACATGTGAGGGTATGTTTTTTTATATGTTAGAAATGTATAAATTTATATCAGCACCAATCCGTTGTAGTCTAGTTGGTTAGGATACTCGGCTCTCACCCGAGAGACCCGGGTTCAAGTCCCGGCAACGGAAAATCTCCTTTTTCCCTTATTGTTTAATTTTTTTTTTGATTTTCTCGTTATTATAAAACAATTTTATTAATTCAAAATAGAAATAAAACGAAAAAATCCGACCACAGTGGGAGTCGAACCCACGACCTTCTGATCCGAAGTCAGACGCGCTAATCCACTGCGCTATGCGGTCTTTTGGTTCTTGGTGACTGCTATTAACTATATTTATTAAATACATCATCATAACATCAGTGGCTCAAAACCATTTTGAGCTGATCTTTTTAAAAATGAAAAGAGCAACCTATAGTTTGGATTTAGAAAAAAGTTTAAGCAGCTTGTGTTTCTGTTACATCTTTACATGAATGTGGGCTGTGCTCCTTATTCGGTGTGCCGGTAACATGAACCCCACTAAACTGCTCGAAGGGTGTTTGAAATTCCCCATTTCTTTTTCTTCATTACCAAGATGTATTGCATCCGGCATACCGAATAATTTCTCTCATAATACCTGCACTTTAGTCCGCATCTTTTTCTTTATTCGTTTTCTCTTAAATGATAACCCTAGTCCGTTTCTTATTAGGCAATTATATGTCAGCCTTTTTTATGGTAGGATAGCAACATGCCATCTCCGTTGAGCATAAAATATCAGCTTTGAAGTTGATTTACCAACACTTCTAACTAACTAGATTTTCTCAATCCTACACTTTTACAGCTAAAGGTCCTTCAGAAATTAATTCTGTGTATGGCGCAATTTTAAAGTCATAGATTAGCAGTCATGAGAGAGCAATCGCTCAAATTTGAAATTTCAATAGTATTTCATTTTCTAGATTATAGATTTGTAAGCTTGTGTACTGCTATTGTTAAATTATTAATCCTAATTGGAAGAGGACAAGAATGGCCGCTGCGGGGAATTTTACCAGATGATCAGAAGTTTAAAAACATACAACCAATCTAAAAGGAAAATGGGCCAGTTCAACGTGTATAACCGTATTTTAAAAAAAAAATACCCGATCCTATTATGTTTTAATTTACATTTCATTTTTATCCTGCTTAAAATAATGGTTTATTGCTAGCGTGTTTGAGTATCATAAAAACTTAAAGATGATTCACACAACATATATAAATAAGTGATATATAAATGAGTGAGTATTATTTGAGATGATTTGGACAATATGTAAAGTAAGAGGACGAATATGCACCAAACAGGAGTGGTGCAATGACACAATTGAAGTTAACTGCACACCCTAATGAATGGTAAGCCTCAACGAACATGAGGAAAGTTGGTAAAAAAAAAAGCTGACGAAGAGAATTTACTTGTCGTTTTAATTAAGAAAATAACCTTTCATAGAGCATAATGAAATTAAGGATTCATATAACTGATTGAAGAAGATAGATTGAAAGGCTTATTGTTGGGGACTGCATGGGATTGGACTTAAGCTAGGATCACTAGCGTTATACAAACTTAACTTCATAATACTAACCGCATCCCGTTCGACTTTCATTTTGAATATTAGTAATCTCCACTTATCCATGTTTAAAAGCTAAAATTACCGGAGTACAGAAAACTCTAATCCAATATCCTCTTTCAAAAACTCTCTAAAAGGGTAAAGAAAACATTTATTTTGGAGTTTAGATAGCGTCAAAACAACATCTTGAGGTCTAAATAATTTCAGAAACCGAATAAACCGAAGACGGATGATTGCAAAATAGAGTCTGTATAATCAATACGCGCAAATTTCCACTTAAAAATAAACACCTGTTATCCCGACTCCATACCCGCGACGGTCCGGATAGTTCATTTGCAAATTACTAATCTCATCAAATTCTTCCTGCGTTTCCCAAAACCTAAGATATTTATCTGGGAAAAAAACCTAAAAGCTCATGGTATTCTCGTGAAATCTCACCTAAATCACAAAAAGGCAGGTCTACTGACTTCTACGACTCTTTCGTCAGCCTCAATATCAGTCAGATCCCCCCGCCCCCGCCCCCGCCCCCGCCCCGCTGCTCCTTCCTCCTCCTCCTCCTCTCGCCATGAAGCAGCTCTACAAGCAGCCAACGAGCTCCTCCTCTCAAATCGCCTACACCTCCAAACCCTCGAAGGCCCCTCGATCCCAATCCCTTCCACAATCCTTCGCCCACCGCCTCCTCTTCCTCCTCCTTGGCGCCCTCATCGCCTCCACCCTCTTCCTCCTCCTCCCCTTCTTCACCTCCACCACCACCTCCACCACCACCCCCTACTCCACTCCCCTCGCCTCCCACATCGAGTCCCGCCACCTCCTCAACCCTTACTCTAACCGCCCCAGATCGGTCCCCATCGGCCCCAAGCGGGTCCCCGTCGGCCTCAAGAAGCCCTCGAAGCGGATCGTCGTCACCGGTGGCGCCGGATTCGTTGGGAGCCATCTGGTTGATAGGCTGCTGGATCGAGGCGATTCCGTGATCGTGATCGATAACTTCTTCACGGGGAGGAAGGGAAATTTGGTGCATAGGTTTGGGGATCCGAGGTTTGAGTTGATCAGGCACGATGTTGTGGAGCCGATCTTGCTTGAGGTCGATCAAATTTATCATTTGGCGTGTCCTGCGAGCCCTGTGCATTACAAGTATAATCCCATCAAGACTATCATATCCTCTTTTTTTTGAATTTTTTTTTTTTAGATTTGAGTTGATATTTGTATTAAATTTGGTAGTTTTAGACGAGTTGTAGTGAAAAAGTTGGATTTTTGCACTGAAATTTGAGCCGAAGGTGGAACTTTTAGGTTTGGTGAAATTGGTTTCTTTAGAGCTTGGTGAGCTGTGAATCATAGGTGAATTTTGGGAAAGAGTCGGTAGCGTTTCTTTGATTCGAGCAGCGTTTTGTGTTTTTTTTTTGGGTTCATTTGATGAGGCTGGTAGTTGTAATTTCACTTCAATTGCAAAAAAGGTTTGGATCCTATTAGTTGGGTTTGATGTGAAGCTTAGGAACTTTTTAAGTTGGTGAAATGGGTTATCTAGTGGTTGGTGAAATATGGAATTGAGTTTTTCAGTTTTGCTATGTGGGTAAGCTTACATTTTAGGTGAATTGGTCTTGTGTTAATTTGTTTATTTGATTTTGTCATATGGGTAACTTTCGTTTCCTTTTGGATCTGTTGTTAATTTTGTTTGGTTTTGTGAGTGGTAAGTCTAGTTTAGTTGATTAGTCAATTTCTTCGATTTTGATTTAGCGAAATATTTGTACTTTTAGGCGTAATGTGGGAAATTTTGGTTTCTTGTTGTTGCGTTAGGACTGAAGTTGAAGCCTCTACCGAATTTAGTAGGGTTTTGATTTTGTGAAATGGTAAACTGTAGAATTAGGTGAATTGTGGAAGAATTTTGCCTTTTCATTAGCGGGGTTTGATTTGAAGTTGAACCTTCATTTCAGCAAACTTAATAGCACCTCCCTGTTTAGGTGAACTGGGGTTTTTCTAGTACTTTGGGTGTTTTGCTTTTGAGTCTTTTGTTTGATCTGGAGTTTATTGTGCATCTTTGATTGTCAGACTGGTCTTCAATTGAAATTATAGGCACATGGTCAGGAAATTATCTTCCTGTAATGGAATTATTTGGTGCTTGATCTTCCTATGAAATTATCTTTTGCTTTTGAGTCTTTTGTTTTGTGAGTGCTTGATCTTCCTATGAAATTTTTAATTAACTCTGTTCTCTTCCGTTTGTCTCTGGATATAAAAGTTTAGGCCAAGTTTTGATATCTTCTTACTGTATAAGTAGTTTACTCTATCATGATTCTCTTATCAAATTTATTTGGAACCCTTAACCATGATTTACAAGACAAATGTGATGGGAACCTTGAACATGTTGGGGTTGGCAAAGAGAATTGGAGCGCGGTTTCTCTTGACCAGTACCAGTGAAGTTTATGGTGATCCTCTTGAGCATCCTCAGAAGGAGACATACTGGGGCCATGTTAACCCTATAGGTTGAAACCCAAAAAAATTATATTTTGTTCTCTTTCTTTGAAGGGGAAAACACTTTTTCATGTCCTCTTTAAGTACATTATCATTTCATTGTTTTTGTTATTTATTATTTTCCAGGAGTTAGGAGTTGCTACGATGAAGGAAAAAGAACAGCTGAAACATTGGCCATGGATTACCATCGAGGGGCAGATGTTGAGGTAACTAACCGGAACTAGTTAGTATTACTATATATTTTCATTTGTTCTATATAAGCAGAATGCTTGTAGTTCACATATAGTGAACTTTAAAATCACTGGGGGACGGACATTCTATACTCCTGTTTTCCTTTCCTCTCTTTGGAAGCATGCATAAAATATTTACTTTAATTCCTATTCCATTGACCATTATTCCTTCTTTGTGCTTTGTTATTTACATACTTGTTTCCTGTAATATTGTTTAACCAGCCATGTGCATGTTGCTTAAAATCTTTATGTTCATCATAACTTTCCTTTTTTCGCATTTTGTTAATTCAAGCAAATATTAAAATAAAAGAATGCATAATATTTGCAATTTATGCTTTACTTGCAAATCAAATTTATATCTAAACGATTATTTTGCTTTGAACATTTATATCTTAAGCTACTTATAATGCTTTGAAGTTATTGTTGTTTTTTTTTTTCCGTTTCCTCTTGGCTTTTTGGGCATGGTGTAGGCTAATTATCGTCAGATCCTATTGATAGTAACAAACGACGATGACGACATGTTCACTCCCTGATCTATTAATTGGCCAAATGATAATTTGCAAACATCATAATCTTGTCTTCGCCAAGATTGATATGTATTTCTTTTGAGTTTTTTCCTGTACATGTTTTCAGTTTAATGCATTAAAGTCAGGGATCCTGCCTACTTCTATTTCAGAAAAAAAAGGCTTACGCAGGCCAAAAATCATTTAAAAAATTCCAGTACAATTTTCTCGACAAAAAGGTTCCTCTTTTTATGCCTGTAATTGGTCTCCCCATACTGGCAGAGTCTCCTACAATAATTCTTGAAGATATTTCCTAACTTGGAAGTTAGGATATAACTACTGACACCGATAATTTTTTGGCGTTTTCAACAAAATATTATTTGTAATTGGATTTTTTTTCATTTGTGAAACCACATGATTTTTGTGAGAAAAACCCAATTTTCCATGCATTTCTTAAACCTTTGAATGTAAAAAAAAATCACACACTATATGAAAACTTGTCAACCTTTTTCTTTAAGTAGTTTAGAGAGGCCTACACTAAACCCGGCAAATGAGGCGAGTCCTTGTTGACTCGCCTCGCTTTGTCTCGCAACGAAGCAAATTTCAACAAGTTGACTCGCCTTGTTGCTGACGTAGGCAAGTCAACGAGTTGACTCGCTTCGTCTAGATGAGTCGGACGAGGCGAGCAGGTTTGGGAAATTCCCAAATCTGACTTGCTGAGATTTATCTCGCTTGACTCGTGATTCAACTCGTCTCGTCTGGCCTTATTGACTCATGGGTCAACTCGTCCTGAGCTAACTAGCCGTTGGCAAATTTCAACGGCTAGTTTTGACCCACCTTGTCTCGTTTACCCCATCCAGTGGTCGGATTCACCTCGAACTCGCCTCGCCTCACCTAGGATTCCTCCCCCAACGGCTAGTAAGGCCTGTTTGATCGAGCTGACTCACCTCGCCTCACCTTGTTTATATTTTTAAACTATTTATTTACCTTAGTCTATTTATCTACCTTTTTATTATTATTTTTTTTTAAAAAACATGCAAGTTAGGCAAGTAACTTGCCGAACCCGAACCCGCCTTACCTCACCTGGCAAACGAAGGGAGTCCGACTCACCTCTCCTAACAAATGAGTCAGGCGAGTTGGCCGGGGTCCGGCTCGTCTCATTTACCATGTCTAGCCTACACCTTCCTCAAATACCTGCAACTATTTCTCACAATATGCAACTTTGTCAAGATTATCAGAGTCTCTCCATCTCCTAGTGTCACAATTAATGAACAACCTAATTCTCCTGCGATTTGCTAGGAAATGTTACATCACTAGCTTCTATGTAGAGTTCTCTTGTAGCAAAACTTCACATAATTAAGCAGTTTACTAGCCCCTTTATCTGAAATAGAGACCAAGTTGTCTGAGTGTTGTATTTAGGAATAATTGTAATTGGATAAAAGGGTTGAAGGGCTTGTACCTGATTGGGTTGGATTCTAGTGGTTGCTACCTCAAAGGCTCGAGCCAAAATTACCCATATACACTTTGTACGATTTCATAAAGAGTACAACTCAGAGGAAAAAATGTGCAATGAAAATACCAAATAACTCGTTTATCTACCTTAAAGTGTACCCAGCTAGCCACAAGTAACAAAAACTGTTGAAATAAACTAATTCTATGGTGATTATAACAACAGGCTTAATTAGAATTAAGGAAAACGGTCAGGCCATCCAAACTGCAAAGGCATTTAGCTTCCTTTTAAAGCACCACCAACGTTGTAATATTATCAAGTAGTGAACAGGAAGATTCCTTACGCTACCACCTTAGTTACTCCTATACCACAAGGAAATCACCTGGTACCAAATGCACTTGGCACCAAGCATGAGAAATGCACTAAACCAGACTGAAACCTCTTCCTTCTAGGTTTCACTTTATATATGAAACAAAATATTTCATCTAGCCTCATATTGTTATGACCACTTTATCCAAGTATTAGATTTGTGGAAAGTGGCCTACTGTTTTAGCTGTAATTTGATGTTCCTTAAAAACAATTCCGTTCTTGATACATTAGAAGTTTCCCAACAATGACGACAGTGGTAGCAGTGGCAATGGCCATGGGAGGAAGGGAAGGGGAAAAAATTCGAGTTAAATCTTTTAGGAGATGTTTTCTTAAATTTTATAATATGCCCACAAGTTGGAAACGAAACTTATCTACCTGCCAGAGCGGGAGTTACTGTTGAAAGTAAAAAAGCCAAATGATTGGGACTTTAAAGATAGTCCCACATTGGAAACAACAAAAGAAACACATGGTATAAAATATAAAATGGGTTACACCTCAACGAGGCTTCGAGTCTTATTGTTGGAACTCACTTATCATTAAAAGCCTAATGTAAAAGCTCATTACTCCTCCAACTCTTCTCTAAACTTTAAACTCTACTCTACTTTAAAAAAATGACTTTGACATGGTATCAGAGCCAATGGCTCGATCCAAACTCGACTCGACAATACTACCAAGTGTTGTATTTTCTACTTGACAACCACACCAAACAAAAAAGTGATGGTTGCACGTGAGGGGGAGTGTTGAAAGTAAAAAACCCAAATGATGAGACTTTAAAGATAGTCCCACATTGGAAATAACAAAAGAAACATATGGGTATAAAATATAAAATGGGTCACAGCTCAACATGGCTTGAGTCTTATTATTGGAATCCACTTATCATTAAAAGCTATGTGTAAAAGCCCATCACTCCTACTCTTTCTCTAACTCTGTAAACTCTGCCCTTCTTTAAAAAAATGACTTTGCCGGTTACATTTCCAAGATACATGGTAATGTTATGCTGATGGGAATGCAATGCTTCTGGGATCACTGAGTTGTGATTATATACCAACAGGGAAATCTGAATGGAAATTCTCAGATTTCTGTACAAATACAAATTCCTTCTTAGCATACACAACTAAGTTATTCTATAACCACGAACTGCTAATCCTGCTCAAACACAGCATGACTTCCGAGACCAATCTGTTAAAAACTTAAAATAAATATCGAGTTGTCCTTGCATTGATATGCGGCGGAATAGGTTTGATTTAGTCTTATTGACCGTCTGTATAGGCTCAATGCAAAATTGACGCTCTTATTAAATGGGAGGAAAAACTCCCATTTGAATACAACATGGTACCCAATGAAAATATGGAATCCTGAGTATGTCCCGGATAGTTTATTGAATATGTGAGTAATGGGTCCCGGGGTTTGACTTGGTCAACCTAAATCTAATTAAGTATCGTGTGTATCAGAACGCTTATAGTTACTTTTAAGTTAGATGGACCCAACCTAAACGAAGTACCCAAATTTGGCAACCAGTTCATGTTTTATTCATGTCAAAATTACTGTGCATCCTTTGGCGTGAGTCAAAGTCAAATTAGTACTTCGAATAGAAAACTGATTGGGTCTTTTTATTTTTTGACCGAAAGAGCTGGGGCCATTGGGCAAATGCCCTTCATATATGATCGAGTCTTTTCCAAAATTACTTTATTTTTTATCACATGATGCTGAAGATAAATGGTTATCTGATTATGGGAAAGTAGATGGGCATTCTCTTTATTTTCTTCTCGAAACTCAGATTTTACAGCTCTCAACTACGAGTGTATTGTTTTGCCTCCTATTTGCTTCATTTATTTATCTTACATATGTAAGGAAAATAACAGCCAATTTTGTTTACTATAATTTACTGGAAGTTGCAATAGCTAATGGAAATTATTATATTTCAGGTACGCATTGCTCGCATTTTCAATACATATGGCCCTCGAATGTGCTTAGATGATGGGCGTGTTGTTAGCAACTTTGTCGCGCAGGTTAATTCTGCTTTTACAGATAACTATTTTTCACTCATTTTGTTACTTATGCTACCATGCACAACGGCTGACATATTACAATTAACTTTGTGAATCTTATCAATTTTTATATATAGGCCATCCGGAAGCAGCCAATGACAGTGTATGGTGATGGGAAGCAAACTCGAAGTTTCCAATTTGTTTCTGACTTGGTATTTAGATTTACCATTATCCTACTTTATATATGCTATTTTGTCAAACTCATTTTTTATGCCGTACATAAGTGAGCTGTTGATTTTGTTAACAAGTATCGCATACATTCTTTATTTGCTAATCTTGGAGCTCAAGAATAGATTAAACCTAACAGTGGAGAACTTTAGGATCTGGCCTGGCATAAAATATTTACGAATAAATTAGCTGTAGAATGAATTTAGAACGGGCTTGGCGGCGCTCAATCGTAATATCCTGATTCTGGACGGGCCTAAATTGTGTCCTAAATTTCCAGTAAAGCATGAACGAACTTTGATTAATAAAATGCGTTTGTTTGATGATCTTAGTCCATTGGGCTAGACCTGTAAGTTTGATCGAGATATTGATCCGTCAATCGTCATTTTTATCGCTGAACAGGAAAGAATTCCTGTTTTTGAAAGTTTCCAGTGACAAAAAAATTTTAATTCCCTATGGCGATACTATCTCCTTTCCTATTCTTCCAGAACTTTTTCTGAGCAAGGTTTAAAATCTCAGGACAGTCATATTTGGGATCGGTATCGGGCATCTTGGCTGTCTCGGATTGGGATTATCGGATTTTATATCATTGAAGAAAAATAGTTTTTAAAAATTAGTAAAATTCTTGTATAAATAGTAAGAGTAACAATAAATTATTTGACAGTTTTTCCAGTTATTAGTGATATCTAGAGTGGTTGTTTTAATATCTACTGAAAATATCATTAACTAGTTGATATATTTGTTGGTTATTAGAGAGGTAAAATATGCCAAATACCCCTTTATATATTATATATAAGGCCCTGGGAGCACAATCAAGCTTTTTTTGCCCTTTTCCCTGGAAAATTAGTCTCCACCCCTAGGCCCCCCTAGGATTTAGGGAATTTGTATTTACCTCCATATTTCAAATGAATGGTAATTGGTTATGGAAAAATTTAGACTCTGCCCCTATATTTTAAGAAAATTTGCATTTGGCCCCTTCTATGTTTATCTACATAGAGCTAAAAGATTGAAAAATTAGATCTTACCCTTTCTTTTTATTGAAATTTTCATTGGAACCATTTACAATGTATATTGTCATAATTTATTTTGTATCAATTGTCATAAATTTTTTATATCAGGCAATATTTATTTATATGACTTATTTATATTCATTGTCGATCTTGTAAAATATCAAAATAGAATCTTCGCGGCATATTTCTCAGATCTGTGTCTGCACGGGGCCCCTTGCTAGTTATTAATAATCATATTAGCCCATTAATAAAGCCTAACATTGAAACCGCTTATCAGATGGTATACCCAATGTAATGTTTTCTGGTGTCGGACGACATCGGTATTGGAACTCAGACGACCATTTTTTGGATCGGAATTGGCCGTCTCGGATCGGGATCGGCCGAGATTTCAAACCATGTTTCTGAGTCTGGTAGAATTTGTAGGACACCTTTATATAGGAAGCCTCTATATTGTCCATGAGATTTCTGGCCAAAGATTTGCCATTGATTAAGAAATGGTTGTCGATAGGCCTAAAGGTGCATGCTTATATGCACGTGAGAAGGATATGATACTTGTTAACTTAATTGATGTGATGATCCTTAATGTTGCTGAATGGCGAAAAAGAATCCTGTTATAACCAAAGACTTGGATTTTTTTTGTTTTGTAGATTGCCCCCAAAATTTGGAACCATTAACTATGTTGATGACGTTTATCGTTGGTCGTCAAATGACAAGTTGTTTTGTTCTAACAGCAGTTAGTCAATTTTGTTGCTGAAGACTGAAGAAATACTGTCTTAAGTTAATTTTATTACTGACAAAACACAGAGGGCATTGGAGTGTGCACCTTTTAATCAAAGTATGAGTTATTTAAGTATGTCATTCCAAGGCTTTTAACATCTTATTAATGCCGACATGTCGTCACTAGTTTCAGCTTTTTGGGTGTTATTATGGGGTCATAGACTGTCATGTTGGAAATGCATTACTGCATTAGTCATTATTTTGCTACTCTTGTCAAGGTATACGATTATTTGTTTTATCGGATGCTGTTATCGAGCTAATATGCCATTCAAAAGTTCAGTTATGGATAGGTTTCAATTTTATAATACAGGGCGCTATTCTTCAAAGAGATGCCGAGCAATTTATTGTTAATTGCTGATCCTTTTATGTTGGAAATTATAGGTTGATGGGTTGATAGCATTGATGGAAGGCGAGCACATCGGGCCATTCAACCTTGGCAATCCAGGGGAATTCACCATGTTAGAGCTTGCTGAGGTTTGATCCAAAAAGAGAGCCGCATTTATTATAATTTTTTGGAGGCTAAATTATAGGAATTCCCCCTCACTGCTGCTCGGTTAACCGGCACCCACTGTCAGTCTAAAAACATATATTTTCCTCCTCCAACCATAAACAACTTTATTCTTTCTTATAATTATTCCCAAAAGACCTTTAAATTTCTATGATATTTTGACATTGTTTCATTAATGGCCTGTTTTCAATATTTTTATCAAGTGGCATTTTGGGAACAATAAAATAATAACATAAAAAGTAAATAATTGTTAAAACAAGGGGCTATTGGCCAAGTGCCGGCTTCTTAAACTCAGAGTAGTTTCCCGTTAAACGAGCAAAATTGAGGAGGGTTTCCTGCAATTTAGCCATCCCCCCCCCCCCTCCTCTTGTCATTCCCTTTTTCTGTTGAATTTTAAAATTCTCAAAATATGCAGGTTGTAAAAGAAACAATCGATCCAAGCGCAACAATTGAATTCAAAGAGAACACCGCAGACGACCCACATAAGAGAAAACCCGACATCTCCAAGGCTAAGGAGCTTTTAAACTGGGAGCCAAAGATTTCATTGCGCGAAGGGCTTCCCCTAATGGTAACGGACTTCCAGAAGCGGATCCTTAACGGGGATAATTAGTGCAGAAGACACCCGTTTAAAGCTGTAGCATATTCAACATGCATCTTGAATTTTATGTGAGTTCCTCCAATGCCTCTATTTTATTTTACTAAACAGTCTCCTCCAAGGATGTGCTATTGTCGTGGTTTTAAATTTTTTGTCACTGCACCTTGATGCTGTAAAATCTTGTGACATTTTTTGATTGCTCAAATTTCACAGTTTGCCTATATTCTTCAAATTTCAAATGTTGCCAGTTTGATTGCAACATTTACTGCAATTTTTATTTTCTCTCTTCATTTCTAGTCTCAGTTGCTGTTTTACTCATCATGCATGTTAAATTTTGAAATCTAACAAATATGTGGCAAATCTGTTTCACAGTTAATCTTTACACAAAAAAAAATAGAGCTGGGTTTAAATTCTCTCTATTACTATATAGCAAACTCTTCGGGTGTAGACCATGTCATCAATTGATGGTCGCTCTTTTTCAATAAAAGAATCCAAGTAATGAGAAAAATCTTTCAAAATAATCTCTGTCCATCTCATCATCTTATTATAATATTTTAGGACCTTTTTAAATTCCATTTTCTCTCTTTCCTTCGACTCCCAATTAATATTTAAGCCTATCCCTTTCTATATTTCTAGAGATTTTCTAAGATTTCATTCTAGAATTACAATGTTTAAATCAAATAAGAACTATATAATAATAATGTTACTAGACATTCACGTGCATCATCGCAGGTGCATGCAAAGAAATAGCCAAAATTAATGCCAGACAAACTTAACTTGTTTGCTTAAACCCCAATCATGTGGGGAATGCCTGGCTTGTTATGTAAATGTGGCCAGATATCTGTACCAAACCAAAATATGTTGGGCTTGTAATCTTGTCTATAGGTCCATTCTAACAGTATCCTCTGCTTATATAGCAAATTTTTTTGAGAGGCTAATTTCTGGAAGACGTCAGTATTTCCTAACTGTCTAAATTGAATTATTCACACTTCATATTTGCAGAAAGTCCTCTGAAAATATCTTACAATTTCAAATTCTTTACAATTTTACATACAGTTTTGATCTTGTTTTGTTCCTTGAATTTCAATACTATCTTTACCCAGCAGCAAAACTATATTTCAGCTGCTTACTGTCTCTGTTCTTGTAATGCAAACTCCAAAGGGTAGTTCATGTCAACAAATGGAGGTCGACAAAAGAATTTAAAAGATGAGAAAAACCTTACAGCCTATTTCTCATTCCAAGCTATTCACGCTGTCTTGTCATTAAAGAATTTTAATTGGCATTTTAAATTCAAATTTCAAACATCATAGTATTGTTTCCCTCTCGTCACGACTTCGTCCATCCGTCCAAGTCATATCCCTTTCTTTTTCTGAAGAAAGCTTCAGAACTTCAGTATAAAATCACAATATTTAATTCACATAGAATTGATTTTAACCATACAATATCTGCTACACATCACACATGCAGAAAATTAGTAATTATGAAATAGTTAATATTTCATTAGTGTATCTTAACTTTTGTATATTGGTTAAATCAAACATTATAACACAACCACATGCAGAGACTTATAAGAAGAGACCAAGAGAAGATTGAGGTTGAAGTATACTCTTTTAACATCCAAAGATCAAAAGAAACATAGATTTTGTATGGTAGCCACCTTCCCCTTTCGGTTGTGCTCGCTGATTTGAGCAGTGAAGAGAATCCATCCATCATCTTTCTTCTATGACTCCAATTCTCTCACACCCTTGTTGCTTTCAATCCCTTTCTCTCTTTTCTCTCCACCAAATTAGGTTGGCATTCACTTTAACACATGTTCAATATTTGATGCCTCTATCATGGTGATTTGTGGAATATGTTCTCTTGGATTGTGGCTTTACTTGCACATCCAAAAGTATGGATATAATTTTATATCAAAAATCTATATATATGTTTTTTAAGATTGTCTTTTTGTCTAGCAAATTAATTAACACCAAGCAATGAGCAAATTAAGTCTTTCAGGGCAAATTCGTGGGCCATGTGGCTGTGTGTTGTGTGCATGGGTGTTTTTGTTTGTGCTGTATGCATATATTAGGGTTTACGGGCCAACGCAAAAAAAAAAAGAGAGTATAAAAAGAATAAAAAAAAAATTAATTAATTAACACCAGCTTTTGGTTTTACTCAGAATATGCAAGTCTATCAGATTTCCTTAGTTTAGCTTTACATTCTAGCACGCCTCTGCTATTGACTATGATATCTTTAGAGATTTTCCATTCAACCACACAGCATATGGTTGTGATGAGGGTTGAATATGATACTTTTATATTCTTATAATTAGGTTGGCAACAGGCTACAACATTGTAAAAACGTTTATTGTTCATTGTTGTTGTCACAACTATCAATCAATCCCCTTCCTCTTTTCCTGTGGAAGTCCATCTACTTTGAACATCAAAGGGTTCATGCTGAAAAACTCACCCTAACCTGCATTTTACCGCATAAGCCTCAAATTCAGATTTAGAAGAGAATCACGATACCGCTCCATACATACAAGTCTCATATTCACTCGAGAAATGGTACGGTTGATCTCAACACGAGCAAAATCTTCTATAATTCTACTATCATTGTGATATGCTTCCAAATTCTAAATGATGCTCATCGTGTTGCTTTCTTTCTCTAATAATCTTTCCACACTCGGCACAACTTTACTCCAAATGAATTGAACCGATCGATACCAAACATCCCTATACAATAGGGTCACAGCAAACGACATAAATAATGTCCTCATCAAAAGCATAGCTAATTAATTTACAGGTATTATTATTAAATAAAGATGGTGTTTAATAAAAAGCTAAGAGGAAGGTAGAGGCTGTGATGGCCAGAGCTGTGCATTCTTGACTTTAGATATGCTGTTGAGCACCCCAAGCGGGGTCACCTCCCCAATCACTGTCACCTTCTTATTCACCAAATCTGTGCTAAATGAAGTCACCCCTGCAAAAAAACATATTAAAAAATTTAATTACAAAGAATTTTAGAATGAAATTTCTAGCCATCAAAAGTCCGACAAAGTTTTAGGGCCATATCCCTTCCATGTCATATCCACGATCGAGAGAGGTAACTAAGTGCCTGACCAATTACGTTTTCCGATGCTTTTGTAGGTTAGGAGAAGTCAGGAGGAATTTTTATTTATTTTTTTGTTCAGATAGATTTGCTATAGAAAGTTATTAAGATATGTACACAGAACACCATTCCCACAAAATCAAGCAATATATAGTTCTAAGTTGATTGACATTATTAGATCAAGATAGTTAGGAATAGTTTGAAGAATAGCAACACAAGCACTTGGAATATATCTACTTTGCATATATTCCCTTCCAATTGCTTTTTCAAGATCTTTATCCTTTAAAAGTTGTGATTTTACAACAGCCTAACTTTTGGGTTGACAACACGAATTTGTTCTTCAATCCATCATTACTGGGTATCATCTTATCGGATAAACTAATAAGATTTTTCCATAATTCCTGATATCCCGATTAGCGGATTAAATTACCCATATTTACAAACTTCTACGAAAGCACGAGTTTTTGACATTTCGAAGAAGTCAGTAACTTTAGAGATCTATTGTGCTAAAAAAATTGAAGGAAAATATTTGAATCAACAACAACAATAAAAAAGGAAAGAAAATACAAATTTCACCTGAAAAAAGAAGAAGAAAAAAGGAAATAGAGTTCTAATTACCTTCCATCTTTGAAATATGCTTCCTCACCTTCCCTTCACAGCCTTTGCAGTGCAAGGACACCCTCAAAACCACTACCTGAAACAAATATTAAATGCCAACACAAAAATGTAAATTAAAAATTTGTGAATGCTCTAAAAATTAATATTATCTTTTATTAAAAAAAAACTTGAATATGTTTTTTGAAAGAAGAAATTTGAATGCGAATCAGAGTTATATGCAAACCTGCTGTTCTTTTTTCCTAGTAGTAGTAGTAGAAGGGATTTTCCTTGTGCCATTTGTTTCTTCAAATTTCAGGCTCTGAAAACTTGAAGGCCCCCATGTCTCCTCAACATTTAACCCTTCAACCTTTGAAACAAAATTAAATGCAACAAAAAGGAAAAATGTAAATTCTAAACTTATGATCAGAATTGAGAAATATATTTTAATATTCTTGTATCCTTACTGCATTAGCTGAAACCTGGGTTTTTCGTGCAACAACAGTTTTCTTTAATCCGCTTTAAATGGATATGGATGTGAATTTTGCATTCTAACAATTTAGACCAGCTGTAAACTGTGCACTAACCAAGATTTAGATTTTTCATATTACACTAAAATACCCTCACCTATCATGTTTTTCACTAAACTACATTAATTATTATTATTATTATTATAAAATACCTTAAACCATGGTTTTTAAAGGAATTTCTCTCTCACTAAAATACATTCAAAATAGCTAAAAAAACCTTTAAGGCGTTTTCAAAAAGGACAGTTTAAGGTATTTTAGTGTAATTTACCTAAAAAAAACTTGAATTTATGCAAACCTGTTGCACAATTTTGCTAGTAGTAGCCGAAGAAGAAGAAGAAGAAGAAGAAGAAGAAGAAGAAGAAGCCTTTTGGTCAATTGGTCCTTCAACTTTCACACTCTGCAACAAAATTAAATGCATCATAAAACTGTAAATTCTGAAGCTGTGACCGGAATTTTGAAAACAAACTAGCCAAAAACAGAGCACTAGAAAAAAAAATCCTGATTTATTTGAATGGGAGTTTTATCATGCAAACCTCTTCCTCTTTTTCAATACTAGCATCATTAATTTCTTCTTCAAATTTAACACTCTGACGCTTTGAAGCCTCCCAAGTGTCGACAAAACTCAATTCCTCAACCTCTGAAGCCTGAAACCTCAATGGCTCATTCACAACATACTCTCTCTCCACAAAATCTTCCGAAATGTTGCTATCACTCAACAAATATCTCTGAGAGCTTGCAGGGCTCATCATGAGCTGCTCATGATGAGTGGTGCTTCTCTTCTCTGTGCTTTTCTTCCCTTTTGTAGTGTTGATGAAGGCCCTGGGCTTGTTTTGGGGTTGTGGGTTGAGAGATTTTGCACGTAACGGGTCTCTGAGATGAGGGGAGCATCGGTCGATGGCCCGGCCGCCGATGCTCGAAGATGAGAGCAATGACTTGCTGTTGTTTGTTGTGTCTGTTGAAGGTGAAGATGGTGATGTGAGAGAGAGGTTTGCTTCTTTGAGTTCTCTCATGAGTAATTTTGGAGTCATGGTGAGAGAGAGAGAAGAGAGAGAGAGCGGAGGATGTGTGAGATAAATAGAGGGAATACCTCCAAATTTGGATTCAATTAAAAATATTAGAAGTAATCAATACTTATGAATAAAAAGTAAATTTCAAATTTTAGAATAGGTTACAAATATTTTTTCTGGGTTACATACCATTTAAAGATTATACTAGTCATTAACCATGCTAATTTGAACATAATTAAAAAAGATCTAGAAAAATCATTATTTAAGGGAAAGAGTTTATTAACTTTTGCATAAATTTACAAGGATTTGATTTCATCTAGTACTGGAGAGTATCCATATGAAGAATCAACCGGTCATTACTTCATTTTTAATTGTAATGATGGACTCGCATTATTACCGGAATGGTTTCTAGTTTGGTTTCATATGATAAAGTTTGGCCTTTTGATCTTACAAATCGAGAGTTATACACCATATTGCATTTTCGGAAATCTTATTATTTTCACGAATTATTCAATGTATTGGGTGCAATGCATCTAGACAGCAGACGACTTTAGATAATTTTAACCATCTATTTTATAACCGGACATGCATACGACAAATAGAAGTTTTTATTTATTTATTTATTATTTTTAGAATTGGAGTCTAGAGAGATGTTTTGATTTAAATTTAAGGATTGGTGATAACATTAGAGAACAGACAGAGATCAGTGGTTAAGGCAATTAGAACCAATCAAGTTGTACCAGTCAAACAAACAGTATTTTGGGCAGTGCAAACTTGTGTTGGAATAAATGGAGTCAACTAATAAACCATATTTTGGGCAGTGCAAAATTGAATGATAGAATCAAAGGAGGTATATATTAGTAACTTGTTTTTTACTTTTCAAAATTAACTTTTGCTAGGTAAATCCACATTTTTAAGCTTAGAAAGACGATGGATCAATAATCCTAATTTCTGTTATATTATAAGGTCTGGATAGAAAATAATCGAACCGGAAAATATCTTTATACTAGAAACAGTAGTGTAGAAAAATATAATTTCTGATACATTTAGCAAGATTACCAACGACCTCTTGTCTCGTTAAAATGGTTGATTAACTTGTTACAACAAAATGTGCAATCACCAACAATAAAATGATCATGATTTACTAAAATTAGCAAATGTAGTTTATAACAAAACCTATATTATCTTTTTGTGAAAATAGAGAAGCCCAAGATATCTTTGTTAGAATAACCATATGTGTGACTCAAATATCCTATTACTATATTGCATAGCATATGAGAGTAATATTTGTGGTGGTGAAGTCTTGAATGGTTATTCACATTTAGTTATGAGTGGTTATCATGGAATCACCATGTAGTTTTGAAAACTACCATAACTTTCTTGATGGAAGGGGTTATATAAAGAGAGCTCTTACCTACACAATTAATAAAAGAAGACACAAATACGGGTTGTGAAATAAAAATGTTGTGTGTTCCTTCCATCGGGATACTCTACGGTATTGGAGTAGGCAAGAAAGATCAATATGTCTTAATTATTCTTATTATACAATACATGGTTCAAGATAAGTTACTCATGTATGGCATGCGTGTGAGATGATCAAGTTATTAATCATGTCGTGTAGATCAAGAATATATTTTAATTTCTTACAATTGGTATTGGAGCCATGGTTTTCCATGGTCAATGGTCAAGATTTTTATTCATGATTGATATAGATTTTAATTTTATTTATCTCTTGTATTGATAAAGAGAAAGTATTTATCTCATTATGTGTTTTGATATGAGAATCCATTTTTAAAAATTTATTTTGTCTTTCGTATGCTTTTAAAAGAACAAGAAATAAATGATCCATGTTAATTTTGGGAAAATCATTTTTGACGATCCAACATTCGTTGGAAATCACTTCTCATGCTAAACGCATATTATCGATTTATACTATCATGTACAAAATTGTGTTTAGGGACATGTATTGTTTCATCACATATATTTAAAATGACGGATTAAAGTTTAGATGTCATTCATAACTAAATTATCTTATGAGTTAGGATTAGCCACAACATCCTAATTCTTATGATATTAGCATATTATGGTTTTCTTTACATATAGTAGTTTTTGTATTTACATGACATCTAATATTGCAATTATTTTTATTTAGATAATTACTTGGCCTTAGTGATTATTTATGTGATTCAATTGTAATAAAATAGCTTTAAAAATATTAGAATAGAAATTTCTTAAACCCACTGGAAAATAAATTGTCTATCTGATATTACATCGCTAGTTTTATTATACATCCTTTTGGATTTATTTTAATTGGATTATGATGGTTTAAAAAATATTAGAATAGAGATTTTTTTATGTCCACTGGAAAAAAGATTTCTATTTTGATATTAAATTGTTAATCTTAATATATTGTAATTAGTAGATTCATGCATTTAGCAACCTCTTGTTATAGCTTCTAGAGCCTTAGCCGTCACAACCATGGCCTATGCCGAATGAAAAACAAAAAATCTAGAGACGCTAAAAACTACAAATCCCAAAATCTAAACCGAACACATGAACTAGACAACTAAAAATAGGTTTTAGCTACTATGAAAAGAAGGTTATACCAAATGCTAGGGGAGCAAATGAGATTAGATACCCCAGTAGTCATGATCGATGTCCTTTGGTCTTCTATCATCTTCCTTAGCTTCTCGGAGTCTCCGTGATCGAGCTTGACTGCCGGTCTTCTCTTTATCAAAAATGATCCATTCGAAAGATTTGGTTCAAGGTTCTAGCTTCACACTAAGAATCAAGTGGAGCAACTAAAGATCCTAACTTGCTATGTTAGGATATCTAGAAATGTAGTGAATTGTTTTCTACTTCTTTTTCACCATTGATTCTCAACACATGAGAGTGTAGGGAGGAAGAAGAAGGAAGGGTTCAAGAAATGGAGAGAGAAAGAGAATGGAGGAATGAAAAAATCTCCTATACAAAAATAATGTAAGCATGGTTTTGATAAAATGATTTTTGCAATATTAAAAACCAACCATACTTGAATAGTTCATTTGTCTACCCTATTCACCCATGCCTTCCACCATTTTCAAGACACCTCACCCTTCCACCTCATTTTAAATTTCCATATTTGGAAATACAAAAGAAATGATGTGTCCCCTTTCTAGAATGTCTTTCCGTATAAATACAGAATACACTCTACCGTATATACATATCCGTATTCGTAACAAAATACGAATATCCAAAGAGATAGAATAATACAATGAACATAATACTAGAATATACATATCAAAAAATATATATGTAAATTATTAAATCAATACATGATTTAATAATTCAGCTTAATCCTAAACCGGCTAGTATTATCAACCGTCCGATTAAAAGTCCGAGTAGCTAGTACACTCATTTGATCGGAACTCTGCACGTATCAAAATACAGGCTCTACATCGCCTGAACCAGAGAAACCCTCTATGTGTGACTCTAAAGACTAGATAGTATGCTGGCAGTGAGTTTAACCATGAGTACGTCAGCGGCACTAGCTGTACATAACGACTATCTAGGTACCCGTCGAAAAGGAAGGCCGACGAGAAAGCTCATCCGAACCCCTACCGAGCCTATCTATGACAATCTTCGTACAGTCCGGTCTCTTCGTCTAAGAGTATCACATATCGGGTCTAGGGGTGATAAACGTCAAACCCTAATAACCCGATAATTCATGCCGATGTGGCTCAAGACCAATCCGAGAAACTACTGATCTAACTATCAGAAAATCTCAACCGCTTTGGCCAATATCTTATGGTGCTGGCCAACAGAACACAGTGTGATATCGACTCCCTATACCGGAAGAGACGAATCCCCAACAATCGCTCACTTCCTCCATGCGGCTCGGGACTGTACCCAACTAAAACTTGTTTGCACGACTCAGTAGAGCCGTGGTAGGCTGGTAATCTAAGTACAGTGGGAACTCACACGAGACAAATAACGATCTCAGGTCTAAATACTAACATGTTGTAACAACCCTAACTTTCTGTACGAATTTTTTCAAAATACAGAAAAGGACACCTAAGCCTGAACACGAGTTATAAGTTTGTTTTGCTTTTGAACAGCAAGAAGGAGCTTGTAGCTCATTGGTAAGGCCTTACACTGCTGAGACATAGCACCCGAGTTCAAATCCCATCAGCCATA
The DNA here is from genome assembly GCA_030015575.1 of Agapanthus africanus. Taxonomy (NCBI): domain Eukaryota; kingdom Viridiplantae; phylum Streptophyta; class Magnoliopsida; order Asparagales; family Amaryllidaceae; genus Agapanthus; species Agapanthus africanus. Next base: position 911,352,789 of record CM057337.1, read on the forward strand.
TTATATTTTTATTAAAATTTCTTTTAATCTTTTAGAAGCCCAAGAGTTTACACGTCACTATACGTAAACTGATAAGACACAGAATAAACAAATATGTGCACTAGATTATACCAAGCGTCAGAGACACGTGGCAAGCATCCGAGCCCCCACCCCAAAGATTGGACCGGCGAGATCCAAGCTTGGGCCACCGCCGCCGGTTTGGGTAGAACCAAATGCGAATTTTTTTTAACCCTAGCACCCCTTGGACTCCCCCATTAACCCCAGTCTGTTTGTTTTCTCTGCACATTTACAGAGAACAATAAAATCCCATTTAATCCCATTTTTAATACAAATTTTAAATCTCCCATTCAATACACTAAACCCTAGCTTTTCCTATAAACACCACACATCATTTCACCTCTCCTCACTCATAATTCCCTGCCAAAACTTTCAAAAACTTTCAAGTCCTAATTGTGTGCAAGTGGAGTTAGCAAAGGGCGAAACTTCGACGAAGTTCCGACGACGATACAAGGAGTTTCCGGTAACGAAACGAAGCACCGATGAATCCTAGACCTGCTCTTACCTCTCCCCTCTTATCAAAGCCAGTAAGTCACCCTTCTCTCTCTCTTTTGCTATTCCCAAACACTTCATTCTTAAAATGCGTCGGAAGCGGAGTTATCCGGCTTCCGATTCTCTTTTCTCTTAAAAATACAACTTTTTGTTAATAACAAATCTACAACTTTTGATATTGTTTAGTAATCATTAATAAAAAAATAGAATAAGTTTGACATCAAAATGATAACCACAGCAAATTTTATTTTAATTTTATATTAAAATACCTTTATGTTTCATATCGACATGTTTATACCTTTTAATCGTGTTATCTTTAGAAAACTCACGAGATAATGATCTACCTCCTCACAACACACATATCTAACATAGCACGATAGAATTTGGAAATATAGATTCGGGAAAATACGACTTTACATATAACTATCTTCAACTTATAAAACCTTTTTCTATAAGAAGTGTATTTAACAAATTTTTGCAATTGCGCCTCTACAATCCACTCTTGGGGACCCCGTTCGGTATGGTGCGGATTATCGTACATCCTTGGACATAGTAGAGCGAGATACAGACCTCCTCACGGAGCATACGATCTCGAAAGATTTTGAATACATTTTTCTTTAGAAAATATGATTTCTATTATAAATAAAATTTATATTTTTAATAAATAAATATATATGTAATTAATATCAAAATATATATTTTTAATAGTTATAATATTCCACATTTCCAAAATTCAAGAAAAACATCTCATTTACAAGAAAATACCATACAATTCCAATATTTCAAATAAATACCTTATCCTTTAAAAACTAGGTCATATTCATTAGAAATTTCACATTGAATAAAAGAAACATCTATGAAAACTCTAAAAACGATAATTAAATACTTGAGATATATTTTGAAAATATAACAAAATTATTTTACATAAAACCCCCTCAAGTTATACTAAATTACAATAAGGACCCTAGTAAACATAGGTTTAAGCGGGACCAGTCTCTTAAGTCTCAGGGAGCCGGAGATATTGGTGCTTGCTTATCTAAGGTAGACAACCTAACAAACGGTGTTATCAATACAGTAATTGTCTTTGAAAAAGACATAAATCTTGCCGTCCATGTGCAGCAGTTACCGATAACATCAAAACGATCAGTATTTCAAGTTCTTTTTAAAGTGTTTGATTCAGACTAAGTTTTAATCTAATCAATCTAACTTGAATGTGATTCAAGTACAAATTACAATACAACATGATTCAATATGAACTCATCTATTCAATCTATACAACTTGACCGAACCGAACCATGTATATACTCCATTTACATGTTCATCCATTAGATCCGTTCCATGGTCTCGGCAAGTCATCTATCTATACAATTTATAATACAAGACAAGACAATACAATCCATACAATCAATACATAAACACTACGGGGTTATAAATGGGTAGACTGGTACGGAACATGTTAAAGGTGGCACGAGATGGCCACTTAAGACCTAATTACATTCATGCCGTTATTCCATGGTATTATTGACGGAGCCTTGTACTATGGTTACCAAAGTCTCCGGTGTAAGTGAGACTCCTCTCGTATACATTGGTATTTTCTGTACCAAGTTACAAATAACTGCGCCAACATTATAATAAAACATTATACAACTATACTCCCACTCTGTCTATTCTACTTCTCCCTCATTTTTGGGACTTACCGAGCGATTATTCGCTGACGACATTCCTATTTCTCTTCTTCTTTGGAATGTTGTCAGAAGGACCCGACGCTGAGGAGTACGAAACCAGTCAGGAGCATTTGGAACATGCCCCTGAGCAGTACACCGAAGACCCAGAGATGTAGCCACTTGTACTTATTCTATTTCATTTCTCTTATGCCAATGTTTAGGCATTGCTTTCATTCCATGCATTTACTTTTCATTGTATTGTAAAAAGAATGTTAATAAATAAAGTTGTTGTTCATTTACATCTTGTCTCTTGTGTACATTTTATTTTATATTGCTTAGATACGCTTAGCGTGTTTACTTCTGAGTAAATACGTAGCGGCTTCGTCACGTCCTCTGCCCATATACTGGGAAGCGGGGCGTGACATGTTTTGTTGGTGGCCCATGCAGGTCAGTTCTGTGTGGACATACAGGTCAGCTCTGTATGGACATACAGGTCTTTTTTGTGTAGACAACCTAAGCGATATAACACAAGAACAAGCAACTAAAAATATTCTTTACAATTCACATTTCTTGAATCTTACAATTTTATATACTTTGAATCTGTCTTAACCCAAATTTTTTCTTTCAAGGTTATGGATTACCCAAACAACACCAGCATGAATGTCAACAACACTCCCCCACCATTACCACTTACAGTTGTTGTAGATGCTCCGATCAATGAGCAGATGGTATTGCTTGAGGCGATTCGCAGCCTCCTGGAAGGACAGCAGCAGCAGACTGCTATTTTAATGAACCGACCAGAAGCGGAAGCCTCAGGGGTAAAGCAATTCTGAGCTTTACACCCCAAGCAATTCTCAGGAAAAGAGAGCCCCTTAGAAGCTGAGGAATGGGCTCAGAATATTGAAGATGACCTGGCAGCAGCACAAGTGCCAGAGGTTGCTTGGGTACGAGTTGCAAAGCTGCAGCTTACTGACAATGCACGGGTTTGGTGGAAGGCGGAAGAAAGCCGTCTTCATCAGCCTATCGAATGGAAGATTTTCCGTGACATGTTCGATGCAAAGTACTTCCCCGAGACTGCCCGCTTTGATATGGAGCAGCAGATCATCCATCTGCAACAAGGTTCAATATGGACCAAATCAGTAGATGAGTATGATGCTGAGTTTACCATGCTCAGCAGGTAAGATATGTCTCAATGTTCGATTTTATATCACATACTACACAACTAACATAAGACCGTAACAGGTTTGCGGCCCATCTCATACCGACTGTTGAGATCTGGGCTAGAAGATTTCAGCAAGGGTTGGACCCGGAAATCCAAGCTGCATTAGCTACAGGGGATTTCCTAACCCATGATATGGCTTTGAAAGCTGCCCGAAGATATGAGGCAGTGGTGAAGAAGAAAGGTACACCTCAATCTGCCGGAATGAAGCGCTCTTCCACCCAGATGGCAGGAGGAGCCTCTTCAAGGCCAACTGTTGAACTCAGGAGACCGGAAGAAACCAATAACCAGCCAAGTCCTGATTTTTGCTTCTATTGTAAGAGGGAAGGACACTTGTGGAAGGACAGTAGGCACATAAAAGGTCTGTGCTTAGTTTGTGGTGCATCCAATCACGGAATAGACGCAACTCAGCTCCCACACACATTAACTACCCGCAGCGGGCAGCTATCCAGGATCCTGCACCTCGTCTAGCACTCCCAGCTCCACCTCCTGCACATCCTAATCGCCAATTCCATCAGGCTCTGAGGAATATGCCTTGAGGGCAGAGAAACATGCCCCAAGGGCAGAGGAATGTGCCTCCAGCTAGGAGGAATGTCCCCCGGCGTCAGTCTTTCACCTTAGCAGCCGAAGAAGCCGAGACTATAGACCAAGGCAACACTGGTAATTCTCTTCAACCATTTCAAACCATTGTACCACTTTCTTATTTTTTTCATACACTATCAGTACTTCTATCACCAACCTTTTCTTGAATCTGTTACATTTTTCTTTTACAAATTTCGAGGACGAAATTTTTATAAGAAGGGTAGAATGTAACAACCATAACTTTCTGTATGAATTTTTTCAAAATACAGAAAGGGACACCTAAGCCTGAACACGAGTTATAAGTTTGTTTTGCTTTTGAACAGCAAGAAGGAGCTTGTAGCTCATTGGTAAGGCCTTACACTGCTGAGACATAGCACCCGAGTTCAAATCCCATCAGCCACATTATCTTTTTATTAAAATTTCTTTTAATCTTTTAGAAGCCCAAGGGTTTACACGTGCACTACACGTAAACTGATAAGACACATAATAAACAAACATGTGCACTAGGATATACCAAGCGTCAGAGACACGTGGCAAGCATCCGAGCCCCCACCCTAAAGATTGGACCGGCGAGATCCAAGCTTGGGCCGGCGCCGTCGGTTTGGGTAGAACCAAATGCGAATTTTTTTTAACCCTAGCACCCCTTGGACTCCCCCCATTAACCCCAGTCTGTTTGTTTTCTATGCACATTTACAGAGAACAATAAAATCCCATTTAATCCCATTTTTAATACAAATTTTAAATCCCCCATTCAATACACTAAACCCTAGCTTTTCCTATAAATATCACATCATTTCACCCCTCCTCACTCACAATTCCCTGCCAAAACTCTCAAAAACTTTCAAGTCCTAATTATGTGCAAGTGGAGTTAGCAAAGGGCGAAACTCCGACGAAGTTCCGGCGACGATACGAGGAGTTTCCGGTAAAGAAATGAAGCACCGACGAATCTTAGACCTCCTCTTACCTCTCCCCTCTCATCAAAGCCAGTAAGTCCCCCTTCTCTCTCTCTTTTGCTATTCCCAAATTTTTCATTCTTAAAATGTGTTGGAAGCGGAGTTATCCGGCTTCCGATTCTCTTTTCTCTTAAAAATACAACTTTTCTTAATAAAAAACCTACAACTTTTGATATATTGTTTAGTAATCATTAACAAAGATAATAGAATAAGTTTGACATCAAAATGATAACTATAGCAAGTTGTATTTAAATTTTATATTAAAATACCTTTATGTTTTATATCGACATGTTTATACCTTTTAACCGTGTTATCTTTAGAAAACTCACGAGATAATGACCTACCTCCTCACAACACACATATCTAATATAGAACGATGGAATTTTGGAACATAGATTCGGGAAAATACGACTTTACATATAACTACCTTCAACTTATAAAACCTTTTTCTATAAGAAGTGTATTTAACAAATCTTTGCAATTGCGCCTCTACAATCCACTCTTGGGGACCCCATTCGGTATGGTGCGGATTATCGCACATCCTTGGGCCTAGTAGAGCGAGATGCAGACCTCCTCACGGAGCATACGATCTCGAAAGATTTTTAATATATTTTTCTTTAGAAAATGTGATTTCTATTATAAATAAAATTTATATTTTTAATAAATAAATATATATGTAATTAATATCAAAATATCTATTTTTAATAGTTATAATATTCAACATTTCCAAAATTCAAGAAAAACATCCCATTTACAAGAAAATACCATACAATTCCAATATTTCAAATAAATACCTTATACTTTAAAAACTAGGCCATATTCACTAGAAATTTCACATTGAATAAAAGAAACATCTATGAAAACTCTAAAAACGATAATTAAATACTTGAGATATATTTTGAAAGTATAACAAAATTATTTTACATAAAACCCCCTTAAGTTATACTAAATTACAATAAGGACCCTAGTAAACATAGGTTTAAGCGGGACCGGTCTCTTGAGCCTCAGAGAGCCGGAGATATGGGTGCTTGCCTATCTAAGGTAGAAAACCTAACAAATGATGTTATCAATACGGTAATTGACTTTGAAAAAGACATAAATCCTGCCGTCCATGTGCAGCAGTTACCGATAACATCACATGCCTACACATGAGCGCCTATATAAAGATTATAGGCGCTGGGTTTAAACAATTGATAGGCTGAAATAGAGCCTCACGCGTAAGCACGTGACGACTATATACAAAGTATATAGACACCATATTAAGACAAATGACAGGCCAGAAAGGCTCACGTGTCAGCATGTGATGCCCTCTTTTGACTGTTGCACATACGCAAATGAGTTTAAATCTGTGGGGTCACGTGCTACACGTAAGTGGTCTCAAATGCCTTCTGAGCCGATAGAATTAAATTCTAAGTAAAGAGATCAAAACCCTATTTGAAAAATATTTTCTTGAATTTTTCTAAACAAGAAAAATTGCTCTCTACAAAACAGAGCACCGTTGGATTAGAAATCCTACCCCTAACAAGTCACAACTCAGGTTAACTACAGATGACGACGCTCGTGTCCGCTCGCTATCTTCCTGAGTCAGCACTCTGTAAGTAGTATCTGGCAAAACTTCGCCTCGAAGCAATGGATCTGGATGTCCCTAAACTAACAATGGACCATGATGTCCTTAAACTAAATACGTCACCTCAAACACGGCGATAGTGGAATTCAATTCCACAGGTCCCAACGGCAAAGACTGCAACTCAAATCCCGCTGCATACACAGCTACCCTAGTGGCGAAGTCCCACCATGATCGTAAAAAAAAAACGGTACGTCCACAAGCGAAATGGGCACGGATGAAAACCCGAAAGGGCTCTGTGAGTAAAAACAACAGGACTGCCGGCGAGTTTGTGAAACCCCGCAAGGGCACAGACTCGTAAAAAAAATTCATGTACACTTGTAAGGTCTTCTCGACCTTTTAAGGAGAAAATACTTGCGTGAGATCTTTACGACTCACAAAAGGAAACAACACACTTAGGGATCCCTACGATTCCTAAGGAGAAATTGCACTTACGAGATCCTCACGACTCGTAAGGAGAATCCTCCTTGTGAGACCCTCATGGCTCATAGGATTCGAAAGCCTTAAGTTACAGGGATCTGAACCTGTTCTTAAGCCATCACATTTCCCAAGTTGCCCTATACACGGTCAACATCGATCCCTTATATACAATCCATGGGCATAAATAAATGTTCCCTCGCCCAGTTCCACCCATCGCGCGAAATTTCCCCATTCAGTGAACAACACTTAGAAGTCCTCACGACATCTATGGAGAAAATACACCTACGAGATCCTCATGACTTGTAGGGAGAAATACCTTTAAGAGACCCTTACGGCTCATGAAGTCAAAAGCCTTAGTCGGCAGGATCCTAACCCAGTTTGCTAAGCCACCTTTGTTTAAATCAGCAAAGGTAAATGATGATTCGCTCCTGGCAATATTCCGGTCGCAGCAATGCTGATGCCAAAATTGGTGTCATATCTCGAGTTCCATACTCGCAATAAAAATTAGCGAGCAAAAAGCGCATATGAAATAGCCGAAATGATGGGGAAACTCGCAATAAAAATCAGCGAGTAAAATATATGCATATAAAAATAGCCGAAATGTTTGGGCAACTCACAATAAAAAGCAGCGAGTAAAAAGAAAAAAACAGCCGAAATGATTGAGCACCGAGAAAAAATAGTCGAAATGATTGGGCAATCGCGACTTTCGCGATATAAAAAGCTGAAATGATAGAGTATCGCGGAAAGAAACAAAAAAATGAAACTTTTGCCCTACAGGTGAGATCACATTGACCCCTGTATACAATCCATGGGCACAAACGGAAAGGGAACCATATTACCCTACCGGGCTTTGTCAAAAGGAAGCCAGATCTCAATGGCTACATCTACAGCCTAAAAATCAACAACGGTGTTCCTTCTCGTTCCAACCGGAAGCAAACACGACGTCAGCAAAACGGAGCCACGGCAAAGTCCCCTAGTTCCAAATCTCGACTGTTCACAGACAACCTAGAGACTACCTCGGAGCCATGGCAAAGTCCCTAGTTCCAAGTCTTGACGGCAGCATCCACAGCCTAGAGATCAACAACAATGTTCTTCCTCCCTCCAGCAGGATACAAATGCGACATCAACAAACGGAGCCAAGGCAAAGTCCCCTAGTTCCAAATCTCGACGGTTCACAGACAACCCAGAGACAACCTCGACATTCATCGCAATATTGTAGACACAATATCAACAAACGAAGCAAAAGAAGATCCCTAGCTTCATAGTCTTGACGGCAACTCAAATGAGACCTGAAAGACTATCGGAGATCATCCCACTCCGGCGCGGAGTGGTCATGACTCATCGGGGCTTCCAAACTGAGCCTAACCTTAAGTAAGAAGAGACATGGAATATCCCAAACGCTTGCTCTTTCAACGGTAATATCACCTGGAAGATTACTTGAAGATGTCTTGTCCAGCCCCCGAAGGGATCAGAGACATGACAGTCGCGGGGCTACTCGAACAGCAAGATTGCGTATTGAGGAATACATCGGCCAATGCGACGGTACGACGGGTAAAAAACCCTAGTACTACAGACCCTAACGGACTTCTATTAGCAGGAGTTAACTGTGACGTTAGGATATCCTTGCGAGAACTTCTCGATTTGTCTCGACTCGTGGGGAAAGTAATGTTCCTGCGAGAACTTCTCGACTCGTCTCGACTCGTAGGGAAAAGCCTTAGGCAACGGGGATAAGGACCTGTTTTCTAAGCACCGGGGCCCTGCAAGTCGATCCAAGATGGACTATTTCTTACTATTCACGGACCACACTCTCCAAAGTCGAATATCGATAAGGAGGGAAACAACCACTTACGAGTCCTTTCGACTTGAAAGGGGGAAAATTCTCTTGTGAGATCCTTACGACTCTCAAGAGAAAACACACTTAGAAGTCCTCACGACTTCTAAGGAGAAAATACACCTACGAGATCCTCAAGACTCGTAGGGAGAAAAGTCTTTATGAGACCCTCACGGCTCATAAAGTTGAAAAGTCTTAGGCGGCAGATCCAAACCTGTTTTCTAAGCCATCGCTGCCCTGCAAGGAGATCAAGATAGACTATCTACGGGCCTCATTTGTCAAAGGGACATGCCAGTATGAAATAAAATATGTCTTTTATTCATGAATCCAAATGAATACAAGTAACATTTCATAAAAGAATCAAAATCAATACAAGATACTCTCATTCAGGAGTAAATACAAAAAAAAGAGAATATACAAAAAATCTTTAAGTCGGAGGATGGTGCAATAAGCTCGTCAGTTCATCGTTCTTCCGCTGGGCCTCGGCTTCAAGCTTTGTTATTGCCACAAGATGGGTCCTCGTCTGAGCCTATTGAGTCTGATACGAAGCGAACCGACTCTCAAGCTTCTTTTCAGCAACTTTATGCGCTTCAACCATCTCGCGGGTATAGATAACGGCTTTATCAAGAGCTACCACCTCTGTGATAGCTTCTTGAAGCACCTGCCAAATTTTGTACGCACGAATGGTCTTGGTAGTGTGTTGAGCCTGAAGTTCCCCCAAAGCATTTGAAACTAGCTCCCTCTCCGAAAATTTCCGGTTGAGCCTCTTCTCATAAGACTGTAGATTAGCGGCACACAACTCAATCCACCCCCGCAGGCTCGCCTTTGCAGTTAGGAGCTCTGAAGGAAGGCGTATGCACTCAAGATCATGTAAGCAAGTCTCCACTCGACGACAATACTCAACCCAAACATACACCAATGTTTCGTCATGATAAGTGGCAAGGAAAAGCAAAGAAGTATTAGCTTCGGTAGAAAATTCTTCGGCCGTAACAAAACTACCAGCACGAAGATCTTCAATGAGAGCTGACAAGGAGTGAATGCTTTGTCTCTCCATCCTTTCAGACGCATGTCGGGTATATGGACCCAGTGGCATAGTGATTTGAGATTTTAGCGAGGTCAGGGCTGACAAAGCTGTCAAGATTTATGAACAGTCAACAAGACTTGCAAACATGGAATAGATGAAACAAGGCCGAGGATGAAGCTTTACTTACCCACAGTCATGCAAGGGGGTTTGAAAGATCCCTAGGTCCATCGAGGATCTCAACCTTGTCATCAGTTTCCAGAACTACAGAGGGCATATTAGCATCGTTATAAAAAAATGATAGTAAAACAAAAGGGTCAAAGAACACCGACCTTACCCGGAAGAAAGGATTATGCTTTGCGGGGATATTGCCTGTAGGGCAGCCATATCGAGTAAACGCTAGAAGGACTTCCTGGGAGATAGATCCACGATAGAAGCCGCCAATTCTCGCAATTCTGAAGGAAAGAAGAGTTCAAATAATGAGGGGATCATTAAAATGAAATGTAGAAGATTACCTTCGATGCTCCGCCCGCCTTGAACTGGAGGGATAGCAGATTCGGCAGCCTCCTCCGCGCCTTCAGGCACATCACCGGAGATATTTGCTGGCATAGCGGCTTCCAGTTGCGGAACAACAACCGCCACTTCAGGCTCCAAAAAGGGAACAGTGGCCTTAGCGGTCCTTCCTACAATCTCCAAGACGCCACCCGAAAGATCCACTGGGTCTAAGACCGGCAAGGTCGCCTCTGTGGAAAGTGCAGACGCTGAAGAAGTGGAGGTCATCACCGGGAGCTCCAAGATAGAACTAACAGCTTCGACAATCTCTTCTACACCCTTCGGTGCGTCACTAGACACATCCATAGGGTCCGCGGCCAATGGGGCCACCTCCGCTGGAGGAATGGACACCGAAGGAACAAGAGTCACCACCGGAAGTTCCACAACAGGAACGGTGGCTGTAGCGATCTCTTCTGTACCTGCCGGTGCGTCATGAAAGACATCTATAGAATCCATGATTATGGCACGACCTGGGCTGAAATCCTCTTTCTCTGCTGAAGTCCCTGCATAGTTTTTGCAAAGATAAGAAGATATAAAAGCGATACAAATTACTTGCCAAAAGAAAGATACGGAAGACACGCATACTGATACGCCAGGGTGCTTCTAGTATGGCTTTTTCGAGCCGTTGTTCCTTCCTGCGGAAATATGCTCGCCGGGCTTCAAATGTAGATTCATGCCCACCAGTCTTCAGTGCCAGCTCATCTTCAGAAGCGACCGAGATGGGCTGCTTGAAGGCTCTTTCGTCTTCCCTTCGCAAAAGACCCATATGTACTCTCCGTAGCGATGGGGGATCTTCATAGAAGAAAACCAGAGGTGTTCCCCGCCGAAAGACGCGACCGGGACGTTGGGACGTCCGGGCCTGAATTCCGAGGGCAGAGGCTAATTGGTGCTATCCGTCCACCTCTCTGAAGATGCCAAGTTGATTTAAGACACCATATATCGAAGGTTTAAACGGATGCGTCCGATGTAGCAGACTTCGTCAGATTCCCCCTCGTTGAGGGGTTTTGATTGTGGGGACGCTCTTCCCTGCAGGCGCAAGCCCCTGCAGTTAATTACGCTACCGCATCGCGGTAACAACTTTCTCCTTCTCCAGATGGTCATTTCGTGTCATGGGTGTTTGTTTTGTTTATGGTTGCCCGTGGATTGTATACGGAGACTAATTTATGTTGTTGCCCGTAGGGCGTGGATTAGTCCAAATCCGTATCTTCTTAGATTTGGGTTTGGAGGTTAGGTTTAAGGATACGTTCGTCCAATTTGGGACTAAGATCAACTTAAACGTTTGTTAAGGATACGTTAGTCTAATTTTTAGACTAAGATCAACTTAACAGGATCGTTTAGATCCAACAAGAGAGTAATTGGGCTCTATTTAGTTTAGTGACATTGCGGTCGATTACCAGTTTAAGGACATGGTGGTCCATTACCAGTTTAAGGACATGGTGGTCCAGTACCAGTTTAAGGACATGGTGGTCCAGGTTAAGGACATCGTAGTCCGTGGGTTTAAAGGGACCCCACAGTCCGAGGTTAAGGACATCGTAGTCCGTGGGTTTAAAGGGACCCCACAGTCCGAGGTTAAGGACATCGTAGTCCATGGGTTTAAGGACCCCACAGTCCAGTTTAAAGACATCATAGCCTGTGGAATGTATGGCTGTCGAGACCCTTCACCTCTCTGAAGACGTTGAAGGATTACAACGACAAATATCAAAGGAGTTCAGAGATGTACCCCTGAACCAATTTTAGTTGGGAGATCTATAGTCCAATTTGGGACTAAAGTCTGTTAAAAGGTTTATGAACATATGGGCTCAGTTGATATGAGTTGAGGACTTACGGCCAATATTGGGCTAAGTCCAATTAAAATGTTTAACATTTTATTGTTCTGGCTATTGAGCCTTTATTTGGGCTTGGCCCTTTTAATAATGGTGAGCATTAGATCTTGACATTTTTTGTCTTGTATTGAATGCATGGCATTCATCAGAACAATGTGTGTTCTGACAGCGCGCCACATGGCGCGTCAGGCGCTTTGCGCCAATTAAAGAGCGCATTGCGCTTCTGCCAAGTAGCGCACACGAAGAGAACACGTGTCGCGCTTTGCGCTATGCGTCAGTTTATAAGCGCATTGCGCTTTCAATTTGTGAGCGTGTCGCGCTAGTTTAGTGGCTCACCAGTGAGCGACACGTGGCGCGTTTAGCGCTGAGCGCCAGCCCATGAGCGCAATGCGCTATTTCAGAAGCGCAAAATGCAAGTTGCATATGTGGTTGACACGTGGCACGTTTTGACGCTGAGCGCCGGTCCAAGGAGCGCAAAAGCGCAGTTCTTGAGTGCAAGGCACTTTTTAGTAGCGCAAAGCGCAGTTCATCAAATTTATGATCAGAGAACAAGTTTATGTTCTTTTTAAAGGAGGCCTTGTCTCAAGAACAACAGTTCTTCTTTTTGAAAGGGCTTGCCTTTGTAGATCAATGATCTATATGAAGAATATGTTCTTCTTTATTATTTGATGAGATCTATTGATCTCTTTTATGAAAGACCTTGGTCTTTTTTAGATCTATGATCTTTTTTAGAAGATAGTTCTTCTTTTCATAAGATGATTTCATCTCCGTGTTCATAGTTCATGTTCTTTACCTTGAAGAAATGATCTTCTTTTGCAAAAAGCTTGCTTTTCTTTCTTTGAGTTTTCTCAAAGTTTGTAAGGTTTTTTTTAATCTCAGACTTGAAGTCTTGGGGCCTTCATATAGGGCAAATTGATTTGTTAAATCAGTTAAAGAGATCTTTCTCTGAATGATTTGGGGATGTTTCCCCACCATTAGATCTTTGATACCAGGACTTCTGTTTTACAGAAGGTAATCTTCTTGTTTCTAACAAGATTGAGAAAATCTTTCCATAACAGAATTTTAATTCTGATTAATTAATGATTTATCATTATTAGATCTTTTGATCTAAGGGTGGGGAATTTTTTAATTCCAGCGCTGGCGCACCTGTGCTTTGCACGTGGTGCGCTGCTTAGAACGCAACGCAATTTGCACTAGCGCACCTACGTCTGGCACATGGTGCGCTGCTCAGAGCGCAGCGCAGCCTACGCTAGCGCACCGTTTCTTACACGTGGCGCGCAGCGCGCCTAGCGCACACATGGTGCACCGTCTAGGGCGCAACGCACCTGGCGCTAGCGCATCCGTGTTTGACACGTGGCGCGCAGCGCGCTGTAATACCCAGCCCTTTTTATACCAAAACCTGTATTTCGTTACTCTAGAATTTTATTTAATTTATTTATAATTTTATTTATTTTTTTACCCCATTTATTCTTTTATCAATAAAAATCCAAACCCATTCCTTTTAATTAAACTTAATTTTTAAAACCCAATTTCTTCCTCAGCCCACTAAATATTTTTCCTAATAAACCCTATATTAAAACCCGGCCCGGACCTCTCTTCCTCCTCCTCACAATTCTTTTTATTCTAATTTTCTGGCCCACTCACTCCGGCCCGTTTCCTCCGCATCCGCGCTCCAACCCGACCCGGCCCACTACCCACTCCTCTTCCCCAACGTCTTTCTTTCCTTCGCGCTCGTTACTGTGCCCCTTGATTTCCGCCGCACCCTTCGCCTGCGCCCACATTGTCGCTCCACGCGCCCCGCTCACGAACGTTACCACGACGCGCGCCATCCACCTCTCTCCTCTACCCACCACTCCCACTTCCTCGCTCGCTCTCTCCCTCGTTCTCATTTTCCTCCTCAAACTTTTCTGCAACCAGTTTCCCGACGACGACGGCAGCCATCTCACGACTACGCCGTCTCCGCCTTCGACCACCCTTAGTCGCCTTCGTCTCCATTTCCCCACCATCACCCACCGAGCTCGCCTCCTCCGGCCATCTCCATCGACGGGGCACTCCTTCGATCGCAACCCTATTTTTCCCCGCACACCATCACCGGAGACACCACCTTCGACGTCACCGCCCCTGCAACCTCCAACGATCGTCGATCATCCCCGATCTCCACCACCGCCTCACCCACTCCCTCCTCACCTCACCTCTTCGGAACACCCTCGTCCTCGACAATTCCACTTCCATCAACCTCCAAGCTTCGACCACCATCGTCGACGCAGCTCGTCGTCGTCGTCTTCATCGCCAAACACCTTACACCCACTGCCCCGAGCCCCTTCGCTGCGCGTCAGCCACCTCCTTCACCTCCGGCCTTCCTCCCTCTCCCTCGCTCTTCCCCTCTCCCTGCAATCTCCCTCTTTCTTTCTCACTCTCTGTTTCTCTCCCTCTTCCTCGGTCCCACTCTCTCTCTCTCTCACTCTAACTCTCTCGTCTCTCTCTCTCAGCTCTCTCTCCCTCTCCCTCTGTGCTCTCGTCTCTCTCTCAGTTCTCTCTCTCTCTTCCCCTCCTCATCTCAGATCTCTCTCTCTCCTGCAAACCCTCTGTTCTCTCCCTCTCTCAAATCTCTCTGTCACCCCTTCTCTCTCATATATCCCAATCTTCTTCTCTCTCTCGCTAACTCTCTCTCTCAATATATCTCTCCCTCTGCAAATCCCTCACCATCGGCTTCGCAGCACCATTATCTCTCCAGTCTCGCGAGCTCTAGGCATCACCGAGGCAGAACCCCATAGCCGAGTCCGAGCACGAGCCGAGGCCGCGAACCCTATGCGCGCCATTCATCGCGCGTTCGTGCTGTTACCACTGACGTGCATCGCCAAGACGCCTCCAGGCAAGTTCCCTACATGCTACATGCTACTTTTGTTAATTACAAATCGACATCGTATATAATTCATGCTTTACTTTTCCGTTAGATTATTCGACACAACTGTTCGATGCTTGTTCTCATAGGAAATCATTATCAAATTTGACGGAACTGGATAAATTACATTGGCCCTTGTAGGGATGGATAACGTGTGCAAATTTCGCTGAAAAATATGACCGTTAACGACTAAAACGACTACCCCCAAGTTTAATCGTAAAACTGTAATTTTATTGTACCTGAAAACCGTTAAATTCACCATAAATCATATACATACTGAAACGACGCGCTCGAGGGCTCAAATCGAAGCCAACTCGACGAACTTTAACTCTATGCTAGTTTCCAGATATTCCTGTACTAAAACTGTGACGATGTTTGGATCGGAGTGCGACTCTGGACTACAGTCCAGAGCGACTCAAATTGTTGATTGCTGTTCCATAATGGGTACCACAAGATTTTCCTTAACTCGTAGGTTGCGGACCTCCGCTGTTTAGTATAGGTAAATATGTTAGCCAGACAACATAATTGGTTTCATTCTGTTTCGTTATCGTTTGATATTTAATCGGTAATTTAATAGTTGTGGACGTATGACAGTCCAGAATAGATTCTGAGATGACATATTAATGTAAAACAGTGTATAACTCCTGACGTGCAGATGCGATTTGCGATCCGTCTATTGCGTTTAAAAATTTACTGAGAACCCTAGATTTCATTCAACTGTAGCATCGCTAAATTCTGATCCCAACTGGGATTAAAATGCGTTCCGAAACGGACTCCTGATTCTGAAACCGGATTTCCAGCCGCGAGCGCTTAAAATGAAATGGTTATAAAGAATGATCCTGGAACCCGATTGGCTTGAAACTAAATTCGTTGGATGTACAACTGAACATACTAATTATTACCTGTTTATCGTTTCGCTAAACTATACACGTACGTTTCATGATAAATCGTGCAAGTGTTAGAATACTATTTTTATGACACCTTAATCATGCTTCATATACTGTTTATGCATCATATCATACCCATATCATTGCATTGATAACATAGTGATAACGTGCATTTACCCAGTGTTAGGTTTTAGTGATGATTGTGGCAAGTACGTCAGTGTTCGTGTATAAGTGATTAAGTGAAAGTGATACGTACTTGTACACAATCAGTGAACCTTATCATTATATTGCATTGTCGACGTCTGTGGGATGCGTGTACGTGTGACTATAAGTGGTATGGGACACTTATGGAAGCGCTTGCACGGGTGTCACAGATAAGGCACCAGACACTGCCATTTATCTTAGGTATTAGTCGGGACGTGCTTGATGGAGGTCCTGCCTCCAGTTCTCGCGCAGACTTGTCACGGATCGATTAGTATTTAGGGTTATGGTTAGCGTTTGATGTAGACCACGGGGTGTGGGGTAGTTTGAGTGTGAGTTCAACAGAATCTCGGGAGTCCCATACCGGCTTATATATTTAGGGAGATATATGGAGATTTACAGGGTATGTGATTATCACCGTGATATACATGTTGGGCCCGTGGTCCCTTGCCCTTGGGTTCTACCCTTAGGTGGAGGACACTCGCGAGTGGTTGACTCTCACACTTGGACTGACGATAGGCTTAGTGACCTGTACAGTGAGACTTAGAGACTGATAGGGATACTGGCATTGATATACCTTACTTACTGTGTTGACATACGTGGCATATCATTCTACTGCTTTTACTGTTCCGCTGCATTGATTACTGCATGTTCATACCCATACTGCCATTGATCTACTGTTATACATATCTATTATCCCTGTTAGAATTGTCACATGATTTTATATATATTGTATTGCTATTGTGTCGCTCTGACGACCTGAGTATGCATGCTCAGTGTGAGGAGAAGATTTAGCCTGGACCAGGACTAGACGTATATCACAGACACCTCGATTTGCTATCCAGAGTTATATCCTTGGTTTCCCTTCAGGTCAGTTCTTTACATTGTTTCATTCAGTTACTGCATTTCTCATTACCTGTGCATCATTTACTGTTTACCATGAAAAACTAGAAGCCGAAGTGTGACTACGGCAGGACTTTTCCTTGACCGTAGGAGCATGGCTGGCCTTGTCAATCCCCCGTATCCCGTATTTTGGGAAGCGGGGCGTGACATGGTTTAGTTGGTATCAGAGTCAGGTTTTGCATCGATTGGGATTGCAGTTTTCCGTGTATAGCTTGGCAATCTAAGACATTCCCTGGTCTAGGTTGTAAACTTGTCATTCTTGATCCATATTCACATCGTGTGTTCAGCTATCCATTCGCTAGGGTTTCGAGTGACTTGGTAAAGTTACGTGGTTGCAATTGCACTACCGTGCTCTGTTTAAGTGACTTAAAGTCATATAGTTGATTCTCCACTTGTAATAAATTCATCACATATGATACTCTTGAATCTTTGTCCAAACCACACTCTATTTTGATTCGTATAGCTTGTGCCTTATATCGTTTTCAACATTATTGTTTCAGGATCCTGTCTTCCAACGACTCTTCCTCTATCTCCACTCCCCAGATTCAGACCGTTGAGATTCTGAGTGTACTGTAAGGCCTGAAGGAAGCCCAGGAGTGAACGAATGATTTATTAGCTGAAGGACTGAGAAGGCAGGTGAATCAGGCACCAGCGGGAGTCTCCAATCGTAAAGGGATCCCTGTTAGACGAGGAAAAGAGAAGAAGATGAAGAGCCAATTTGTTTCCCCACGACAGAAGCAGCAGAAGACCCCATGGTGTGGGTATTGTAAGAGGCCAGGACATCTTCAGAGGGATTGTCGCCGCGCCCAAGGGAAATGTCTGATTTGCGGGTCCAGCGGACATCTTATCAACGGTTGCCCAAAAAGGAAAGAGCTACAGGGAGGAGATTAGTCCACACTCCCCACTTCTGCCGAGTGACGATTATTGCGTAGTTCGCGCTTCGAGGATAAAGCGGACCCAACACAGGATTCAATTCGTGTGACGAGGATGCAGCGGTCGAGCAATTAAAGAAGAATTTTCATGTTTTCTAAATTCAGTAATAATGTTATCACCCTCTTATAAATATTTCTTTCCGTTTGAAATCTTGTATCCGTCGAACTTTTAGTTGAATGAAATAAAAACTTTGAATCGTAATGTTTGAATCATTCTCTTGCTTTCCCCTTATTTATACTATTCATTATCACAGCATTTTAATCCTGATCTTTCAGTTCCTGCCATCGCACATTTTCCTATACTTCGTACACTGAGCTATTTTCTTGATGTATTCCACTGTCTAATCATGACTCTTTCTTTTCAGGCCATGGCCCACCCTGGAGCAGCGCCGCATCTAGATGAGGATGCGCAGTCATGCGTTTCCTTAGACCACACGCGGATGAGTTCTAATGATGAGATCAACGGTCCCCAGGTCAATTTCGGAAACAACGATTCAGTGGACGAAGGATTAGCCGCCCTAGAGTTTGACACGATAGGCGATTCCGACGAAGAGGAAGAAGACCCTGAAGAGAACCCGATAGAGGAAAACCCCGAGAAAGAACCAATAGAAGAAAATCCAGTGGAGGAAGACCCCATGGAAGAGAACCCAGAAGGAGAGGATCACATGGAATCGGACCTCGATGAAGAAGCTCCACCCGAGGAAGAAGGACCGGAAGATCAAGACCCTGCTGTGGAAGAATTTCCAATGGCGATGCCCGTGAGGCGGTATGGAAATGGGCGCCCCTATCTGAGTGCGCGAGCCTACCGCAACCTACTGAATCTCCACAACCACGACTGACAGAATTTCTTTTGGTGTTGTCTTTCTGGCCAAATAAAATGTGTATAGTTTAGGGCCACTTTTCGTCTTTTGGAATGCCTTGTTTCAAATTTTCTCGAATGAGATAAATCTTCTGAATTCGTAAACCTTTTGATTATTGGTTCGCTTGATGCTTGTTTATTGCCCATATCCAATTATTTTTCTGCTGATGATCCCTGACTGTCCACCCCTACTCATTGTATAGTTTTCACCCTCGTTTCGATTAGAAAGTACCGCACCCTGATCCTTGGAATGAGCCACCATTCATCCTTCGTCTGTGCCTCGTTTGATATCCTTCTGGCTGGGGACGTTGATAATAAAACCTCCGAGTTTGCTAACCCTTCAGATTCTTGATGTACCGACCGTTATCCTTCCCATTTTTCCCCTTGTAGTCCTTTGCTGCTCACCCTTATTTCCTGTGCTGACCAGACCCCAATCTCGTTAACCTTCAACCTAAATCCGTCACACTCCGACCTTTGGTATGAGCCACACTTCATGGTAAGCCCTACCCTAGTTGTCCTATGTATAATTATGTTTTCTCTATTACCCTAACTATATTTAGGGACTTTATTATTCGAAATTTGATTTCCATTATCTTGTATTTGTCGAAACGTGCGTGTTATCGACTACTTAGTTTTATGTATTTTAAAGCACACTACTATTATCCTTATTTTTCCAGTAGCGCAACCTTACACCGCGCATATTTGTGTTCCATGTTCCTTATTTTCACTATGTGAGTCTCTAAGTTATTTGATCGATATATTATCCTAAAATGTTTTAACCTACTGACTAGTTTTTACTACATTATTGTCGTTACTTTATTTTCGGGTTTTGTACCTATGATTACTATATAAATAGTTGAGCCTTATACCTACTATTTCTGCTTGCTTTTAATAGGCTTAGATATGCACATACTTGGGTTTCGACTTTTATCGAGTACGCCTCGAATAATATTGTTCGTTATTGTTGTTATATATATTTCCGTATTTATAATTGTTCTTGCATATTTATAACTTCAAATTTCTCCGTCCACATACTTCTAGTAAATCTTTATGTGTTAGTTTGCAATATAATAGCTTTCGCATATGTTTGTTTAACTTATCGTTTATTTTAAATTTCGAGGACGAAATTTTTGTAAGGGTGGTATGATGTAATACCCAGCCCTTTTTATACCAAAACCTGTATTTCGTTACTCTAGAATTTTATTTAATTTATTTATAATTTATTTTATTTTTTTACCCCATTTATTCTTTTATCAATAAAAATTCAAACCCATTCCTTTTAATTAAACTTAATTTTTAAAACCCAATTCCTTCCTCAGCCCACTAAATATTTTTCCTAATAAACCCTATATTAAAACCCGGCCCGGACCTCTCTTCCTCCTCCTCACAATTCTTTTTATTCTAATTTTCTGGCCTACTCACTCCGGCCCGTTTCCTCCGCATCCGTGCTCCAACCCGACCCGGCCCACTACCCACTCCTCTTCCCCAACGTCTTTCTTTCCTTCACGCTCGTTACTGTGCCCCTTGATTTCCGCCGCACCCTTCGCCTGCGCCCACATTGCCGCTCCACGCATCCCGCTCGCGAACGTTACCACGACGCGCGCCCTCCACCTCTCTCCTCTACCCACTACTCCCTCTTCCTCGCTCGCTCTCTCCCTGGTTCTCATTTTCCTCCTCAAACTTTTCTGCAACCAGTTTCCCGACGACGACGGCAGCCATCTCATGACTACGCCGTCTCCGCCTCCGACCACCCTTAGTCGCCTCCGTCTCCATTTCCCCACCATCACCCACCGAGCTCGCCTCCTCCGGCCATCTCCATCGACGGGGCACTCCTTCGATCGCAACCCCATTTTTCCCCGCACACCATCACCGGAGACACCACCTTCGACGTCACCGCCCCTGCAACCTCCAACGATCGTCGATCATCCCCGATCACCACCACCGCCTCACCCACTCCCTCCTCACCTCACCTCTTCGGAACACCCTCGTCCTCGACAATTCCACTTCCATCAACCTCCAAGCTTCGACCACCATCGTCGACGCAGCTCGTCGTCGTCGTCTTCATCGCCAAACACCTTACACCCACTGCCCTGAGCCCCTTCGCTGCGTGTCAGCCACCTCCTTCACCTCCAGCCTTCCTCCCTCTCCCTCGCTCTTCCCCTCTCCCTGCAATCTCCCTCTTTCTTTCTCACTCTCTGTTTCTCTCCCTCTTCCTCGGTCCCACTCTCTCTCTCTCTCACTCTAACTCTCTCGTCTCTCTCTCTCAGCTCTCTCTCCCTCTCCCTCTGTGCTCTCGTCTCTCTCTCAGTTCTCTCTCTCTCTCTCCCGCAACCCCTCTGTTCTCTCCCTCTCTCAAATCTCTCTGTCACCCCCCCTCTCTCATATATCCCAATCTTCTTCTCTCTCTCGCTAACTCTCTCTCTCAATATATCTCTCCCTCTGCAAATCCCTCACCATCGGCTTCGCAGCACCATTATCTCTCCAGTCTCGCGAGCTCTAGGCGTCACCGAGGCAGAACCCCATAGCCGAGTCCGAGCATGAGCCGAGGCCGCGAACCCTATGCGCGCCATTCATCGCGCGTTCGTGCTGTTACCACTGACGTGCATCGCCAAGACGCCTCCAGGCAAGTTCTCTACTTGCTACATGCTACTTTTGTTAATTACAAATCGACATCGTATATAATTCATGCTTTACTTTTCCGTTAGATTATTCGACACAACTGTTCGATGCTTGTTCTCATAGGAAATCATTATCAAATTTGACGGAACTGGATAAATTACATTGGCCCTTATAGGGATGGATAACGTGTGCAAATTTCGCTGAAAAATATGACCGTTAACGACTAAAACGACTACCCCCAAGTTTAATCGTAAAACTGTAATTTTATTGTACCTGAAAACCGTTAAATTCACCATAAATCATATACATACTGAAACGACACGCTCGAGGGCTCAAATCGAAGCCAACTCGACGAACTTTAACCCTATGCTAGTTTCCAGATATTCCTGTACTAAAACTGTGACGATGTTTGGATCGGAGTGCGACTCTGGACTACAGTCCAGAGCGACTCAAATTGTTGATTGCTGTTCCATAATGGGTACCACAAGATTTTCCTTAACTCGTAGGTTGCGGAACTCCGCTGTTTAGTATAGGTAAATCTGTTAGCTAGACAACACAATTAGTTTCATTCTGTTTCTTTATCGTTTGTTATTTAATCGGTAATTTAATAGTTGTGGACGTATGACAGTCCAGAATAGATTCTGAGATGACATATTAATGTAAAACAGTGTATAACTCCTGACGTACAGATGCAATTGGCGATCCGTCTATTGCGTTTAAAACCTTACTGAGAACCCTAGATTTCATTCAACTGTAGCATCGCTAAATTCTGATCCCAACTGGGATTAAAATACGTTGCGAAACGGACTCCTGATTCTGAAACCGGATTTCCAGCGCGAGCGCTTAAAATGAAATGGTTATAAAGAATGATCCTGGAACTCGATTGGCTTGAAACTAAATTCGTTGGATGTACAACCGAACATACTAATTATTACCTGTTTATCGTTTCGCTAAACTATACACGTACGTTTCATGATAAATCGTGCAAGTGTTAGAATACTATTTTTATGACACCTTAATCATGCTTCATATACTGTTTACGCATCATATCATACCCATATCATTGCATTGATAACATAGTGATAACGTGTATTTACCCAGTGTTAGGTTTTAGTGATGATTGTGGCAAGTACGTCAGTGTTCGTGTATAAGTGATTAAGTGAAAGTGATACGTACTTGTACACAATCAGTGAACCTTATCATTATAATGCATTGTCGACGTCTGTGGGATGCGTGTACGTGTGACTATAAGTGGTATGGGACACTTATGGAAGCGCTTGCACGGGTGTCACAGATAAGGCACCAGACACTGCCATTTATCTTAGGTATTAGTCGGGACGTGCTTGATGGAGGTCCTGCCTCCAGTTCTCGCGCAGACTTGTCACGGATCGATTAGTATTTAGGGTTATGGTTAGCGTTTGATGTAGACCACGGGGTGTGGGGTAGTTTGAGTGTGAGTTCAACAGAATCTCGGGAATCCCATGCCGGCTTATATATTTAGGGAGATATATGGAGATTTACAGGGTATGTGATTATCACCGTGATATACATGTTGGGCCCGTGGTCCCTTGCCCTTGGGTTCTACCCTTGGGTGGAAGACACTCGCGAGTGGTTGACTCTCACACTTGGACTGACGATAGGCTTAGTGACCTGTACAGTGAGACTTAGAGACTGATAGAGATACTGGCATTGATATACCTTACTTACTGTGTTGACATACGTGGCATATCATTCTACTGCTTTTACTGTTCCGCTGCATTGATTACTGCATGTTCATACCCATACTGCCATTGATCTACTGTTATACATATCTATTATCCCTGTTAGAATTGTCACAGGATTTTATATATATTGTATTGCTATTGTGTCGCTCTGACGACCTGAGTATGCATGCTCAGTGTGAGGAGAAGATTTAGCCTGGACCAGGACTAGACGTATATCACAGACACCTCGATTTGCTATCCAGAGTTATATCTTTGGTTTCCCATCAGGTCAGTTCTTTACATTGTTTCATTCAGTTACTGCATTTCTCATTACCTGCGCATCATTTACTGTTTACCATGAAAAACTAGAAGCCGAAGTGTGACTACGACAGGACTTTTCCTTGACCGTAGGAGCATGGCTGGCCTTGTCAATCCCTCGTATCCCGTATTTTGGGAAGCGGGGCGTGACATGGTTTAGTTGGTATCAGAGCCAGGTTTTGCATCGATTGGGATTGCAGTTTTCCGTGTATAGCTTGGCAATCTAAGACATTCCTTGGTCTAGGTTGTAAACTTGTCATTCTTGATCCATATTCACATCGTGTGTTCAGCTATCCATTCGCTAGGGTTTCGAGTGACTTGGCAAAGTTACGTGGTTGCAATTACACTACCGTGCTCTGTTTAAGTGACTTAAAGTCATACAGTTGATTCTCCACTTGTAATAAATTCATCACATCTGATACTCTTGAATCTTTGTCCAAACCACACTATATTTTGATTCGTATAGCTTGTGCATTATATCGTTTTCAACATTATTGTTTCAGGATTATGTCTTCCAACAACTCTTCCTCTATCTCCACTCCCCAGATTCAGACCGTTGAGATTCTGAGTGTATTGCAAGGCCTGAAGGAAGCCCAGGAGTGAACGAATGACCTATTAGCTGAAGAACTGAGAAGGCAGGTGAATCAGGCACCAGCGGGAGTCTCCAATCGTAAAGGGATCCCTGTTAGACGAGGAAAAGAGAAGAAGATGAAGAGCCAATTTGTTTCCCCGCGACAGAAGCAGCAGAAGACCCCATGTTGTGGGTATTGTAAGAGGCCAGGCAATCTTCAGAGGGATTGTCGCCGCGCCTAAGGGAAATGTCTGATTTGCGGGTCCAGCGGACATTTTATCAACGATTGCCCAAAAAGGAAAGAGCTACAGGGAGGAGATTAGTCCACACTCCCCACTTCTGCCGAGTGACGATTATTGCGTAGTTCGCGCTTCGAGGATAAAGCGGACCCAACACAGGATTCAATTCGTGTGACGAGGATGCAGCGGTCGAGCAATCAAAGAAGAATTTTCATGTTTTCTAATTTCAGTAATAATGTTATCACCCTGTTATAAATATTTCTTTCCATTTGAAATCTTGTATCCGTCGAACTTTTAGTTGAATGAAATAAAAACTTTGAATCGTAATGTTTGAATCATTCTCTTGCTTTCCCCTTATTTATACTATTTATTATCACAGCATTTTAATCCTGATCTTTCAGTTCCTGCCACCGCACATTTTCCAATACTTCGTACACTGAGCTATTTTCTTGATGTATTCCACTGTCTAATTATGACTCTTTCTTTTCAGGCCATGGCCCACCCTGGAGCAGCGCCGCATCTAGATGAGGATGCGCAGTCATGCGTTTTCTTAGACCACACGCGGATGAGTTCTAATGATGAGATCAACGGTCCCCAGGTCAATTTCGGAAACAACGATTCAGAGGACGAAGGAGTAGCCGCCCTAGAGTTTGACACGATAGGCGATTCCGACGAAGAGGAAGAAGACCCTGAAGAGAACCCGATAGAGGAAAACCCCGAGAAAGAACCAATAGAAGAAAATCCAGTGGAGGAAGACCCCATGGAAGAGAACCCAGAAGGAGAGGATCACATGGAATCGGACCTCGATGAAGAAGCTCCACCCGAGGAAGAAGGACCGGAAGATCAAGACCCTGCTGTGGAATAATTTCCAATGGCGATGCCCGTGAGGCGGTATGGAAATGGACGCCCCTATCTGTGTGCGCGAGCCTACCGCAACCTACTGAATCTCCACAACCGCGACTGACAGAATTTCTTTTGGTGTTGTCTTTCTGGCCAAATAAAATGTGTATAGTTTAGGGCCACTTTTCGTCTTTGGGAATGCCTTGTTTCAAATTTTCTCGAATGAGATAAATCTTCTGAATTCGTAAACCTTTTGATTATTGGTTCGCTTGATGCTTGTTTATTGCCCATATCCAATTATTTTTCTGCTGATGATCCCTGACTGTCCACCCCTACTCATTGTATAGTTTTCACCCTCGTTTCGATTAGAAAGTACCGCACCCTGATCCTTGGAATGAGCCACCATTCATCCTTCGTCTGTGCCTCGTTTGATATCCTTCTGGCTGGGGACATTGATAATAAAACCTCCGAGTTCGCTAACCCTTCAGATTCTTGATGTACCGACCGTTATCCTTCCCATTTTTCCCCTTGTAGTCCTTTGCTGCTCACCCTTATTTCCTGTGCTGACCAGACCCCAATCTCGTTAACCTTCAACCTAAATCCGTCACACTCCGACCTTTGGTATGAGCCACACTTCATGGTAAGCCCTACCCTAGTTGTCCTATGTATAATTATGTTTTCTCTATTACCCTAACTATATTTAGGGACTTTATTATTCGAAATTTGATTTCCATTATCTTGTATTTGTCGAAACGTGCGTGTTATCGACTACTTAGTTTTATGTATTTTAAAGCACACTACTATTATCCTTATTTTTCCAGTAGCGCAACCTTACACCGCGCATATTTGTGTTCCATGTTCCTTATTTTCACTATGTGAGTCTCTAAGTTATTTGATCGATATATTATCCTAAAATGTTTTAACCTACTGACTAGTTTTTACTACATTATTGTCGTTACTTTATTTTCGGGTTTTGTACCTATGATTACTATATAAATAGTTGAGCCTTATACCTACTATTTCTGCTTGCTTTTAATAGGCTTAGATATGCACATACTTGGGTTTCGACTTTTATCGAGTACGCCTCGAATAATATTGTTCGTTATTGTTGTTATATATA
Source organism: Agapanthus africanus (assembly GCA_030015575.1). Lineage (NCBI taxonomy): Eukaryota > Viridiplantae > Streptophyta > Magnoliopsida > Asparagales > Amaryllidaceae > Agapanthus > Agapanthus africanus. The sequence continues at coordinate 911,379,121 of CM057337.1, forward strand.
TTTCCGTATTTATAATTGTTCTTGCATATTTATAACTTCAAATTTCTCCGTCCACATACTTCTAGTAAATCTTTATGTGTTAGTTTGCAATATAATAGCTTTCGCATATGTTTGTTTAACTTATCGTTTATTTTAAATTTCGAGGACGAAATTTTTGTAAGGGTGGTATGATATAATACCCAGCCCTTTTTATACCAAAACCTGTATTTCGTTACTCTAGAATTTTATTTAATTTATTTATAATTTTATTTATTTTTTTACCCCATTTATTCTTTTATCAATAAAAATCCAAACCCGTTCCTTTTAATTAAACTTAATTTTTAAAACCCAATTCCTTCCTCAGCCCACTAAATATTTTTCCTAATAAACCCTATATTAAAACACGGCCCGGACCTCTCTTCCTCCTCCTCACAATTCTTTTTATTCTAATTTTCTGGCCCACTCACTCCGGCCCGTTTCCTCCGCATCCGCGCTCCAACCCGACCCGGCCCACTACCCACTCCTCTTCCCCAACGTCTTTCTTTCCTTCGCGCTCGTTACTGTGCCCCTTGATTTCCGCCGCACCCTTCGCCTGCGCTCACATTGCCGCTCCACGCGCCCCGCTCGCGAACGTTACCACGACGCGCGCCCTCCATCTCTCTCCTCTACCCACTACTCCCTCTTCCTCGCTCGCTCTCTCCCTCATTCTCATTTTCCTCCTCAAACTTTTCTGCAACCAGTTTCCCGATGACGACGGCAGCCATCTCACGACTACGCCGTCTCCGCCTCCGACCACCCTTAGTCGCCTCCGTCTCCATTTCCCCAACATCACCCACCGAGCTCGCCTCCTCCGGCCATCTCCATCGACGGGGCACTCCTTCGATCGCAACCCCATTTTTCCCCGCACACCATCACCGGAGACACCACCTTCGACGTCACCGCCCCTGCAACCTCCAACGATCGTCGATCATCCCCGATCACCACCACCGCCTCACCCACTCCCTCCTCACCTCACCTCTTCGGAACACCCTCGTCCTCGACAATTCCACTTCCATCAACCTCCAAGCTTCGACCACCATCGTCGACGCAGCTCGTCGTCGTCGTCTTCATCGCCAAACACCTTACACCCACTGCCCCGAGCCCCTTCGCTGCGCGTCAGCCACCTCCTTCACCTCCGGCCTTCCTCCCTCTCCCTCGCTCTTCCCCTCTCCCTGCAATCTCCCTCTTTCTTTCTCACTCTCTGTTTCTCTCCCTCTTCCTCGGTCCCACTCTCTCTCTCTCTCACTCTAACTCTCTCGTCTCTCTCTCTCAGCTCTCTCTCCCTCTCCCTCTGTGCTCTCGTCTCTCTCTCAGTTCTCTCTCTCTCTCTTCCCCTCCTCATCTCAGATCTCTCTCTCTCTCCCGCAACCCCTCTGTTCTCTCCCTCTCTCAAATCTCTCTGTCACCCCCCCTCTCTCATATATCCCAATCTTCTTCTCTCTCTCGCTAACTCTCTCTCTCAATATATCTCTCCCTCTGCAAATCCCTCACCATCGGCTTCGCAGCACCATTATCTCTCCAGTCTCGCGAGCTCTAGGCGTCACCGAGGCAGAACCCCATAGCCGAGTCCGAGCACAAGCCGAGGCCGCGAACCCTATGCGCGCCATTCATCGCGCGTTCGTGCTGTTACCACTGACGTGCATCGCCAAGACGCCTCCAGGCAAGTTCCCTACTTGCTACTTGCTACTTTTGTTAATTACAAATCGACATCGTATATAATTCATGCTTTACTTTTCCGTTAGATTATTCGACACAACTGTTCGATGCTTGTTCTCATAGGAAATCATTATCAAATTTGACGGAACTGGATAAATTACATTGGCCCTTGTAGGGATGGATAACGTGTGCAAATTTCGCTGAAAAATATGACCGTTAACGACTAAAACGACTACCCCCAAGTTTAATCGTAAAACTGTAATTTTATTGTACCTGAAAACCGTTAAATTCACCATAAATCATATACATACTGAAACGACGCGCTCGAGGGCTCAAATCGAAGCCAACTCGACGAAATTTAACCCTATTCTAGTTTCCAGATATTCGAGCCAAACTATGAAGGCCCGTACATCATAGATAAGGTCTACCAGGGTGGGGCCTACTTACTCATGGACATGCACGGTGAAAGGCCTTTCAGACCAATAAACGGTCGCTTCCTAAAGAAATACTACGCTTAATGAGCCATAGCCTAGGTCAATGATAGATGACGACGACTATGTCCGCTCGCTATCTTCCTAAGCTCAAGCTTTATAAACAGTAGCCAGCCTTCTCAATGGCGGACCGAAATGTCCTTAAACTAACAGCGGACCGAAATGTCCTAAAACTAATAGCAGACCAAAACGTCTTTAAACTACTATCGCAGCATCTTTAGGCCAGCAAGATTAAAATATATATATATATATATATAAATAAAATAAAAGAAAGAATAGTATGTCCATAAGCAAAAAAAGGGGTACGGATGAAAACCCGAAAAGGCGCCGTGAGTAAAAAACAGCAGGACTACCGGCGAGTGTTCGTGAAAACCCGAAAGGGCGCGACCTCGTAAAAAAAAAAGAAGAAGAAAATAAAAAAGAAGAAAATAAAAATAAAAACGGTATGTCCATAAGCAAAAAGGGCACGGATGAAAACCCGAAAGGGCTCCGTGAGTAAAAACAGCAGGACTACAGGCGAGCGTTTGTGAAAACCCGAAAGGGCACAACCTCGTTAAAAGACACTTACAAGATCCTCTCGACCTTGTAAGGAGACACCACCCGCGTGAGATCCTTACGACTTACAAGGGAACAACACACTTAGGGATCCCCACGATTCCTAAGGAGAAAATACACTTGCGAGATCCTCACGACTCGTAAGGAGAACTCTCTTATGGGACCCTCACGGCTCATAAGATTTGAAAGTCTTAAGTTACAGAGACCTAAACCTGTGCTTAAGCAACCCCCACAACCTTCGATACTGCCCTACAAGTGGCTCAGCACTGACCCTTGTATACAATCCACGGGCGCGAATAAACATTTCCCTAACTAAGTCCCATCTGAGACTAGGGATATGTCCACACGGTAAACAACCCTTGTAAATCCTCTCGACTTACAAGGAGAAAACCCTCCTGTAGGATCCTTACGACTTACAGAGGATCAAAACACTTAGGAACCCTCACGATTCCTAAGGAGAAAATACACCTACAAGATCCTCACGACTTGTACGGAGAAATACCTTTGTGAGACCCTTACGGCTCATGAAGTCAAAAGCCTTAGTCGACAGGACCTTAACCCTGGTCGCTAAGCCTCCTTTATTCGACAACAACAGAAGCAAATGATGATTCGCTCCTGGCAATATCCCAGTTGTAGCGGTGCTGATGCCAAAATCGGTGTCCAAGTTCAGGATTACGGCGAAAAGCCAGTAGGCCGCACATGCATACGAAATAGCCGAAATGATAGGGCAACTTGCAATAAAAAGCAGCAAGTAAAATGTATGCATGCGAAATAGCCGAAATGATTGGGCAACTCGCAATAAAAAGCAGCGAGTAAATATAAAATAAACAACCGAAATGATTGGGCACCGCGAAAAATAGCCGAAATGATTGGGCAATCGCGACCTTCGCGATATAAAAGCTGAAATGATAGAGCATCGCGGAAAGAAAAAAAAATGAAAGAATGAAACTTTTTGCCCTACAGTCAAGATCACATCGATCCCTGTATACAATCCAAGGGCATAAACAAAGAGGGAACCATACCCTCCCAGCAAATACCTCGACTTACGGATACAAACACTCCTTGACGAGAGCCTCCTGATCCGCGTCGACCCGCAGAGCCACCAGTGCCCCCGTGGGAATTCTCGACTCGTTTCAAACCCCAAGGAAACAAATAATCCTTGGCGCTTGGGAAACAAATAATCCCTAGCAAACTCCTCGACTCACGGATACAAACACTCCTTGACGAGAGCCTCCTGATCCGCGTCGATCCGCAGAGCCACCAGCGCCTCCGTGGAAATCCTCGACTCGTTTCAAACCCCAAGGAAACAAATAATCCTTGGCGCTTAGGAAACAAATAATCCCTAGCAAACTCCTTGACTCACGGATACAAACACTCCTTGACGAGAGCCTCCTGATCCGCGTCAATCCGCAGAGCCACCAGCGCCCCTGTGGGAATTCTCGACTCGTTTCAAACCCCAAGGAAACAAATAATCCTTGGCGCTTGGGAAACAAATAATCCCTAGCAAACTCCTCGACTCACGGATACAAACACTCCTTGACGAGAGCCTCCTGATCCGCGTCGATCCGTAGAGCCACCAGCGCCTCCGTGGAAATCCTCGACTCGTTTCAAACCCCAAGGAAACAAATAATCCTTGGCGCTTGGGAAACAAATAATCCCTAGCAAACTCCTCGACTCACGGATACAAACACTCCTTGACGAGAGCCTCCTGATCCGCGTCGATCCGCAGAGCCACCAGCGCCCCCGTGGGAATTCTCGACTCGTTTCAAACCCCAAGGAAACAAATAATCCTTGGCGCTTGGGAAACAAATAATCCCTAGCAAACTCCTAGACTCACGGATACAAACACTCCTTGACGAGAGCTTCCTGATCCGCGTCGATCCGCAGAGCCACCAGCGCCTCCGTGGAAATCCTCGACTCGTTTCAAACCCCAAGGAAACAAATAATCCTTGGCGCTTGGGAAACAAATAATCCCTAGCAAACTCCTCGACTCACGGATACAAACACTCCGTGACGAAAGCTTCTTAACTCGTGTCAACTCGCAGAGCCACCACCCTCTCCGCAAGCAAATCCCCGATTCGTCTCAATTTGTAAGAAGAAGTCTCAGACAGCAAGGATTGAAAAGCTTGCTTCTTGAGCAATGGGGCCCTGCAAGTCAATCCAAACTGGTCTCTTGCATACTATTCACGGGTCTCACTCTCCGAAGTCGAATTTCGACGAGGAGGGAAACAACCGCTTACGAATCCTCTCGACTCGTAAGAGGGAAAATTCTCTTATAGGATCCTTACGACTTATAAGAGAAAACCACACTTAGGAATCCTCACGATTCCTAAGGAGAAAATCCGCCTATGAGATCCTCTCGATCCGTAGGGAGAAAAGCCTCTATGAGACCCTCACGGCTCATAGAGTTGAAAAATCTTAGGCAGCAGACCAGAACCTGCGGCCTAAGCCATCGCTATTTCCTAAGGAAGTCGGAATACTCGTTTTAGACATCCATCAACCATGGTTATTAAGATAGCCTGCTGACAATAAAAAAAAAAGAAGATGACAGAAAGAATATCCGGTCTACATTTGATCTGGCGTGCGTGACGCATTCATTTATGCATGGGCAGAAGACTCAGGACGAGAAATAAGACAAGCTGAAATAGAAAAGGGAAGGGTTTCCATTCATACTGCTAAAAAAAATTTCTTTTACAAGCATAAGAATAATGAATAAGAAACATTATTCAAATTATTACAACGGTATAACCTCAGATCCGGGGCACGGATTGAGGAAATCAAAAGTAAGGCCATCCAGAGTTCTTCTGGCCTTTCTAATTATTCTTATGCCCAGTCTTTCTCGCTCCTCTGTATCGAGATCATCGGCGAGCCCTTCTGGCCTTTGATATGCAGCAACTATCGTCGTCTGCTGGAAGACTTGGTGTAGGATGTCAATAAGGCTGTTCCGTCGTTTCTTTGAAATCAGCCCTGTCAGGTACACTGAATGCACCTTGTCTTCGGCATCATCCAGCGCGTTGAGCGGTAAGGCCTCATGAAGACCCGGAAGTGCTCTCCATATGGCTCCCAACACGACTTTCAAAAGGGCCGAACGACGAGGCAACAGCCAACCACCGCTTGCGTTCAGACGACCCATGACTTCTGCACATTCAGCGTCTGTAAACTCCTGGTTTTGTTGACGACCCTGAGCGCGGATATCGTCGTAGGTAATAAACTCGTGCAAACTGTATAGATGCACCGCCGCCATTATGCCTGGAGGAAATATTACAGGAAGATCAGCAATAGAAAAGCAATAATATACGTAGAGGACTAAATTCCTAGAGAGCAAAACTATGTTCAAGGATAAAGTCCCCTGGATGAAAGCTCTGCTGGTTAAGATTAATCTAAGAATCGATTTTACCTAAAGTTTTCCTAAAAACTTTGAAAAAAAAAGGAGGAGCAAGGCACCGGAGTTCTTGAAGGCAAGAACAAAGCTTTGAGGTCTTCGAAAATAGAAATCTGAAAGATGATAAATATCTGGGGGGACGAAATGTCCTATTTATAGGCATCAAGTGCCTCTTTGACTTCCAAGAGTTATCACGGCAGTTTACCCTAATCGGAGCGAACTTCTATTCAAATTCCGAGGCGGGAGATGAAGCAACGCTTCGTCTTCCCCGTGCTCTGACTTGAAAATTAATTTAATAAAGCGACGCTTCAGATTATTTGCGCTGCGCAATACGCCACGTGTCTGACGCAGACGCATCAGCGCAACGCCCAAAGCAGCGCACCCAATCAGAGCAAAGCTCTATTTCAAGCAAAATTAAAGGAAGCAACGCTTAAGCGGCGTATGCGCCGTGCGCTGCGTGACACGTGTCGGCGCAGATGCGCTAGCGCAGTTGCGCTGCACTGTGCGCTGTGCGACACGTGTCATACCCTGGAGCATTTGCACTAAACAAAATTAAGGTTCTGAAGAAATCTTTTCTGTTCTTGTTAAAACAAGAAGATTTTCTTCTGTAAAACAGAAGCCCTTGGATCAAAGATCCGACGGTGGGGGAAATTCCGCCAAATCATTCAGAAAAGGGGATTTCTTCAACAAATTGGACTTGCTTCTTAATTTGCAAGATGAAGCCTCAGGCAGCAGAGGTGGGAAAACTTGCTTCCTGAACGATGGGACCCTACAAGTCGATCTAAAATGGTCTCTTGCATACTATACACGGGTCTCACTCTCCAAAATCGAGTTTCGATAAGGAAGGAAACAACCGCTTACGGGTCCTCTCGACTCGTAAGAGGGAAAAATTCTCTTGTAGGATCCTTACGATTTATAAGAGAAAACCACACTTAGGAATCCTCACGATTCCCAAGGAGAAAAACCACCTACGAGATCCTCTCGACCCGTAGGGAGAAAAGTCTCTATGAAACCCTCACGGCTCATAGAGTTGAAAAGTCCTAGGCGACAGATCTGAACCTGCAGTCTAGGCCATCGTTATCTCTGGGAGAAGTGAAGTTATCTGCCAATAAGCTGCATTAAAGATGTCATGCTGAAAAGAAAGAAAAAGCGAACAAGTGACACAGGACATTACAAAAATGTGTATCTTTTATTCATAAATGTTGATCGAGTACAGAATACATTGTACTAAAGAATTAAAAAAATATATAAAAATATATACATATATTTTACAAGTACAAATGATACAAGGAGAATTACTGGGAAGGAAACGTCTTGCATAGATTTAGCAATTGCTCGCATACGCCCTTCCATGCCTTCTCTTGATCGGCTACCACCGCCAGCTCTGCCTCCACTTGGGCTCGTTGCTGCAAGACAGACGCAAGCTGCTCCTTGACGACCTGATAGGCAGCTTCCCGACCTAGGATATTGCGCTCAGCTACGTCAAGTTTCCGCTTCAAGTTTAGCCCATGGGAGATGCGCTCCAAGAGACCCTCAAAGATAGTCTTCACTTGGGCAGCATTTGCTTCAACCTCAGCGCGCAGATGGGCCGTCTCGTTCGAGGTCTTTTGGCACTCCCTTAGTTTTAAAGCTGCTTCTTGCTCCAAATGGCGGAAGTGAGAAGTGCTTTACTCGAGCCAAGTTGTTCGTTGGGTGCTCAGGGCTAAAACTTCGGGAGAAGGACGCGTCGACTCCAGCCGATGTAGACAGGCCTCGATCTCCCTGCAGTGATTAACCCAAGATTCGACGACGCCTTCGTTATGAAAATTTACGAGCGCCGCCAACATCGGGTTAACCTCCACAGCGAAATCTACGGCAGAAGGGAGAGCGTACATGTTGAGCTCTTCGATGTACCCGCTCAGCATGCCCAAACTCATCACAGCACCCTTTGAAGATGGACGTTTCAAGAAAGGGCCTGCCGGTGAAAGGACGCGAGACTCAAAAGGGACCGGAGCCGGAACAATAGCTGCAAAACAAAACATGGTCAAACGATGGTTCAAGAGATGTTGAAGGGTTACCAAAAAGGAAATTTACTATACCAGCTGCAACGGACGACAAAGCCGGAAGGGCCGGTAGCGTGGCAGGTCTTGCATCCCCTCCTTCGATTTGTGGCACTGCAATAAAGAAAAGGAAAAGTCAGAAATCATCCCATTGCTAAAAAAGGGATAAATAAAGACATTGTAGTGAAAGTATACTCACCGGCGCCACTAGAGGGAGAAGCGAGTTCGGATGGAAAGGAGAAGTGTGGGAGCAACACTTGATATAAATGATCAAAGAGCACTCCTGAAAGGGCACAGTGATATAACGTTAGTACAAAAGCTACATTTAAAAAAAAAAATTATTAATGCATGAGTCGTAAATCCATACCTTCCAACATCCGCGATGGTACAAGGGAAGGCGGGGAAGTGACCACCGCCAAAGCAGTAGTTGACGGTGCTCCCTCGAGCAATGGAGCGTCGGCACTGGCCGCACCTGCAAAGACAAACTTGTTAGAAGAGGTCGTGAGACATATATAAAAAAAAAGAAGAACGCTGGTGACTAAAAATTTACCCGACGAGCTGCCAGCCGAAACTGAAGCAATCCCCTCCTCCAGTGACATGAGACCACCGCCCGTAGCCTCATCACCCGACTCGATGGGAACCGTTGTTGTGCTCGCGAGCCCTGGAGACGGCAAGGAACCATACACGGGGAGGGCTATGATCGGAGTATTGCCAGATTCCTGGGAAAGAGCGGTCAGCTCCTCCTCAGGAATCGTGGCCGCCTCACCCGATACTCCCTCGGGTTCTGCGGTCGCGATTGTCTCGTCCATCGGCACCACGAGGTCTCCAGCCTCGAGCGCTTCGCCCCCTACTGCTTTCGGCTCGGTTAAGACAATCATCTCATCTGCCGCCACTTCAGGTGCGGCATCAATAACCCTCTCGGCGGCGGATCCCTCAACCTCTGTTTCAGGCCCCGTGGCCCCGACGACGTTGCTCACTGTCGGCTCTGGTTCGGCAAGTACCGCTTCCTCCGCTCCCCTGGGTTCGACGGTCTCCGCCTACCCCTCAGTCGGACCTGGCCCTGCAAGATGGAATGCATATGAGCCAATGGCTTTATAATTCTTACAACAAGGTTCTGAAAGAAATGCTACCTGAAGAAGATTTATCGTTTGCACTCCGGGCCGCGCGTGCCACTTGCCTATGAGCAGTAGACAGGGCGGCAGGGGCCTCTTCAGAAGGAGTGTCGGCACGAGGAATAGTGCTAGGGCCCGCTCCTGTGGCCAAAGCAGCTCTGCGCGCCTTTGCTTCGCGTCTCAACCGCTTCCGCTCCTCTCGAGCCGTTGAGACGGATGCCACTAGGGCTTCTTTGAGTGAGGCTTCTTCGTCCGTAAATAGGGAGGCCTCTAGATTTTTCAGGGCATCCCTCGTCGTTTTGTCAAGCCGAGGCTCTTGCGGCAACTTCGACGAAGCCGGGACTTCGGTAACGGGCTCGGGAAGGATCCCCGCATCAATTGATACAACCCCTGCAAAGAAACAAAAGAAGGTTAGGTTGACCATCAGAAAAAGACGACAAACTTTTCTTATAAAAAAGAAAGGGGTGAAACATACCGACGCCTGCTAGGGCACGCTTCTTCTCCTCCTCCTGGAAGGTTTTCAGGGAGGCAGCAATAGCCTCTTCAGTAGAGACACCTGTTGAAAATGGAGCAAATATTAGTTAAAGATAATAATAAAAAGTGCAATAAAATGACAAATAAAGCGGCTGATGATTACCGGACTCAGCGAGTTTGCTTAACATCGCTTCGAGCCTCGCCGATCACTCAGAAGCTGCAATGGCGGCAGCCAAATTGGTGTCCGCGGGGTCTACCAAGAAGCCCTCATTACTGCCATATTCACATATGCCTTCGGTGGGAGGAGCCGCAGGCTTTAAGCTGAGGATCGCATCGAGGGAAAGGGTGGACTTCTTCTTCTTCTTCTGTTCGCCAGCTTTAGACCCACCCGGAGTAGATTTGCGCTTGGCAGTCACTTTAGGGCGGCGGGTCCCAATATCTGCTCCTACGCCTGGCTCTGGCGATACTACATTAGCCGCCTTCGTGGGAGCACGGGGCGCCGATGGTGCATCCACCGTAGCGGGCAGCGGCAATCCCCGCGGGGGGCTCAACACGCGTGGTCGATCGACTCCAGCATCTTTTAGCGGAGGGACGACCGGGAGCCTTGGCTGCAAAGGGGCCTTGCGATCGCCGCCGGGAGGCGCACCTCTACGGTCAACCAGCATACGCTTCTCCGTTAAGATAATTGGGCCCATCGCGTGCGCATACCAGGCCACATATGAATTAAGCATCTTAGGGGCACAGCTGGGTTCACTAATGAAGAAATAGGAACCTGTGTTAAGCCGTGTAAAATGATGCATCGCATTCTTTATCCCCTCGGAGCCGACCACGGGCGTTTCTAAGAAAGCTTCCAGCGGGATCCCTTAGTTGTAGCTTGACTGCCGGGCAAATCGGTGTGGGTTATATCTCATAAACAAGGCTGTCTTATTCTGCCTGAACACTAGATAGCCCGGCCGGATGGAGTAGAGATGGAGGATTTCCCGAGCTTTCAATACAGAAGCCCCATCTTTGAAGTTATCACGCAGGGGCACCACTGACTTGGTGGTCTCTGAGCCTATGGTTATGACCTTGTCCATAAAAGAAACCTTCGCTCCGACCAGATGTGGACGAAGGAGCAGCCCTCTAGATTCCCGTGGGGCTGGAACCACAATTGAAGCCCCAACCAACCGCATGACTCTCGGGAGTCTGTATTTCTCGAAGAACGGAGGAGTCTTGTGGGCACCAAACACCCCTCGCACATGCATCTCCATCCAAGAAGTGAAGTAGTGCATCAGAAAGTTAGCAGGCTCTACCCCGGGCTCACTGGCGTCCGCCGCTACGCTAAGTCCATGATAAAGGTAAGCCAGCCCGGCGATTCCTACCGATAACTGCAAACCAGCCACCATCCGATGCGCTGGGTAAAAAACAGAGGGCCGCATGAGGCGGGGGTGCATGGGAAGTGCAAAGTTGCATAGCCACAAGCCCAAGAATCCAATAAAAAAGGTTTCCTCATCCATGCCTGGGACGGCAATTTCAGAGAAAGCAGCAATGGCAGCGTTGGGGAGATAGAAATCCTTCTGGTCATTGTCCGATACGGGTCGGCGGTCCAAACCGAAACCAAAAGGGTCACCAAGCTGAGCGAACTTCTCGCCCTCCTCTGATAGGAACTCTGGGCGAATGAAGCGAGCAATAAAATCTGCGAAACTGACGCCCCGGTCGCCCGATTCCAGATGGAGTTCCTCATAGATCTCCAATACCTTCACCAAGCCCGGATACTGATGCTGAATGGCGTTCTCCGGAGTCAAGTCAAACACCAGCTGCTTGGTGGCAAAGACGTACTCGTCAGGAGGAAGCAGCTCCTCGTAGTGCTCTCCCCTCATTGGTAGACCCGAAATCTCAGCAAATTCCTCCAAGGAGATAGAGACTTCCCTATCCGTCATCAGGAAGGTGTGAGTGGGGATATTCCATTGTTCGATAAAGGCCTTGACCCACCACATTGGAGGAGAGGGATACTCGAAAAGCGAAACGTAGATGGCTGGATATAAACCAATCCTCGTTAGATGAGTCCTTTTCGCTGATAAGATATACCGGGCCCACTGCAAATATCCGGCGGGGGGTCGCGGGATCAGTCCAATATTGTAAGCCTGTCCCCAAGGGCGTGCTTCACCCTGACAGATTCGCCTCCCCAGAATGTCTATTGCCGGCGGCGGCTGCACGGGAATGGCACCGATCGCAGGCTGGAGGAGGTCATCAGAATTCCAGTTTTTAACCTCCACGGCGTACTTCACCGGGGGTTCGTCTGCATAGGGGATCATGACTGTAGGCTCAGACGGCGAGGCGGAACTGAACCTGCGACGGCCTTGGATGATCTGGCTGTACCACCTTCCCCACAGGTGGAGCTTTTTGCACTCAGGGTCATGATCTTTAATGAGAGCGAACGCCACCCGGTCCACTGGCGAATGGGGGAACCCTCCTTCCGAGCGAACGAAAGGGAAAGACAAATCTTCAGACATGTTTCCTGTAGAAAAAGCAAGAAAATAATAACCGTTAGTGTTCCAATGCTTCACATTTTAAAGTCCTACATCACACTGCAATGCAGTGGGTAGGGGACCAAAGGGGGACCCACAAAATCTAGATGACGGCGCATCATTTGATAAGACAGTCCCATCATTGGATGAGACTGTCAGTTAATGAAAAAGACCCCCAAGAGAATATCTTCATTGGGGGGAAATCCCTAGAGACAAGGAGAAAATCTCCTCTTTTAGAGCAAAGCTCTGTCACAGAGTGACATTTGTCAAACTCTGGTCTCAAGGGAATAAAACTTCCTAAAAGAAAAATTTTGGGATCTTAAAGATCCATGAAAACTTTTAGGAGTTCTCCATTTGATCTATAAGCAAGGCTCTGTTCATGGGTTAAAACCCAGGAACAAAATCTCTGTAAATTTTTGAGAGCAAGGCTCTGTTGAAGAAACCCCAAAGGGGTTTTCTTTAGATCAAAGATCTATAAGAGCAAGGCTCGGTTAATTAAATTTAATTTAAATTAATTTAAATTTTTACCTAGAGTGATTCTAAGTTCTGAACTTTAAAGTTCTTGGGAAGAAGCAAGAGCAAGGCTCTGAATCAAAGTTCTTGAAACGGTAAAGAAATCAAAGGACCAAGGGTCCCATTTATAGGCGCCTGCGCCTCTTCACCTGACCTCCATGATCCAACGGTCGGGATCTTGCCACCGCTGCACTCACGTGCGCGCCACGTGAGCGCAACGGTGGGGGGGCATTTGTTCCCCCAATCAGAGCAAGGCTCTGTTTGAATTTCAAAAATTCAAATTTTGAAGCAACGCTTCAGATCCCGTGCGCTGCGCGCAACGCGCCACGTGTCAGAAGTTGACACGGTAGCACAACGCTCAAGGCAGTGCGCCCAATCAGAGCAAGGCTCTTTAAAAACCATAAGCAACACTCAGTTGCGCAAGCGCTGCGCTGCGTGACACGTGTCCGCGCAGTTGCGCAAGCACACCTGCGCAAGCGCACCGCTGCGCGACACGTGTCCGCGCAGTTGCGCAAACACTGCTGCGCAAGCGCACCGCTGCGCGACACGTGTCCGCGCAGTTGCGCAAGCGGAGTTGCGCAAGCGCTTCCCTGCGAGACACGTGTCTGCGCAGTTGCGCAATCGCAGTTGCGTAAGCGTTTCACTGCGCGACACGTGTCACGCGCTGGGGAGTTGCGCAAAAACAGAATGAAGATTTAAGGAAATATTTTTTTCTGTTCTTGTTAAAACAAGAAGATTTCTTCTGTAAAACAGGGGCCTTTGGATCAAAAATCCAACGGTGGGGAAAATTCCCCAAATCACCCAGAAAAAGATCTTTTTAACAAATTTAACTAATTTTTGAGCACTATAAAAAGGACCCCAGACCTCATTTCAAAAGGGGAGAGACATCTGGATAAAAAAAAAAAGAGAGAAGAGAACTCTTGAGAACTCCTTGAGAATACAAAAAAAAAGAGAAAGGTAAAAACCTTTAAAATAAGAGAAAATTCTCTTAGGAATAGATCATTGATCTAAGAGCAAGATCAGTGATCTTCAATAAATAAATAAATAAATAAAAATAATTAAAAAAATAGTGCCTTGCACTTGCTATGAACCTTTGGTTCTCTGAAACAAGGAAAAACTTTTTTTTTCTTTGATCCAGATTTAGATCAAGAAATTAAAAAAGTGCTTTGCACTTCTGTTCTTGAATCTAAAAGATTCCTAGTGCTTTGCACAAATGCAATGCATTACTTGAAGGGCCAGGCCCAAATCAAAAAGACCTAGCAGGCCTAAAAAGGGGAGAGCCCAAAACAAATTGATACTCTGCATCCTTTCTGGGCAAAGCCCAAATAAGAATAAAAAGAAATGCAATGTAAAAGCAAATAAAATGTTGGACATTTTCAACTGGACTTAGCCCAATCGTGGCCATAAGTCCTTAAATTAAACTGACTGAGCAAATTGGCTCTCCTAAATCAATCTACATCCGGTTCGAGGGTACATCTCCGAACTCTTTTGACATCCATCGTTGTAATTCCTCAACGACGTCAAAGAGGTGACGGGTCCCGACGACCACACACCCATATGGACTGCGGGGTCCTTAAACTCGTGGACCGAAACGTCCTTAAACTAATATTGGACCGAAACGTCCTTAAACTAATATCGGACCGAAACGTACCTAAACTAACGATGGACCGAAACGTCCTTAAACTAATATTGGACCACCATGTCCCTAAAATGGAAAATGGACCGAAACGTCCTTAAACTAATATTGGACCACCATGTCCTTAAACTAGAATATGGACCACCATGTCCCTAAACTGGAACAATAGAGCCTCCTAATGCTCTTTTGCCGGATCTAAACGATCCCGTTTAAGTTGATCTTAGCCCCAAACGCGGCTAACGTATCCTTAAACGCTCAAATGGACTATAAAACTCCAAATCAACTTTGGTTCAAGGGTACATCTCTGAACTCCTCTGACACCTATCGTTGTAATCCTTCAACGATGTCAGAGAGGCGACGAGTCCCGACGGCCCTATATTAAATGGATCACCACGTTAAGTAGATCTTAGTCTCAAACAGGACTAACGTATCCTTAGCGAACGTTTAAGTTGATCTTATCCGCAACGCGCCTAATGCATCCTTAAACTAAAAACACCAAACCCAAATCTAATTAAATACGGATTTGGACTAATCTACGTCCTACGGGCGACGGCATTACTCAGTCTCCGTATACAATCCACGGGCAACCACAAACAAAACAAACACCCACGACACGAAATGAAATTCTGGAGAAGGAGAAAGTTGTTACTGCGAAGCGGTAGCGTAATTAACTGCAGGGGCTTGCGCCTGCAGGGAAGAGCGTCCCCACAATCAAAAACCCCTCAAGCGAGGGGGAATCTGACAAAGTCTGCTACATTGGCCGCATCCGTCTAAACCTTCGATACACGGTGCCATAAATCAACTTGGCATCTTCGGAGAGGTGGACGGATAAAACCAAATAGCATCTGCCCCGAATCTCAGGCACAGACATCCAAACGTCTCGGCCGCCATTCGGAGGGGAACAGTGATAACTTGCGATCCCTTGGTGTCGGCTATATGACAGTTGTCAGCAGCTCTTTCGCGCTCATCTGTCGTGCTTTTCTGTTCCCGACGAGCCTTGCGCTTCACTCGTTGAACGTGTCGTCGATGGGCAACATATCCCTGCCACCAGTTTTTAAAGGCTATACACTTCTCGGTAGGGTGTGCAATCCTCTGATGGTATAGGCAGAAGTTAGGATGTATGTCCGCTTCATCAAGACGTATATTGCCAGGGGAATTTCCTTTGAGAAAGGGCAACTTCATTCCTATTGCCAAGGCCCTAGCGAATCGTTTCCTTACTTTAAACTTGCTTTTGCTGGCGGTAGGGATGCTTTGCTCCAGTTGGGGTGTCTCGACCTTTTCCTCTAGTCGTCGGCGTTTGGCTTTTTCGAATACAGCCAGTTCACGCTCTCGATTGGCTTTGCTTTTCTGATGGGCTTCATTCAGTAGCAAGTCGATCATCTCGTCAGACGGCTCCAAGGGTTTTGGCTTCGATCCTGCCCCCAGCTCTTTTATGCTGTCTTCTATCGCCGAGTGAGCTTCTTCGTTAATTAACGCCGAATGAGAGATCATGTGGCAACTTGCCACATAGTCCTCAGATTCTTTTGACGAGTGATCCTGTCGTTATTGTCGTTATCTCCGTTTTCAAGGATATTGTTGAGAAATTCTTGGAGTGTGACCGGGGTCCGCGCCTTCTAGTTATATTCTTCCAGAGCGTCAATCTGTTTTTGCAGGTCTGTGCGCTTGTTATCAAGCTTCACGGGCTTTTGGGTCTTCTTCTTCTTCGAAGACTTTGACGGCTGGGTGTGAGCGCTTTGACTATCACCACCAATTTTTGGAGTTGGGTACGGCTTCAGCATTCCCTCGACGATCTCGGGTTCCAGTGGATTTTTCCACCTGATTGTCGGGCACGTTTGGAGATCTTTCAGCATTCTTTTCGTCTTTGCCGAAAGAACAACTTCCCATGGGGCTTCCCTTATGAATGAGCACGATGCTTCTGGCACGTCCATGTTTCCTGATTTAAAATCATGAAAGCCCACGGCAGAGGCTCCAGAAAAGGGTCACGTGCTTACACCTGACCAGCAGTCACGTGTTGGCACGTGACATCTAAAAGCATCGGCAAGGGAAATTCAGCTCCCCGACTACATCAAAGAAAAGGGCTTCAGAAAGGGTCACGTGTTCCCACGTGAGCTGGGTCACGTGTTGGCACGTGACAATTACAAATGGCTTCAAAGGCAAATCGGTTCCCTGAGCAAATCAAGGAAAAGGCTTCAGAAGAGGTCACGTGGTCCCATGTGACCAGGGTCACGTGTTGGCACGTGACGCTCAAAACATCAGACTCATTCTCCGGTTAAATCAAGAAAAAGACTCCAGACGAGGGTCACGTGCTCACACGTGACCAGGGGTCACGTGGTGGCACGTGACGGCTAAGCAGCAGAAGAAGGCAGAGTGCAAAAGAAGAAAAGGGCTCGTTACAAGGGGGTCACGTGCCCACACGTGACCAGGGGTCACGTGCCCACACGTGACCAGGGGTCACGTGCCCACACGTGACCAAGGGTCACGTGGCCGCACGTGACCAGCTTTCAAAGCCCATTTGTTAAACAGAATTAAATTCTGAGAAAAGACCCCTCAAGTCTTTCCAAAAGCAACCGATTGAATTAAAGATTTAGAGTGATTAAATATCATCTATCTATGGGAAAATCTCGAATTTGGGAAGATTTCCCTTTTAAATCTAACAGAAATCACAAAGGAGAATCGCTGGATTTGAAATCCAATGGTGAATAAAATTCACCTAATAATCCAAAGGTCCAGAACGAATGATGGATGCAAATCAAATCTCTCAATGAAGATACGTCAAAAAACTAATTGACTTGGCTGCTTCTCCTATAAATAGGAGCCGAGACAAAAAAAAGGGGATATACACGCAGAGGGAAGAAAAGGGAGAGAGCCTTGATACTTTGAGGAATCTGGATCTTCTGCAAAAGAAAACCCTAGGTAAGAAAGGGAAGGCTTTTTGAAAGAAAGAGAATTTAATCCTCAACAGAGTTCAACTCTGATGTAAAACAGAAGAACATATTTCTTCTCTCTTAGACGGAGGATCTGTAAAGCGCACATCTCCCCTTGAAGTTGAGAATTTAATTCTCAATGGGTTGAGATCCTGCCATGCAGATC
Organism: Agapanthus africanus; assembly: GCA_030015575.1. NCBI lineage: Eukaryota > Viridiplantae > Streptophyta > Magnoliopsida > Asparagales > Amaryllidaceae > Agapanthus > Agapanthus africanus. The sequence continues at coordinate 911,396,594 of CM057337.1, forward strand.
CAAAGCATAGAGAGGGAATGGAAGCACGAGAATTTAATTCTCACAGAACTATAGGAATTTAATTCCTTTAAAATAAAACTAGGGTTTGACCCTGTGTCATGGGAATTTAATTCCTTCAGAATAAAAAGAAACAGGGTTTAACCCTAATTAAGAACTTAGTTCTGTTAAAACAACAAGAACGTAATTCCCTTAATCTTACTCCCCAGAATAATTCTCTAACAGAGAGTGGGAGTTTAATTCCTTAAAGCTTTTATTAGGGTTTAACCCTATTCAGTTCTTCATATATATGAGGAATTTAATTCCTACAGAAAATTCAGGGTTCAACTCTTCAAAAGGAACTAGGAATTTAATTCCTCTGGAATTATTGTCAGGGTTCAACCCTACGAGGAATTCAGTTCCTGAAAGGGATTAACAGATCTTCTAAACAACTACAGAAAAGAAGGGTCACGTGTCACCACATGACCCCCCCAAAGATCTACAGAAAGCCCTTTGAGGCAGTGCCTCACGTGACCCACGTGACCCTTGACAGAAGCTTTAACATACCTCATTTAAACACTCGTCACGTGATGACACGTGATGCTCCAAAAGATGTGATCTTTTCCGCAGAACAAACAAGGGGAGGGCGCCCTCACGTGCTACCACGTGACCCCTCTTGCCTCAGCGTCTAACGCTAAATTGGAACTCCCGAATCCAGTGTTAAAACATTGTTGGGCCTTAGTGTTCAACACTAATCAAAGAACTTTATTTGCAGTGTTCAACACTGATTACCTTAGTGTTTAACACTAATTTGAGATCTCCGTTGCCAGTGTTTAACACTGATCTGTTTTAGTGTTTAATGCTAATTTGAAAGCCTTGTTGCTGGTGTTTAACACCAATTATCTTTTAGTGTTAAACACTAACTTGTCAATTTCATTCCCAGTGTTCAACACTGATTGGTCTGTAGTGTTTAACACTAGGCTTTGGCCCAATTGGCTAAATGGCCAGAGACAAAGTCTCTCCTTCAATGGACCAACAGGAAGCCAATATTCCAGACATGATTGGACTTAGCCCAAGCTGGCCATAAGTCCTCAATTCGTAATTAACTGGGCTAATGGGCTCATAACATAATTAATTGGTCTTGATCCCAAATTAGGCCAAGGACTATTTAATCCACTCCGGTTCCAGGGTACATCTCTTCACCCCTTTGATACTTGGCGTTGTAATACCTCAACGTCTTCAAAGAGGTGACGGGTCCCGATGACCACACATTGATACGGACTGTGGGGTCCTTAAACCCATGGACTACGACGTCCTTAACCTCGACCGAGATGTCTTAAAACTAACAACGGACTGTGGGGTCCTTAAACCCATGGACTACGACGTCCTTAATCTCGATCGAGATGTCTTAAAACTAACAACGGACTGTGGGGTCCTTAAACCCATGGACTACGACGTCCTTAACCTCGACCGAGATGTCTTAAAACTAACAACGGACTGTGGGGTCCTTAAACCCATGGACTACGACGTCCTTAACCTCGACCGAGATGTCTTAAAACTAACAACGGACTGTGGGGTCCTTAAACCCATGGACTACGACGTCCTTAACCTCGACCGAGATGTCTTAAAACTAACAACGGACTGTGGGGTCCTTAAACCCATAGACTACGGCGTCCTTAACCTCGACCGAGATGTCTTAAAACTAACAATGGACTGTGGGGTCTTTAAACTACCTACGGACCGCAATGTCCTTAAACTACCTACGGACCGCAATGTCCTTAAACTAACAATGGACCACTATGTCCCTAAACTGGAACAATAGAGCCAATCGCTCTTTTGTCGGATCTAAACGATCCCGTTTAAGTTGATCTTAGCCTCAAATATGGCTAACGTATCCTTAAACCTTCAAACAGACTGGACTATGAATCCCCCCAATCAACTTCGGTTCAAGGGTACATCTCTGAACTCCTCTGATATTTGTCGTTGTAATCCTTCAACGTCGTCAGAGAGGTGACGGGTCCCGAAGGCCATACATTCAATGGACCACTATGTCCCTAAACTGGAGTAATAGAGCCCCAAATGCTCTTTTGTCGGATCTAAACGATCCCGTTAAGTTGATCTTAGTCTCAAGTTAGACTAACGTATCCTTAACAAACGTTTGAGTTGATCTTAGCCTCAAATATAGCTAACGTATCCTCAAACCAAACCCCCAAACCCAAATCTAAGATAAATACGGATTTGGACTAGTCCACGTCCTACGGGTGACGACATAACTCAGTCTCCGTATACAATCCACGGGCAACCACAAATAAAACAAAAACACACGACACGAAGTGACCATCTGGATAAGGAGAAATTTGTTACCGCAATGCGGTAGCGTAATTAACTGCAGGGGCTTGCGCCTGTAGGGAAGAGCGTCCCCACAATCAAAAAACCCTCGTGCGAGGGGGAATCTGACGAAGTCTGCTACATCGGACGCATCCGTTTAAACCTTCGATACATGGTGCCATAAATCAACTTGGCATCTTCGGAGAGGTGGACGGATAGCACCAATTAGCATCTGCCCCGAATCTCAGTGCCAAGACATCGCAGTCTTGTGCGCTGTCTTTCGGAGGGGAACAGTCCACTTTTTTAGGGACGTGAGGTTGTGGCGGGCTCACCTTCCAGTTTTCGGATAATGCGAATTTGCCTTGTTGGTATTGGTCCTCAATCCAGTTTTTGAAGACGTAGCAGTCTTCGATCGGATGGCTCAATACTCGGTGGTAGGGGCAGTAATTGGGATCGTTGACGTCGTTTGGTTGCAACGGACGTTTTGGGTTCGGCAAATTTATGAGCCTGTTGCGCACTGCCAACTCGAACAGTCTCCTCATTTTATCTTGGGGAAACGAGTAAGGACGTCCTAGTCTCTCCTCGAGGGATGGGCGTGGACGCATATTGTTTTGGCGAACAACCGGCTTTAAGTTGCTCGGCTGTTGTTGAGTATTGGCGACGAAAGTTGTTTTTCCTTTCCGTTTTTCATTTCGAGAGTCCGTCTTTGGAGGAGATAGTCTATGACCCATCTGATCCATTTGGGCCAACTTGTCAATCAAGGCTTGGAACGTGGTCGGCTTAAAGAACATCATGAATTGTGAAATAGTTGCATGAGGGTCCAGGGTTCCTACGAACATGCCCACCGCCGGCGCTTCTTCGATGCGCTGTTCGCATTTCGACCACAGATTCCGCCATCGGATTGCGTATTGAACCCACGTCTCGCCTGGCTTCACCCTAGCGTTAATCAATGCTGTGATTGGGGTGCATTCACTAGCACTCGCGAATCGCTGGGTGAATAATAGCTCCTTTTCTGCGAAAGTCTTGACGGGGTCATTTGGAAGTTTAGAGTACCATTCAAACGCTGTCTCCGACAAGCTGCTAACAAACTGACGGAGAAAAAGTTTATCATCACCACCGGTGTTGCCGCAAAGAGCCCTGAACTGAGCGACATGTTGATGGGGATTGTCTGTCCCCTTGTATACATGAAATTTAGGGATCGTATATCCCGGCGGGTACTTTATTTGGTCATACCAGCCTGGATATGGTCGCCCAGTTTTAACGACTTGGCCGGCCGCTTCATTCGCCTGGTGAGCTCGTATTTGCTGAGCAATATAGTCATCCAGAGCGGCCTTAGAAATAGTTTCCTCTTTGGCTGCTGAAAGAGCCGGAGGAGGGTTCGATGTCTCCCCTCTGTCGTCTTCAATAATGATCGGAGGGTCTTCAGCTGGAGGATCCGGCTGTAACATCATCCCGACCATGTCTTGGAAGAGAAGCGCCATTCGTTTTATGTTGGCAGCTTGTTCTGCAGCTTCTCTGTCCTTCTTTTCGAAGACTCTGCGTAGGAAGTCAGCATCGGTTTCTTGTTCGTGACGCTGCTCTGATGACGCCTCCGGGCTTTCTTTTGGCCCGGTGAGTGCAGCCATTTGTGTCAGCATTTCCTAAAGCTTCTGCTGCTGCTCCTGGGCTTTTGTCATGGATCGGGTGAGCGGTCGGTGACCCGTCGAAGCGCGGCTTTCTTCTTTTCCGGAAGCCATGTAAACAGTATGCACCGTTATGCCCTCAGACTTGGGGCGTTTGGGCTCAGCGTCTTTGTGGTCTGCCACGTTCACAGGGGCTTTCTCTAGCCTCCTTTTCTTTTGAGTGGTTAACGTTGAGGGGGGCGTTGCTGCGGGCACCCAGGTAGTTGTTGTCCTTTGCGGCTTGACAGGACGGTTCTCTTCCTGTTGAACCTTCAGCTTCTTCTGGACCCGTCGCCAGACTTTGTAAACCTTGGAGGACAGCCGCTGAGGGGGCTTCTCCGGCTTTGTTTTTGTAATTTTCTCCATCAGTGGAGGAGATCTCTTCAGTACGACGGTAGGAGAGTTTCTTCGCACTTTGTTCAGCAATTCAAAGTTGTTCCGGGTTGGAACAGCAGCATTGACTTCCACCGTTGGGGCTGGTGGACTTAGCCCAGAGGGGGAGTTGCCCCCAGCCTTTCTTACTCGGCGCCAGTGGCGACGGCGAGCATGTCGCGCAAATGGCGTTGGTTCGGCTATAGGGATGGCTTCGTCATGCCCCCTGTTCTGGTGAGGCGCTGCTGGTACCAGCCTCTTGAAGATCGACATCCGTCGAGCAGCAGTGTCTAACCTGTCAAAGACAGACCTCTGGACGGGGGAAGTAGCTTCGAGGACTTTGACTGGCGTGGGAGCCGGAGCAGCCAGTCTTGTGAAGACCGACCCTTTGGCAGGAGAAGCCGCCTTGACGACTTCGGGAGCAGGGATGGCTATCCTCTTCGAAATAACCTTTTCTGGAATTGCAGGCTTCATCATGGGCCCACATGAACTTTGGCCTAATCTGGCGAAGACTGAGGCGCCGGAGCTGGACGACCCATTGAGAGGGGTCGCAGTAGTGGTAAGTTGATCGAAGACCGACTTCTTTGGGGCTTCTTGCGGCAACATCGGGGCATTGAAGCTCATTGGTGGGATTATAGTCCCAAAGAACAGCCCAGTGGTGGCCTGAGTTTCTTGGTCCACCGGCATCATGAACAGGGAGGCCGCTTGAGGCCCGTAAGCTATGCCTCCAGATGAGGCAGAACGCGAGTTGCAGTTGCAGCTGGAACACTTCGCGGAAGTAGACGCCATTGATGTTTCGTTTTCTGCGCCAAGCAAGAAACCAAATCTTAGTACCTCAAATCCAAGGGCAACCATATCAAACCGTGATTCATTCGCAAACACGACACATGAAGTGTGGAGTGGAAAGAGGAAAAGGTCCCACCGGGAGTGCCAAAATCTGTTCCCCGCCGAAAGACGCGACCGGAACGTTGGGACGTCCGGGCCTGAATTCCGAGGGCAGAGGCTAATTGGTGATATCCGTCCACCTCTCCGAAGATGCCAAGTTGATTTATGACACCATATATCGAAGGTTTAAACGGATACGGCCGATGTAGCAGACTTCGTCAGATTCCCCCTCGTTGAGGGGTTTTTGATTGTGGGGACGCTCTTCCCTGCAGGCGCTAGCCCCTGCAGTTAATTACGCTACCGCATTGCGGTAACAACTTTCTCCTTCTCCAGATGGTCACTTCGTGTCGTGGGTATTTTTTTTGTTTGTGGTTGCCTGTAGATTGTATACGGAGACTAATTTATGTTGTCGCTCGTAGGGCGTGGATTAGTCCAACTCCGTATCTTCTTAGATTTGGGTTTGGAGGTTGGGTTTAAGGATACGTTAGCCCCATTTGGGACTAAGATCAACTTAAACGTTTATTAAGGATACGTTAGTCTAATTTTTAGACTAAGATCAACTTAACATGATCGTTTAGATCCAACAAGAGAGTAATTGGGCTCTATTGTTTAGTTTAGTGACATTGCGGTCGATTACCAGTTTAAGGACATGGTGGTCCAGTACCTGTTTAAGGACATGGTGGTCCAGGTTAAGGACATCGTAGTCTGTGGTTTTAAAGGGACCCCACAGTCCGAGGTTAAGGACATCGTAGTCCATGGGTTTAAGGACCCCACAGTCCAGTTTATTGACATCATAGTCTGTGGAATGTATGGTTGTCGGGACCCGTCACCTCTCTGAAGACGTTGAAGGATTACAACGACAAATATCAGAGGAGTTCAGAGATGTACCCTTGAACCAATTTTGGTTGGGAGATCTATAGTCTAATTTGGGACTAAAGTCTGTTAAAAGGTTTATGAGCATATGGGCTCAGTTGATATGAGTTGAGGACTTACGGCCAATATTGGGCTAAGTCCAATTAAAATGTTTAACATTTTATTGTTCTGGCTATTGAGCCTTTATTTGGGCTTGGCCCTTTTAATAATGCTGAGCATTAGATCTTGACATTTTTTGTCTTGTATTGAATGCATAGCATTTATCATAACAATGTGTGTTCTGACAGCGCGCCACGTGGCGCGTCAGGCGCTTTGCGCCAATTAAAGAGCGCATTGCGCTTCTGCCAAGTAGCGCACACGAAGAGGACACGTGTCGCGCTTTGCGCTATCCGCTAGTTTATAAGCGCATTGCGCTTTCAATTTGTGAGCGCGTCGCGCTAGTTTAGTGGCGCACCAGTGAGCGACACGTGGCGCGTTTAGCGCTGAGCGCCAGTCCATGAGCGCAGTGCGCTATTTCAGAAGCGCAAAACGCAAGTTGCATATGTGGTTGACACGTGGCACGTTTTGACACTGAGTGCCAGTCCAAGGAGCGCAAAAGCGCAGTTCATGAGTGTAAGGCACTTTTCAGTAGCGCAAAGCGCAGTTCATCAAATTTATGATCAGAAAACAAGTTTATGTTCCTTTTAAAGGAGGCCTTGCCTCAAGAACAACAGTTCTTCTTTTTGAAAGGTCTTGCCTTTGTAGATCAATGATCTATATGAAGAATATGTTCTTCTTTATTATTTGATGAGATCTATTGATCTCTTTTATGAAAGACCTTGATCTTTTTTAGATCTATGATCTTTTTTAGAAGACAGTTCTTCTTTTCATAAGATGATTTCATCTCCGTGTTCATAGTTCATGTTCTTTACCTTGAAGAAATGATCTTCTTTTGCAAAAAGCTTGCTTTTCTTTCTTTGAGTTTTCTCAAAGTTTGTAAGGTTTTTTTTAATCTCAGACTTGAAGTCTTGGGGCCTTTATATAGGGCAAATTGATTTGTTAAATCAGTTAAAGAGATCTTTCTCTGATTGATTTGGGGATGTTTCCCCACCATTAGATCTTTGATCCCAGGGCTTCTGTTTTACAGAAGGCAATTTTCTTGTTTTTAACAAGATTGATAAAATCTTTCCATAACAGAATTTTAATTCTGATTAATTAATGATTTATCATTATTAGATCTTTTGATCTAAGGGTGGGGAATTTTTTAATTCCAGCGCTGACGCACCCGTGCTTTGCACGTGGTGCGCTGCTCAGAGCGCAGCGCAATTTGCACTAGCGCACCTACGATTGATACGTGGTGCTCTGCCCAGAGCGCAGCGTAGCCTGCGCTAGCACACGGTGTCTTACACGTGGCGCGCAACGTGCCTAGCGCTAGCGCACACATGGTGCACCGCCTAGGGCGCAGCGCACCTGGCGCTAGCGCATCCGTGTTTAACACGTGGCGCGCAGCGTGCCTAGCGCTGGATCTGAAGCGTTGTTTCAATTTTGAATTTTGAATTTCAAAACAGAGCTTTGCTCTGATTGGGGGAAACGGAAGCGTCGCTTCATTTCAAATCTCGGAATTTGAACAGAGCTTTGCTCTAATTGGGGAAACAGGAGGGTATGTCTTTTTTGGGATGTGCACATTCTCGGTCTCATCCTGCAAGCGCCTTAAAGTTTCAGCCAATTGCGCTGCTTCCTCAGCGGACGAGCCAAGTTAAATAAGACCAGCGTCCGACTCCTCCATAGCAATCGGTTCGTCTTGAATGAACGGCTCGGACTCAAGCAAGGTGTCCAGTAAGCCAGTGACCGATCTTTTCCTCCTCTTAGAACTTGTGCTAGCGCTAGCAGAAAAACGCTTCCTTCCCCTCGGCGCTTTGGCGCGACGTTGGCCAACCTCGCTTTCGGTATTCCCCTTTGGCGATACCACCGCGGATGACACTTCCATTGATGACGCTGCCACTGATGGCACTACCGCTGGCGCTTCATTGGAAGCCTTTGCTTTGGCTCTAGTGCGCACCGGCATACCAGCAGGGCCGCGTTATTCTGACGGAACACCAAGTAGCCCGGCCTAATCGAGTACATGTGCTTGATCTCCTTAGGATTTAAAGATGACACTTCACCTTTCGACAGATCAAACAGCTGCTGGATGGGCCCGCGGGAGCAGAGAGGACTCGGTCGCTAAAAACCATCCCACCCTCGTTGGAGTACGGTTTAAGCAGCACGCGGAGGGCTCTTAGATGGGTCGGATCAGGAGCGGAAGCATCCACCAACCTCATAACTCATGGGAAGGTATGGGAGTCATAGAAATCTGGCCGCCGATGTGCTGCGAACGCTCCCAGTACATGCATCTCGATCCACGACGTGAAGTAGTGGAGGGAGGAATTCACGACATCTGTACCTAGGGTCGAAGTGTTGGCCGCAACACTTAAGCCATGATAAAGATGCGACAGTCCCGCAATGCCAACGGCTAACCGTGCCCCTTCAGCTACGCGATGAGCAGGGTAGAAGACGGTGGCTTTCATGAAGCGTCGATGCATCGGAATGGCAAACCAACTGAGCCAAAGACTGATGAAGCCAACAAAGAAGGTCTCTACGTCCATGCCAGGGGCCGCAATTGCATCGAAAGGCACGGCCGGTGAGGCTGGAATATAAAACTGCGGCAAGTCCTCTTCTTGGCCGACAGCTTATTCAGCCCAAACCCAAAAGGGTCATCAATGTTCGCAAACTTTGGAGCCTCTTTTGATAAAGCATCTTCACAGAGAAAACAGACGATAAAGCTCTTAAAGGTGACGCCCTGTCCCTCTGACTTCACGAACAGCTTCTCAAAAATACCCAGAGTCTTGATTAGACTGGGGTACTTATGACGGACAGCGTTTTCAGTCGTCAAGCCGTCAAGCATAGTAGGCACGGTCGTGAACACATACTCATCGGGAGGCAGCAACTCTTCATAATGCTCTCCCCTGATCGGCAATCCAGAGATCTCGCGGAACTCTTCTAATGAGATCGAGACCTCAGGATCCCCTAGCACGAAGGTATTGGTGGGAAGATTCCATTGGTTCAGGAAAGTTTTAACCCACCAAACATGAGGGGCCGGGTAATGAAAAAGAGACGCATACACTACTTGATATAACCCAACTTTCTGCAACCGTGCGCGGTGGGCAGAGAGGACATATCGAGCCCAGGGAAGATAGCCGACTGGGTGGCGAGGGGTAAGCCCTACCTTATAAACTTTCCCCCAGGGTTAGGCTTCACCTTGACAGATGCGGCGCCCTAAGATATCTATAGACGACAAGGACTGGTTGGGTATCCCGATTGTTGATGGCTTAAGACGGCCTGTAGGAGTCCAATTAGCCACCTCCACCGCATAAGCAGTCTGCGGGCGCTCCATCAGCGATATTGGGCGAAGAGGCTCTATTGACACCTCACAAGTAAAGCTGCAGCGGCCCCGGATGATGTGCCAATACCAAACTCCCTATAAGAGAAAACTAGTACAGTCCCTGTCATGGGCCCTGATCATCGCCATAGCCTCCTCATCCGATAGCGATTGCGGGAAAGCGACGTCCAAGTGAGTAAAGGGAAAGTAGGGAAGAGAAGCCATTGTTCCTGAAATAAGGGAAAGAAAAACCATTAATAAAACAAATATGTATATAATAATAGAAGAAAATGACAGAATATTTGTTCCATGGGACCGCTGACTGCGAAACCAATGGACCCCACAAAATCAATATGGCGGCTCACCAATGATGAGGCAAGATAATCTTTGCAAGAATAAAAAAGGATTCTCATTAAATGGACATTGGAATTTAAACAACTTTTAACATTCTCAAAGAAAAATAAGGTCTATCAAAATACCCAGCGGATTAAAATCTGCAAAAAAAAATGAAAATATGCCCAAGAACGCCAGGGAATAAATTTCCCAAAGGGCTTCTGGATCTTTCAGAGCTAAGCTCTGTAATGAGGAATTAAATTCCTTGTAAACAATGGAATTAAATTCCAAGGAGCTTAAAAGATCGGTGACAGGGTAAAATCCTAAGAGGAGGATCAACGATCCCCATTGATTTAAGATCTTAGAATCTACAAAAAAAATATGTGATTTGGATTTTTAAGAAACCAATCTAAGAGAAGAGCAACGCTTTGTCTCCGGATTTAAAATCCACGATGAAGAGAACAAAAAAAGGGGGGTTCCATTCATGATCCTTACCAAGGAAATTTTTTTAACAGAGTTTAACTCTGAGATTCCAGTAAGCAGAGAACTAAGCTCTGAAGAGGAGAATTAAATTCTCGAGAAAATAACCAAGGAAGAAGATGAAGGAAATTAGGCTTCCTAAAGACAAGACCCTTACAGTTATAAGAAGTAATAAGGGCAGTTCATCTCCCCATTCTCCTAGGCAATCCAACAGCTATAAAGGTGACAACGTTGCACTCACATGCAAGCCACGTGAGAACAACGCTGTGGGGGCATTTGTTCCTTTAGAAAAAAAAGAATGAAAAGGAGAAGAAAGAGAGAAAAAGTGATGGGAAAATTTCCACTAATAAAACATCACGTGCCCACACGTGAGCGCCTATATAAAGATTATAGGCGCTGGGTTTAAACAATTAATAGGCTGAAATAGAGCCTCACGCGTAAGCACGTGACGTCTATATAAAAAGTATATAGACGCCATATTAAGACAAATGACATGCCAGAAAGGCTCACGTGTCAGCACGTGATGCTCTCTTTTCACTGTTGCACATACGCAAATGAGTTTAACTCTGTAGGGTCACGTGCTACACGTGAGTGGTCTCAAATGCCTTCTGAGCCGATAGAATTAAATTCTAAGTAGAGGGATCAAAACCCTATTTGGAAAATATTTCCTTGAATCTTTCTAAACAAGAAAGATCGCTCTCTGCAAAACAGAGCACCATTGGATTATAAATCTGATGGTGGATAAAAATCACCAAGCTACAGAATAAGCTCTGTATGGGAAAATATTTTCCCAATCTTGTTAAAAACAAGAAAAATATCTTCTGTAAAACAAAAGACCTTGGATAAAAAATCCAACGGTGGATAAAATCCCCAAATCAATTAAAAAATCTCTCAATGAGAGATTTTCTTAACTAAATCAACAAATTTACCTATGCTATATAAAGGATCCAAGACTTCAAATCTCAATGAGAGGAGACCCCCCATAAGATTTGAGAAACAAAAAAGAAGAAGAAGAGATCTCTTTTAGAAAAAAAACCCTAGATAAGAAGAAAGACATAGAGATCATTTTATCTCTTCTTCGCCGTTTCAAGAGTTTAACTCTTCTAAAAAGAACTTAGTTCTTCCTCTGGTTGAGATCTACAGAAGCAGATCTCCGTACAAGTTGAGAATTTAATTTTCAGCGGGGAGATTCTGTCATGCAGACTCAAAACTTAAAGGAAAGAACTAAGTTTGAAGAATTTAATTCTTCCCAAAGATATAGGAATTTAATTCCTCTGATAAAACTAGGGTTTAATCCTATAAAAGAATTTAATTCTTATCAAAATAAGGGATTTGAAATGCTCATAACTCATATCAAGATTTCCATGCATATAGAAGAAATGATTAGCGTTCAACGATATTACGACAAATCACGTGTTCCCACATGAACATATCTGAGGAACAAAAAGGAACGACTAAGATCGAGTCACGTGATTCTACGTGACCCCCTTAATAGTGCTCAGCACTTATAAAAGGAAAAGGGGAATAAATTAAAAACAGTTCCCATTTTGGGGCGCCTTACGTGCTCTCACATGACCCCCAATAGTGCTTAGCACTTATAAAAGGAGAAGGGAATAAATCCAAAGAAGCAATGCCCAATTTTCAGGCGCCTCATGTGCCACACGTGAGCGCTCCAAATTTCAGTGTTTAACACTACTTAAAAGCCTCACGTGGGAGCACGTAAGTGCCAAACAAATATCAGTGTTTAACACTATTGTAACGTTTTAGAAATCGTTTTGTGAATTTTCCCGTTTTAGGGCAAAATTGTCGGTTTTTCTTGTTTTAACCCGATTTCGATCAAACGTCCGTATAAGCTTACCGACACCTAGTTTGGCTAAAATAAACCTTGTGCGTGAACTTTGGGAGTATTTGGGAGGTTTTGGTTCAGATAGAATTTTTCCCAAATAAAATATTATTTTAAGCGGTATTTTGTGCACGTAAATCGGGAAATTTTTTCTCTTGTGAATAAATTAATTTTGTCACTAGAATTATTTTAGAAACTTCTTTTTAAATATCTAGATATTTTTGGAGTGCAAAAGGAATTATTTTAAAAAGAAAAGAAAAGGTGTAAAGGTGGCAAAGTGCATTTATTAGCTTTTATTACTCATTTTCCTAGCAATTTCTTCACCCAAAATTCACAAAAATACCCCCAACCTCCCTATGGCCGAGCCTTATCTCAAATTTCTGTCCAAAATATTTCCCAAGCTCATTTCTTCATTATTTCTTCAAAATTCTTCAAAAGAATTCCAAAAATAAATCCAAAAATAACTATATAAAAATTAAACCATCATTCTCTTCACTAAGCTTGTTTGGATCTTCAACAAAACATTGGTTTTGGTGGCTAGGGTTGATGAAGCATGTTGGTTTTGTGAGTTCTTGAAGTGGTATAAATTCTATCCTTAATCCTTAATTCATTGCTTTAATCTTAATCTAGCTATATTAGCTAGCTAATTATGTATTTTGTATAGCTTTTAAATCATGATTAATTCATTTATTTTTGTTTTAAGAAATTCATGTTAGGGTTAAAGTTTGTTTAAGTGATTAGTGTTCATTTAAAGTGTTAATTTGTGCTTTGGAAAAGATTAACCTAGTAGAAAATATTAATTTTTGCTAATGAACACTTTGGTTTAATTATGCAAATTGCTTACTAGGTTTTTGCTAAAACATAATTAGCGAGTGTTAAAAATATAGGAATGGTTTAGATAGCTTAGTTAAGCTATTTTAAGGTGTTTGTAATCGCTAGATATGCGTTAGCTTGAAACTAGTGCGAAATATTGCGATAGGTCGCTTACTAGGTTTCGGGGTTTTTCCGACGTAGGGTTCGTTTGGTCGTTGCGAGGTTATATCTAGTGTATTCCTCGTAATTTTTGTGTTATGTTGCGCGATCAGGACGATCGGGGTCCAGACTTGGTGTTTTGTAGTTTAGCGACCCCAATTAGGGTTTTGGCCGGTATCGTGCGCGATAGATGCGCTAAGCGCGCAGTGAAATTTTCCGGGCGTTTTCATCGTATTTCGTTGTCTTTTCGTCATTATAGGATATTTAGCTTATGTGTTGTATTTATGAAATTTTAGGTTCGCAAGCAGGGATTTCAGGTGCTGCGGACAAGGGGAAGCAGGTGGTCGGATTTTCATAGCTCGAGACCATCGGTGAGTAGATTTAACATCTACGGGGAAATCGCCCGTATGGCGTTATGCGTCGGGGCGAATTTGATATGTTAGCTGCATAGTATTTGCATATTCTTTACTTTCATATGAATGTCATTGCATAGCATTATCTGTTGTACTTGACTCGTACCTTTAGATATAACACATTACTGACGGTTCATGTTGCACGAGCGCTAAATATTATGCTACACCCACATCGTCAGTAATTGCCATGACACGCACAAGACGATATATATTGTTGACACCTACATACGTGATACGATAGTGGATAGGGATAGTTGTGGTAGTAGCCCTTATCCCATTATGCATATGAGATATTGTTGATACTTACATACGTGACATTGCTTTGGGCAGGAATAGTTGAGGTAGTAACACTTATTCCATTTCATGTATACCTTACTATAGCTATATTATATATCATGCACTCATATTGACATGTACACCCACATAGTCTATTATAGTTACATGTATATCATGCACTCATATTGACATGTACACCGCATATTTTCGCTATAGTTGTATGTACCCCAAGTGGTATTGTTTGATATATGATATTGAGTTGTTGATCCTTGCACTTATAACTTGCATCATACATACTAGCTTACATGTAGATACTTAAACCTTGCTACAATTACATGTACACCTTATATGATGCTGCATTGTTTTTCGGAGGTTTTGGGAACCGCAAGATATATTCTAAAAAGCTGGATCATTTAAAGAGCGGTTTTCCCTTTATATGCTCATATTGATGTTTTATGTTACATATATCAGTTTTACGTGAATTTTACGCATTGAGATATGGATTTCATGTGATTATGGATTTGAGGACCGTGGGGGATATTTTCAAGAAAACCATGTATTGTTTGAAAACCCGGTTTCTCTTGATATGATATTTCAGTGCGTCCACCATGTGATTTCTCGGTTCTGAGATTTGGCTTGTGATACCCGATTCGAGGAGCGGGAGGCACCGTCTGCGGGTACATGGTGGACCCGGTATGGTACCCCGAGGCGAGTGGTGATTTCGTGGTGTAGACGATAAGCCTGGCAGTGGGACCACTACCTACCGGTGATTGTATTTAGACTCGGCGGTTATCATGGGGATACCGACCGGAGTGAGATATGACATATCGTCAGGGCCAGTCATGGTGACAGCGCCTGAGTTATGAGGATTTACGTGTCGATGCTAGACACGGGTTTCATGATGTTTCGAGTGTCGGTGTTTGACACTCAGGTTTTCGTGAGATTTACAGGATGTGAGGGCCGATCTGAGGATGCGGTGCCTGAGGATTTGGGATTTGATGTGTCAGTGAGGGACACTGGTGTTTTTCCATGCTGATGATTTTTGCATGAGATTTTATATTATATCATCCCACACTCAGGATTATGTTGATATGCATTGTTTCATGTAGTTGTAGTACCCTGATGATGTACCTTTACATGATTGTTGCATATTCACTTATCATACTTATGCTATCGGATTACATGTGATAGATAGATCGTTGTTCGTGCATACTTGCAATTACTGTATGATGTTATTTACTATTCACGAGTTGGCAACTCACCCCCGTTGTGCCATGGTGTTTTGCAGGACTTACTCTCTGAGTAGTCGCGGCAGGGCGTCTTCTCATCTCTACTTTTGCGGATACCGCTACGGTTGGCTGTGAGGCCTTGCTTTTAGGCAGGTTGCGGTTATCTGTTTGTACATTGTATATCTTTTTGTTGGATCTAGTATTCTCCATCTACCACTGTTGTATATGACTTAGAGACGACTTGTGAGGATTCATTGTTGTATTTTGTGGTGACTTTGGGTGCCATGCTCGTGGGAGCCGGTTTTGTTGAAAAGTTTTACTTCTTTATGCAGTTTTCTTTTATATTTCTTCGCTTCGGCGTCGTATATATGTTGTGGTGGTTGTCTCCGCCGTTGGGCGTGATTTGCTCCCGTTTGGGATGCTTTTATTATTATCTATGTTGTACCCATTTTCGGGGTTAGTTTTTACAAAGGAGGTGCTGCTGAAATTTTTAAGAACGAAAACTAAACTTAAAGATTTTTACTTGAAAATTTTCGAATGTTTAAAACTATGTTTTTTTTTCCGTTGATCCAGTTTTGGGTGGTTTAGATTTCTGGGTTTCGGCTTACTTGAGTTGCGTACGCCTGTAGACGTTACGTAGTTTAAGTGCCGGTTACGGGCCAAATTTTGGGTCGTACAACTATGAGGAGGCCAACCTTAGCCTAAATTAGCCAAGTCTCCTGAGGCCAAAAAAACCTTTTAACCATCAATCAACCGAGCCCTCCTATACTCAGGTCTTCCCAAATCGATCTTAGTTCCAAAGATGACTAATGATCTCCTGACACATGGCATCTAAAATGATGTTCGTTCCACCATGATCTCTCCCTTCAATCTGGAGTTCGGTTCAAGGGTACATCTCTCCACACCTCTGATACATGTCGTTGTAATTCTTCAACGTCTTCAGAGAGATGGAGGGTCCTGACAACCAACAGCTTTTTGGTGCACTCCCAAACCCATGAGCACATTCCTATGGACCGCAATGTCCTTATACTAGCTATGGACCGCAACGTCCTTAAACTAAAGCAATAGAGCCCAAATGCTCTTTTGTTGGGTCTGAATGACCCCAAAATCATGTTGAGTAGATCTTAGCCTAAAATATGACTAACGTATCCTCAACAAACATTTAAGTTGATCTTAATCTCAATCGAGATTAACGATCCTTAAATCAACCCAAACCTAAATCTAAGAATATACGGATTTGGACTAATTCACGCCCTACGGGCGACAACATAAATTAGTCTCCGTATACAATCAACGGGCAACCAAAAATAAAATAAACACACACGACACGAAGTGGCCTTCTGGAGCAGGAGAAAGTGGTTACCGCGATGTAGTAACGTAATTAACTACAAGGGCTTGCGCCTGCAGGGAAGAGCGTCTCCACAATCAAAAATCCCTCACAACGAGGGGGAATCTGACGAAGTCTGCTACAACGGCCGCATCCATCCAGACCTCCGATACACGGTGCCATAAATCAACTTGGCATCTTCGGAGAGGTGGACGGATAAAACCAAATAGCATCTGCCCCCAAATTCAGGCAAGACTTCTGTCTTTCAGGTTTTCGGCGGTAAACAGCTGTCACGCCCCGCTTCCCAGTGGACGGGAAGGTGACACGGCGATGCCCGCTACGTATTTACACAGAAGTAAACACGCTAAGCGTATCTAAGCAATATAAAATAAATGCACACAAGTGACAATATGTAAAAGAACAACAACTTTATTTATTTAACATTCTTTTTACAATACAACTGAAATGTAAATATATAGAATGAAAACAATGCCTAAACAATGGCATAACTGAGATGGAAATAAAATATGTATAAGTGGCTACGGCTCTGGGTCTTCAGTGTACTGCTCAGGGGCCTGCTTCAATTGCTCCTGGCTGGTCTCGTACTCTTCAGCGTCGGGTCCTCCTGACAACATTCCAAAAAAGAAGAGAAATAGGAATGTCGTCAGCGAACAATCGCTCGGTAAGTCCCAAAGATGAGGAGAGATAGAATAGACAGAAGGAGAGTATAATTTGTTAATGTTTTATTATGATATTAGCACAGTTGTTTGTATCTTGGTACAGAAAATGCCAGTGTATACGAGAGGAGTCCAACTTATACCGTGGAATTTGGTAACCCATAGTACAAGGCTCCGTCGATAATACCACGGAACAATGGCATGGATGTAATTACGTCTTAAGTGACCACCTCGTGCCACCTTTAACATGTTCCGTACCAGTCTAGCCCTTTATAAACCCCGTAATGTATTATGAATTGATTGTAATGATTGTACTGGTTGTATTGTATTATCTTGTATTGTAAATTGAAAATGGAAGACTTTCCGAAACCATGATCAGTAAATGAAATGGAAGTAATGGATAAACATGTAGATGGAGTATATCCATGGATCGGTTCAGTCAATATAGATTGATATAGATTGAATAGACAGATTCATGTTGAGTTGTAGTTTTATACTTGAATCATATTCAAGTCAGATTGATTAGATTGAGACTCGGTCTAAGTCAGACACTTAAAAAAGAAATTGAATCTTGAATTAGGTTTTGATGTTATCGGTAACTACTGCACATGGACGACAGGATTTATGTCTTTTTCAAAGACAATTACCGTATTAATAACACCGTTTGCTAGATTGTCTACCTTAGATAGACAAGCACCCACTTTCTCCGGCTCCCTGAGGCTCGAGAGAATTGGTCCCGCTTAAACCTATATTTATTAGGGTCCGTATTGTAATTTATATAACTTGAGGGGGTTTTATGTAAAAATAATTTTGGTATAATTTCAAAATACTCCTCAAGTATTATCGTCTTTAGGGTTATCATAGATGTATATTTTAAAAATATGAAATTTCTAGTGAGTATAACCTAGTTTTCTTTGTATATGGTATTTTATTGAAATATTGGAATTGTTTTGTATTTGGTTGGTATTTCATGTAAACGTGATTCCTTTGATTTGGAAAACTTGGAATGTTGTATAATATTTAAAATAAATCTTTTTATAATACATTTATATATTTATAAAAATAATTTTTAATTTATTTTTCTAGAAATCTCATTTTCTTAAAAATGGTATTAGAAATTCCATCGGAATTCGAATGCTCCTAGCGAAGGTCTGAATTCCGCTCTACTAGGCCCGAGGACATGCGATAATCCACACCATCCCGATACGGGGTTCCCCAAAAGTGGGTTGTAGATACGTAATTGCAAGGAATTGATTTAACACCGTTTTAAAGAATTGGTTTTACAAGTTGATGGTATTTATTTGAAATATCGTATTATTCCATAACTATGATCCCAAACTTCCATTGTGCTATGTTAAAAATGTGTATTGTGATGAGATAGGTCATTACCTCGTGAACTATCTAAAGGTTTTACAGGTTTTATGTTGTTTTATGTCGGAAATGAAATATGTGGTATTTTACTGTAAAACTACAATAAAAGTTGCAATAAGGATTATTTTGAGATGAAAATTGTTTTAATGGGTTTGTTAATGTTTGTTAAACATTCTATGAGAGTATGGTATTTTCTTGTTTAATAAAAATAGAATTTTAAAGAAAAACCGAATCGTAAGTCGGATTAACTCCGTTTCCGTCGGGTTTTAGAATTTGAAAGTTTTAGAATAGAGAAAGAGGGGGGAAGAGGGGACTTACTGGCTTGAGATCAAGATAAGAGGTAGAGGAAGCTACGGAATACTTCCGGGCGTCGTTTCGACGCCGGAATCTCCTTGGATCGTCGCTGGAACTTCACCCTTTTGCTAACTCCACTTGTACACTAAAGGACTTGAGAATTTGGTAGAGTTTTGATAATGAAATTCTGGTGAGGAGGGGTGAAATATGGTGTGGTATTTATAGGAAAAATTAGGGTTTGGTGTGTTAAAGAATGTATTTAAAATTTTCATTAAAATTTGGATTTATTCGTGTTTTATTGTTCTCTGGAAATTGCAGAGAAGATAAACAGCCTAGGAGAAGTGGGATAGGCCAACAGGTGCAGGGGTGAAAAGATCAAGGCAGCACTACGGTTTAGACCGGAGGTACCGGGCATATCAGTGTTTTCGCCGGGTCTTTACCGGCGGGGTTTACTGGGGTTGGGTGCCACGTGTTGGTGTCGTCTCGTATACCCTCGTGCACATGTTTAAATAATCCGTGACTTTTTATTTTACGTGTAGTGCATGTGTAGACTTTTAGGCTTCTAAAAGATTAAAAGAAAATTTAATAAAAAGATAATATAGCTGATGGGATTTGAACTCAGGTGCTATGTTACAGTAGTGCAAGGCCTTACCAATGAGCTACAAGCTCTTTCTTGCTGTTCAAAAACAATTCAAACTTATAACTTGTGCTCAGACTTGTTGGAGATAGTGCCCTCAGAGTCAATTATTGGATCACAGGCACGTGATTGCAATGATTGAGGGAGGACCTATCCCGGTAGGACAGTCTTACTCGAGATGATAGTATGCTATCTGGTTTACCTTTATCATCGTGTACTGCTTCAGGTGACCTTACAGGTCGCTATTACACGCTGATAGAGCCCCTGGGATTCTTGCTTGACTGCCGGCAGTATGATGGCGATCATATACGTGAGAGCTGGTGGTCTATAAGCACATCCTTGAAAGGTCCCTAGTCGTGGGAGTTTCGAGACAGGGCATCGATTCTCCAGAGTAGACTAGTGTATACAGTCGAGACCCCGACGAGGGGTGGTGGCCGGTCTCACAAGCCACTGGTGTCAGTTGGTTCACCTAAGATGTATACAGGTGCTCATTGGGTTATGAGTACACCGGACAGGACTCGCCGGGAACCTGCTAGTTGGGATTATACCAGACGTCAGATAGCAGTTCCCAGGTGACATGTGTACAGGTTAGTTCATCGACCTGAGATCGTCATTTGTCTCGTGTGAGTTCCCACTGTGCTTTGATTACTACCCTACCACGGCTCAAAGGAGTCGTGCAAACAGGTTTTAGTTGGGTACAGTCCCGAGCCACATGGAGGCAGTGAGCGGATCTGCAGGGGTTCGTCTCTTCCGGTATTGGGGGTGAGGTCGCGCTGTGTCTAGGAGAGCCATTACGCAAAGCCCTCGGCCGAGGCAGGAGATTTACTGGTAGGTATTCCAGTAGTATCTCAGGGCGTTCTGGGCTACGCTCCGACACGACTTGTACCGCTTTTGGGGGTCTGACTTTTACCAACCCCCTAGGCCCGCCATGCGATACTCATAGACGAACGGACCGGACTGTACGGATATTGTCACTGATAGGCTCAGTAGGGTGTCAGGATGAGTTCGCTCATCGACGTCCCTTTTGGTCAATAGCTGGTGGCCCGTCACGTATTGGCTAATACCTCTGACGTGCTAGTGGTTAAATCCACAGCCATAGTATTGACGAGTCTTTAGAGTCCACCACACTTACAGTTATTCAAGCTTTCGGGCGAAACGCTGTAGAGGCCGTATGGAGATATGGCAGGGTCTGATCAGATACGTGCGGTATTGCACGGATCAGGATCGGACGGTTTGTACTAGTGGCTGTTTCCTGATTTAAAATCAGGAAAGCTTCTGGGAAAAGCTTCAAAAAGGGGTCACGTGTTGGCACGTGACACCTAAAAGGCATCATCAAGTCAAGTGCAGTTTCCTGACTACGCTGAAGAAAATGGGCTTCAGAAAGAGTCACGTACTCCCACGTGACCAGGGTCACGTGGCGACACGTGGCATTTAAACGCAAGCGTCAAAAGCACACAAGTTCTCTGATCAAGTCAAGAAAAGGCTTCAGAAGAGGTCACGTGTCCCCACGTGACCAGGGTCACGTGTTGGCACGAGACGTTCAAGACAGCAGACTCGTTCTCCAGAAGAACCGAAGACAGAGAGTTCAAACAAGGGTCACGTGCTCACACGTGACCAGGGGTCATGTGGTAGCACGTGACGCTTAGGCAGCGATCAGAAGACAGAGCGCAAAAGAAAGGAAAAGGCTCATTCCAAAGGGGGTCACGTGCCCACACGTGACCATGGGTCACGTGGTCACACGTGATCAGCTTTCAAAGCCCATTTTGTCAAACAGAATTAAATTCTGAAAGAGAATCAAATCTTTCCAAAGGAAAGCGGCTATCTGGAACCGATCGAATTAAAGATTCAGAGGTGATAAAATATCATCTATCTATGGGAAAATCTCGGGTTTGGAAAGATTTCCCCTTTAAATCTAACCAAAATAATAAGGGAGAATCTCTGGATTTAAAATCCAATGGTGAATAAAATTCACCTAATAATCCAAAGGTCCAAAATGAATGATGAATGCAAATCAAATCTCAATGAAGATTCGTCAAAAACTGATTGATTCGGCTGCTTCTCCTATAAATAGGAGCCAAGAGACATACATACAGATAGATGCGCAGAGAAGAAAAAAGAAAAAAGGAGAAGAGCTTTGATACTTTGAAAAGACTCGGATCTTCTGCGAAAAAACCCTAGGTAAGAAAGGGAAGGCCTTTTGAAAGAAAGAGAATTTAATTCTCAACAGAGTTTAACTCTGATAATGTAAAAACAGAAGAACATATTTCTTCTCTCTTTGATGGAGGATCTGCAAAGTGCACATCTCCCCTTAAGGTTGAGAATTTAATTCTCAATGGGTTGAGATCCTGCCATGCAGATCCAAAACATGGAGAAGGAATGCAAGCATGAGAATTTAATTCTCACAGAACTATAGGAATTTAATTCCTTTAAAATAAAATTAGGGCTTGACCCTATATCATGGGAATTTAATTCCTTCAGAACAAAAAAGAAACAGGGTTCAACCCTAATTAAAGAACTTAGTTCTGTTGAAACAACGGGAATTTAATTCCCTTAATCATCATTTAACAGGGAATGGGGATTCAATTCCTTAAAAACTTTTATTAGGGTTTAACCCTATTCAGCCCTTCACATATATGAGGAATTTAATTCCTACAGAAAATTCAGAGTTAAACTCCATTCCAGAATACAAAGTCTTCGAAAGGAAGCAGGAATTTAATTCCTCTGAAATTTACAGTTCGAGGAATTTAATTCCTGAAAAAAGATTAACAAAGCCTCTAAACAAAAATATATAGAGGCAGGGTCACGTGTCATCACGTGACCCCCCCCAAGAGAGCTACAGAAAGCCCCTTTGAGGCAGCACCCCACGTGACCCACGTGACCCTCAGCAGAAGCTCTAATCCATAGGCATTTGAATGCCCATCACGTGATGGCACGTGATGCTCTGGAAGACGTGATAATCTCAGCAGAACAAAGGAAGGGAGGGCGCTCTCACGTGCTGCCACGTGACCCCTCTTACCTTAGTGTTTAAACACTAAACTAAAACTCTCGAACCCAGTGTTAAAACACTGTTGGGCCTTAGTGTTCAACACTAATTAAAAAGCTTTATTTGCAGTGTTCAACACTGATTACCTTAGTGTTTAAACACTAATCTGAGATCTTCATTTGCAGTGTTCAACACTGATTACCTTAGTGTTTAACACTAACCTGAAAAAACATTGTTGCTGGTGTTCAACACCAAATATTCTTTTAGTGTTAAACACTAACTTGTCAACCCCATTCCCAGTGTTCAACACTGACTGCTCTGTAGTGTTTAACACTAGACTTTGGCCCAATTGGCTTAAATGGATGGAGGCAAAGCCTCTCCTGGTTGGACTTAGCCCAAGATGGCCATAAGTCCTCAATTTGTGATTAATTGGTCCAATGGACTCATAACATAATTAATTCGTCTTGACCCCAAATTGGGCCAAGGTTTATTTAATCCACTCCGGTTCTAGGGTACATCTCTTCACTCCTTTGATACTTGGCATTGTAATCCCTCAATGCCGTCAAAGAGGTGACGGGTCCCGACGACCACACATTGATATGGACTGTGGGGTCCCTAAACTCATGTCTAATGCAAATTCCTGGTTACGTGGAACGCGGATAATGTCACTCTTTGACCCCGTGGAAAACGTCCAGAGCGGAGCCTGGTCCTCGCCAAGCACGGCAGTGAACCCGTGTGAAGCATCCAGAGCACAACGGACTGTGGGGTCCTTAAACCCATGGACTACGACGTCCTTAACCTTGACCGAGATGTCTTAAAACTAACAATGGACCGCAATGTCCTTAAACTACCCATGGACCGCAATGTCCTTAAACTACCCATGGACCGTAATGTCCTTAAACTAGAACAATAGAGCCCCGCATGCTCTTTTGTCGGATCTAAACGGTCCCGTTTAAGTTGATCTTAGCCTCAAAGATGGCTAACGTATCCTTAAACCTTCAAACAGAGTGGACTATAAATCCCCCCAATTGACTCCGGCTTGAGGGTACATCCTTGAACTCCTCTGACATCCGTCGTTGTAATCCTTCAACGTCGTCAGAGAGGTGACGGGTCCCGACGGCCATACATTCATGGACCACTATGTCCCTAAACTGGAACATTAGAGTCCAAACGCTCTTTTGTCGGATCTAAACGATCCCGTTAAGTTGATCTTAGTCACAAAGTTAGACTAACGTATCCTTAACAAACGTTTGAGTTGATCTTAGCCTCGAGTAGGGCTGACGTATCCTCAAACCAAAACCCCCCCAAACCCAAATCTAAGATAATACGGATTTGGACTAGTCCACGCCCTACGGGCGACGACATAACTCAGTCTCCGTAAACAATCCACGGGCAACGAAATACAAAACAGACACCCACGACACGAAGTGACCATCTGGAGAAGGAGAAAGTTGTTACCGCAATGCGGTAGCGTAATTAACTGCAGGGGCTTGCGCCTGCAGGGAAGAGCGTCCCCACAATCAAAAACCCCTCAAACGAGGGGGAATCTGACGAAGTCTGCTATATCGGACGCATCCGTCTAAACTTTCGATACGTGGTGCCATAAATCAACTTGGCATCTTCGGAGAGGTGGACGGATAACACCTATTAGCATCTGCCCCGAATCTCAGGCAAGACGCGGTGTCGCGCCGTCTTTCGGAGGGGAACAGATTCTGGCACGCCCGGTGGGACCTTTTCCTCTTTCCACTCCACACTTCGTGTGTCGTGACTCGCGAACCAATCGCGGTTCGCTAATGGTTGCCCTCGGGTTTCAAGATACTAAGAATTGGCGTCTGGCTTATTGCAGAAAGAAAAGGATCGATGGCTTCTACTTCCGTGAAAGTGTCCAACTGCTCAGACTGCAATTGCAACCAACGCTCTGCCTCGCCAGGAGGTATAGCCTACGAACCCCAAGCTGCCTCGCTATTCACAATGCCCGTGGAACAGGTCACTCGCGCCACCACAGGATTGTTCTTTGGGACCATGGTCCCGCCGACAAACTTTGCCGCTCCAGTGCTGACAACGGAGGCTCCCAAGAAGTCGGTCTTTGATCGTCTTACCCCTGCCACGGCTCCTCTCAACGAGTCGCCCAACGTCAACGCCTCGGTCTTCTCTAGACTGGGCCAGAAATCCTGCAGACCCATCGTGGGACCTACAATCTCAGAGGAGGTTGCTTCTAAGAAAGTGGCCGCTCCTGTCCCAGAAGTCGTCAAGACAGCCTCTCCGGCCAAAAGGTCGGTCTTTACAAGATTAACGGCTTCAGCTCCCGCTCCTACTACCCAAGGGACATCGGTCTTTGACAGGCTAATACCAACTGCGACCCCACGCCCAGACAGAGGGCAAAACGAAACCGTTCTTACCGCTGACCCTACACCGTCCGCTCGACACACTCGACGTCGCCATTGGCGCCGAGTGAGGAAGGCTGGGGGCAACTCCCCATCTGGGTTGACTCCATCAGTCCCGGTGGCAGAAGTCAATGCTGCTGTTCCAACTGGGAACAGCTTCGAAATGCTAAATAAAGTGCGAAGAAATTCTCCTACTGCAGTACTGAAGAGGTCTCCTCCCCCGTTAAAGAAGGTTGTGGAAATGGAGTCAGAACGGCCCCAATCTCCTCAACGGCTATCTTCCAAAATCTATAAGGTTTGGCGGCAGGCACGGGACTCGATCATCGATCCGAACTTCTCCCGCCGACACAAGAAGCTGAAAACCCAACCGGAAGCTGGTCACCAGGCCAAACCCCAAAAGGCTGTGGAACAACTGACTCATAAAAGAAGGAGGCCGGAGAAGACCCCACGGCACGCAACGACGGCTAAAAGCACTGAGCCCAGACACCCTAAGTCTGGGGGCATGGTGGTGCACACTGTTTACATGGCCTTTGAAAAAGAGGAAAGCCGCACTTCTACGGGCCACCGACCGCTAACCCGATCCGTGACGAAAGCCCAGGAACAGCAACAAAAGCTGCAAGAAATGATGAATGCTATGGCCGCGCTCACCGGGCCAAAAGAAAACCCAGAAACGTCCTCAGACGCACGCCGGGAGGAAGAAACCGATGCTGAATTCCTTCGCCGGACACTGGAGAAAAGGGACAAAGAGGCTGCTGAACAAGCGGCCAACATACAACGGATGGGCCTTCTCTTCTAAGATGTGATAGGAATGATGATCCAGCAGGACTTACCCGCCGAGGATCCCCCGATCGTTCTTGAAGACGACCGAGGAGAAACGTCAAATCCACCACCAGCCCTCTCAACGGCCAAGGAGGATGCAATCTCTAAGGCTGACTTGGCTGACTACATAGCCCAGCAAATCCGGGTTCACCACGCGACTGAGGCAGCTGGTCAAGTCGTGAAAACGGGGCGGCCGTATCCGAGCTGGTATGACCAAATCAAATACCCGCAAGGCTATACGATACCAAAATTCCACGTGTATAAGGGGACCGGCAATCCCCATCAACATGTCGCCCAGTTTCGGGCCCTCTGCGGTAACACCGGCGGTGATGATAAGTTGTTGCTCCGCCAGTTTGTGGGCAGCTTATCAGAAACGGCGTTCGAGTGGTATTCGGAACTCCCGAACGATTCCATCAAAACGTTCGCTGAAATGGAGTTGTTGTTCACTCAGCGATTTGCAAGTGCCAGCGAACGCACTCCAATAACTGCACTTATTAACGCCAGGGTAAAACCGGGCGAAACCTGGGTCCAGTACGCTATACGCTGGCGGAACTTGTGGTCGAGATGTGAGCAACGCATTGAGGAAACACCTGCGGTGGGCATGTTCGTGGGAACTTTATACCCCCACGCAACTATTTCCCAGTTTATGATGTTCTTTAAGCCAACCACATTCCAGGCCCTGATCGACAAGTTGGCTCAGATGGACCAGATGGGTCATAGACCGCCTACACCGAAGTCGGAACCTCGGAATGACAAGGGTAAAGGAAGAGCAACATTTGTCGCAAATGCCCAAGAGCAACCTAACGCCCCGAAACCGACAGATCAACTGGAGGAAAGACGTCGGTATTATAATGAGAAGATGAAGCGTCCCTACTCGTTCCCACGGGACAAGACGAAACGGCTATTCGAGCTGGCAATACGCAACAGACTTATAAACCTGCCAAATCCAAGGCGACCGCCGCAACCCACCGAGGTGAATAACCCTAACTATTGCCCTTACCATCAAACGGTAGGCCATCCGATTGAAGATTGCTTCGTCTTCAAAGGATGGATTGAAGACCAATACCTCCAGGGGAAGTTTGTACTGTCCGAAAAGTGGAAGGTGAACCCACCACAGCCGCATGCTCCGAGGAAAGTGGATACACCGGGGGCAACATGTTCTTTTATTGAAGAAGCTCCATGGGAGGTCGTGCTATCAACTAAAACCAAAAGAATGCTGAGAGACATTCATGCGTGCCCTGCGATCGAATGGAAGGACCCTCTTGAACCTCAAATTATCAAAGGAATGTTGAAGCCCCGCCCAACTACGAGGACTCGCGATAATGGCCCAAATACTCACGCCCAATCGTCAAAATCTTCGAAGAAAAAGAAGAAGAAATCCAAGAAGTCCGTGAAGCCTGGAAAAGAGCACACGAACTTGCAGAAACAAATCGACGCCCTGGAAGAGTACAATCAAAAGGCGCGAACTCCTGTCACACTGCAAGAGTTCCTCAACCACATCTTTCAAGAGGAAGATGATGGAGAAAGCTCGTCGGACGAATCCGAAGGATATGTGGCGAGTTGTAACGTAATCTCCCACTCGTTTACCGATGATGGGAAAACTCCTGGCATTGAAAAGCTGGAGACAGAGCCTGTACCAGAGCGTGCATGGCCAACAGATGAAATGATCGACGCTTTTCTAGACGAGATTCGTCTAAAATGTAAAGCGGACCACGAGCGTGAGATGGCCACATCGGAAGGAGCCAAATGCGGGCAGCCGAACGAAAGAGTTGAACTACCCCTGCCGGAGCATAAGGCATCCGAAGCAGACAAGAAGATACTCAAGACGAGGAAAAGGTTTGCCAAAGCCATGTCAATGGGAATGAAGCTACCACCCTCGGAAGGAAACACACACGATGGGGTAGAGACGCACCCTGACTATTGCACATATCATCGGAGAATATCACATCCCACGGAGGAGTGCGACGCCTTTAAGATATGGTGGCAAGGATATGTCGCTCGTCGGCAACATATTAAGCGCATGAAACGCAAAAGCCGTCGGGAGCGAAGAAGTACCGTCGATGGGCACAACAGAACGACTGGCAACTGTTACATGGTTAACGCCAGGGGGTCACAAGTTCTCACCTTCGGGAGCGACTCTGACGAAGAAATGGCTCTGGGCCCTCTCTTCAAAGAATCCGTTTTAGGGAAAGAGGAGGAATCGGAGATCTGCGAGAACATTCAGCTGCGCAACCGCACACTCCCAGAAAAGAATCTCGGGCCCGGGAATAGAAAAGATAAGGGAAAGGAAAAAGTCACTGAAGATATCACTTTAGATGACCAAGCCACGAGAGAGCTGGCTGCCAAAGACCCTCCTAGGAAGAGTAAAGTGGACTATAACATCCTCGCGCACCTAAGGAAACTACCTTCTCAGCTTAGCATTCTTGATGCCCTCCTATTATCAAAAGAAGCGCGAGACTCACTAATTAAGGCGTTACAAGAACCCGAGCAATTCCAAGCCTTCCTCGCCACTGAAAGGATGAAGGATGAACTGGAGGAAGTGCATACGGCCGACGTCACTTTCGGTGATGAAGACCTCCTTCTCGGGACGTGCGACCACAACCGGCCCCTATATGTCTCCGGATACTGCCATGATATCAAGATAGGCAAGATCCTGGTGGATAATGGATCATCCGTCAACCTCCTTAATGTTCGGGTGTTGAAGGAAATCTGCATGAGTGTGCAACACCTCGCTCGTGACAAAATTACTATCTCCGGTTTCGATTCACAATCGTCACGGACTCTCGGATCCGTGATACTAACATTACGCTTTGGACTTCTCGTCACAGACATCAAATTCCATGTCATTGACGCCAAGACCTGTTACAACGCCTTGCTCGGCCGCCCTTGGCTACACGAGTACAATATCATCCCTTCTACACAACATCAGTGTATGAAGTATTTCAAGGATGGTTTCGAGTATACCGTAACAGGTGAGTTAAACCCATTTTCCGTGAACGAAGTCCGCAAATACGAAGATGCGAAATACTTTTTGCCAGATTTCGAAGATACAGAAAAGTGTCGCAATCCGGAAAACAAAACCGCCGCCACCATCCCTATTTTCGGGAGCGATACCGAAGAAGAGGAAGAGATAGTTTATGCAGGGCCATCTCAACGCAACAACCTGAGGACACCCGCCCCCGTATTAGTCTTCGGAAGTGATTCAGAAGATGAAGTTAATGCTGTGTTCTCCAATCGGCTGCCGACACAAGCACCCCTTGGCGATGACCATAGTTTGCAAATCACCATGGTACCGCGAGAACACTACAAGGATCTTGACGCGCTTCAGGCTCACGATGTGCAGGACCTGCAAACATTTTACGTCCCTCCCAGGCGAAGGGGCGAGAAGGTGATCCTATTTTACCGATCCTCAGAGTCGAAAATAGAGAAAGAGATCTGGCACGGCGCAGATACTACGCTCGACAGGCTCCAACCCATCCGTCTGCCCAGATACTATACAAATGGATTAAAGAAGCTATTGAAGCGCCAAGGAGTACCCTTAGAACAGACCGTTCGGCAGGCGCGGTTCTACAACAAGATTTGGGATGTCCCCGGGACTCAACGCAAATTGCCCAACGGGAAGATGGAAACACTCGGGCTCGGATACGCAAGAGCTGGAAAACGGGAACGGACTCACAGCAGCTATCCTATATATACCTTTGATGAAGAGGAGGACGCCCTGTCAGGAGATGCCAACCCTTCATTAAAACTAGACCCTGCGATTGAAACATCGAGTCCGTCGTTTGAAGAGCGAACGAACAAGCCTATCAGGAAAACGGGTCAGAGAGCTCAGGAAGACCACAACCGCGAGATGGCCATCTACAAGAAGGCCAGGACGCAACGTCTATCTCAACATGCCGCAAAAGACAAAGACGCTTATCCTCGTCAATCCATTGTGCAAAAGACCCGACGCAGAGACGGAGATAAATCAAGAAGCGGCTCGGGTTTGCCCCTCGTGAAGAAGATGAGTCGAGCGTATTCCTTCCCCCGAGACAAGACGGAGAGGTTACTCAACCTCGCTATAAAACATCAAATGATCACGCTTCCAGAGTCTAGACATCCTGAGCAAGCTAACAGGGCTTCTCATCCGAGTTATTGCTCTTATCACCAAGCCATAGGACATCCTACCGAGAACTGCTTCACCTTCAAGAACTGGGTCGAGGACCAGTACCGACGGGGCAGATTCGCTTTATCCGACGGCTGGAAGGTAACGCCGCCGCGAAAGCACAAGCCCAAGGCCGCAAGAGCAGAACCGGGTCCACCTCAGTCCGGGGAGCGGGTTCGCACTTGTTATACGATTACGATATTAGGAGAAGAGCCCGAGAACGTAGACGACCTTTACCGGTGCTTTGAGAACAGCAATGATGAGGTAATCTCAGAATTTCCGCCCGCTCCGAAAGAACTGGAAGATGGTATACATACTACCGCAGATAACCTCAAGAAGATTGAGTTGGGATCGGCAGACGACCCGCGACCGACATTTGTCAGCGAGCTATTATCCGAAGAAAAGGTGGCTGCGTTAAAGAACGTGCTTCTACGGCATAAAGACTGCTTCGCGTGGAACTACTCCGAGATGCCAGGATTGGATCCGGAGATTGCTGTGCATAGATTAGCAATATCCCCAGATATCAAGCCAGTCAAGCAGGCGCCAAGGAGGATGCGACTCGAGCTTGAAATGAGCATCAACGCCGAAGTCAAGAAGTTGATCGATTCAGGATTTATCCAAGAAGTCCAATATCCCGACTGGATTGCCAATATCGTCCCGGTAATGAAGAAGAATGGGACGGTACGCATATGCGTGGATTTCAGGGATCTCAATAAAGCCTGTCCAAAGGATGATTTCCCGGTGCCGGTAACCGAGCTAATGATAGATAACACGTCCACTCACGAGGTTTTCTCCTTTATGGACGGTTCATCAGGATACAATCAGATAAAAATGCATCCCGAAGACCAGAAGCACACCGCTTTCCGCACCCCTTTGGGTATATTTTGCTACAGGGTTATGCCCTTTGGCCTAAAGAACGCTGGCGCTACCTATCAAAGGGTCATGACAAAGATCTTTGATGACCTCATACACGACGTCGTCGAGTTCTATATCGACGACCTCGTAGTAAAGAGCATGTCATACGAAGATCATTTAAAGCATCTGGAGACTGTATTTCGACGCCTTCGGCAATATAATTTGAAAATGAATCCCCTCAAATGCGCGTTTGGAGTCTCCTCGGGCAAATTTCTGGGATTCATCGTTCGACACCGAGGTATTGAAATAGATCCGTCAAAGATTAAGGCGATCATGGAAATGCCTCCGCCAAGAACCCTCAAGCAGTTGCGGTCTCTCCAAGGGAAGCTCGCATACATCCGGCGGTTTATCGCTAATCTTTCGGGCAAATGCCGTCCTTACAGCCACCTGATGAAAAAGGGAACTCCATTCGTTTGGGATCACAAATGTCAAGGTGCACTAGACGAGATCAAGCAGTACCTGCAGAACCCTCCAGTGTTGGCTGCTCCAGTGAAGGGAAAGCCTCTCATTCTTTACACGGCCGCCCTTGAAGGTTCTTTGGGCGCATTATGGGCACAAGAGAACGATCAGGGGAAAGAAAGAGCACTTTACTACTTAAGTCGAGTGCTGCTGGGGGCAGAAAGCAACTATTCCCCCATTGAAAAGCACTGCATGGCGTTGATCTTCGCAATAACAAAGCTTAGACATTACGCATTAGCACATGAAGTCCGTCTTATTTCAAAGGTGGACCCTCTCAAATATTTGATGTCGAAAGCCATACTGACGGGACGACTTGCTAAGTGGGCCCTGCTCTTGATGGAGTTCTCAATAACGTATCAACCTCTCAAGGCAGTGAAAGGCCAGGCCATTGCCGACTTCCTCGCCGAACACCCGATACCGGCCAATTCTCCTCTGAATTGCGATTTGCCGGACGAGCATGCATTTGATGCGATTAACGGCGGAACCACCCGATGGGAACTCTATTTCGATGGAGCGTCCTCCATAAAGAAACAGAAACAAGGTGTCCCAATGATCAAATCAGGGATAGGCCTCATCTTTGCAACTCCACAAGGAGGGATAATGCGCTTCGCCTTCTCCTTAACAGAGCCGAGGACAAACAATGAAGCCGAATACGAAGCCCTGATAGCAGGCCTCGAGATCGCCATCGACATGGGAATTGAAGACCTCCTCATATACGGGGATTCTCAGCTGGTCGTCAGTCAAGTAAATGGTGACTACCAAACGTGCAAGCCGGAATTGGTGAAGTACGGCGAAAGGGTGCAACAACTATTGACCCAAATTCCCTCCTATACTTTGGAGAACATACCGCGCGCGGAAAACAGCAAAGCAGACGCGTTGGCTAAACTTGCTAAAGAACTGGCTGACGAGAACCTCGATGACGTCAGAATCGTGGTACAAAGCCGTCGAGTGCTCGCCCCGGCAGAAATATCTCCGGAATCATGCGAAGAAAAGGGAGCGACTGAGCAGACGACCTTACAAATAAAAGACCATGAGAGGGCCGAAGACTGGAGGGAAGTCTTCATAGACTACTTTAAGTCCCACCGAATGCCTGAAGAAGCGTCCTCAAGACATCAGCTCATGAAACGAGCTCTATCCTTCGCTTTCGTCAACAACATTCTATACAAGAGATCGTTTGATTCTCTATGGCTCAGATGCTTAGGACCTGACGAAGCAGAAAGAGTCGTTCAGGAAGTTCATGACGGACTTTGCGGTTCTCACCAAGCAGGCTCAAAGATGAAGTTAAAAATTAAACGGATGGGTTATTACTGGCCCACGATGATCCAGGACTGCCTCGAGTATGCGAAGCAATGCCACTCATGCCAAATTCACGGAGACTTCATCCACCAACATCCGAATCCACTGCACCCGACGTTGGCTAGTTGGCCATTCGAAATGTGGGGGACTGACATAGTCGGCCCCATTGAGCCAGCATCATCCCGGGGACACCGCTTTATCCTGGCGACAACCGATTACTTCTCCAAATGGGCAGAAGCAGTACCGCTGAAGGAAGTGAAGACAGAGAATATTCTCCACTTCTTCAAGACGCACGTCATCTATCGGTTTGGAACTCCATGGCGGATTATCTCCGATAACGGGCCGGCCTACCGAAGCCATAAGATTAGCCGCTTCGCACAGCGGCACAATATAGACTGGAGATATTCTTCAGTTTACAATCCACGAGCTAACGGTCTGGCCGAGGCTTTCAATAAGACCTTGACGAAGATCATAAAAAAGACCGTTTCCAGGAATAAGAGAGACTGGCACGAAAGGCTGCAAGAAGCCCTTTGGGCTTACCGAACTACGTTCAAGACGGCCACAAACACAACGCCGTACGCGTTGGTGTTTGGGACGGAGGCAGTGCTCCCCCTCGAGATAGAGTTACCCTCTCTACGAGTAGCAGTCCACCACGAGCTGACGAACGAAGAAAATGCTCACCTTCGGCTTGAGGAGCTTGATGCCCTCGACGAAACCCGGCTCATAGCGCAACAACATCTAGAAGCCTACAAAGCAAAGATGACGCGCTCGTACGAACGATTGACCAGGCCGAGGACATTCCGCCAAGGCGAACTCGTACTAGTGGTCAAAAGACCTATGATCCCCAATCGTGCCAAGCGGGGAAAATTTGAGCCAAACTATGAAGGCCCGTATATCATAGACAAGGTCTACCAGGGTGGAGCCTACCTACTCATGGACATGCACGGTGAAAGGCCTTTCAGGCCAATAAACGGCCGCTTCTTAAAGAAATACTATGCTTAATAAGCCACAGCCTGGGTCAATGATAGATGACGACGACTATGTCCGCTCACTATCTTCCTAGGCTCAGACTTTACAAGCAGCAGCCAGCCTTCCCATATCGGCGGACCGAAACGTCCTTAAACTAACAACGGACGGAAACGTCCTTAAACTAACAACGGACCGAAACGTCCTTAAACTATCGACGGACCGAAACGTCCTTAAACTAACGACGGACCGAAACGTCCCTAAAACTACTACCGCAGCGTCTTTAGGCTGACGAGATAAATAAAAAAAAATAATAAAAAAAAAATAAAAAAATAAAAAAAAAACGGTATGTCCATAAGCAAAATGGGCACGGATGAAAACCTGAAAGGGCTCCGTGAGTAAAAACAGCAGGGCTGCCGGCAAGTGTTCGTGAAAACCTGAGAGGGCGCGACCTTGTAAAAAAATAAAAAAAAAAATAAAAAAACAAAAAAAAAACGGTATGTCTATAAGCAAAACGGGCACGGATGAAAACCCGAAAGGGCTCCGTGAGTAAAAACAGCAGGACTACCGGCGAGTGTTTGTGAAAACCCGAAAGGGCGCAACCTCGTTAAAGGACACTTACAGAGTCCTCTCGACCTTGTAAGGAGAAACCACCTGCGTGAGATCCTTACGACTCACAAAGGAGCAACACACTTAGGGATCCTCACGATTCCTAAGGAGAAAATACACTTACGAGATCCTCACGACTCGTAAGGAGAATCCTCTTATGGAACCCTCACGGCTCATGAGATTTGAAAGTCTTAAGTTACAGAAACCTGAACCTGTTCTTAAGCAAATCCTCCACAACCTCCGATATTGCCCTACAAGAGGCTCAATACTGACCCTTGTATACAATCCACGGGCACAAATAAACATTTCCCCAGCAAAGTCCAACCCTTGTGGGTTCTCTCAACCCATAAGGTGAAAACCCTCTTGTAGGATCCTTACGACTTACAGAGGAACATACACTTAGGAATCCTCACGATCCCTAAGAAGAAAATACACCTGCAAGATCCTCACGACTTGTAGGGAGAAATACCTTTGTGAGACCCTTACGGCTCATGAAGTCAAAAGCCTTAGTCGACAGGACCTTAACCCTGTTTGCTAAGCCACCTTTGTTCAACATCGACAGAGGCAAATGATGATTCGCTCCTGGCAATATTCCAGTTGCAGCGATGCTGATGCCTAAACCGGTATCAAATCCTAAGTCCTTTCATGGCAAATGATGATTCGCTCCTGGCAACATCCCAGTTGCAGCGGTGCTGATGCCGAAATCGGTGTCCGAAATCCGAGCTTGCGGCGAAAAAGCTAGCAGGCCACACATGCCTACAAAATAGCCGAAATGATGGGGCAACTTGCAATAAAAAGCAGCAAGTAAAAATGTATGCATGAAAAATAGCCGAAATGATGGGGCAACTCGCAATAAAAAGCAGCGAGTAAAAATAAAATAAATAGCCGAAATGGTTGGGCACCGCGAAAAAAAAATAGCCGAAATGATTGGGCAATCGCGACCTTCGCGATATAAAAAGCTGAAATGATAGAGCATCGCGGAAAGAATAAAAGAAATGATGGAAAAATGAAACCTTTATGCCCTACAGGTGATGCTACATCAATCCCTGTATACAATCCAGGGGCGCAAACAAAGAAGGAGTCGTACTCCTCCCCCAGGTTTCATCATGGGAGGAAGCCAAATCTCGACGGTTCACAAATAACCTGGAGATCATCTCGACGCAGCAGACACAATATCAAGCGAAATGGAACAGCGGCAACCCCCAGTTCCATGGATCGGTGATATACGTATCACCAAGAGTCAAACCTCCATTCCGTGAAATACGGATACAATCGATAAAATTCCTGGTCACGTGGAACGCGGATAATGTCACTCTTTGACCCCGTGGAAAACGTCCAGAGCGGATCCTGGTCCTCGCAGAGCATGGCAGTGAACCCGTGCGAAGCATCCAGAGCGGAGCCTAGTCCTCGCCTAACGCGGCAGTGAACCCGTGTGAAGCATCTAGTGCAAAATTCCTGGTCACGTGGAACGCGGATAATGTCACTCTTTGACCCCGTGGAAAACGTCCAGAGCGGATCCTGGTCCTCGCAGAGCATGGCAGTGAACCCGTGCGAAGCATCCAGAGCGGAGCCTAGTCCTCGCCTAACGCGGCAGTGAACCCGTGTGAAGCATCTAGTGCAAAATTCCTGGTTACGTGGAACGCGGATAATGTCACTCTTTGACCCCGTGGAAAGCGTCCAGAGCGGATCCTGGTCCTCGCAGAGCATGGCAGTGAACCCGTGCGAAGCATCCAGAGCGGAGCCTAGTCCTCGCCTAACGCGGCAGTGAACCCGTGTGAAGCATCTAGTGCAAAATTCCTGGTCACGTGGAACGCGGATAATGTCACTCTTTGACCCCGTGGAAAGCGTCCAGAGCGGATCCTGGTCCTCGCAGAGCATGGCAGTGAACCCGTGCGAAGCATCCAGAGCGGAGCCTAGTCCTCGCCTAACGCGGCAGTGAACCCGTGTGAAGCATCTAGTGCAAAATTCCTGGTCACGTGGAACACGGATAATGTCACTCTTTGACCCCGTGGAAAACGTCCAGAGCGGATCCTGGTCCTCGCAGAGCATGGCAGTGAACCCGTGCGAAGCATCCAGAGCGGAGCCTAGTCCTCGCCTAACGCGGCAGTGAACCCGTGTGAAGCATCTAGTGCAAAATTCCTGGTCACGTGGAACGCGGATAATGTCACTCTTTGACCCCGTGGAAAGCGTCCAGAGCGGATCCTGGTCCTCGCAGAGCATGGCAGTGAACCCGTGCGAAGCATCCAGAGCGGAGCCTAGTCCTCGCCTAACGCGGCAGTGAACCCGTGTGAAGCATCTAGTGCAAAATTCCTGGTCACGTGGAACACGGATAATGTCACTCTTTGACCCCGTGGAAAACGTCCAGAGCGGATCCTGGTCCTCGCAGAGCATGGCAGTGAACCCGTGCGAAGCATCCAGAGCGGAGCCTAGTCCTCGCCTAACGCGGCAGTGAACCCGTGTGAAGCATCTAGCGCAAAATTCCTGGTTACGTGGAACGCGGATAATGTCACTCTTTGACCCGGTGGAAAACGTCCAGAGCGGAGCCTGGTCCTCGCCAAGCACGGCAGTGAACCCGTGTGAAGCATCCAGAGCAAATACCGGACTGTGGAGTCCTTAAAATCCACGGACTATGACGTCCTTAACCTCGACCGTGATGTCTTAAAACTAACGATCAACCGCCCCGATTCCCTACAGACTTTGCCTTGGTTTAAGGGTACATCTCTTCACTCCTTTGATGCCCGGCGTTGTAATTCCTCAACGTCTTCAAAGAGGTGACGGGTCCCTGCAACCAAACACCGGACTGTGGAGTCCTTAAATCCACGGGCTATGAGGTCCTTAACCTTAACCGTGATGTCTTAAAACTAACAGCGGACTGTGGAGTCCTTAAATCCACAGACTATGAGGTCCTTAACCTTGACCGTGATGTCTTTAAACTACGATACCTTGAGAAACTCCCGACTCCGTGAAATACGGATAAGGGTGATCACATCCGACACTTGCAGGCCCTCACGGCCTGTAAGGAAGAAAAACTCTCTTGTGAGGTCCTTACGACTCTCAAGGGAAAACCCGCTTAAGGATCCTCACGATCTTTAAGAAGAACTCACACCTATGGGATCCTCTCGACCTGTAGGGAGAAAAACTCTTTATGAGACCCTCGTGGCTCATAAGATGCAAAAGCCTTAGGAAGCAGATCTTAACCCTGAGTCCTGAGCCATTGCTGTCCTGCAAGTAGATCAAGATAGAATACCCACAGAATACATTCAATGAAAAGGAGACACATCATTGACAAGAAAAAATGTATCTTTTATTCATAAACCAAAATGGGTACAAAGTACAATTCATGAAAGAAACAAAAAGAAAATACTTTCATCTATGAGTATGTACAAAAGGGAAGAAAAAGATACAAATGTTTCAGGCCGGCGGGCGATTCAGCAGCTTGGTCAGCTCATCCTGCTTTTGCTGAGCCACGGCTTCATGACGCAAGATCTCCAGAAGACGAGCCTCCGCTTGAGCTTGCTGAGCCTGATACGAAGCGAGCCGGGCTTCAAGCTCTTTCTCAGTGGCCCTATGAGCCTCAACCCTCTCGCGAGTGAACATGGCAACTTTACCGAGAGCCACAACCTTATATTCACTACATGTCGCCCTATCAGGTCATGAAAGCTCACTCTGCGACCACAACCTTAGCAGTAGGACATACACGCTCGAGACCATATAAATGGGTTCTCGATCGATAGCAATAATTGATCCAGAACGCGCTCACACAACCCGGTATGGCAGGCAACAGAAAACTTTCAGATGATTATCCTATCAAGCATGTGCTCGCAATCATATGAACATCCGAAAAAGAAGTAAAATTAGAAGCTTTAATGTGCACGCGACATGACAACAGTATTGATAATTGAAGGAAATTTTCATAAAAAGAACGCAAAATTTATTCATGCAAGTGGAAACATACATACGAGTACCAAGCCTACATGGAAGTTCAACATAAAGCATGCAAAAAGGAGGGACTAATTTAAAAAGGTTCTATACTAACGGAAAAGGTCACCAAACACAGGATCAACGGCACAGGGGTTGACGAAGCAAAGGATAAAATTCTCCATCTCTCTCTCCGCTTTCTCCAGCACATCGAAACGACGATTCTCGCGAGAAGTCGCTCCCCATCGGTTGGCGCCATGTTCGTCCGCGAATGCAAACATAACAGCTCGCCGGGCCTTTATCTCGCTCAGCAGATGAATTGAGCAGTCCTTCAGAGCCTGAGTAATCAGGCATGCTTCATGAAAGCCCTCGAGCTTTTCTTCCGCCGCATCAAGCATCGCCAGGGTCATCTCTGCCGGGTGAGGAGGAATGTCGGCAAGCACGGCCATGAGGATCATCCGGAGCCAGAGAGAACCCATCGGGAGGGGAGACCCCCTACGGATCGAGAGTTCATGCATGGCTGAGTCGCATTCGTTGTCGGTAAGGAGGGGGTCCACCAACCGAGCAGCAAAGCGGGGGATCATCTCCTCAAGGGGAACTTCCCACGGCTGTCGACGAGCATGAGGGCGATTACAAGCCATGGCACTCATTTCTCTCTCAAGAAAAATATATGTATGATATGAATCTCTCTGTGAAAAGAAAAGAAGGCTATAGCCTCATATATAATGAAGTGCATTAAGTGCTGTGCGCGGAAAATCCTGCATGGTGAAATTATTTCCAAGGCCTAAAAAAGGAGAAGCACCGAAAATCAAGGAGATGGAATTATTTCCAAGGCCTTTTTCCTGCACCTAACATTGTGCACTGAAAATATGGCATGAGGAGAATCTTGTGAACAGCCACATCAGGGGGTCCCACGTGTAGAACACGTGAGGCCTAAACCTGATGTGCAGTTAAAAGGAAAATATGGAGTGGTACCCTGTATGTTAAAAAGCACAAACAACAATAGTAGCAAAATAATAAAATCTCAGAGAAAAAGCGTGCAAACATACAAGGACACAACAAAACTTATCATCCAGACTTCAAGAAGGCAATACAAAACAAAAAGAGAAACTTTTACAATGGTAAGGCTTCAGACGCGGGGCATGGGTTGAGAAACTCGGAATTGACTTTATTCAAGATCTTCCAAGCATTTCGAACCTCCCGAGTATGCTTTCTCTCACGGTCACAAGCATCGGGGTCCCCGCGGATGTCCTCTACCCTCCGGTAGGCGCCCAGTAAGGCTGATTGCTGAAAAATCTGATGAAGGAGATCAATGAGATTATCCCGCCTTCTCTTTGAGATCAAGCCCATAAGGTACACCGAATGCACCTTATCCTCGGCAGTGTCCAAGGCCTCGAGCGGTATGCCGGCGCAAAAGAGAGGAAGTGCCTCCCGGATCGCCAGCACGATCAGCCTCAGAAGAGAAGAATGACGGGGGAGTAGCCTATGGTTGTACTCATCGAAGCGGCTCATGATCTCGGCACACTGAGCATCAGTGAACTCCTGATTCTGACTACGGCCCAGCGCACGAATATTCCCATAGGAAATGATCTCATCAAGACGGTACAGATGGGCATCCATGGTACCTAAAATAAAAGTCATAAGGCATCATTACAAGGCCCCCATTGCATTAACTGCAGGAAGAACAACCTCGGGCCAAGAGACCCCAGGAAGCCTCTGTGTGAAGAAATCGAGTTCTTCGTTGGAATTAAATTCCTTATTAAGAAAAGGGAATTAAATTCCCAAAAACATTTTGGATGGAATTAAATTCAATGGATTTGAACCGTCATCATCATCTCCCCAAAGATCATCTAAACCCTAAGAGATCTTCAGTTGAAAGATTAAACAGTTTCATGTTCTTATGGAAAATATGAAGAAAAAAGGGTAAAAACCCTTGTTTTGGATTTAAAATCCAGAGAAATGTGAAGGTCCATCGTTGTCCAAGAACATTACCTGAGGAAAAAGGATTCCTTTCGAACAGAGTTAAACTCTGAAGATTGTTTCAAGACAGAGAACTAAGCTCTGAAAGCGAGAATTAAATTCTCAAAGAAGAAGTTCTCAGAAGAAGAAGATGAACAAAGTGAAGGCTCCTATGAAGAGACAGAGGTATTTATAGAAGACAATGGAAACGCTTCGTCTCCCCAGATCCCTAGAGGAATCCAACGGTCACGAGAGGTGACAGCGTTGCACTCACGTGCAGACACGTGAGAACAACGCCGTGGGGGCATTTGTTTCCTGATTTAAAATCAGGAAAGCTTCTGGGAAAAGCTTCAAAAAGGGGTCACGTGTTGGCACGTGACACCTAAAAGGCATCATCAAGTCAAGTGCAGTTTCCTGACTACGCTGAAGAAAATGGGCTTCAGAAAGAGTCACGTGCTCCCACGTGACCAGGGTCACGTGGCGACACGTGACATTTAAACGCAAGCGTCAAAAGCACACAAGTTCTCTGATCAAGTCAAGAAAAGGCTTCAGAAGAGGTCACGTGTCCCCACGTGACCAGGGTCACGTGTTGGCACGAGACGTTCAAGACAGCAGACTCGTTCTCCAGAAGAACCGAAGACAGAGAGTTCAAACAAGGGTCACGTGCTCACACGTGACCAGGGGTCACGTGGTAGCACGTGACGCTTAGGCAGCGATCAGAAGACAGAGCGCAAAAGAAAGGAAAAGGCTCATTCCAAAGGGGGTCACGTGCCCACACGTGACCATGGGTCACGTGGTCACACGTGATCAGCTTTCAAAGCCCATTTTGTCAAACAGAATTAAATTCTGAAGGAGAATCAAATCTTTCCAAAGGAAAGCGGCTATCTGGAACCGATCGAATTAAAGATTCAGAGGTGATGAAATATCATCCATCTATGGGAAAATCTCGGGTTTGGAAAGATTTCCCCTTTAAATCTAACCAAAATAACAAGGGAGAATCTCTGGATTTAAAATCCAATGGTGAATAAAATTCACCTAATAATCCAAAGGTCCAAAATGAATGATGAATGCAAATCAAATCTCAATGAAGATTCGTCAAAAACTGATTGATTCGGCTGCTTCTCCTATAAATAGGAGCCAAGAGACATACATACAGATAGATGCGCAGAGAAGAAAAAAGAAAAAAGGAGAAGAGCTTTGATACTTTGAAAAGACTCGGATCTTCTGCGAAAAAACCCTAGGTAAGAAAGGGAAGGCCTTTTGAAAGAAAGAGAATTTAATTCTCAACAGAGTTTAACTCTGATAATGTAAAAACAGAAGAACATATTTCTTCTCTCTTTGATGGAGGATCTGCAAAGTGCACATCTCCCCTTAAGGTTGAGAATTTAATTCTCAATGGGTTGAGATCCTGCCATGCAGATCCAAAACATGGAGAAGGATTGCAAGCATGAGAATTTAATTCTCACAGAACTATAGGAATTTAATTCCTTTAAAATAAAATTAGGGCTTGACCCTATATCATGGGAATTTAATTCCTTCAGAATAAAAAAGAAACAGGGTTCAACCCTAATTAAAGAACTTAGTTCTGTTGAAACAACGGGAATTTAATTCCCTTAATCATCATTTAACAGGGAATGGGGATTCAATTCCTTAAAAACTTTTATTAGGGTTTAACCCTATTCAGCCCTTCACATATATGAGGAATTTAATTCCTACAGAAAATTCAGAGTTAAACTCCATTCCAGAATACAAAGTCTTCGAAAGGAAGCAGGAATTTAATTCCTCTGAAATTTACAGTTCGAGGAATTTAACTCCTGAAAAAAGATTAACAAAACCTCTAAACAAAAATATATAGAGGCAGGGTCACGTGTCATCACGTGACCCCCCCCAAGAGAGCTACAGAAAGCCCCTTTGAGGCAGCACCCCACGTGACCCACGTGACCCTCAGCAGAAGCTTAATCCATAGGCATTTGAATGCCCATCACGTGATGGCACGTGATGCTCTGGAAGACGCGATAATCTCAGCAGAACAAAGGAAGGGAGGGCGCTCTCACGTGCTGCCACGT
Organism: Agapanthus africanus; assembly: GCA_030015575.1. NCBI lineage: Eukaryota > Viridiplantae > Streptophyta > Magnoliopsida > Asparagales > Amaryllidaceae > Agapanthus > Agapanthus africanus. The sequence continues at coordinate 911,438,453 of CM057337.1, forward strand.
GACCCCTCTTACCTTAGTGTTTAAACACTAAACTAAAACTCTCGAACCCAGTGTTAAAACACTGTTGGGCCTTAGTGTTCAACACTAATTAAAAAGCTTTATTTGCAGTGTTCAACACTGATTACCTTAGTGTTTAAACACTAATCTGAGATCTTCATTTGCAGTGCTCAACACTGATTACCTTAGTGTTTAACACTAACCTGAAAAAACATTGTTGCTGGTGTTCAACACCAAATATTCTCTTAGTGTTAAACACTAACTTGTCAACCCCATTCCCAGTGTTCAACACTGACTGCTCTGTAGTGTTTAACACTAGACTTTGGCCCAATTGGCTTAAATGGATGGAGGCAAAGCCTCTCCTGGTTGGACTTAGCCCAAGATGGCCATAAGTCCTCAATTTGTGATTAATTGGTCCAATGGACTCATAACATAATTAATTCGTCTTGACCCCAAATTGGGCCAAGGGTTATTTAATCCACTCCGGTTCTAGGGTACATCTCTTCACTCCTTTGATACTTGGCATTGTAATCCCTCAATGCCGTCAAAGAGGTGACGGGTCCCGACGACCACACATTGATATGGACTGTGGGGTCCCTAAACTCATGTCTAATGCAAATTCCTGGTTACGTGGAACGCGGATAATGTCACTCTTTGACCCCGTGGAAAACGTCCAGAGCGGAGCCTGGTCCTCGCCAAGCACGGCAGTGAACCCGTGTGAAGCATCCAGAGCACAACGGACTGTGGGGTCCTTAAACCCATGGACTACGACGTCCTTAACCTTGACCGAGATGTCTTAAAACTAACAATGGACCGCAATGTCCTTAAACTACCCATGGACCGCAATGTCCTTAAACTACCCATGGACCGTAATGTCCTTAAACTAGAACAATAGAGCCCCGCATGCTCTTTTGTCGGATCTAAACAGTCCCGTTTAAGTTGATCTTAGCCTCAAAGATGGCTAACGTATCCTTAAACCTTCAAACAGAGTGGACTATAAATCCCCCCAATTGACTCCGGCTTGAGGGTACATCCTTGAACTCCTCTGACATCCGTCGTTGTAATCCTTCAACGTCGTCAGAGAGGTGACGGGTCCCGACGGCTATACATTCATGGACCACTATGTCCCTAAACTGGAACATTAGAGTCCAAACGCTCTTTTGTCGGATCTAAACGATCCCGTTAAGTTGATCTTAGTCACAAAGTTAGACTAACGTATCCTTAACAAACGTTTGAGTTGATCTTAGCCTCGAGTAGGGCTGACGTATCCTCAAACCAAAACCCCCCCAAACCCAAATCTAAGATAATACGGATTTGGACTAGTCCACGCCCTACGGGCGACGACATAACTCAGTCTCCGTAAACAATCCACGGGCAACGAAATACAAAACAGACACCCACGACACGAAGTGACCATCTGGAGAAGAAGAAAGTTATTACCGCAATGCGGTAGCGTAATTAACTGCAGGGGCTTGCGCCTGCAGGGAAGAGCGTCCCCACAATCAAAAACCCCTCAAACGAGGGGGAATCTGACGAAGTCTGCTACATCGGACGCATCCGTCTAAACCTTCGATACGTGGTGCCATAAATCAACTTGGCATCTTCGGAGAGGTGGACGGATAACACCTATTAGCATCTGCCCCGAATCTCAGGCAAGACGCGGTGTCGCGCCGTCTTTCGGAGGGGAACAGTGGCCGTATGGATATATGGCAGGGTTCGATCAGATACGTGCGGTATTGCACGGATCAGGATCGAACGGATTTTACTAGCCGGCTTTGGTTTAAGCCGCATCCTAGTTTAGTACAGTGTAGATTTTGTCTCATTGCATTTGTATCCGGACGGAATACAGATGCGAGTGTGTATGCACAGTATAGGGGTTTTCCTGTAATTTATTACGGGACCAGTTTTCTGGAGTTGCCAGTTTGCATTCCGTTCCGGCCGGTTTTCCTTTGTTCTTTCCCGGCCGGACTTTTCTGATGGAGGGGGTAATTTGCAGTTTTGCAAATTATATTTGAGGAGGGGGTTTCTTGCATATGTATTTATTATGATAGCATCTTTAGATACCATTCTTTTCCTTCATCATTTCATGCTTTATTAAGATTAGAAATGAGTTGAAAGATGATGTGAGATTGTTATGATGAGGTTTAGGATATGGTTACCACTTGCTTTTACTACCCTCACCTCCCTCTTGCTTATGTTAGTTCTTTCCTCCACCATTCTCATTACAATATGGTTGAAGACATTTGAGAGAAAAGAAGATGAGAGCTTCATTTTTGAGAGTGTAGTTTTTGATCTCTTTTCATGTCAAGAAAAATGCAAGCACCATTTTTCTTATCTTGATTCCTCCATCATCTTCAAAGGCAACAAACCCCAAATGAGACATAGCTTCAACCCTACACATTCTACAGCAAATCTTGGACGCGTCGGCCAGCCAACTTCGCGCCCGAGTTGCCTCGGTATTGAGGTGGGAGCCCGTAAAAGATACAGGCGATGTGGTGCCCTTCCGGAGAGGAGGCGACGACCGGAGTTTCCGCAGGAGATCGGGACGGCGAGGAGAAGACCGGAGGACTCGGATCATTCGGTATACTTCTCTTCCCATCTCTTGTTTGCTAGTATAGGTTAATGGTTAACGATCCGGGTTTTATTGTCCGCGGTAGCGCCAGTTTCCAAGTAAGGAAAAATTTTTGATTCCGCATTTTGGCCTCGGTAAGACGGCCGGGGCGCTGCCGTGGCGCAACAAGACTTAGGTACCCCTTTCTGTATTTTGAAAAAAAAATTGTAAAGAAAGTTTAGGGTTGTTACATTCGCTGTGAAGAAGCTGAGGCACTATCTGCTTGCTCATTGGGTTATACTGATCTTCAAGGTCGACCCTCTCAAACACTTAATGATCAAAGCAAGCCTAGCTGGTAGAATGGCAAGATGGGCTGTCATGCTCCTTGAATTTGACATAATCTATACTCAGAAAGCAGTAAAAGGGTAATCCCTCGCTGACTTCCTTGCTACTCATCCCATACCAGAAGGGTCACCGTTCAATTGTAAGTTACCCGACGAACAAGTGCTGCACCTCTAAGATGATGAGCCATGTTGGGAGGTCTACTTCGACGAAGCCTCATCAATAAAGACCTTCAGCAAATCAAGCGTCCCGGAGATAAACGCAGGGATAGGATTGGTGTTCGTCACGCCATCAGGAGGAACCCTACAACATCCTTCGCTTTTACCGAGCCCCACACAAACAACGAGGCTAAGTACGAAGTTCTGATAGCTGGTCTGGAGCTCGCTATAGAAATGAAAATTCTTCGGCTACGGGTTTACGGTGACTCCCAGCTTGTCGTCAACCAAGTGAGTGGCGACTACAAGATATGTAAACCCGAGTTAGCACGATACAGAAGCCGGATGATGGAACTCATGAAATAGTTTACTCACATTGAACTGATGAGAGTCCCTAGGGCGTTGAACGGAAAAGCCGTCGTACTCGCTCGCCTAGCCAAAGAGTTGGCTGATCCCGACATGGATGAAATTCTGATCACAGTCAGGAGCCGGCAAATTCTGCCCCCAGTCTCTTTACGAGAAGAGAAAAACGTAGAACAAAAGAGCAATCCTGCTGAAAAATTTCTGATCATTCAAGACGAGCCCGATTGGAGAGAGCCCTTCATAGAGTATCTCCGATACGACAAGCTGCCCGAAAAAAATCTGCGAGAGTTCAGCTGAAGAAGAGAGCTCTCTGATACATGTTTGTAAATAATATGTTATACCGCAGATCATATGACCAACTCTGGCTCAGGTGTCTTTCATCGGCCGAAACCCAAAAAGTCATGAAAGGAGTTCACTCGGGCGTTTGCGGAGCTCACCAATCTAGCCCAAAAATGCAGCTTCAAATTAAACAACTTGGATATTACTAGCCTACCATGATAAGGGATTGCGAAGAGCATGCAAAGAGGTGTCATCTCTACCAAATTCACAGTGAATTCATTCATAAGCATCCCGATCCGCTGCATCCTACGGTGGCGTCATGGCCCTTCGAAGTTTGAAGCACCGACATAGTTGGTCCAATTCATCCTCCGTCATCCAAAGGCCATCGGTTCATATTGGCCGCAACTGACTACTTCTACAGATGGGATGAAGCCGTCCCGCTAAAAGAAGTGAAGACAAAAGATATTCTGACGTTCTTCCGGCATAATATTCTATATTGCTTCTGTATATGTAGAAGAATCATTTCTGACAACGGGCCTTCTTTCAAGAGCCTCAAAGTTTCAAGATTCGCTACTTAGCACAAGATAGACTAGAGATATTTATCCATCTATAATTCAAGAGCCAATGGGCTAGCCGAACCCTTCAATAAAACTCTATGCAAGCTCCTGAGGAAAAATGCTTCAGCCAACAAGAGTGACTGGAATCTTAAGCTCCATGAGGCGTTGTGGGCATATCGTACCACACACCACACTCCAACTCAGTCTACTCCATACTTATTACTCTTTGAAGTAGAGTCAATCCTCCCCCTCGAAGTCGAAGTTCCAAGCCTAAGAATGGTCGTCCAGCATGAGTTGACGGAGAGGGAAAACGTCCTCCTTCGGCTTGAAGAGCTCGACGCCCTCGAAGAAAAAAGGCTCGCAGTACAGCAAAATCTGGAGTTGTACTGAGCCCAAATGTCACGGGCCTAAGACAAGATGACCCGTCCATGTGCTTTCAAGAAAGGCGAATTGGTGTTGGTTCTCAAAAGATTAATTATCCCCAATCGACATGCCAATGGAAAATTCGAGCCAAATTGGGAAGGGCCATACGTCATCGAGAAAGTGTTCGACGGAGAATCCTACCAACTAATAAGTGTCGAGAGAGAAATGCCCATGCCTCCCATCTATGGCCGATATCTCAAGAAATAGTATACGTGAATGCTCCAAGTCGCATACGAATTCAGCACACCAGCTCTACGATCTGAATCATACATCCTATAAAACCGTATACAATTCACGGGTGCAAATGACCTCTATCTCTCCCAAGTCCTACTGGCGAGACTACACCTGAGGTCCTATCGGCGATGAAGCATTAAAAAAAGAAGAGAAAGAAAGGAAAAAAAAAAGAAGAAGAAAAAAAGGTATTTCCACAAGCAAAACAGGCACGGATGAAAATCCGAAAGGGCTTCGTGAATAAAAACAGCAGAACTGCCGGCGAGTTTGTGAAAATCCAAAAGGGTGTAAATTCGTGAAAAGAGATGGAATACACTCACAAAGTCCTCTTGACCTTGTGAGGAGAAAATTCCGGCGGTGAGATCCTTACGACTCACTAAGGAGCAACACACTTAGGAATCCTTACGATTCCTAAGGAGAACATACACTTGCGAGATCCTCTCGACTCGTAGGGAGAAAATACTTTTATGAGACCTTTACGGCTCATAAAATTAAAAAGTCTTAGGTGATAGAGATCTAAACCTGTCTCCTAAACCATCGCTCCCCAACAGGCAATGGCAAATGATGAGTCGCTCCTGACACTATGCTTCAGTGTTAGCGGTGCTGATGCCGACCCAAAACTCAAACTCCAGGTTTTCCCAAAGGTAAATGATGAGTTGCTCCTGACACTAAGGTTCAGTGTTAGCAGTGCTGATGTCGACCCAAAAACCAAATCCTAAGTCCTCCCGGGACAAATGATGAGTTGCTCCTGGTATTATTCTAGTGCAGCAATACTGATGCTAAACAAAATCCAAATTCCAAATTCCTCTCAAATTCAAAAGCCCCGCCAAATAAGGTAGAAATCAAATAGACAAAATCAATGTCCCACCCGGTAGCACTTCCAAGCTCAAAAGTCCCGCTGGACGGATAGGGAACCCCCAAAACAAATCAAATCAAACAAGTCAACCAATCATCTCCTCGGTGGAATCAATCTCCACTTCGGAAACAAATCAATCCTGACACTGCAAAAGCGGAGCAAGTCAATTTAATCCCTGACATCACAGAAAGCGGAGCAAGTCAAATCAAATCCCGACATTGCAAGAAGCGGAGCAAGTCAACTTCAACCTCGATACCGCAGAAAGCGGAGAAAATCAACTTCAACCCTGACACCGCAAAAAATGGAGCAAGTCAAATCCAAACCCCGACATCACAGAAAGCGGAGCAAGTCAAGTCCAAACCCTGACACCGCAAGAAGCGGAGCAATTCAAATCAAGTATCGACCATCCAAGTAGTAAAAATGGCAGCACCGACCGTCCACGTCGCAAAAATGGCAGTATCGACCGTCCAAGTCACAAAAATGGAAGCACAGACCGTCCACGTTTCTAAAAGGGCAGTATCGACCGTCCAAGTCGCAAAAATGTCAGCATTGACCTTCCTCGTCGCTAAAAGGGCAACATCGACTGTCCACGTCGCAAAAAGAGAAATATCGACCGTCCATATCGCTAAAATGGCAATATCGACCGTTTAAGTCTCAAAAAGGGCAGCACCGACCTCCACGTCGCTAAAAGGACAGTATCGACCGTCCACGTTACAAAAAGGGTAGTATCGACCATCCACGTCGTAAAAAGTTCAGTATCGACTATCCACGTCGCAAAAAGGGAACCAAGTCAAAGTATCAACCGTCCATGTCGCAAAAATAGCAGTATCGGCTGTCCACGTCGCTAAAAGGGCAGCATCGACCCTCCACGGGGAACCAAACCAAATCAATCTCCATATAGAACAAGATCCATCAGTTTTATGCACGCAACCCATACATGCGGTGTGCATTTATTGATGGGGGCACTTTATTGGGGTAAAAAATTACACTCCGGTTGACCAAGTCAAAGTCAGTCAACCCCAAGCCAAGTTGGTCCGAGCCCAAGAAAGCGAGCCCAAATCCAAGTCAAGACCGAGTGTGGAAGGGGCCGGCTCTATGCCAAAAAGGTGGCAATAAATGAGTTTAAACACAGATTTTTAGAAATAAATGTATGAAAAAATAGGCAAAAAGCCAAAATTTTGTAAACCCCATGGCTTATGTGCAAAAAGAAATAAGCATATAAGGCATGGGGTGGCACAAGTTCCATATGGAAAAGCCTGAAGGGCTATTTGTAAAGTGTGTAGCCTATAAAAGCCAAACATGATGAAAAAATGAATAACAACTTTCATTCTCTAAAAATTCTAGGGTTCTGTGCTTCCTTCTCCTTCCTCAAGATTTTAAATCTTCTTCTTTTTTTGAATTAAATTAAGAGTTTAAATCTTTCTTTTATAAAAAGAAATAGTTTTTCACCATAAAATCCTTGAAGGGGAGCACAGATCTCCCATCAAATCTCTAAAAGGGGAGATTTTTAAGTCTCACCCCCTTTTCTCCAAGATCCAGCCAACAAACAGGAGGTAGAAGGAGTCACATCTCCAAAAATCCCACTTTGGGAAAATTTAAGACTCAAGAGATGATCCATGGCTCAAAGGAGAAGAAAGGGGTCCCCTTTCATCTTCTCCGAAAATCTCTTGGGAGTTTAACTCCAAAAAAGAATCTCTTCTTTAGTTGTTTAACTCCAAACCAATCTTTGAGAAGCTCAACTTCAAGACCCAAATTCTCGAAAGAGTTGAACCCTAAAAATCCAGATCTTTTAGAAGTTTAATTCCACAAAAGATCCTTTTTTTAAGGAGTTTAACTCCAAAAGTCATTCGTGAGTTCAACTCCCAGTTCAGGGGCTAAGTCCCTTTTTCCGCGGCGCCCAGCACCCGCATGCAGAGCGCGTGACTTGCCGTCGCCCGCGCCCGTGTGCCTGGCGTCTAACGCCCATGTGCTATCTCACGCGTCCTTAGGATGCTCCTCACCCCTCTTTTCCCACACGCTCTACACTCAAAGAGGGACCCTCGTAAACTCTGCGAGGCCCCCGATATACCCAAAACCCCTAAAGACACACACATACGCACGCTGCACATTAAGTTCGCATGACCAGTTTGACCCATCAATCGGAGGCTCTCTCACTCCAAAGGCGAGGGGTAATTAAAGGCAGCTTAGTCCGTGGCTGTCGGAGATTTGGATTCTCACAATCAATAACTTCCGACCTACCCTAGGCAGGAGGAATCTATAATATGCTTGACAAGCGCGTGCATTCCCATCTCAATGGGGTGACGAAAAACACCATACAGTGCCGATGTGGCTCGAGACCAATCCGAGAAACTACTGATCTAACTATCAGTAAATCTCAACTGCTTTGGCCAAGATCTTATGGTGCTGGCTAACCGAACACAGTGTGATATCGACTCCCTATGCTGGGAGAGACGAATCCCCAACAATCGCTCACTGTCTTCATATGGGTCGGGACTGTACCCAACTAAAACCTGTTTACACGCCTCAGTAGAGCTGTGGTAGGGTAGTAATCTAAGTACATTGGAAACTCACACGAGACAAATGATGATCTCAGGTCTAAAGACTAATCTGTACTCATGTCATCTGAGAACTGCTATCTGACGATAGGTATAGTACCATCTAGAAGTTCTCGGCGAGTCCGGCCAGTGCACTCACCTCCAGTGAGCACATGTATACGATCTTAGGTGCCAAAGACCAATTGCTATAGGACCAACCATCGCCCCTCGTCGGGGTTTAGAAACGTATACACAAGTCTACTCCGGAATATCGATACCCAGGCTCGATACTCCCAAGACAAGGGATATTTAAGGATGTGCTTATGGACTACCCAGCCCCCACATGTATGATCTCCATCATAACACTAGTAGTCAAGCAATAATCATACGGGTTTTATCAATATGTATTAATGATACGTAATAACAAGTAAATACACATATTAAGAGAAAGACAAACTAAATGGCATACTATCATATCTAGTAAGATTATCCTGTACATACATATGTCCAAGCATCCACTATGTGTGTGTATACACACACAATAATGGTCGCTAAAGCATACATATCCAACACCTCTACCCACATGAACATTGAATTTACTAATAAAAGTAGACATTGATCTATTTTAATATACTTAGGATATCATTGCAATGATATGTATATTGACTTGATTATAAAGTTATTCCTACATGTGATCTTTGCTTATGTATCCAATGATAAAGTTTAAGAATTTTGAGTTCAATAGGAGTAAATTTTCGCGTACGTAAAATTTGAGAAATTATTTTACCTTCTTAAGGACATAAAGGATAAATGTAAAGTGGATGACTCCCGTTATTAACTAACCCGTAAAATTTAGTTTGTCCAAATTATGGATATTTGGATGGGATATTGGTAATAAAGATATTCGTAATCATAAGAAAGAATTGAATGAGATTATAAAAGATTTAATTATAAAAACTCATGATTAGGAATATACGTTTACGGTATATAATGGAACACATTTATATATTGCTATGAGATTTTCACAAGTGTTATGGTTGAGAAATTTGTCACAGGGCTTAAAGAGATTTACACATATTGAAGGCTTTACCATTTACTATGACAAATCTTAGTTTGCTAACAACAATATATAAAAAGTCGATTAAAGGCATATCGACATAAGATTATAGAGCACATTTGGTTTTTAGCATATAAAGATAGAGTCCATAATTATTGATCCATTTGCCAAAGTATTATGTGTCATTCCGTTTACGAATCATGCAAGAAATATGAGACTCATAAAGATTCAAATGTTATGTACCATTTTCCTTAAATCTATATATAGTTTTATGTCTAGATATTTGGATGTTGTCAGTCATATCATACATCATACATGACTAATAAAGAGTGCACATTATTCTGAGATCATGTAATTTTTTGCTTTTAAAGCAATTTAAAGTTGGACTCTGAATAATTGTAATAATTATTCGTAAAGCTATTTGTATATACATATGAAGTTTCTTAGAAATAATTTAATTGCTCATTAAAATGTAACCATTTAATTGGCCATAAAGTATAATTACAAAGAAACCATATGATCAAGATAATAATATGATATTTTGAGTCAAATGGGAGAATATTAGAATAATCATATATGTGACTCAAATATCCTATTATTATATTACATAACATATGGGAGTGATATTTGTGGTAGTTATTTACATGAAATTTTGAATGGTTATCCACATTTAGTTATTAGTGGTTACCATGGAACCACCAAATAGTTTTGAAAACTACTATAATTCCATTGATGGAAAAGATTATATAAAGAGAGTCCTTTCCTACATAACTAATAAGAGAGGACACAAATACGACTTGTGAAATAAAATTGTTGTGTGTTTCTCCCATCGGGATACTCTACGGTATTGGAGTAGACAAGAAAGATCAATGGGTCTTAGTTATTCTTATTTTACAATACATGGTTTAAGATAAGTTTCTCTAGACTCATGTAAGACATGTGTGTGAGATGACCAAATCGTTAATCAAACCGTATAGATTAAGTATATATTTTAATTTCTTAAGATCTTCGAGATGGATCCGACAAGCCACCAGCATTTAGGCCATGTTAAATGAATGCTCATTCAATATTCATTCACACAGCTGCATCATTTCTTTGATTGAATTAAAACATGCATCTCTCTGCTCACATCCTGTTCATGAAAGAAGCCATTTGAGTTTTAATGGTGGTGTGTCCCTTTGTTTGTCCTCACTCATGCGATGCATTGAAATCAGATGCTAACACTACTGTGGTCCATGTTCACAAATAATGAACTCCTCACACATCTAACAATCAATCATAAGTGAAAATTTCAAACTTTTTATACTTCAAAATCATTAATTAACCCCACATGGCAATATATTGTAGTCTTGTAAAATTTTTGACATGGGCAAGTTGAGCATGCATAGATAAGGATCTTGGATATAAAGAGAGAGCCACATGTACGACAAGACATGGCTACTATATATAATTGTTATGCAAACTAGGTATCGAAAGCTTAAAAACGTAAATTAACCGCATCATAAAGGTTTGGCTAGGGTAACAGGCGAAACATTCATTTAGCATGCATCAACCGCTCTTGGCGTATCTCATGACCTTGATTATAATTCCGTAATAATAATATGCATATATTTCATGTCATTCTGATGCAAAAATAAAAGAGTGGACCAGCACGATATGTACCACGAAATATGCTCTACATTCCTTGTATCATCATGCATGGAACTTAGGTTAACCTAAACTGGTTGTTATTTTGATCAATTGATGTCTTAGTAATAGAAATTATTCTCTCTTAGGATTTGTTTGATCGTGAAGAGATTTGGAGGAGAATATAATGTGTTGGCAAACAACCGAGCAAAAACTTTTGCTTTCATATCGTTTCAAGTTCTCATCCACAAAACCAAATACAGAATCAGATGCCTTCACCCTTTTCATTTTGCACACTTTTTCATTTCATGATTAAAGAGAAAAAATCTATCTTTTTTCTTCTTTTCCTTCCCAAGATTCCTGTGAGAAATCCTTCATCTAAAATCTAATTCTGGAAAAGATGTACACAATTTGCCAACAAACTGAAGTTCAGTTTGCTCGGAGGATGGGCCGGCCCACTACTTGTCCAAGCTCCAAAAATGGTGAAAGTTTAATAAAGGTAAATTGTTGAAAAGCCCCCCGGCCCGTTTGTGTAAAAGCTGTTGGCCTTTTAGGCCTTGTCAAAAAACCCTGGGCCCATCGTAAACCCTTGGTATAGGCTGCCTATAATATCTAAGTAGCAAGTAGTTGCTTGTAATATCAAGACGGTTACTTGTATCATAAGGATTTTCAACAGTAAGCCCTTTCCCCTCAAAATCGAAAATTACAGGGTTTTTAGACAACCCCTGAGTGGGCCGAGGGTTTTTTGACAATTTGTTCATAAAAAGGGTAAATTGTCCAAAAGCCCCCGGCTAATTTCTACCTTCAAAACACCCTGGGCCTTTTGCTCTTGTTAGAAAAAACCAGCGCCCAACTAAACCCCCTTTATACCAGTTGTTTGTAATATCTAAACAATTACAACTGCCTGTAATATCTAAGTAGTTGCATGTAATATCCAAAGCAGTTAGAGGGAATACAATGTCTAAATGAAATACTGCCTAGGGGTTTTTGCATAAATTTTTTGAACAATAGGCCCTTCCCAAAAATGTTGAAAATACTAGGGGGTTTTAGACAACTCCCGAGTGGGGCGGAGTCTTTTTGACAATTTACCCAAAAAAAAGGAAAGTAAAAATAAATAAATAAATAAGGAAACAAAAGAAAAACAAAGGTAAAAGATCCTTCCCAAAAGGTTGGTATTCTCAAGAATCTCAACCCAAACAATACAAGTAGGTATTTTAGTTTCTTTGTTGCCATATGAATTATTTTCTTCTGGAGTTTCCTCTAATAATATTTCTATATTTGAACCGTTGAACCGATTTAATTTATTTCATTTTTTGGGTTTTCCTCGGCAATATTATTTTATAGAACTTTTCATATGCAAATATTCTAATAAATTCTATCACAATACAATAAGCACCAACCCAACCTTCATATATGTTTCTATATTGTTAATATGCGTTGTCACGTGAAACTAAAGTAGGATACTCATCAAGTAAAGAAAAGTTTGTTCCCAATTCAAGCAGACACTTGTTTGCATTATATTACGGGTACAATAACACACAATTATTAAAAAGGAAAAATACCCAATCTACATGGAGTACACATTAGGCAACCGCATCGGTGATTGGTCAAAAAATGAGAATATTAGTCTAACTTTCAACACTACCCATTTATGTCGCCAATCATCAGCTCGGTAGCTAGCCTATATGGAATCTACCGTATCTAACCTTCAAGAAATAGCAAACAACAATTTTTTCCCCATGATAATCGATTTATTTATCATACGAGTTTACGAGCATTTGATCTTTAACACTATTAATTAATTAAGGATCATCGGCCTAATAATCTCCTCGAGGCGAAGGTCCTGTGGAAGGTATCCGAACCTTCGGCAGCCGCTTATCCGCCGTCAGCGAAATCGCCAAGGGGACGAGCCGAGCAAGGAGAGAAGACCAAGAAGATCATGGCATGCAAGGGCCAAAGCCAACACATGAAAGCAACTTTTGAGAGAAGGAAAATGATCCATGTTATATATTATAAGTTTTTGAAAATTCTTACGTTAATCCTCTTCCTTCAACATTTTTGCTATATATGAAATTTGGTTATTGGTGTGGCTACTTATATATAGTAGGAATATTGTGCAGCTGGTTGGTGCATTAATCTATGAGCAAGCATCAAAATCTTATAAGATTAATTGTGTGATATGGCTACTTAATTATTTGGTCGGAACATTTTTGGAATAATATTTTCTAGAGTGGCACTTCACCCACACACACACCCACACACACAAGAAAATTATAATTTCACATCTTTTTGCATAAGTTTGTTTTATGTGTAACACAACTTAAAATATAAAACTCGTCAATAAAAGTTTCTTTTCCCATTCCTTTTAATTTATTATGTTGTATACCTGAGACATGTAAGTTAAAATAGAAAACTCGTCAAGAAAAGTTTCTTCTCCTATTCCTTTTAATTTATCATGTTTTAAACCTGACACCTGACATGTATTTGCTTCGACTTTATAAGTGCCTGCTATAGCGCATAAAATACTATTAGAATTGACAAGCACTTTTACATATTTTATTGGAAATTTTAATAAAATTGCTGGAAATTTTAGTATGATATTTCATTTTAAGTACTTTATTTTATTTTCAATGAGAATAAATATATCTGGTATGCAATAGATATTTAAGAATGAGTCAAAGCCATTTAATTTCATTATTAACATAGATGTGAAGGCCATAGTTATTTGGTCGACATATTCAGCTTGAATATTTAATTACCATTAATTATGTTTATGGCCACTAACCCTCATTCCGGTTTAATATATTAGCATATGTGATTATTTCCTTTATGCCCATTAACTTGAGCATGCATGCATATCACGGTTTGGTTTTTGGCATGCATTTGGTCAATGAAATCGTGCAATTATTGGTTCATTTTGACAATTACATCATATAGTCATTTTCATTATATCTTTGACTTTATGTTACAATTTCGTGTCATATCTATATCTGTTCATATATTTTGGATAAAGACGACGACTCTTGTATTATTTCATATTAAATATATTTCTATACACAACAATTTTCACCATATTTCATTCAAAAGTAGAAAAAATATATAGAGAGAGAGGGTGTGGGCTAGAGCCCCGCTCTTTTCTTTGTGCGAAAATGAAGAGTAAACATTGATAATCTTGGCAGATGTATCTGCAGGCGACAATCCTAATCAAATATACTTGTTATCTTTATTTCTTTTTTTGTTGATAAAATGAACTGCTTGTGGAATGTTGATATATATTTGAGGACGTGCTAGCTCTACAAATCGGAATCCTAGATCACATCTTGTTAGTGATAACTTGATCATATGTTTTCCTTATCGCATTCATTTATTGATCTTGGGTTGTTTTGCTGCATTAATACTGTATAAGTTAGGGTAACTGATTTTTCGTATCTTGATTTTGTTCCTTTCCGTGTTCATGTTCGGTTTAATTTATGGTTTTTCTATGTTGGGTTTCATGTTGTTTTATTATATTTGGATATCATCCCTTCGGAAATCGAACCTGCTTCATCTATTTTGAAGAGGAAAATATCACTGCAGAAGCTATTCTGCTTTGGTTGGTTTTATGTTGGTTTTCTTGCTTGTTTGAGCATTTGAGTTTTTCTTGGTACCATTAGTGATAAATTCTTGTTGGTTTACCTAATGTTCAAAATTCTTGAGTGTTCTTGGGATTTTGAGACACTCTCTTTGGTTGCTTACAAGCGCAAAGTTACGTACTATCTCTTTTATTCTTTTGTAATAGATTCATAATATTAGAGGTTGAAGAATTAAGATGACATGATTTGTACCAAGTTTTAGCTGTTTTCTCATATGAGGTAAATTTATCTATATGTTTTTGGCAAAAAGAAGATATAAATTTATCTATGTGACCCATAAAGATTACGGTAACAGAATCTAGAATTTTGCATGAATACATGGATGTGTATACGGGACATAAACGACTCATGAATCGCAGAGAAGAAGAAGACAAGTACTACTATTTCAAGACGATGAATTATATATTTCTGGTGCTAGCTAGCTAGGCGCCATTCTATGCAAGATTTCCATCATGACATCATCTTCTGAAATAGTTATGGAAGACATGCATGCATGAAAAGGATCTTTTGCATGGGATGCAGACTTGGATGAAGTGTAGCTTTCAAATTAACCACCCACCCCACGCAAACACCCTCCCCCCCCACCCCCACCCCCACGCCACCCACACACACATCTTATTAACTTCTTATAGCAAAAATGTTAGCTGAATAATTCACGAATTATGTGACTGCCGATTAAATCTGTGAATTATTCGCCATCACCGAACGCGTCAAATTATTGCCGAATTATTCGCGAATTATTTAAAAAAAACGAATTATTCAAAAAACAGCAAATAATTCACGAAATCAAAATCTAGCGTCTCATACATTAATTTTATATTAATTTTTTGATCGAAATCCTTTCCGAACATTTCCCGAACACTTACCGAATCTTTCCCGAATACCTGCCGATTTTTTCCGAATAGTTCTCCGAATCCAAATTTTCGACCTCGCCGATTTATTGCCGAATCATTGCCGAATCACGAATTTGTGACTATGCTCTCTACCATATATATAAGGGGGCCCATAATTTCATTATGTTTAAATCCTTTAGTCTCCAGGACTATAGATTCTAATGCATTTCTCGACCACAATATCACAAACAAGGAAATATATATATATATATATATATATATATATATATAAGCTTTGGATTACATTTAATATTGGCAGGTGTGGTATCAAACAATTTATATCTCAACTGTTTCTTTTTTATCATTAGAATATAAAACTATACATCTCAAAATAGATTTCTAGATACATTTTAGGACTGTGTCAGAGCAATCCGAATTCGTATGAAAAGGAAAACAACCAAATTACAGATGCATGTTAGGATGTATATGAAACTCAT
The DNA here is from genome assembly GCA_030015575.1 of Agapanthus africanus. Classification (NCBI taxonomy): domain Eukaryota; kingdom Viridiplantae; phylum Streptophyta; class Magnoliopsida; order Asparagales; family Amaryllidaceae; genus Agapanthus; species Agapanthus africanus. The sequence goes on from CM057337.1 coordinate 911,454,386, forward strand.
CTCTCAGTTCTCACCTCAAATTTCAAAGTATTAGTACTAATTGTCGTGTTAGATATAAGTTTAAATTTGCACGAGTGTTTGTTACTAAGGTGTTTGTTACTGAGGCCCGATAAGGGTGATATTATAAATTTTCTATAATTCCTTACATTTCATAATTTACTTGAAACTGGGATGCCTAATTTACACATGGAAAACCTTGACTTATAATAATAACAGGCATATATGCCACATATGCCACAAATTAATGTTACATCCATATTAAATCATGAAAGCTGTTTTGTAATTTGTACAATTTCTGCTATGTACTAACGTAGTCCTTAAAGTTGCTAAGTTTATATAGCTTATACTTTAAGACACTGACATTACCACTGTTCATCAAGACACATGTGATTCTCTTCTGATTATTTATTTGGACCTTCACCTCTCTGTTTGCAACTCTGTTGTCTTTCTTCTCCCAATATTGAAAAAACTCAATACAATTCCTCTTCATTTCTTTATTAAGTGATGGATGGCAAAAGGAGAAGCTTGCCAAAGAGAGGCCAGGTCAAGGCTAAGATTTTTGGGATGTTGGTAAAATCACTGATTGCATTGGCTTTCAAAGCAAAAAAGAGGAGATGGGAATGATGAGTGTGCAAGGTGGAGGTGGAAGCTCAAGCATCAATGAGACTGACTGCTGCATTTTTTTTGAAGGATTGAGGTGAAACTTTCCATTTTGAATGAGCTGTTCATATCTTGTTAGGATCTGAGTAAGCAATGGAAGTTGATTTCCTGCTACATGCTTGAGTTCTATTGGTTTTGGATGAATTAACTATTGTGATTGGTGACTGAGTTCTTTGTATCTTTGCTTCTCACATTTAATTGATATCACGAGTTTATTTTGTAAAAGTTTATTAGTTTTGGGTTCAAGTCATGCAACCAATGCCATGAGATTAATCATTTCTATTTGAAGATTATGGGTTTCGAATAGGTCCCACCTTTCATGCGGACAATGATACGAGATTATCTGTACTTAAAAAATTATTGGTCGCATGGCGTCCATGCTTTTGTGCAACCAATGAATATTGTTTCGAGTTAAAGTTGATTTTGCGCAAAACTGAGAATGAAGAGAGTTGACATCTGATTATCCAGAGAGTCACGTGACATGAGAATTATGATAAGAAAGCGAAGTTTAAAACAACAATTAACAAATTGAATTGAGAGTTGGGATCAAGACATGAGTCACATCTTATAACCCGACTTCTATAATAGAAGAAAAAATCAAGGCAGTTTGTTAGTTTGTCGGTGTTAGAAATTACGATGGAAACAATACTTTGGTTTATTACTAGGGTATAAGTGATGAATAACGTGGTACCATACCATCAAGAGCAAGAAATTCTTGCTTCAAATCCTACTATAAACATTAGGCAAACATTTCTTCTTATGTCTTCTGATTATCGTTGGCTTGAGAAATGGCGTTTTATGATATAGCAATTATTGTTCGAAAAGATTTTGGATGCCATTATTTTTCAAGTTGTTTTTCTGGTTTTGTTTGTAAATTAAATATGAGTTTTCCGCTTAGCATTATCTATTTTATACCACAAGCTAAAATAAATCTTAAAGATTTTGTTATCATATTAAAGTTTTCCGTGCTTATATATCTGCTTAAAGAAAAATGCTTTTACACTCACCAAAAAAATAAGGTCAAAACCCTTGGTGTTTTGGGCATATTGAAATCTCAAGGCTGTGTTTTTGGAGATCCCATTCTTGTTTGTCCTTTTGCTATTGGTGTCGCAGTGACTTTTGTACTGGAAAATATTTTGAGTTCTACATTGGCGAAAGCATTTGGCGCTAGCTACGGCAGAGTCTCGCGACTGTGTTCATCACTTTTCATGGTGTCCGGTCCATGTGACCCCCATGTCCTTTTATTGCTTTTAAATTTACCAAAATTAGAGGATAAAAAACATCTTGGCATTCCTCCCTCAAGGAAGCTGTGTCTCAACCAGTCAAGCATGGATTTCTTGTTGACCACCAAACTATAGATAAATGGTTAAAGACAGCTTGATTAGCACCGAAGAGGAAGAAGAAAAAGGGTAAAATTAAGATTAGATATGGAGGTTAACGGGACTGCAGTCATGCAACCAAATGGGGTTTTACAGGATGCTTGGTGGGGTCCTGGGTTAAGCTGGGCTGGCCCTACCTGCCGAGGCCAGGGAAGATGACCTGAGCATCGTGCTTGTGGGACGATCACATTACCATTTTTCACTTTGAAATATATATACCAGTATTTTTCCACATGCGATATACGTGCGTATATTTTAAACAACACACACACACACACACACACACACACACACACACACACATATATATATATATATATATATATATTACACTGAAGGCGTGTGTAAATTATTTATCTTGAATATTACAACATTATATGAAATTTTCTAAAGATATCTATAATTTTTCTAAATTAAAGTTAAATGAATATGGTTAGTGGTAATATTAGAATGGCCAAAAGGAGCCTGACCTGACGAAATAAGTTGCGTACAGGGAAATTTTGCCAATTTTGCCTAGTTCTTCCCAACTTATTCCGTCGGATAAATTCCGACGAAATAAAGTACCCGACGAAATAAGTTTATTTCGTCGGAATTTTTTCCGTCGGACGTCAGCTAGCGAAATAAATTTATTTCGTCGGATGTCCATTTATTTTGTCAGGTGATGCCCGACGAAATAAAAGGGTAAGAATACGTTGGATTTCTGGAAAAATGTATAGAAAGATTTTGAGCAACAAGTGATGTGAATAGTAATATTTTGAATGTTTGTAATATTCGTTCTTTAAGATTTGGGATATTATATATCAATGAGATTTTATTAATAACATTTTTTTTCACTGATGGAGGTTCTTTTCGGGTCTCCGTCAGATATTGTCTTCCGTTGATCTCCTGGTGGATTTTGGTGGTGATCTTCTGTTGCGTGTGGATCTCAATGGGTTTTGGTGAGATTGGTGATTTGAGGAGTTTAGCGCCGAGTACTTGTAAAGAAGTCCCGGGTTGGTTTGGTACCACCGAGGACCCTCCGACGATCAAGTTAGTGCTAGATCCGAGTAGAGCAACGGCTAAGTAGAATAAAAAATGGCTTACTTGACCCCTCTGTGATAGGGGTTTATATAGCGGCGGTAGCACGCAGCGGTAGGCACGAGAGTCTCGCCGGCCGTTACGCTCCCGATGTCACGCCCGTGTGAAGAGCAGATCGCTTATTAATGGGGATCGTGATGGTGTGGAACGTGGGACGTTGCTGGCGGAGAATCTGCACGTGGCGAGATTTGCGGAGCGGCGGTTACGCCTGCGAGTGGTGGAGTTGGTCGGTCGGAGGGGCCGAGGAGGACGGTCTCGGCTAGGGAGCTCGGAACCTAGCAAGAGGGTCGAGGAGTCTTGGTCCCGTGGCAGCCCGGGGCGAGCTGAGGGGCCGAGGAGGCAAATTTGCAGCGGGCCCCGAGGAGGGCCAGCTTGCGCTTACAGGTCGGGTACAAGAGTGGCCTGGTCGGCCTCCGTGGGCCCTTTCTTTCGGGTCTTGGGATATGTCATCCGCCACGTGTCCTGATCTCATATCGTCAATATTGAGCATCATCATTAGCCCCCCATTCTTGTCCCGACTAGCTAGCGGGTCGGGTCAGGAGTGGATTGCCAGGCCTCCTGAGGTGAGCTCCTTCCTAAGGCTTTGTCGGAACGAGTCCTCGGGCCGTCAGTTATCTTTTCTGCTAGCGAATCAGGATGAGATCTCAGCATTTAAAGAAGGTGCGCCGGTTTGTGCACTCTGCCACTGAAGCGACGGTCCACGCGTCAAGCGTCGATTGGGCGACGCGACGTATGCAGGCCCGCGACGTCTGATAGGATGCGGTCCAGCGCAAGATCGACACGTGGAGCGATCGGAGCCGCTGGACGCGAGGAGTCGTTTCGGCAGGAGATGACGGGCGTCGTTGGATGAGGCCGCTTCCAGCAATAAACAGGGGTGGGGCCCATCCTTGTGCCCCTGCTCCTTCATATTTCCCTATTCTAAGTCTTGGTTGCTCGGCGCTCGTCTTCTTTCTCCCGCTTTTGGCTCCCTTTTTCAAGATTAGATATCTTCCTTTGTAGAGTCAGTATATGTTATAGAAGTAGGTTTTAGGGACCCTTTAGTTGTGTCCGAGTCCCTCCGGGGAGCGGGGGTCAGATCCTCTTCCCGGGATCGTGCAGCGGGGGCAGCCCCCAGGGAGGAGGCGGCAGATGCAGCCCCCGGCCCCTTGTGTTGGGTGGGGCATGAGGACGAGCTCGCCAATGCTCAGGCTCACTTCCACAACCCCTCGTGTTACACACTCCGATTGGCTAAGGAAGAAGAGAGGGCGGATCAAGTACGGGGTAGGTAAATCGTCCTGTATTTGGAAGCTTTTTGGGGCGGAATGTCCCTGCCCTTCTCTCCCGAGGTCGTCGCCGGACTGAATTTTTTCGGTCTGGCCCCCGGCCAGTTAGTGCCGAACTCGTGGAGGATCCTTCTCGGGTTCTTGATCCGCCTGAAATTACAGGCGGTTCTCTTCAGCCTCTCTCTTCTCGATTCTTCTCTCGTCTTCAAAAGTCACCCTGGTGGTCGAGTGGGCGACCCGAGATGGGTCTATCTCTCTTTCATAAAGCGGCCGAGGGGCGCTGCCGGGACCAGGGTCGTGGCCTTGCCCTCTTCTATTCATGATTGGAAAAATAAATTTTTCTTCGTTTCCCCTCTCGAGGGCGAGGACTGGCCTGTGCCTACCAAGTGGTCGAGGGAGAAAGGTTTGCCGGGAAACCAGTCCAATGACCCTGCCGCGGTGAGAGTGGCGTCGTGGGTGTTAGTGTATATTCCCTAGAGTCCATTACTGTATCATACTAGTTTGTATATTACTTGATGGAAGCTTGGGATATTCACAGTTGTATAGACAATCTTGCTCGAAATGGTAGTATGCTACTTGGTTTGTTTCTACTTTAATGCGTGCATGTGTTTCTTTTAGCATATCGTCTATACACATTAGTAGAGCCCTTAGGATCTTTGCTTGATTATCAGTGTTGTGATGGCAGTCACACTAGTGGGGGCTGGGTAATCTACAAGCACATCCTTATACAGGTCCCTAGTCGTAGGATTATCGAGACGAGGCATCGATACTCCGGAGTAGACTAGCGTATGCGCTTCTCATCCCAGCAGGGGAGATGGTCTGTCCCACAGCCATCAGTACGTCGTACTGGAGATAGTATGCGGGTGCTCGTTAGGTTACGAGTACACTGGACAGGACTCATCGGAAACTGTTGGTTGGTACTATACCTATCGTCAGTTATCAGTTCCCAGGTGACATGAGTACAGTATTGTCCGCTGACTTGACACCGTCACTTCGCCTCGAGTGTGTTCCCACTGTTCTTTGATTACTACCCTACCACGGCTCAAAGGAGTCGTGCAAACAGGTAGTAGTTGGGTACAGTCCCGAAGCACTTGGAGGCAGTGACGGTTAGACAGGATTCGTCTCTCCCGGTATTGGGGGTTGATATCGCGCTGTGTCTAGGAGAGCCATTACACAAAGTCCCTGGCCAGGAAAAGCGAGATATACTGGTAGGTTTTCCAATGTTATCTCAGGGTGTTCTGGGCTACACTCCGACACGACTTGTACCGCTATTAGGGGACTGACGTTTACCGCCCCCTTAGGTCCGCCATGCGATATTCTCAGACGAACAGACCAGACTGTACGGAGATTGTCACGTTCAGGCTCACTAGGAATTCGGATGGGTTTACCTCATCGGCTTTCTTATCGACATCTACCTGGGGACCGTTACGTACAGCTAGTGCCGCTTGCGATCTGTGGTTAAACCCACTGCCAGCGTAGTGTCGAGTCTTTAGAGTCCCACACAGAGAGTTTCCCTGCACTGAGCGAAAGGTGTAGAGGCCGTATGGTTTTACGGCAAGGCTACGATCACTTATGTACACTTGTGCGCGTATGCTGTTCGGGCAGACAATACTAGTGGGCTTTGGTTTAAGCCGGATCCTAGTATTGTATAGATGGATTAGTTTTGTCTTCTGTGCATTCGCATTCTATAGAATGCGGATGCGGGTGTGTATGCACAGTTGTGAGGAGCGAAGAAGAAGGAGGTGCCTCATTAGGGTTTTGACAGTTGGTTCAGTCAAAACAATTATGAGGCGGGGACATTATTAACTAATCTTTTTAATGATAATTATGTTATGGCTAATTTCTTTGACCATTTGACCATACTTGACTTTGTTGACCATTTGACCAAAGTTAACTAGGATCTTTCATGTGAGATCTAGAGTCTTCTTTTGGTTTTGATTTTATTTTGTGATGAAAATGGTCAAATCAAGGTAGCCATCAACTTTATCATGAAAAGATTAGTAATGATAATGTTTATGGTTCATTATTCATGGTTCATTATTCTCGGTTCATTATTCTCTTCTCATTTTCTCTCTTGAAGTGAGAAGCTCCATGGTTGCTCCTTCTTCTTCCTCCTCTTGATTTTTCCTTTGCTCTCATGTGTTGAGAAAATAAGGATCTAAATTGAAAAACACATCCATCCTCTTCTTCTACACAATCTAGGACATCAAGCTTAGCAACCTTGTTGCCCTAGTTACCTTGGCTTGAGGTGGAGCTCGGAACACAAACTCTCGGGTGGATCGTCTTCGACTCTAGGAGGCCGCGGAGGTGACCAAGATCCGGATCGATCCTCGGAGCTTGGATGGACGAGGAGGACAGCGGAGAGAAGACCCGAAGGACCGGTTTCGTGAGGTATAATCTCTTTAGCATAGTAGATAGAACCTTATGTAGTTTTCTAGGTTTTTGTTTAGCAAAGATCCTCCTTTTAGTCCATGTTGCCTTGTGTCAAAAAATCGTTTTTTACCGTTTCCGACTCCCCGTAAGAACCGGGGTGGGCAACGTGAACTTACAGTGGTATCAGTGCCTAGCTAAACAACAACTAGCATGTTAGCAAAGTGATTAGAACTTCGCTCCGGAAAAAAATCGCGAAACATGTCAAAAACCCACACTTTCTGCCGATTTTTAAAACCGCTCTAAAAATAATTCCACATATTTTAAAAATCAGTGCAGGGTTTTTTAGAAACAGCCAGCAAAACCGAGCCTACGACTCGGTCAAAGCGCCGCGGAACCGCGGCGAAACCAAGCGTTTCGCCGCGGATCCGCGGCCGAGTTGGCTCGGCCACGACTCGGGTTTGCTGCAGTTTCTTCAGTGTTCTGTTTTGGGATTTTTAAAGTATTTTGTTTCTGCCCAGAATTTCCAGAGAACAAAGTTGTGTTTGGGGTCGTTACAAATTGGTGTTTTGATCGAAGTTCTACAAACTTTTGCTAAATGGTTATATCTGTAATGTGATTAATGCGCTGAACGTCGACTAATCGCTATACGTCGATTAGTGCGGGTTGTGCATATCTGTGATTTGTAATGTTGTTGGATTGTGTTTATGAACTTGTTGGATTGTCGCGGATGAATAGTGTCACGCCCCGCTTCCCAGTGTACGGCGAAGTGGACGCGACAAGGTCCGCTACGTATGTACTCAGAAGTACATACGCTAAGCGTAGCTAAGCAATATAAAGTAAATCACAAGAGACGAATAATGTAGAAATAACAGCAACTTTTATTAATAACATTCTTTGTACAATGCATGAAAGGAAAATACAACTGAAATGAAAAGCATTGCCTAAACAGTGGCATTACAGAAAATGAAAATACTGGAAAGAACAAGGTACAATTATCTAGAGCTCTGGGTCTTCTTGGAACTGCTCCAAAACTTCACCGGTGGGCTCGATCTCAGCTTGGTCCAACGCACCTGACGACATTCAAAGAAGAAAGAAATAGAATGTCGTCAGCGAACAGGTCGCTCGGTAAGTCCCAAAGAATAAGAAGAATGAGAATGACGGAGTAACAGTATTTTCTAAGTATTATATTGTTGAATAATATGGAACATTGTTTAACGCTGTTGTTTGTAGCTTGGTACAGAAGGATGCCAGTGTATACGAGGGGGATCTCTATATGCTAGAGATCAGGGCAAAAGGAAAGTACAAGGAACCGTTATGCCACGGTATAACAGCAATAGGATTCAGGTTAGGTGTCTTAATCTGACCACCTCATGCCACCTTTAACACCTTCCGTACCAATCTACCCCTTAAACCCCGTAATGTTTTAACAGTGTTGTAGTATTGGAATATGTAAATTGAGTGACTGACCAAAACCATGATATCAGTAAACATGTTGTAACTGTATAATCAGGTAAATGGAATATCGGGATAATGGATGAATATCCATGGTTTGATTCAGTCAAAATGAATATATTGTTAACTGGATTCAGGGATTCATGTATTCAAATTGTGTTGGAATATAAAAGAATATAGACTGACTTGAATTATATTCAAGTCAGAAATAGTCAAACTCTAACCCGAGTCAGACTAAAAGAAAGATAATTTGAAGTTCAATATTAGTTAGGGGCCTTATTGTAATTTGTGAAACTTGAGGGGGTTTTATATAAAAAGTACTTTTGTATAGTTTTCAAAATACACCTCAAGTATTTATTATTCATCTTTATAATTATAATGAATGTGAATTTTATTTGTGTTATTCTAGTGAATATATCCTAATAAAATCTTAATTGTTTCATTTGAAATTCATGGTATTTTAATGTAACTTTTAATCTTGGAATTTTTAGAAAAAAAATGGAAACTTTATATTATGACAAAATAGATGTTTAAATGATAATTATATATATATTAACACATGAATAATTTTTAAATGAATATTTTATTTTCAAAAATCACATTTTTCTTAAATGTCGTATTTTAAACCTTTCGAGACCGAATGCTCCTTGCGGAGGTCTGAATCTCGCACTACTAGCCTGCGGATGCACGATGAACCGTACTATCCCTAACAGGTTCCCCAAAGATGGGTTGTAGCGGCACTTTGCTTAGATTTTATAAATACTTTTCATTTAGGAAAACAGTTTTATAAATATAAGGTATTTATTTACAAAAGAGTATAGTTTTCCGTATTTTAGTTGTTAGGGTTTCCTAAGCCAACTAGCCTATTTCTAAGGTCTAAACGATGTGTCATTAGAAGTCTCAAATCGCCTCTTCACCGCCAATTGTGGCCAGGTAAGTACAAGTGAGGAGGGAGGGATCCGCTCACGAATCGTGAGACGGGCCTTTTAAAGTTACCCAAGCTCACTTGCCTAGCCTAGACACCACAAAGTCAGTTTAGATAAACGATCGATATCCATGACATATCGTTTTTTGTTTTTTTTTATTTAAAATTTTATACAACTTAAAGCTTTCAAGAAAAGATTATAAAGAATATGGTATTGTAGTGAAAAGTCCTGTAATGTCGTATTCTATGTTTTGGCATATATCAATTAGGTTTATATTTGTGTGTGTGTAGAGGTAGGTCACTACCTCGTGACTTATTTTAAGTTTTGATGAAATTTAGAGGTTAAACAAGATATATTAAACTTGAAGGTATTAAAGCGCAAGAATACGGTATTCGAAAACGTTATCATTTCATGTGTGAAATTTCATTCAAATTGGTTTCTACAAGTTTAGTGATCAAAATAAACATATTTAGGAGTGAGGTAATTAATTAAACTAAGAAAAATGAACTTCATGGTATTTTTATGAAAAAAATACGGTTTTGCAAAGAAGCTATCATTTCATGTGAGAAAGTTTGTTTAAATTGGTTTATAGGTAATTAATAGTCAACATGAATATGGGCAGGTGTTATGTATTAGGTGACAAGTGGAAATTTATAGAAAAACCGAATCGGAAATCGGTTTGTCCGATTTCCGTCGGGTTCCAAAAAGTCGTATTTTTATATTAAAGAAAAGAGAGATAGAAGAGATGGGACTTACGGGTTTGGACAAGCTAAGGGGGCTAGGGAAGGTGGTGGTGGTCGATGCGTCGAAAACGTCGTGAAGGTTCTGATCCGGTCGCCGGAATCCGTCGTCTGTTTCGGCAGCGCTTCGCTTCTCGCTCTTCGTACCGAGTTCTCGAGAATTTGGGAGAGTGGATTTAGAGTTGTGAGGTGAAATGGTAGAGGGTAGGGGTCTTTATATAGGGCTAGGTTAGGGTTAGGGTTTGGATTAAAAAATATTTAAAAAAATGTAAAAATCATTAAAAATTCATTAAATTTGGTCTTAAAAGAGGATTAATGGAATATCTGTAACAGTATAGGGAATTTAGACTATGCAGGGGAAAAGACCAAGTCAACACGAAACTTTTTCGTGTTGACGACTCGGCCGACCGGCCGAGTCCGGCCGGCGGCGCCGGCCGATTCGGCCGAGTCGCCGGCCGACTCGGGTGCCGTTGGGTCGGGTTTGGTCTGGGGGAGGTTTTGGTATAATTTATTTTTTATAAATCGCAATAAATTGTGAGTTATGGCTGTTTGACCGTTTGACTTCACAAAAAAATTAAAACAAAATGATATAAAAATTATGTGGGGCATGGGATTCGAACTCTGGTGGCTTGGTTCAGCAGTGCAAGGTATTACCAATGAGCTACAAGCTCCTTCTTGTAATTATTGTAAGGAAATAGATACTTAAATTGTTTCCAACAACATCAATACTCCAAGTATACACTATATTTAAAGCAAATTTTTGGTATACAAAATTGGAGTTGTTACAATCTACCCTCCTTACAAAAATTTCGTCCTCGAAATTTACAACTTTTATTTAAGGACTAGTTTACAAAAAGGTGCGGATATCTTGCACGCATCTCATCCTCCCTTTCCCACGTGGATTCTCCTGGAGTGTCTTTCCTCCACATTACCCGGACCAAATTAACTTCTTTGTTCCGAAGTGTCTTCACTTTCCTGTCCAGGATCTCCACAGGTTGTTGCTCACAAGACAAATCGGGCTGTATCGTGAGCTCGGAATGATCAAGTACATGGCTGGGGTCAGTCACATACCTTCTGAGTTGGGATATGTGGAACACGTTATGCACTCCTTCCAATGAGGGTGGAAGCGTTAAACGATATGCCACTTCACCGACTCGTTCAAGTATGTCGAACGGTCCAATGTATCTTGGACTCAACTTTCCCCGTCTTCCAAATCTGATCACTCCGCGGTTCGGAGAGATTTTCAGGAATACATGATCTCCTGGCTCCAAGTGTCGTCTCTTTGCATCAGCCCAGTGTTTCTGTCTATCTTGGGCTATGCGCATTCTTTCCCTGATAGTACGAACCACATCAACGGTTGCTACTATCATCTCTGGTCCCAGAAGTTCTCTATCTCCGATGTCGTCCCAACTTAATGGCGATCAACACTTCCTTCCATACAATGCTGCGAAAGGTGCCATTCCTATGCTTGCTTGGTAGCTGTTATTGTACGCGAACTCCACAAGATACAGGTGATCTTCCCACGATCCCTTGAAGTCGAGCATATATGCTCTGAGCATATCCTCCAAGATCTGAATAGTTCGTTCCGACTGACCATCTGTTTGTGGATGATAACCTGTGCTGAAATTCAGACTTGTTCCCAAGCTAGCTTGCAGACTCTGCCAAAATTGCTATCGGAACCTGGTGTCACGATCGGAGACAATGCAGACCGGTACTCCATGAAGTCTCACGATTTCCTGTATGAGTTCATGGGTATCAGAGATAGTACATTATGAAGAGTTAAAATCTTAAATTAGATTATTACCTCCATGTACTTTTTCGCTAGTGTCTCAGTTGATTGGCCTATTCGAAATGGGATGAAGTGAGCCGACTTTGTGAGTCGATCCATAATGACCCATATCGCATCATTACCCTTTGTGCTGCGAGGAAGAGCAGTTACAAAGTCCATCGTGATGTGCTGCCACTTCCATTCAGGAATTGGTAACGGTTGAAGTAGTCCAGCTGTCCTGTGATGTTTAGCCTTTACCTGCTGACACACCAAACATTTTACAACGCTTCTGGCTACTTCACGCTTCATTCCATGCCACCAATAATTCTGACGTAGATCTTTGTACATTTTGGTACCTCCAGGATGTACTGAATAGGGAGAGCTGTGAGCTTCTTTCATTAACTCTTCCCGAACAGGACCCTTTGGTACACACAATCTGCTGCCGTATCTCAAAGATCCGTCTTTATGGATGATGAAATCTGTTCTGAGTCCATTCTCCACTTGTTCTCTGATCTTTTGCAACTTAGCATCGCTGGCTTGAGCTGCTTTGATCTGATTGACAATGGTTGATTGAACTTGTAGATTCATCAAATTTGAAACATCACCTGGCATGACTAGTTCAATCTCCAGCTGATGTAGGTCTTACTGAAGCTTCCACTGGGCGGTGAGATTCATTGCTAATGGTTGGCGACTAAGAGAATCAGGTACTACGTTCACCTTTCCTGGATGATATTGCAAATTGATGTCAAAGTCCGCCATAAGTTCTAACCATCTTCTCTGCTGCATATTCAACTCCTTCTGAGTAAACACATACTTCAGACTTTTATAATCTGTGTAGATGTTCACTCGTTCACCAAGTAAGTAGTGGCGCCAAATTTTGAGAGCAAAGATAACGGCTGCCAACTGCAGATCATGCGTCGGATAATTGCGCTCATGAGTCTTCAGTTGTCTTGAAGCATAAGCCACAAGCTTACCGTGCTGATGTAAAACATATCCTAGTCCCTTACCGGATGCATCGCAATGCACTTAGAATCCTCCAGATTGATCCGGTATGACGAGAATAGGTGCAGATGTCAGTCTTGACTTGAGTTCTACGAAAGCTTGCTCGCATGCTTCTGACCACACAAATTCTTCATCTTTTCGTGTGAGCTTGGTCAGGGGTGTTGCTATCTTCGAAAAGCCTTCAATGAATCTTCTGTAATATCCAGCTAAACCCAAAAAACTCCGAATATCCTTCACTGATTTTGGCGTAGGCCATTCGCTGACTGCTGAAACTTTTGCTGGGTCCACAGAAATTCCTTCTCCTGATACGATATGTCCAAGAAAACCAACTTGATTTAGCCAAAACTCGCACTTACTGTACTTGGCATAAAGCTGATGTTGACTAAGAGTTTCCAGGACAATTCGTAGATGCTCCGCATGCTCTTTCCGATTCTTAGAATATACCAGGATGTCGTCGATGAAGATGACAACAAACCTGTCTAAATATTCCCGGAAGACTTGGTTCATAACATTCATGAAGATTGCTGGTGCATTGGTCACTCCAAATGGCATTACTAGAAATTCGTAATGTCCATAGCGAGTTCTGAAAGCTGTCTTGTGAATATCAGCCTCCTTGACCTTCACTTGATGATAACCTGAACGAAGATCTAGTTTAGAGAAGACACAAGATCCACTTAGCTGATCGAATAAATCGTCGATGCGCGGGAGTGGATACTTGTTCTTTATAGTAACTTCGTTCAAGGCCCTATAATCGATGCACATTCTGTATGAACCTTCCTTTTTCTTCACCAATAGTACAGGTGCTCCCCAACTTGAAGTACTGGGACGAATCCATCCTTTCGCCAGTAATTCGTCCAACTGTGTTCGGACTTCCTTCAATCCTTCCGGACTTAGTCTATAAGGTGCTTTGATCACTGGTTGTGCTCCTGGTACCAAGTCAATACTGAATTCAAGAGCTCGATCGGGAGGCAAACCTGATATATCGTCAGGGAATACATCGTCGAACTCTCGAACTACCTCCGGTCTTGATTCTTCCTCTGCCTGAGCTGCTGCAACTATTGCTTCCCTTGGCTTTGCTTTATAAGTACTTGGCTCCAGTGTACGATCTCTACTCTTGAAATAGAAGACCGGATGATCTGGAATCTCAAATACTACCCTTCTTTGACGACAGTCGATGGTAGCATAAAAGGTTCCAAGCCAGTCCATTCCTAGAACCACATCAAAGTTTGGTATGTCGAGTACCTTGAAGTCGGCATAAAACTCTCGACTGCAGACGATGACTGGACACATGCTGTATCCCATAGTTGCCTTTAGAATACCATTTCCGGAACTGACGTTCCAGCTGGATACAAGCGGTGAGACTGGAATCGCATGGGTTCGGACAAACCGTTGCGACATAAAGCAGTGGGATGCTCCAGTATCAAACAGTGCAAGTGCAGGTAGTGAAGCTACTAGGATTGTACCTAAGGTATTAGGGATAGGTTTTAGGTATAGGAAAAGTGTGTAGGTAAACAAAACTAAAAGATGAGTTTGAGAAGGAAATTTACCAGTAATGACTTGGCCAGTGGCCTCAGCTTCTTCCACAGACATCATGAAAGTCTGGCGCTTCGGCACATTCCTCCTGACCTGAGGAGCATTCCTCTGAACGTTCCTTTGAGCTTCATGGAACTGTCAAGGAGGTGGTGCAGCTTGTGGTCCCCTAGGTGGTGCAGGCAGTGCAAGTCTGGTAGCAGGTGCCTGAAGAGCTGGTCGTTGCTGATAAGTATTTGCTGGCCTGGGTGCAGCAACTGGGTTCTGCCTTTGGGGACAAGATCCAATATCATGAGTGGCTGAACCGCAGACTAAGCAGAGGCGGTTGGCTCGACGGCAGTCCTTCATCATATGTCCAGTTCTCTTGCAGTAGGTGCAAAAGGCTGGGCTAGGACGATGGGTTGGTACTCCGGGTCGCCTTGGCACGAAAGATGGTCTGGACGTGGCTCCACCTGCCATCTGGTTGGCAGGGCGCTTGACTCCTGCAGTCTGAGGTCTGCCCCTCTCTTTTATCACTGCCTCATAACTGCGGGCAGCTTCTAGGGCTTCCTCATGAGTCAAAAACTTTCCTGTGGCTAGAGCAGCCTTGATCTCTGTGTCCAAACCTTGCTGAAAACGACAGGCTCTGATCTCGCCCGTCAGTATCAGGTGTGCCGCGAATCTGTTTAAAGATTGTGTTAGCTGTGTAGTATGTGATATTTAAAAATTGAACTATTGTGACATATCTTACTGGCTCAACATAGTGAACTCAGCATCATATTCATCTACCGATTTATCCCATATTGATCCTTGCTGTAGATGAATAAACTGCTGCTCCATAGCGAACCTGGCAGTCACAGGGAAATATTTCGCGTCAAACTTCTCGCGAAATGTCTTCCATTCAATCGGCTGTACCAGACGGGTTTCTTCCGCCTTCCACCAATTGCGAGGATTATCCGCGAGCTGTAGTTTTGCTACACAGACCCAAGCATTATCTGGCACTTGAGCTACTGCCAGATCGTCCTCGATACTTTGTGCCCATTCTTCCGCTTCTAGAGGGCTTCCTTTACCAGAGAACTGCTTTGGGTGCAAAGCTCTGAATTGCTTTACTCCCGGTGCATCGGACTCAGGACGGTTCAAAAGTTGTTGTTGTCCCTCGAGAAGACTGCGGATCGCCTTGAATAGCATCGTTTGCTCAGTGGGTGGTGCAGGAACAACTGGTGTGAGAGGTAGTGCTGGAGGGGTGTTGTTGACGTTAGTGCTGGTGTTGTTCGGGGAATCCATAACCCTGAAGAAAAAAATTTGGATTAGGACAGATTCAATACATGAAATGATAAGATTCAAGGAATAGAGACTTGCAAGATTCAAAGAACATGAATTGTAAAAAATGTTTTAGTTGCTGATTCTTGTGTTATATTGCTTAGGTTGTTTACGCAGACCAGAACTGCATGACAGGGATTCATACAGCTCTGACCTGCATGGGCCACCAACAAAACCTGTCACGCCCCGCTTCCCAGTGTACGGCAAAGTGGACGCGACAAGGTCCGCTACGTATGTACTCAGAAGTACATACGCTAAGCGTAGCTAAGCAATATAAAGTAAATCACAAGAGACGAATAATATAGAAATAACAGCAACTTTTATTAATAACATTCTTTGTACAATGCATGAAAGGAAAATACAACTGAAATGAAAAGCATTGCCTAAACAGTGGCATAACAGAAAATGAAAATACTGGAAAGAACAAGGTACAATTATCTAGAGCTCTGGGTCTTCTTGGAACTGCTCCAAAACTTCACCGGTGGGCTCGATCTCAGCTTGGTCCAACGCACCTGACGACATTCAAAGAAGAAAGAAATAGAATGTCGTCAGCGAACAGGTCGCTCGGTAAGTCCCAAAGAATAAGAAGAATGAGAATGACGGAGTAACAGTATTTTCTAAGTATTATATTGTTGAATAATATGGAACATTGTTTAACGCTGTTGTTTGTAGCTTGGTACAGAAGGATGCCAGTGTATACGAGGAGGATCTCTATATGCTAGAGATCAGGGCAAAAGGAAAGTACAAGGAACCGTTATGCCACGGTACAACAGCAATAGGATTCAGGTTAGGTGTCTTAATCTGACCACCTCGTGCCACCTTTAACACCTTCCGTACCAATCTACCCCTTAAACCCCGTAATGTTTTAACAGTGTTGTAGTATTGGAATATGTAAATTGAGTGACTGACCAAAATCATAATATCAGTAAACATGTTATAACTGTATAATCAGGTAAATGGAATATCAGAATAATGGATGAATATCCATGGTTTGATTCAGTCAAAATGAATATATTGTTAACTGGATTCAGTGATTCATGTATTCAAATTGTGTTGGAATATAAAAGAATATAGACTGACTTGAATCATATTCAAGTCAGAAATAGTCAAACTCTAACCCGAGTCAGACTAAAAGAAAGATAATTTGAAGTTCAATATTAGTTAGGGACCTTATTGTAATTTGTGAAACTTAAGGGGGTTTTATATAAAAAGTACTTTTGTATAGTTTTCAAAATACACCTCAAGTATTTATTATTCGTCTTTATAATTATAATGAATGTGAATTTTATTTGTGTTATTCTAGTGAATATATCCTAATAAAATCTTAATTGTTTCATTTGAAATTCATGGTATTTTAATGTAACTTTTAATCTTGGAATTTTTAGAAAAAAAATGGAAACTTTATATTATGACAAAATAGATGTTTAAATGATAATTATATATATATTAACACATGAATAATTTTTAAATGAATATTTTATTTTCAAAAATCACATTTTTCTTAAATGTCGTATTTTAAACCTTTCGAGACCGAATGCTCCTTGCGGAGGTCTGAATCTCGCACTACTAGCCTACGGGTGCACGATGAACCGTACTATCCCTAACAGGTTCCCCAAAGATGGGTTGTAGCGGCACTTTGCTTAGGTTTTATAAATACTTTTCATTTAGGAAAACGGTTTTATAAATATAAGGTATTTATTTACAAAAGAGTATAGTTTTCCGTATTTTAGTTGTTAGGGTTTCCTAAGCCAACTAGCCTATTTCTAAGGTCTAAACGATGTGTCATTAGAAGTCTCAAATCGCCTCTTCACCGCCAATTATGGCCAGGTAAGTACAAGTGAGGAGGGAGGGATCCGCTCACGAATCGTGAGACGGGCCTTTTAAAATTACCCAAGCTCACTTGCCTAGCCTAGACACCACAAAGTCAGTTTAGATAAACGATCGATGTCCATGACATATCGTTTTTTTTGTTTTTTTTTATTTAAAATTTTATACAACTTAAAGCTTTCAAGAAAAGATTATAAAGAATATGGTATTTTATTGAAAAGTCATGTAATGTCGTATTCTATATTTTGACATATATCAATTAGGTTTATATTTGTGTGTGTGTAGAGGTAGGTCATTACCTCGTGACTTATTATAAGTTTTGATGAAGTTTAGAGGTTAAACAAGATATATTAAACTTGAAGGTATTAAAGCGCAAGAATACGGTATTCGAAAACGTTATCATTTCATGTGTGAAATTTCATTCAAATTGGTTTCTACAAGTTTAGTGATCAAGATAAATATATTTAGGAGTGAGGTAATTAATTAAACTAAGAAAAATGAACTTCATGGTATTTTTATGAAAAGAATACGGTTTTGCAAAGAAGCTATCATTTCATGTGAGAAAGTTTGTTTAAATTGGTTTATAGGTGATTAATAGTCAACATGAATATGGGCAGGTGTTATGTATTAGGTGACAAGTGGAAATTTATAGAAAAACCGAATCGGAAATCGATTTGTCCGATTTCCGTCGGGTTCCAAAAAGTCATATTTTTATATTAAAGAAAAGAGAGATAGAAGAGATGGGACTTACGGGTTTGGACAAGCTAAGGGGGCTAGGGAAGGTGGTGGTGGTCGATGCGTGGAAAACGTCGCGAAGGTTCTGATCCGGTCGCCGGAATCCGTCGTCGGTTTCGGCAGCGCTTCGCTTCTCGCTCTTCGTACCGAGTTCTCGAGAATTTGGTAGAGTGGACTTAGAGTTGTGAGGTGAAATGGTAGAGGGTAGGGGTCTTTATATAGGGCTAGGTTGGGGTTTGGGTTTGGATTAAAAAATATTTTAAAAAATATAAAAATCATTAAAAATTAATTAAATTTGGTCTTAAAAGAGAATTAATGGAATATCTGTAACAGCACAGGGAATTTAGACTATGCAGGGGAAAAGACCAAGTCAACACGAAACTTTTTCGTGTTGACGACTCGGCCGACCGGCCGAGTCCGGCCGGCGGCGCCGGCCGATTCGGCCGAGTCGCCGGCCGACTCGGCCGAGTCAGGGCCGAGTCGGGTGCGGTTGGGTCGGGTTTGGTCTGGGGGAGGTTTTGGTATAGTTTATTTTTTTATAAATCGCAATAAATTGTGAGTTATGGCTGTTTGACCGTTTGACTTCACAAAAAAATTAAAACAAAATGATATAAAAATTATGTAGGGCATGGGATTCGAACTCTGGTGGCTTGGTTCAGCAGTGCAAGGTATTACCAATGAGCTACAAGCTCCTTCTTGTAATTATTGTAAGAAAATAGATACTTAAATTGTTTCCAGCAACATCAATACTCCAAGTATACACTATATTTAAAGCAAATTTTTGGTATACAAAATTGGAGTTGTTACAAATAGCCGGGGGTTGTGAGATGAGAGTTTTCTTTATCTTTCATTTGATGTAATATGTAAATTGATGTAATATTATTTTATGGCCGCACATCCGGGATGAGGTTGTAGCCGCCATTGTATATTATTTTTTTTACTGTTTTTGCTCCTAGGATAGACCTAAGGTGGGGTGCACAAACTACCGGGTACCTCGAAGTGCCGAGTGGCCTACTCATGTAGTTGAGGGAGGTTGATTCACTTCGGGTATTTGGCGGGTAGTTTGCCGCACCCGTAAGGGTCTAGGGTGGGGCTTAGCTATTCATCGCGACCGTGTAATCCGTATTTCGTTGCATGCTCGAACGAAACACGGATTCCTAGTATATCCAATGTGTTCATCTGTGATCTGGAATGGCTATTATTCCATCAGACGAATGTATATATCTATATATGATATCTAGTAGGCGTTGCTTATGTTTTGCATCCGCGCTAGTCCAGCCCCCGCTCCATCGTTAGTTAAATAACCTAACGGGTGATGACGGGGCCCCGTGGCGAATGCGGATGGCATAAACATACGTCATATTTTCGTTGTTTTCTGCAATGGTAGGATTAAATGTTGGGACGCATTAAATTAATGCAAGAAAATAAACCAAAGTTAAAGTCATTGGAACAATTTCAAAACCACTCGGTTTCTTTTCAAAATAGAAAACTTTTAAAAATGCGGAGCTTAAACCACTCTTTTTAAAAGCTATCATGGTTCCTTCGATTATATCAAGTTCACTACGTTCACGGTTTCGCCAAAACCATTCGTAGCCCTCCGTCGTTTCATATGAATATCCAATAATATTCAAGCTATGTTTGTTGGCCTTAGTCAAGGCATAGTGATTGGTAGCTAGTGGGTATTCATATGCTGCATAGATAGATGTGTTGGTTTGGGACAGTCATATTACTTTGTTGGCCATAGTCAAGGGTATATACGGGTGGGTTCAAATCAACCTGGACAATGACGGATAGAACTTGACATGTGACTTATGATTTGTTGGCCTTAGTCAAGGTCATAAGAGCATGGGGCAAAAATCCACATCGGGAGTTTCTAAAGAAACTGAAATTTGCTAGCGCTGCATACCATTTGGAGTGTGATGATTCTGGTAGGATTCCTTCAGTTTTATTACACGATGATATTTGGATCCCGATCCTACTGTGAGTATATGCTACTCCTCGGGAACTTTCTCACTTAACGATCAATGCTATAAACCAAGTAGGTGTCTAGAAAGGTGTTAGCGGGGCTACGCCCATAGGGAAAAGTGGTTATTTAATTAAGGAACTTCGCGAAAGCGTTGGAAAACCTCTCTCGAAGTACCAACACTGGCCTGGCTGAACGGTTAAGCAAGTATTGTACGGTGAGATTGATCCCGACTAATTCTTCTTTTATGGTTTGAGGAAGGATTCGAGAAACAGTGGGAGCCATCCGGTTTAGATGAATTAAAAACCAATCTAAACTTGCAAGAGCATCAGGCTGAGTGTTTTTCTTCTCTTTCTCTTAATTGCAGCGACCCAGTGACCACACATAGGTTACATCTAGATAATAAAATGACTGAATCTGACTGTTATGACTGGCAAAGGTCTGTCCAGATGTCCATTGCCCATAACGAGCTGAGACACCTCTTAACTAATCAAACCCCTGCCGTCTCAGGACCAGTTTCCCCTGTCACGGATATTGATATCCGTAAGATATCGGAAAAAGACTGTGCGAATGCCAAGTGCCTCGTGTTGGCCTCAGTTGATGGTGCATACCAGAGGCAGCACGAGAAGATGGACTTAGTTTCTATCTTCCTCCATAACAAAGATTTATATGGAGAGCAATCTCGTATCGCAAGATATGAGACCTCGAACGATTTGGTTCAAGCGAGGTTGGCTATCGGTGTAAGTCCGCGGTGGCGCCCCGGCCGTCGATCCGACGCCGGAAACGCGGAAACGAAAAACTTTGCAAACTAGCAAACCGGCACCACCGCGCACTATCAACCCGGATCGAGCCATTAACCTAGCTACTAGCAAACAACAAGATGGGTAGAGAAGTATACCAAGCGATCCGTGTCCTTCGGTCTTCGTCTCCACTCCGATCTCCTGCGGAAACTCCGTCCGTCACCTCCTCGTCGAAACGGGCACCACATCGCCGAAGTCTTTTACGGGCTCCCATCTCTGGACCGAGGCAACTCGGGCGTGAAGTTGGCTAGCCGACGCGTCCAAGGTTTGCTGTAGGCAAGTGTAGAAAACCTTTGTCTCTTGGGGTTAAGTGCAGTTGCCATGGTTGGAGGGATCAAGAAAGAACTTTGGAGAGTAGTGAGGGTTTTTGAAGCAAAACCAAATGAGATGATTATTTTCCCACAAAATGAATTGCTCTCTCTTTCTCTCCTCTAGGATGTGGCCGGCCCTTATCCTCAATGGTGGAGAATCAAGCAAGCATAAAGCAAGGGGAGGAAAAAGGAATGAATCTAAGAATAAAATGGTCACCCAATTTCTAATCAATCCACATCCAAATCCAATCTCAAAAAGCAAAGGAAAAGACCAATAAAGAATCTCATCATGCATGAACCATCATGATGCCACCAAATTATAAAGGACCCTTCCACAAATAAGTTATTTGCAAACTTGCAAATAACCCCCTCCATCTAAAAGTCCGGCCGGGAAGGAACAAAGGAAAACCGGCCGGAACGGAATGCAAACTGCCAACTTCAGAAAACTGATCCCGTAATAAATTACAGGAAAACCCCGCTACTGCAAATACATGCCTGCATTTGTATTCCCACTGAACACAAATGCAAAGAGACAAAATCTACACCGTCTAATACTAGGATCCGGCTTAAGCCAAAGCCGGCTAGTAAAAACCGTCCGATCACGATCCGTGCAATACCGCACGTATCTGATCGAACCCTACCATATCTCCATACGGCCTCTACAGCGTTTCGCCCAAAACCTGAGTAACTGTGTGTGGTGGACTCTAAAGACTCGTCAATACTATGGCTGTGGATTTAACCACTAGCACGTCAGAGGTATTAGCCATACGTGACGGGCCACCAGCTATTGACCAAAAGGGACGTCGATGAGCGAACTCATCTTGACACCCTACTGATCCTGTCGGTGACAATATCCGTACAGTTCGGTCCGTTCGTCTATGAGCATCGCATGGCGGGCCTAGGGGGTTGGTAAAAATCAGACCCCCAAAAGCGGTACAAGTCGTGTCGGAGTGTAGCCCAGAACACCCTGAGATACTACTGGAATACCTACCAGCAAATCTCCTGCCTTGGCCAAGGACTTTTCATGTACTGGCTCTCCTAGACACAGTGCGACCTCACCCCCAATACCGGGAGAGACGAACCCCTGCAGATCCGCTCACTGCCTTCATGTGGCTCGGGACTGTACCCAACTAAAACCTGTTTGCACGTCTCCTTTGAGCGCGGTAGGGTAGTAATCAAAGCACAGTGGGAACTCACACAAGATAAATGACGATCTCAGGTCGATGAACTAACCTGTACACATGTCACCAGGGAACTGCTATCTGACGTCTGGTATAATCCCAACTAGCAGGTTCCCGGCGAGTCCTGTCCGGTGTACTCATAACCCAATGAGCACCTGTATACATCTTAGGTGAACCAACTGACACCAGTGGCTTGTGAGACCGGCCACCGCCCCTCGTCGGGGTCTCGACTGTATACACTAGTCTACTCTGGAGTATCGATGCCCTGTCTCGAAACTCCCATGACTAGGGACCTTTTAAGGATGTGCTTATAGACTCCAGCTCTCACGTATATGATCGCCCTCATACTGCTGGTAGTCAAGCAAGAATCCTAGGGGCTCTATCAACGTGTAATAGCGACTCGTAAGGTCACCTAAAGCAGTACACGATGATAAAGATAAACCAGATAGCATACTATCATCTTGAGTAAGACTGTCCTACCGGGATAGGTCCTCCCTCAATCATTGCAATCACGTGCCTGTAATCCAATAATTGACTTTGAGGGCACTATCTCCAACAATCTCCCACTTGCACTCAAGGCTAATTATTGCGATGTCGCATACTCACAGCCCGTGTGATACCGAACACCCAACTCCTCTACTAGTCAGTCTCACAAAGCTCGTTTGCGAAACTATTGCGTTCGAGGAATAGTCTCAGTGAGTGGATCCGCTATGGTGTTTCTTTCTATGTATCTCTTTATCTCAAGTTCGCGGAGAAAGCCATCTCCCGAAATGAGCAATACCTGTCTTAGAATGTCTGGATGTCTGATGGGATCTAGCTCATAAATGAACTCCAAATCCAAACTTCTTAGGCTGTATCGTCAACTGAACTTAATCAGTATCCTGCGCCATGCCTTCCCTCAGTATCCACCTGTCCAAAATACTGCCCCTCGTCAGAGGGAAAACTATAACTCTGACAACCTCTCTGTCATCCAGGTCACCTTGGAAGCCTGGAATGATAACTGTCTCCCGAAGGAGAATACCGTTATCATATCCGTAGAACATCAACTTATGTTCTAAAACTGCTTCCAACTGTTTCTCCAGGATTGGATCAATATCAACTTATTGCACAGCAAGAACAACATCTGGTGTGGTACTTGACATCTCATGATCAACTCAATTGCCTAAGCAAGTGATCTGCCAATCATTCGTATCCCTCTCCCCTTTAGTCTGTAAGACACCTTTAGAGAGGGTGACTCCATCACCTGCAGGTACACCACCATGCCAGGAGTCGTCCATTCTAAATACTCTTAGAATGCTGCCTGAGTATCCTGATTGGGAAACCACCCAAATCTAGATCTAAAACTATAGATCTAGTAACCAGAATGTCTGATATAATATCCAAGTCCTGTGTGGAGAAACTACTGTGTGACGACCAAAGTATAACCGATCGTAGTATAGGAATTTCACTTCCTACTCTGTGTATGTCATCAAATACCAGGACATCATCCCCTACTACCTTCTTAACAGATCTATCCTCTATTCTGATGAAGTCAAACCTATGACTGTCATGTCAGAAATAGATGATCTATCTCCGCTATATCTGCTTTAGTTTATAAATAGACATAAGCCTGATGTCCACCAATGCTTCCGCTGCTCCCACTGACTATGACAACCCTCTGACAGAGTCATATAGACGTGCACTTCTAAAACTAGTTTAGAACGACACTATACTCATCCTCCTGCTGGGTCTCACAGTCTGGAACAACAGCAATGGAAAGTCTGGGTAAACAAGAACCTCCCTGCCACCGTCCTTGAGCATACCGAAGTACCTCTCGAGTGCCTGAGGTTACCCACTTTATCTGTGGAGTGGCCAATGGAATGTCAAACCAGATTGAATCTTTAGGTTCTTATTAAATCTTCAGTAATCGTTTGCGGTTCTGGAATCACTTCCAGTTCTACCATACTCCCACTACTGTTTTCTGAAAAAATCCATTTTTGTTAAAACTGTGGCGAGTCTAGAACAATTTCACTATTGATCTTCCAGATGGTAGAAAGCCAACCCTCGTCATAGCCCGGGTCAACCCACAAACAGCCATTACAGAAACGTGCCTTGAGTTATCCGGAGTCTGGTTTTAAGCATAAGTCGGACAACTCCCCGTACCTTAACAATGTCAAGATATGAACTGTTCTATATCCAATATAGAAACAAAGGCACTGATTTAATTGAACCAGATTCAAATCATGCAGCTATCTCCAGTGCATGTTAACTAAATGGTGAGAGGCCGATCAGCGTTACTTAACTTAGGAATGCTTCCAATTATGAGTAACCTGAAAGATAAGCATGTTCTCTTAACCATTACTATCAACTGAATACCATACACAAGTATCTAGATCTTCGATCACCTTGAAGAATCCCGATACTTGCAACACCTGGTTCTCTACTTTATTCTTATACCTATAACTTCTCAAAACTCAGACCCTGTGTTTCTACGAAACACTTGTCTAAAAACTAGAGAAGTCATAAGTAAGCCGAATATAGTACGAGTACCTACCCCTCTGTCCTAATGGACATTGGACAACATACAATACTCTGTATAAGTCCCTTGAGTCTAGTGACTCATTCACTGTGCGTCATAGATTGAAAACTGTAGTTATGGTTAAGAAGAATTACACCGCTGTTCAATGCTCCTTACCTAACCATCCACTGATATAGGTAAATGTCATAGACATAATTTCAAAAAGGTAGATCTCACTCTATAAAAATAGACGTACAGATATATCAATTTGAAATTGGTGCATAACAACGGATATTCAAAACCAAATATTTGCCGTCCGGCAAACAACCCAGCTGACTTCCTCAAATATCACCAATTACAATGAATTCCGATATAATGAGGATGATCACCTAATTCCCAATAACTTACTCCCACTCATCATCTGTAAAACCATACAGATGTGAGAATCAAACCTGGTAAATACATACCCTGGAGTAAGTGTCTAATTGGGAAATCAGTTTTCATTTAACAGTACACAATGAAACTGAAACATAAAAATGTTTCGATGGGGTATCCTGGTATTCCTTGTAATGCCTCTTCCATTATCCAGATTCACAACTGTAACCGTATATTTCTTTGCCACCTCTCCAAATCCCTTTATATGTCTTTAGTCATTACCTTCTGCACACCCTTTTAGGCCAAATGGTTTTCTTCCTTCCCTACCGTTTGGCACCAGCCTATGGTTTGGAAGAAGACTATCCAATAAGCATAATGGGTATACTGTCCTAATCCTAGGAGTACTCGCAATGCGAGAGAAGGTGAAGATAAAAGACAACCGAATAAACCTTATTCCTATTTCTCCTGAACCAGGATCCATCCCCGAACTGGAACAAGTTCCTTTCGAGTTCGTATATAACCATACGATGGATTATCCAATAAACTTGGGATATTCATAGTGATACGGAGTGTCCTGGAGAAATACAAAGGTGATTTAGGATTGGCGAAGAAATACTTGGTTTGGTCGTGAATAGCAGTCGCAATTTACTTTGCCCTCTTACTAATCCCTTTCTTTGTCTTAACTTAATACCTTCTGTACACCATCATTATGCTAATTGGTTTTCTTCATTCCCCACCGTTCGGCACCAGCCTAAGGTTTGGAAGAAGACTATCCAATTTGCGTAATAGGTGTACTATCTCCTAAACTAAGGAGTACTCGCAATGAGAGAAGGTGAAAGGAAAAGACAACTGAATAGTCCTATTCGTTTTCTCCAGAACCAGAAACCATCCTCGAATAAATTCCTTCGTGTTCGTATATAACCATACGATGGTTTTGTCCAATGGAAGTGGACGTTCGTAGTAATACGGGGTGTCCTGGAGAAAAAGGGTAAAAGTAGGAGTGGCAATGAGGTTTGCAACTCTGACAATCCAAAAGCCAGTGTTAAGAAGGTTCGGTTAATTTGGTCACTGAGTCATAGTCTAGGGTCGGGTCAATGGTCGCTGCCAAAGAGAGAGAGAAAAGAAACACTCAGCGTGCACTCTAACCCAGATCAGAATGGTTATCACTTTATCTAATCTGGAAACCTCCCACTGTAACGTCAAATTCTTCTCCAAACCCGAAAGAAGAATTAGCCGGGATCACCCGAGGAGTAAACCAACTCATCAGTGGGAATTGGGATCCAACTATCATCGCATGATAACGTGACGGAATCCGCTCATGTTATCACACTCCAGAAGGTATGCGCATATCTGGCAAGTTTCAGTTTCTTTAGAAACTCCCGATGTGATTTTTGCCCCATGCTCTTATGACCTTGGTGTGAGGTCAAAATGTCATAAGTCACATGTCAAGTTCTATCCATCATTATCCAGGTTAATTTGAACCCACCCGTACATACCCTTGACGTAGGCCAAAATAGTAGTACGACTGTCCCAAACCAACGCATCTATCTATGCAACAGATAAATACCCGGCAGCTACCAATCACTATGCCTTGGCGTGAGGTCAAAATACATAGCTTGAATACTACCGAATATTTAACTGAAATGACGAAGGGCTACGAATGGTTTGTGGAGAAAACCTTTAACGTAATGAACTTGATATCGTTGAAGGAACTGATAGCTTTTAAAAATATAGTGACGAAAACCTTTGCTAAAAAGGTCACTCCCGGTGAAGGGATCTCGGCTCTTTCCCCGTAGAATGAGGTGCAGGATATTCCAACTGAATACCATGATGCAAAGCAAAAGTAATCGGCTATAGTGAAGTTATTGCCCCGACGCAAACTTTTGTCCAAGGGGTCACTCCCGGTGAAGGGATCTCGGCCCTTGCCTCATCGACTGAGGAGCAGGATATTCCAACTGAATACCACTGTGCAAAACAAAAGAGAACGCCCTTGCAATAACAGCTTTTTGAAAAATGTTCCAACAACATCAAATAGGTTTGTTTAGCTTGCATTGATCCGAATCAACGTAGTCCCATCAATTGATCACACCACAAAGAACGAAAATAATGACGTACGTATATGCCATCCGCATTCGCCACTGCGTCCCGTCATCACCCGTTAGGTTAGCTAACTAACGACAGAGCGGGGACTGGACTAGCGCGGATGCAAAACATATACAACATCTACTAGTATATATAATATATAATATTCACTCAAGGCGTGATAAAATGCAACAGCATAGAAATGTACAGCATCACAGAACAATACAGATATCTGGGATCCTCGGGTTTCACAGAGCCGCTACTGAAACCCGACGTTTCCCTGGTCGTGTGGATAGCCTGTGCAATGAGATCCTAGACCCCTACGGGCGCGGCAAGTTACCCGCCAAAACCTGAAGCGAGGCAGCCCCCTTCAGCAATGTGAATGGACCACCCAGCACTTCACGGAATCCGGTAACTTGGGCACCCCTCCTTGGGCCAACCTGTACCCCCTACGAGTGCGGCGAACAGCCCGCCAATTCTAGAGTAAAGCCCCCTCCGTCTCAACGCCATGAGATGCGGGCCCGTTGCCCTCTAGAACCCGGCTATCCGTGCACCCCTCCGCGGGGTAAACCTAGTACAGAAAATAAAATATACATACAACGGGTACATCGACCGCAATCTGGTCGTGCCCCAAAAGAATAATACAAACAGGCAGTGACGGCAGTCCACATGTCGGATTCTCGCCCCGCAATATCAAATGTACATATAAAACAAAACTGTACTAACATTGCATCCAGGCTATCCCCACCGACCGATCCGCAACATCACAGCACAACACAGAACATCAACGTGAATGTTACGTTCGCAAATCCGTCTAAAAGGGCTATAGCAGTTAGACAGGATTTACCGATCGAATGACATTCACGGCGCAGATATAATGTAAATACTGTGAACTAGCATGTTTAAAATATCCGATCGAACAAATTTATCGAAGTGGGCCCCAAGCACTACTGTAGCACTCACAGAAAATCTGGGCCCAAAAAGAATATCCCAAAACCCCCATTTTCAACTCAGGAGCTATCTGCAAAACTTTGGTCAAGTGATCAGTCAAAAGCGCGGCGGAACCGCGGCCCAAGCATGGGTTTGGCCGCGGTTCCGCGGTGGTATGGTGAGATCACTTGACCAATTTTTCACAGATTGCTTAGAATTCTCTGCACAGTATTCTGAAATAACCTGAAAAAATTTTGGAGCTAAAAAAATTTCGACAGAAACAGAGCAACTTGAAATCGGGTTTTCGGGATTTTGTTCGATCGAGTTCTAAACATACTAGAGCAAGCTAGGCTAGGTTAATGGCGTGGCTCTGATACCAATGTAAGTCCGCGGCGGCGCCCCGGCCGTCGATCCGACACCGGAAACGCGGAAACGAAAAACTTTGCAAACTAGCAAACCGGCACCACCGCGCACTATCAACCCGGATCGGGCCATTAACCTAGGTACTAGCAAACAACAAGATGGGTAGAGAAGTATACCAAGCAATCCGTGTCCTTCGGTCTTCTTCTCCACTCCGATCTCCCGCGGAAACTCCGTCCGTCACCTCCTCGTCGAAACGGGCACCACATCGCCGAAGTCTTTTACGGGCTCCCACCTCTGGACCGAGGCAACTCGGGCGCGAAGTTGGCTAGCCGACGCGTCCAAGGTTTGCTGTAGGCAAGTGTAGAAAACCTTTGTCTCTTGGGGTTAAGTGCAGTTGCCATGGTTGGAGGGATCAAGAAAGAACTTTGGAGAGTAGTGAGGGTTTTTGAAGCAAAACCAAATGAGATGATTATTTTCCCACAAAATGAATTGCTCTCTCTTTCTCTCCTCTAGGATGTGGCCGGCCCTTATCCTCAATGGTGGAGAATCAAGCAAGCATAAAGCAAGGGGAGGAAAAAGGAATGAATCTAAGAATAAAATGGTCACCCAATTTCTAATCAATCCACATCCAAATCCAATCTCAAAAAGCAAAGGAAAAGACCAATAAAGAATCTCATCATGCATGAACCATCATGATGCCACCAAATTATAAAGGACCCCTCCACAAATAAGTTATTTGCAAACTTGCAAATAACCCCCTCCATCTAAAAGTCCGGCCGCGAAGGAACAAAGGAAAACCGGCCGGAACGGAATGCAAACTGGTAACTTCAGAAAACTGATCCCGTAATAAATTACAGGAAAACCCCGCTACTGCAAATACATGCCCGCATTTGTATTCCCACTGAACACAAATGCAAAGAGAAAAAATCTACACTGTCTAATACTAGGATCCGGCTTAAGCCAAAGCCGGCTAGTAAAAACCGTCCGATCACGATCCGTGCAATACCGCACGTATCTGATTGAACCCTACCATATCTCCATACGGCCTCTACAGTGTTTCGCCCGAAACCTGAGTAACTGTGTATGGTGGACTCTAAAGACTCGTCAATACTATGGCTGTGGATTCCACCACTAGCACGTCAGAGATATTAGCCATACGTGACGGGCCACCAGCTATTGACCAAAAGGGACGTCGATGAGCGAACTCATCCTGACACCCTACTGAGCCTGTCGGTGACAATATCCGTACAGTCTGGTCCGTTCGTCTATGAGCATCGCATGGCGGGCCTAGAGGGTTGGTAAAAGTCAGACCCCCAAAAGCGGTACAAGTCGTGTCGGAGTGTAGCCCAGAACACCCTGAGATACTACTGGAATACCTACCAGCAAATCTCCTGCCTTGGCCAAGGACTTTTCATGTACTGGCTCTCCTAGACACAGCGCGACCTCACCCCCAATACCGGGAGAGACGAACCCCTGCAGATCTGCTCACTGCCTCCATGTGGCTCGGGACTGTACCCAACTAAAACCTGTTTGCACGTCTCCTTTGAGCGTGGTAGGGTAGTAATCAAAGTACAGTGGGAACTCACACGAGACAAATAACGATCTCAGGTCGATGAACTAACCTGTACACATGTCACCAGGGAACTGCTATCTGACATCTGGTATAATCACAACTAGCAGGTTCCCGGCGAGTCCTGTTCGGTGTACTCATAACCCAATGAGCACCTGTATACATCTTAAGTGAACCAACTGACACCAGTGGCTTGTGAGACCGGCCACCGCCCCTCGTCGGGGTCTCGACTGTATACACTAGTCTACTCTGGAGTATCGATGCCCTGTCTCGAAACTCCCATGACTAGGGACCTTTTAAGGATGTGCTTATAGACTCCAGCTCTCACGTATATGATCGCCCTCATACTGCTGGTAGTCAAGCAAGAATCCTAGGGGCTCTATCAACGTGTAATAGCGACTCGTAAGGTCACCTAAAGCAGTACACGATGATAAAGATAAACCAGATAGCATACTATCATCTTGAGTAAGACTGTCCTACCGGGATAGGTCCTCCCTCAATCATTGCAATCACGTGCCTGTGATCTAATAATTGACTCTGAGGGCACTATCTCCAACAATCGGGTCATCTGTAGGGGGCAACGTCCTTACAGAGACCAGCTATTTTGATCAGCTCACGGACCTGAAGACCACGTTGAAGAACGGGTCAAATACTGACTTGATTCTACAGTCTCTGCCCTCGACTTATACCCTGAAGGAAACCAGGGAAGTAGAAGGGAAGGGAAGGGAAGGGCAAAAGTTTCGGGACTGGATGTAGTAAAAGAGGGACGTTCCTATTGTTACGGGAATAAACATTGGCAGAAGGATTGCAGGGCTAGCAAAGCCAGTAGCCAGGATTCGAAGCATGTTATGGCTTCGGCTTCGGGTGTGTTTGTAGTAGAAAATTGTATGTCAGTTAACCCTACTTCCTGGGCATTGGATACCGGATCAAGATCTCACATCTGTAATTCATTAAAGGCTCTGAGAAACCGTAGGGTTATCAGGATAGGTGATATGACTCTCAGGGTTGCCAACGGAATAAGCATGTACGCTGAATCCGTAGGGGAATATCATCTTGGACTGACAACTGGGCAGATATTGATTCTGCGTGACTGTTTGTATGTACCTAGTGCGACTTGTAATATCATATCTGTATCCTTACTTTCTAAGGAAGGATATGATTTTACTTTTGTAAGCGATGTGGTCCACATCCACCTAAATCAAGTTCTGATTGGGTCAGGTACATTAGAAAACGGGATATACGTATTGAATCAAGCTCAGATTTTCAGTGTCCAGAACACACTTAAAAGAAAGTCTCCGGAAACAAATTAGGCTTTTTTATGGCATTGTAGACTGGGTCACATTAATGAGACACGATTAACAAAGTTACATAAAGAGGGATACTTGAATCCGTTCGAGTATCAGTCTTATGCCACTTGTGAATCTTGTCTCATGGGAAAGATGACAAAGACTCCGTTCACTGGACACGGAGAAAGAGCAAGCGAGCTCTTGGGACTCATACACAGTGACGTGTGTGGTCCAATGTCTACACATGCGCGAAGTGGTTATTCATACTTCATTACTTTTACGGATGATTTCTCTAGGTATGGACATGTCTTACTGATGAAGCATAAATCCGAGGCCTTTGAGAAATTTCGGGAATACAAGAATGAAGTTGAAAAACAAACAGGCAAAAGTATCAAGACACTGAGATCTGATCGAGGTGGTGAATATTTGAGTGCCGAGTTTCTGGACTACTTAAAGGAGAATGGAATTCTCTCGCAGCTTACTCCTCCATACACACCACAACACAACGGTGTATCGGAAAGACGGAATCGAACTCTATTGGATATGGTTCGTTCCATGATGAGTAAGGCTGAATTACCGCTGGGGTTATGCACTAGAAACAGCTGCATATCTTTTGAACCAAGTTCCTACTAAATCAGTGCCTACCACACCATATCAGATGTAGAGTGGGAAGAAACCCTGTCTTAAACACTTTAAGACATGGGGATGTCCAGATTTTGTCAAAAAGCAGCATGCGGACAAGCTCGAGGCACGCTCAGTACAGTGTAAGTTTGTGGGATACCCAAAGAACTCCAAGGGGTATGTTTTCTATTACGCAGAGGAGCAAAAGGTCTTTGTTTCTCGTCATGCCCGCTTCTTGGAAACTGAGTTTTTAGAAAATCAGATAAGTTGGAGCGCAATAGAACTGGAAGAAATTCCAGAACCACAAGCTATTACTGAAACCTTAGTAGAACTAGAAGGTTCAGGAGAACCGGACATCCCAGCGCCACTCCGCAGGAGTAGTAGGCAGTCTCATCCGCCCGAGAGATACTATGGTTTTCTCATAGACGGGAATAGAGAGGATTGCACCATTGATTATGATAAGCCTACTAGCTTCCAGCAAGCCATTCAGAGCGGTGACTCAGTAAAATGGCTGGATGCAATGCGGACCGAGATGGAGTCCATGTACACCAACAAAGTTTGGACTTTGGACTTTGCTCCAGAAGGGGTAAAAACCGTAGGCTGCAAATGGATCTTCAGAAAGAAGATTGGTGTAGATGGGCAGGTTGAAACCTATAAAGCTAGACTTGTTGCAAAGGGTTTTCGTCAAAGACCTGGTTTGGACTATGACGAGACCTTTTCTCCAGTGGCTATGCTCAAATCCATTCGGATCCTTCTTGCCATTGCTGCCTTCCACGATTACGAGATCTGGCAGATGGACGTAAAGACGGCTTTCCTAAATGGAAATTTGGAAGAGTGCGTCTATATGGATCAGCCGGAGGGATTCATTCAGAGTGGGAGCAGCGGTAAAGTGTGCAAGTTACTTAAGTCCATTTATGGACTGAAGCAGGCATCGCAGAGTTGGAACATCTGCTTTGATGATACTGTCAAGGAATTCGACTTTATCAAAAACCCAGATGAACCATGCATTTACAGTAAGATTGTAGGGAGAACTGTGGTATTTCTCGTCTTGTACGTGGATGACATTCTCCTAATAGGAAATGATATTCCTATGCTACAGTCAGTCAAAGGATTCTTGTCACAGAGGTTCTC
This sequence comes from Agapanthus africanus, assembly GCA_030015575.1. Taxonomy (NCBI): domain Eukaryota; kingdom Viridiplantae; phylum Streptophyta; class Magnoliopsida; order Asparagales; family Amaryllidaceae; genus Agapanthus; species Agapanthus africanus. The sequence continues at coordinate 911,487,526 of CM057337.1, forward strand.
CATGAAGGACCTGGGCGATGCCAGCTACATTCTGGGGATCCAGATCTATCGTGATAGATCTAAGAGGATGTTGGGACTTTTGCAGTCTAGGTAAATTGACACCATACTGAAACGATTCAGTATGGAAGATTCAAAGCGTGGTAATCTACCGGCTTGTCACGGAATCACCCTCTCTAAAGAGATGTCTCCCAAGACTGATTTGGAAAGGGCTCGAATGTCATCTATACCCTACGCATCTGCGGTAGGCTCTATAATGTATGCGATGTTATGTACCAGACCAGATGTAGCATACGTATTGAGCGTTGTAAGCCGGTATCGGTCGGACCCAGGGGAGAAACACTGGATAGCAGTAAAGAACATTCTCAAGTACCTGAGAAGGACTAAGGAGATGTTCTTGGTGTATGGCGGAAAAGACCTCCAGATCGAGACCTTTGCTGACTCCAGCTTCCAGAGTGACAAGGATGACTCCAAGTCCATGTCGGGTTATGTCTTTACCCTCAATGGAGGGAAAGTTTGCTGGAAGAGCTCCAAGAAGGAAACCATTGCTGACTCAACTATGGAAGCGGAGTACATAGCTGCTTGCGATGCCGCAAAGGAAGCTGTCTGGATGAAGAAGTTCCTCACGGAGCTTCAGGTGGTTCCAACCATTGTTGATCCAATACCGCTGTATTGTGACAACAACGGCGCTATAGCTTTAGCGAAGGAACCCAGGTCCCATCAGAAGTCCAGGCACATTTTGAGGTGGTACCACCTGATCAGGGAGATCGTAGATCGCCGGGAGATCGAGGGGAAGAGAGTAAATTCGGAGAATAACACTGCAAATCCATTCAAGAAGGCCATACCCCAGACTCAGTTCGAGCGGCTGATCGAGATGATAGGTCTTCGATACGCCAGTACATGGCCTTAGTGCAAGTGAGAGATTGTTAGTGTATATGCCCTAGAGGCCATTACTGTATCATACTAGTTTGTATATTACTTAATGGAAGCTTGGGATATTCACAGTTGTATAGACAATCTTGCTCGAAATGGTAGTATGCTACTTGGTTTGTTTCTACTTTAATGTGTGCATGTGTTTCTTTTAGCATATCGCCTATGCACATTAGTGGAGCCCTTAGGATCTTTGCTTGATTACCAGCGTTGTGATGGCAGTCACACTAGTGGGGGCTGGGTAATCTACAAGCACATCCTTATACAGGTCCCTAGTCGTAGGATTATCGAGACGGGGCATCGATACTCCGGAGTAGACTAGCGTATGCGCTTCTCATCCCAGCAGGGGAGATGGTCTGTCCCACAGCCATCAGTACGTCGTACTGGAGATAGTATGTGGGTTCTCATTAGGTTACGAGTACACTGGACAGGACTCATCGGGAACTGTTGGTTGGTACTATACCTATCGTCAGTTATCAGTTCCCAGGTGACATGAGTACAGCATAGTCCGCTGACTTGACACCGTCACTTCACCTCGAGTGTGTTCCCACTGTTCTTTGATTACTACCCTACCACGGCTCAAAGGAGTCGTGCAAACAGGTAGTAGTTGGGTGCAGTCCCGAAGCACTTGGAGGCAGTGACGGTTAAAAAGGATTTGTCTCTCCTGGTATTAGGGGTTGATATCGCGCTGTGTCTAGGAGAGCCATTACACAAAGTCCTTGTCCAGAGAAAGCGAGATATACTGGTAGGTTTTCCAATATTATCTCAGGGTGTTCTGGGCTACACTCCGACACGACTTGTACCGCTATTAGAGGACTGACGTTTACCACCCCCTAGGTCCGCCATGCGATATTCTCAGACGAACAGACCGGACTGTCTGGAGATTGTCACGTTCAGGCTCAGTAGGAGTTCGGATGGGTTTACCTCATCAGCCTTCTTATCGACATCTACCTGGGGACCGTTACGTACAGCTAGTGCCGCTTACGATCTGTGGTTAAACCAACTGCCAGCGTAGTGTCGAGTCTTTAGAGTCCCACACAGAGAGTTTCTCTGCACTGAGCGAAAGGTGTAGAGGCCGTATGGTTTTAAGGCAAGGCTACCATCACTTACGTACACTTGTGCGCGTATGCTGTTTGGGCAGACAATACTATTGGGCTTTGGTTTAAGCCGGATCCTAGTATTGTATGGATGGATTAGTTTTGTCTTCTGTGCATTCGCATTCTACGGAATGCGGATGCGGGTGTGTATGCACAGTTGTGAGGAGCGAAGAAGAAGGAGGTGCCTCATTAGGGTTTTGACAGTTGGTTCGGTCAAAACAATTATGAGGCGGGGACATTATTAACTAATCTTTTTAATGATAATTATGTTATGGCTAATTTCTTTGACCATTTGACCATACTTGACTTTGTTGACCATTTGACCAAAGTTGACTAGGATCTTTCATGTCAGATGTAGAGTCTTCTTTTGGTTTTGATTTTATTTAGTGATGAAAATGGTCAAATCAAGGTAGCCATCAACTTTATCATGAAAAGATTAGTAATGATAATGTTTATGGTTCATTATTCATGGTTCATTATTCTTGGTTCATTATTCTCTTCTCATTCTCTCTCTTGAAGTGAGAAGCTCCATGGTTTCTCCTTCTTCTTCCTCCTCTTGATTTTTTCCTTTGCTCTCATGTGTTGAGAAAATAAGGATCTAAATTGACAAACACATCCATCCTCTTCTTCTACACAACCTAGGACATCAAGCTTAGCAACCTTGTTGCTCCTAGTTACCTCGGCTTGAGGTGGAGCTCGGAACACAAACTCTCGGGTGGATCGTCTTCGACTCTAGGAGGCCGCGGAGGTGACCAAGATCCGGATCGATCCTCGGAGCTTGGATGGACGAGGAGGACAGCGGAGAGAAGACCCAAATGACCGGTTTTCGTGAGGTATAATCTCTTTAACATAGTAGATAGAACCTCATGTAGTTTGCTAGGTTTTTGTTTAGCAAAGATCCTCTTTTTAGTCCATGTTGCCTTGTGTCAAACAATCGTTTTTTTTACCATTTTCGCCTCCTCGTAAGAACCGGGGTGGGCAACGTGGACTTACAGTGGGAGCCTATCCCCCGACCTGACGTGCTGCTGTCTCAGAGGGTCCTGAGCTGGACCGAGCTCAGCCCCTTTGAGTTCGTCAGTAAGTTAGGCTAGCTTTTTAGCTTGTGTTTTGCTCGTGTTGCTGACTTGTTAGGTATTTTCTTTGTGCAGGATCCATGGACTTCGACTCTCTTAAAGCCTCCATGCGCCAGTCGAGAAAGGTTACGAAGGGCTGGGGGCGCCAGCTCTTCTCGCACGAAGCCCGCCTCGGCTCCTATTGCTCCGGTGGTGGCATCCCATGAGCGTTCGGGGACGGATCCCGCCCCAGGTCCCCAGCAGAGTGTCGGGACGAAAGCGGGCCCTGGGTTCTGGAGGACCCGGACTCGGAGGAGGAGATCGGCTCTCCCCTCGGAGCCGCTCAAGAGGAGCTCCCAGAGACCCTCCCGGGGCCAGCCCTCGCCGATCGTGGTGGAGGAAGGGGGCCTCCGGTTCGCGGTGCCATCGGGGGCTATCCGTTGCGGATAGCCTTCTGCATAAGATAGAGGCCTCGGCCGGGGGGTAGAGTTCCCGGGGGGACCTTCAAGGCTCAGCTGGCGTCCATCGTCCAAGAGTCCGTGCAAGTAAGTGTTTGATTCATTGTGAGATTCGGTGCCTCCTTCGTCTTTCTGATTTCTTTCGTATCTCCCAGGTTCTCCAGCACGTTGCCTTCGCCTTGCGTATGGAAGCTGAGGTGGTAGCCCCGGCGCTGGAGGCTGCGGGGCCGGCTCGCCTCGCTGGAAGAGAGCTCCAGGCGGGAGCTAGAGGCAGGTGACGGCAAGGGTTGCCGCCTTGGAAGGCAAGGTGGAGGCCGGGAAACGAGAGGTAGCCCCGGCACCTCGAAGCTGCCATGATTGCCCGAGGCCAAGCTCAGGGATGCCCAGCTGCTTGCCGGCAATCTGAAGAGGATGGTGAAGACCCTCTGGAAGGAGCTTGGGGCGGCGGCTGAGGCGGCCAAGTCGGCCAAACTGAAGGCGGTGGAGAGCTATAAGAAGTTGAAGGACTTTTATGATGACCTGGCCGTGGCTAATACCCGCATCTGGCACGACGCCTTCGATGCCCGTTAAGGCCTGGATGCCGGAGTTTGCCGACGGAGATCTCCGGGCCGAGTTCCCCCTCGCGGATGCCGATGAGCAGGGGGAAGAGGTTTCTGGTGAGGAAACCGCTGAGGACCCCGCGCGTCATGTGATGGATGTCGAGGACCTCGAGGTCGCACCTGGGCCCCGAGGTCTAGATCCCCCGTCTTCCTCCTTTTATTTCTTTGTTTTTGGAATTTTGTAAGGTCGGGGAGCCCCAAAAAATACCCTTTGTAAAGCCTTTGTCTTTGATAGTAATAAAATTTTTTCTTTGGTTTCATTGAATCGCGCTCTACTATCTGTTTGTGAAGAATGCTCGTAAGATATCTTTGCTTGCATCGTTCCTGTTTTCATGTTAGGTTGGCCATCTGTCTAGCGATCGTCCGTTGAGTTGATTTCGATCACTTGCCGACGAGCATGCCAAGCGCTGCCGAGGAGGTATCCCTATGGGTCCCGAAGTCGAGAGGAGATCGTTTTAGACCTGGATAGACTTGATGCCCCTCACTGGGGGTCTCGGATCCTCTGCGGGGTGACGGGCAGAGCGTTGTTCGCCGTATTTGTGCCAAGCGTGAGTGGGAGGCTGCCCAGTGGCCCCATGGAGGGTGCCATCTTTTGACTTCTGGCAATGCGAGCATCGACCACCAGCCGGGGATGACCGAGCAGGGTAGCTGCTCGGTTGCCTCTTGCGAGGGCTTTGATCCTTCAGGACGGGATCGAGCGGGGTAACCGCCCGGCGCCTCTTGGCGAGGACTTCGGTCCTTAGCACGGGAGAGGTTGTAGGAAGCCTGCCAAAGACGCTTGGCCGGGCAGGTTTTCTACCCGGTGCCTCTTGGCGAGGGCTTTTGTCCTGACGGATAGCCGAGCGAGGGATCCTCAGGCTCGACTGCCTCTGGGAGGGCTTTCTGATCCCTGGTGTTGCGGTAGGGAAGCTACCCGCCAGGGATGACCGAGCAGGGTAGCTGCTCGGTTGCCTCTTGCGAGGGCTTTGATCCTTAGCATTGGAGGGGCTGTAAGAAGCCACTAAGGATGACCGGGTAGTGAACCTGCGCGGTTGCCTCTTGGCGAGGGCTTTGACCTCTGGCGTCGTGGGTAGGAAACTACCAGCCTGGGATGAACGAGCGGGGCAGCCGCTCGGGTGCCTCTTGTAAAGGCTTTGATCCCTGGCGTCGTGGGTAGGGAGCTACCAGCCGGAGTTGACCGAACAGGGCAGCTACTCGGTTGCCTCTTGCAAGGGCTTTAATCCTTCAGGACGGGGACCAAGCAGGGTTACTGCCCAGTGCCTCTTGGCGAGGACTTTGATCTCTGTCGGTTGTGGTAGGAAGCTACCAGCCGGGGATAGCTGAGCAAGGACTTGACTGCCTCTGGGAGGACTTTGGTCCTTGCCGCGGGAGGGGCTGTAGAAGCCTACCAAGGACCCTTGGCCGGGCAGGGTTACTGCCCGCTGCCTCTTGGCGAGGGCTTTTGTCCTGAAGGATAGCCGAGCGAGGGATCCTTAGGCTCGATTGCCTCTGGGAGGGCTTTCTGATTCCTGGCGTTGCAGTAGGGAAGCTACCCGCCAGGGATAGCCGAGCGACGGTTGGGCTCGACTGCTTCTGGGAGGACTTTTTGATCCCCGGCGTTGCGGTAGGGAAGCTACCCGCCAGGGATAGCCGAGCGACGGTTGGGCTTGACTGCTTCTGATCCCTGGCGTTGCGGTAGGGAAGATACCCGCCAGGGATGACCGAGCAGGGTAGCTGCTGGGTTGCCTCTTGGTGAGGGCTTTGAATTCTGGCGTTGCGAGTAGGGAAGCTACCGGCCAGGTATAGCCGAGAAGGGTAGCTGCTTTGGAAAATTCTTCGCGAGGTGTAGCCCGACCATCCAACTGTAGGCATGGGGAACAGGAACGGTCGCGGCGACTGTGTGCGTAGCATGTGCATTGAATGTGGGGGGAGGCGAAACGCTAGGGGCGCGTCGTTTCGATTCCACCAGAGAAGGCTTGGTGACCGCCGCGTGGCAGCGACTTTTTGGGTGAAAGCGGGCGACTGTTGAGCTCCGTTGGGGTGCAGTGGGCTATATAATGCTGAAGGAGTACTGGTCCTTCCATCCTTCATAAACAGGTCGTCGAAAATGCAAGACTTCCCGTTTACCATCCCCAACATCATCCACTTCGAAGACGTGTACCTTTACGACCAGAACTGCACCGAGGACACGGTGCAGTTGGTCTATGGGAGCATCGAGGACCATTTCAGCCGGCTGCTCCCCCGACGCTCCTCCCTGCTGCAGCTGCTGATGTACTCTATCTGGAGGGTATCGCCGGGGCTTTATAACCCCCTGTCCGAGCAGCTCTATGACGAGGCCATGGGTAAGCTGCGGTCCCTAAGGCGCTTCGGCCTGATCTCCGCGAACCGGCTGGCTCGCTCGGAGGTGCTCGTCCGCGAGTGCTATGAGTCGAGGCTCGGGGTCAACGCGCGCGGGGGGAACCGAGGGGAGAGGTTGGATCTCGTGAGGCCTCGGCTGGTGGAGATCTTTGCCGAGTATCATGAGCAGTGTTCTCTGCACCCCCTTCCCCCGCTGTTGTAATTTTCTTTTTCTTTTTGTATGTATGGCTGAGGAGCCCATAATACCTTTTGAATAAACAAGGTTTTCCCTTCTTTTTTGCAATGTTCCATTGATCTTTATTAAATTAACAACAAACCCTAGGAAGAGTTTACATTGCCCTAAAAGAAAAGTACAGGCTAGTAGATGATTTTATTGGCTCGGCCCGAGCTCCCTGGAGGACTGTTGGCCTCCGTGCTTGGTATAGGGTACGGATCTCCCTGATTTCCGTGCTGGCCATCCGCCGAAACGAGCATGATCTGACCAATGGTCAGGTCAGCGGGAGGGCGATGCTGCTCCTGCTCACGGTCGGCCTGCCGTTTGTCCCTCAAGTTTGCGGCGAGGTGTCCCGATTGTATGAGCTCTTCGATGTAGTCCCTGAGTTGCTTGCAATCCTCCGTGGCGTGGCCCAGTGTCTGGTGGAAAGCGCAGTAAGGGCCCCGGGTTCGCTTCGCGGCCTGACGCGGGATCGAAGGGAACTTGAAGAACCCCTTGTTCTGGGCCTCCTCTAGCAATACTGCGAGGGAGACGTTGAGAGGGGTATACTCCTGGAATTTCGGGTGATAGGGCTGCTGACGCTCCGGCCTCTCCTCCCGAGCCCTCTTCTTCTGGTCGGATCGTTCGACTCAGGGGAGGTTTGCGTTCACCTCGGATTCCAGCTGAACCTCGCGCTCGGTCCACGCCTTGACCTCGGCCATGGTCTTGGGTTGTGCCAACGCGAAGGAGCGTAACCACTCCTTGTGCCTCAGACCAGATCTGAGCGCCGTGATGACGGTCTCGTCCCGGTGCTCAGGGACCTCGAGAAAGGCATTGTAGAAGCGGGTGATGTAGGCCTTGAATGTCTCCTTGTCCCCACTCTTAACCGTGAAGAGGTAGTCAACCGTGCGTTTCTGCCGACGGTTCCCAACGAAGTGGCCGAGGAACTGAGTAGCCAGCTCGTCGAAGGTCGAGATTGAGCGGGGCTCGAGCCCCCGGAACCAGTCCCTACCTGCGCGGATGGGGGTGGCCGGGAAGGCCCTGCACTGGGCGGCGTCGGAGTGGTCCTGAAAGCTCATCCCCGCGGTGAAAGCGTCTAAATGGTCCTTCGGATCGGTTTTCCCGTCGAACAGAGAGACCTTTGGGGGCTTGTTGCATGAGGAGACGTGGACGGCGAGCAATCCCTCGGTGAACAGCTTTGTGAGTGAATCGGAGGCGTACTTCGCCCTATCGCTCGAGAGGTGAGCCTCCCGACGTATGCCCTCGATCTTTTTCTTGAGGGCGTCGAGTCGACCGTGGTATCCCGAGGAATCGGTGTCTTGGGATCCCTGGCCTCTGCTGTGGGTGACCTGCATCTGGGAGCGGCCCCGGTTCCTCTCGATGAGGTGCCTCAGATCACTGGGCGAGGTGGATCTCGAGCCGCCGATGTGAACCCCTTCTGTGTGGCCCCGCCGAAGGGGGTGGTGTCGACCATGCCTGTGGACAGGCGAGGTGACTGAAATCTCCTCAGGGGGATAAGGGTCGTGAGGAGGCTCGAGGCGAGGCGTTCTGGCGGCGGACCTTGGTGTGGAGTCGTGGGGTGCCTAGCGGGCCTCAGGGAGTACCGACGCGAGATATCTGTGGCCAGGAGTCATAGCCTGCTGGTGGTCAGCCGTCCCGACGGGGGCAGAGCCTTCTGGAGGCGATGGAGCGGCGATCTGGGGCTCAGACCCGGCCGCTTGGACACAGACGAGTGCCTCCACGAGGTACTGTAGTCGATCTATCCGGCTGGCGAGGGCGTTGATGATGGTCGCTGGAGGAGGCTCATCCATGCCTTCGGTGAGTGGAAGGCGGCGGCTGGTACCGGGATCTTCAGGATGTTTGCTTGCCATGCGGACGGAGATTGTCACGCCCCGCTTTCCGGTGTACGGCGAAGGGGACGCGAATGGGTCCGCTATGTATATACTCAGAAGTACATACGCTAAGCGTATCTAAGCAATATAAAATAAATACACAAGAGACAAGAAATAAAAAGAACAACAACTTTTATTTATTAACATTCTTTGTACAATGCATGAAAGGAAATACAACTGAAATAAAAAGATGCCTAAACAGTGGCATAACATGAAATGAAAAGTACAGAAGGAAAAGTGTACAATGAAACTAAAGTGCAGGGTCTTCGGCAAACTGCTCCAAGTCTTCTTGAGATGGCTCGATCTCTGCCGGGTCCAAATCACCTGACGACATTCAAAGAAGAAAGAAACAGAATGTCGTCAGCGAACAGGTCGCTCGGTAAGTCCCAAAGATAAGGGAAGAATAGAATAGACAGAGAGTAAGAGAGAGAGAGAGAGATAGAGAGTTGCTTTTACAGTTGTATTATATTGTTATATTGTTGTAGTATTGTGTTAACGCTGTTGTTTGTAGCTTGGTACAGAAGGATGCCCGTGTATACGAGGGGAGTCTCTATATGCTAGAGACTAGGGGCACGTATAGTACAAGGAACCGTTTATGCCACGGTACAACAGCAACTGGATTCATGTTAGGTGTATTAAATCTGACCACCTCGTGCCACCTTTAACACCTTCTGTACCAATCTACCCCTTAAACCCCGCGATGTCTTGTTTGTATTGTTATCTCGTAAATTGTATTGGTTGTATGAGTGATTGACTGACTGACCGAAATGATGATATCAGGAAACGGTTATAACTGTAGAGTCATGTAAATGGAATACTGAGAATCATATAAAAGGAATATATATCCATGGTTCGGTTCAGTCAAGTTGTATAAATTGATAATTGTATTCATGGATTCATGTGTTCATTTGAAATTGGAAACTTATAGATTATAGATTGACTTGAATCATATTCAAGTCAAATTAATCATACTCAAACCCGAGTCAGACAATCAGAAATGTGAATCGAAGTCTTATATTTGCTAGGGTCCTTAGGGTAATTTATAAAACTTGAGGGGTTTTTATGTAAAAATACTTTTATATACTTTTAAAAATACACCTCAAGTATTTATTGTTCGTCTTTAGAGTTGTAATGAAAGTAGATTTTATGTTGTGATATTTCTAGTGAAAATATCCTAGTTTTATAAATAAGGGTATTTATCTGTAATATTTCTTATTTGAAGTTCATGGTATTTTAGTGTAAAATTTATTCTTATGATTTTTTAGGAAAAAGTGAAAAATTTATATTATAATAAAATAGATATTTAAATGATAAATATATATATGTTTATACAAAAATAATTTTAATAAATATTTTATATTCTAAAAATCTCATTTTCTTAAGATGTCGTATTTTAAACTTTTCGAGACCGAATGCTCCTTGCGGAGGTCTGAATCTCGCACTACTAGCCCGAGAGTGCGCGATAAACTACACAATCCCGAACAGGTTCCCCAAAAATGGGTTGTAGCGGCACTTTCCAAAGATTGTAAAATACTAATCCTTTAGAAAACGGTTTTATAAAGTAAAAAGTATTTATTTCAAAGTGTGATTTTCCGTATTTTAGATTCTAGGGTTTCCTAAGCCAACTAGCCTATTTCTAAATGGTCTAAACGACAAGTCATTAGAAGCCTCAAATCATCTCTTCACCGCCAATTGTGGCCAGGTAAGTACAAGTGAGGAAGGAGGGATCCGCTCACGAATCGTAAGACGGGCCTTTTAAAGTTACCTTTGCTCACTTGCCTAGCCTAGAGACCACAAAGTCAGGTTTAGATAAACGATCGATGTGCACAACTTATTGTGTTTTCCTAATAAGAGGTATTGATTTAAAAGTGTATCAAAGCTAAACTTTTAGAATTGATTTTATTAAGAAAATGGTATTTAATTGAAAGTATTGTTTTTATCATATTCTAAGTTTTGATGATATCGTTTAGGGTTGTATTTGCGTGTGTATGGAGGTAGGTCATTACCTCGTACTCTACTTTAATTGTATAGCAAAGTTAAAGGGTTAAATGTGAAATCGAAACATGATGGTATTAAAGTGAAAAATACGATAAATTGGAAAGGTTATCATTTCATGTGAGAAAACTTATTCAAATTGATTTTTAAAAGTTTAATAGTCAAGAATAAGATGTTTAAACATGAAAGTATTGGTGAGAATTGAACTTTTATAGAAAACCGAATCGAAAATCGGATTTGTTCCGATTCCGTTGGGTTTCGTAATTTCGTATTTTAGAGAAATAGAAAGGGGGATAGAATGGGACTTACGGGTTTCGATCTATACTAAGGAGTGCAGGGGAACTAAAGGAGTTGCCGAGGCGTTGCTTCGTCGCCGGTTGTTTCTAAAAACGTCGCCGGAATTCCCGCCGGAATTTCGTCGGAGCTTCGCCGCGAACTTGATTTCAAAACACACACTTCTTGGAAAATTTTGAGAGAGTAAGTTTAGGGTTTTGAGATGAGAGGGTAGAGGGTAGGGGGTGTATTTATAGGATAGGCTAGGGTAGGGTAGGTGAAAGGTTTTTATTTTAAAAAATTGTAAAAATTATAGAAAAATCATTAAAAATTGTAGTAAATGGGGGATATTAAACTCTCGGGAACTGATCCATTAAATTGGAGTATACATGGGGGGTAGGGTAGGTGAAGAGCCCCAACTTTCATGTTGGGGACTCGGCCGTCCGGCGGCGCCGGATCGAGTCGGCCGGTCCGCCGGCCGAGTTGGGGGTTGAGTCGGTGGGGGGTCTCGTGGGGTACACTTTGGTATTTTTATATTTTCAGGTACAGTGCAACTTTTGGGAGTTATGGCCTGTGGACTGTTGGGCTTCCAAGAAATTTAAAACAAAAATAATCTAAAAATAATGTGGGGCGGGGGATTTGAACTCCGGTGGCTTGGTTCAGCAGTGCAAGGTGTTACCAATGAGCTACAAGCTCCTTCTTGTAATTATTGTTGGAAAATAAATACTTAAAGTGGTAACAGCAACATTAAATACCCCAAGTATACTTCAAATTTAAATCAATTTTATGTATACAAAAATTGGAGTTGTTACAAAGATCGGAATGCCAACTTTGTTTTTGTGGAGTTTGGTTTCCCACAGACGGCGCCAACTTATGGAGGTCCTTTTCGGGTCTCCGTCAGATGTTGTCTTCCATTGATCTCCCGGTGGATTTTGGTGGTGATCTTCTGTTGCGTGTGGATCTCAATGGGTTTTGGTGAGATTGGTGATTTGAGGAGTTTAGCGCCGAGTACCTGCAAAGAAGTCCCTGGGTGGTTTGGTACCACCGAGGACCCACCGACGATCAAGTTAGTGCTAGATTCGAGAGTAATGGCTAAGTAGAATAAAAAATAGCTTACTTGACCCCTCTATGATGGGGGGTTATATAGTGGCGGCAGCACGCGGCGGTAGGCGCGAGAGTCTCGTAGGCCGTTACGTTCCCGACGTCACGCCCGCGTGAAGAGCGGATCGCCCATTAATGGGGATCGTGATGGCGTGGAACGTGAGACATTGCTGGCGGAGAATCTGCGCGTGGCGAGATTTGCGGAGCGGCGGTTACGCCTGCGAGTGGTGGAGTTGGTCGGTCGGAGGGGTCGAGAAGGACGGCCTCGGCTGGGGAGCTCGGAACCGAGCATGAAGGCCAAGGAGTCTTGGTCCCGTGGCAGCCCGGGACGAGCTGAGGGGCCGAGGAGGCAAATTTGCAGGGGGGCCCGAGGAGGGCCAGCTTGCGCTTGCAGGTCGGGTACAAGGGTGGCCTGGTCGGCCTCCGTGGGCCCTTTCTTCCGGGTCTTGGGACATGTTATCTGCCACGTGTCCTGATCTCGTATCGCCAATATTGAGCATCATCACTCACTCAGAGTTATGAGACCTGTTTTTGAATATTTGAATCCCTTCTATCCATACCCAAGAGATTTGAAAATTTATCAAAGGTGGGAAAATATTTAAGAAGTTCATATATATACAACTTCTCCAATTTCTAATATATGCTTTTGTCCATTCCTTTTAACTTTTTACTAGCAATTTGCACTTGCGCCATGCTACGTTTGTAGCTTTATTCTATTTAGACTCCAAAAAAAAATTCTTGAGCCCATGGATAAATATAAAATGAGAGGCTTTTAGTTTAAAATTATTTTGAATGTTAATAAATGGATAAAATAATCATTTTAGTAACTTGATCAAGAGTATTCTAGAAGATATTATAATATGTTATTACTATATTTAAATAAAAGAAGGTAGTTATAAGTAAATAAAAGTAAAATTTGACAAATAATAAGATTAAAATAAATTTTAGAAAGTTATTTATTGTCTTAAGTTTAAGTATAATGTAGATTGAATTTGGAATTCAAACTAATGTCCACAGAGTTCTTTCTTTGTCTCAAGAATTTGGAATTCAAACTAATTTCTACAGAGTTATTTTTTTGTCTCAAGTTCTACAAAGTTTCTTTTTTTTCGTTTTTCAAATAATGGAGAAATTTAATTATTTTTGTCTTCTTCTTTGATGATGTGGAGGCTCTAAAAATGGAGAATTTTTCTCTTTTTTCTTTGTTTTTTTAAAATGAGGACGGCTTCTAACCAATATCATTTGCATTATAATATAGTATAGATATATGTTGCTGCCGCAAGATCAATCGGCAACGCAGCGGAAAACCTTATATACGAATGACAAATGAAAACCAGATGCAAACCGCAATAAAATAACAAAATATTTGGGAGGAAAGGAAACAAGAAGAATTTTTATTAGAACTTGAGAAGAAGAAAACCTTACAGATAATTATTACACTCTCTCCTTATGATCTCCAACGAGATCTATCACCTTCTACAAATTATTCTTCACCTTCGATAACTTAGATCTCTTATGAAGATGCCGTTTACTCTTTTTACTTTATAATTTAAGTATTACCAAAAGTTCACTTTAATTCGATGATCTTGATCCCTTACGGAGCGACGGCTTCCTTTAACCTTATGATTAAAAAACATATACACTAAATAATAACCTTATGATCCTATATATAAGCTATATAATTTAAATTATAAAAAGATCTTTGTCACGCCCCGCTTCCCAAAATACGTAAACACGGCACGTGATAGAGCCAACCATGCTACCTATAACGAGGAAAGATCCTTCCATAATCACATTATGGCTGTCAATCAGATATCAAGAATAGTAAACTACTAAATCTATCTATTACATGTTCAATAGCCACAAGAATAATAACTGGAAAAAATAGCGGAAGCAATAAAAATCTAAGGAATAACTCACCCGCATAAGAGTTATATCAATGAGGTGGTCTTCACCGATCGGCGATCTTGTCGAATACTCACATGCTATGTCAAGTATCTGGGCCATATAAAATCCAGACGTCAGTGTGTCATAAATATCAAAATAATAGTAATAACTGGGATAGAATGCTATAATTAAATATGACTGTAAATAAATAACACAGGTGTAAAACAGTGAGATATAGGTATGCGATGTGTATCCTAAATTCTGTGCATCTAGGTTATCCATTCTAGAAGTCTTTGAAATCAATTTAATGGAATCGTCGATATAACTCAACAGCACCCAACTGGTCGTTAGTCAAGTAAACGGCGACTATCAAACGTGCAAACCAGAACTGATGAAGTACGGTAAGAGGGTACAGCAACTGCTGACCCAAATACCTTCCTACACCTTGGAAAGCATACCACGTGCGGAAAATAGCAAGGCGGATGCATTAGCCAAGCTCGCTAAAGAACTGGCTGACGAAAACCTCGATGACGTAAGGATCGTTGTTCAAACCCGTCGAGTCATCGCACCGGCAGAAATATTTCCAGAGACGTCCGAGAAAAAGGGAACGACAGAGCAAAGGCTGAGGATTGGAGAGAAGTCTTTATAGACTACTTCAAATCCCGTCGGATGTCTGAAGATGCGTCCTCAAAACATCAGCTCATGAAGCGAGCCCTATGTTTCGCCTTCGTCAATAATACTCTGTACAAGAGGTCATTTGATTCTCTGTGGTTAAGATGCCTGGGACCTGAAGAAGCAAAAAGAGTCGTCCAAGAAACTCATGACGGACTCTGCGGTTCTCACCAAGCCGGGCCGAAGATGAAGCCGAAGATCAAACGGATGGGTTATTACTGGCCCACGATGATCCAAGACTGCCTCGAATACGCGAAGCAGTGCCACTCGTGCCAGATTCACGGGGACTTTATCCATCAGCATCCGAATCCACTACATCCGACGGTGGCTAGTTGGCCGTTCGAAATGTGGGGAACTGACATAATCGGCCCCATCGAACCAGCATCGTCCAGAGGACATCGATTCATTTTGGCGACAACTGATTACTTCTCCAAATGGGCAGAAGCAGTACCGCTGAGGGAAGTAAAGACGGAGAATATCCTCCATTTCTTCAAGATGCATGACATCTATCGGTTTGGGATTCCGAGACGGATCATCTCCGATAACGGACCAGCCTACAGAAGCCACAAGATCAGCCGCTTCGCACAACAACACAACATAGACTGGAGATACTCCTCAGTTTATAATCCCCGAGCTAACGGTCTGGCTGAGGCTTTTAACAAGACATTGACGAAGATTGTAAAGAAGACGGTGTCCCGAAATAAAAAGGACTGGCATGAGAGATTGCATGAAGCCCTCTGGGCATATCGAACTACGTTCAAAACGGTCACTAACACAACGCCGTATGCATTGGTATTCGGTACAGAGGCAGTACTCCCCTTCGAGATAGAGCTACCCTCTCTACGAGTGGCAGTTCACTACGAGCTAACGGACGAAGAGAATGCTCACCTTCGGCTTGAGGAGCTCGACGCTCTTGACAAAACCCGGCTCATAGCGCAACAAAATCTAGAGGCTTATAAAGCAAAGATGACGCGCTCATATGAAAAATTGACTAGGCCGAGAACATTCCGCCAAGGCGAACTCGTGCTAGTGGTCAAAAGACCTATGATCCCCAATCGCGCTAAGCGGGGAAAATTCGAGCCGGACTATGAAGGCCCGTATAGCATAGACAAGGTCTACCAGGGTGGAGCCTATCTACTCATAGACATGCATGGCGAAAGGCCCTTCAGCCAATAAATGGTCGCTTCCTGAAGAAATACTACGCCTAATGAGTCACGGCCTAGGTCAATGATAGATGACGACGACTATGTCCGCTCGCTATCTTCCTAAGCCTAAACTCTGTAAGTAGTAACCGGTTTCCTTTAACAGCGGACCAAAACATCCTTAAACTAACAGCGGACCGAAACGTCCTTAAACTAACAGGGGACCGAAACGTCCTAAAACTAACGACGGACCGAAACGTCCTAAAACTAACGACGGACTGAAACGTCCTAAAACTAACAACGGACCGAAACGTCCTTAAAACTAACAACGGACCACTATGTCCTAAAACTAGCCGTTGACCGAGATGTCGATAAACTACAGTGAATTGCAGCATCCCAAAGCTGATAAAAAAAAGAATAATAAAAAAAATAAAATGGTATGTCCATAAGCAAAAAAGGGCACAGATGAAAACCCGAAAGGCTCCGTGAGTAAAAACAGCAGGGCTACCGGCGAATCTTGTGAAAACCCGAAAGGGTGCAATCTCGTTAGAATAAAAAAAAAGAAAGAAAAAAGAAAGAAAAACGGTATGTCCATAAGCAAAATGGGCACGGATGAAAACCCGAAAGAGCTCCGTGAGTAAAAACAGCAGGGCTACCGGCAAGTTTTATGAAAACCCGAAAGGGCGCAATCTCGTTAAAAGACACTTGCAAGGTCCTCTCAACTTTGTAAGGAGAAACCACTTGCGTGAGATCCTTACGACTCACAAGGGAGCAACACACTTAGGGATCCCCACGATTCCTAAGAAGAAACACACTTGCGAGATCCTCATGACTCGTAAGGAGAACCCTCTTATGGGACCCTCACGGCTCATAAGATTTGAAAGTCTTAAGCTACAGGGATCTGAACCTGTTCTTAAGCGGCCACCACAACCTCCAATTTTGCCCTACAAGCGGCTCAATGCTGACCCTTGTATACAATCCACGGGCGTGAATAAACATTTCCCTAACAAAGTCCCATCCGTGACTAGGGATATGTTCGAACGATGAACAACCCTTGTAAATCCTCTCGACTTGCAAGGAGAAAACACTCTTGTAAGATCCTCATGACTTATAAGAGATCATACACTTAAGAATTCTCACGATTCCTAAGGAGAAAACACGCCTACGAGATCCTCACGACTCGCAGGGAGAAATACCTTTATGAGACCCTTACGGCTCATGAAGTCAAAGCCCTAGTCGACAGAATCCTAACCCTGTCTACTATGCCACCTTTGATCGACATCGATGAAGGCAAATAATGATTCGCTCCTGGCAATATCCCAGTTGTAGCGGTGCTGATGCCGAAATCGGTGTCTAATTCCGAGCTTGCAGCGAAAAGCCAACAAGCCACACATGCATACGAAATAGCTGAAATGATAGGGCAACTTGCGACAAAATCAGCAAGTAAAAATGTATGCATGCAAAATAGCCGAAATGATTGGGCAACTCGCAATAAAAAGCAGCGACTAAAAATAAAACATATAGCCGAAATGATTAGGCACCGCGAAAAATAGCCGAAATGATTGGGCAATCGCGACCTTCGCGATATAAAAGCTGAAATGATAGAGCACCGCGGAAAGAAATTAAAAAAAAATGAAATAATTGCCCTACAGGTGATATCATGTCAATCCCTGTATGCAATCCAGGGGCGCAAACAAAGAGGGGATCACACCCTTCCTCCCCAAGCTTCATCAGAAGGAGAGGCCAAATCTCAATGGTTCATAGACAGCCTAGAGATCATCTCAACATTCGTCTTATTACAACGGACATAATATCAAGCAAAGCGGAACAGCGGCAACTCCCAGTTCCATGACTCGGCGGAGTACAGCTGACCGAGAGTCAAACTCCGACTCCGTGAAATACGGATAAAGTCAACCCTTCCTGGTCACGTAGAACGCGGATTATGTCAATCCTGACCCCGTGGGAAACGTCCAGAGCGGATCCTGGTCCTCGCTGAGCACGGTAATGACCGCGTGTGAAGCATCCAGAGCGGAGCCTGGTCCTCGCCGAACACGGCAGTGAACCCATGGAAAGCATCCAGAGCAAAATTCCTGGCTACGTGGAACGCGGATTATGTCACTCCTGACCCCGTGGGAAACGTCCAGAGCGGACCCTGGTCCTCGCTGAGTACGGCAATGAACCCGTGTGAAGCATCCAGAGCGGAGCCTGGTCCTCGCCGAATATGGCAGTGAACCCGTGGAAAGCATCCAGAGCAAAATTCCTGGCTACGTGGAACGCGGATTATGTCACTCCTGACCCCGTGGAAAACGTCCAGAGCGGATCCTGGTCCTCACAGAGCACGACAGTGAACCCGTGTGAAGCATCCAGAGCAGAGCCTAGTCCTCGCCGAACACGGCAGTGAACCCGTGGGAAGCATCTAGAGCAAAATTCTTGGCTACGTGGAACGCGGATTATGTCACTTCTGACCCCGTGGAAAACGTCCAGAGCGGATCCTGGTCCTCGCAGAGTACGGCAATGAACCCGTGTGAAGCATCCAGAGCGGAGCCTGGTCCTCGCCGAATACGGCAGTGAACCCGTGGGAAGCATCCAGAGCAAACATTGGACTGTGAGGTCCTTAAACTCACAGACTATGATGTCCTTAACCTTGACTGTGATGTTTTTAAACTAACATCGGACTGTGGGGTCCTTAAACCCATGGACTATGATGACCTTAACCTCGACCGCAATGTCTTAAAACTAACATCGGACTGTGAGGTCCTTAAACCCATGGACTATGATGTCCTTAACCTCGACCGTGATGTCTTAAAACTAACATTGGACTGTGAGGTCCTTAAACTCATGGACTATGATGTCCTTAACCTCGACCATGATGTCTTAAAACTAAACAACGGACTGTGGAGTCCTTAAATCCATGGACTATGATGTCCTTAACCTCGACCGTGATGTCTTAAAACTAAACAACGGACTGCAGAGTCCTTAAATCCACGGACTATGATGTCCTTAACCTCGACCGCGAGGTCTTTAAACTATGGTATCCTGGAAAACATCCAGAGCGGAGTCTGGTCCTCGTAGAACACGGCAGTGAACCCGTGGGAAGCATCCAGAGCAACTCCTGACTCCGTGAAATGCGGATAAGGACAACTTCATCCATCACTTGCGGGTCCTCACAACTCGTAAGAGAGTAAATTCTCTTGTAAGATCCTTACGACTTTCAAGAGAAAACACACTTAGGAATCCTCACGATTCTTAAGGAGAAATTACACCTACGGGATCCTCTTGACCGGTATGGAGAAAATTCTTTATGAGACCCTCACGGCTCATAAAATTGAAAAGTCTTAGGCCACACTTGCTAGAATCAAATGGCAGCAACATAGCAAGGAGAAGAAAGCGACAAGGAGAATATTCGATTTGCATTTAATTTAGCGTTCAAGGCATACCCATTCATGCATGCGCAAAAGATTTAGTATGTAAAATAAAACAAGTTGAAATGAGAAACTTTCCATTCATACTGTGAAAAAGTTCTTACAATTATGAAAGCGGTAAACAAAAACATTATCCAAACAATTACAATGGCAAAACCTCAGATCCGGGGCATGGATTGAGGAACTCAAAAGTAACTTTGTCCAAAATCTTCCAGGCATTCCGAACCCTCCCAGTATGCTTTCTTTCACGATCACAAGTGTCAGGATCCCCACGGATGTCCTCCACCCTCCGATAGGCAGCAAGTATGGCCGACTGTTGAAAAGCCTGATGCAGAAGATTGATAAGATTGTCTCGCCTTCTCTTCGAGATTAGGCTTATCAGATACACCGAATGCACCTTATCCTCGGCGGCATCCAATGCCCTAAGCGGCACGTCGGTACAGAATAGAGGAAGCGCTTCCCAGATCGCTCCCATAATAAGCTTCAGGAGATTGGAGCGTAGAGGAAGCAGTCGACCATTGTATGCATCAAAGCGGCTCATAATTTCGGCACACTCGGCATTTGTGAATTCTCGATTCTGAGAACGGCCGAGTGATCGGATGTCTCCATAGGAGATAATCTCGTCGAGATCATACATGTGAGCGTCCATTACTCCTGAAAAAGAAAATCAACAAAATTAGCGGACAGACTGATTAAGCGAATTCTTATTAAAAACAGGCACAGGGAGTTAAACTTCTCGAGATCAATGCTCTACAGATAGGAATGACACTTGTCAAAATCAATTATGAGGGGAAGTTAAAGAAATTCCCTGAGAACATTGAGAACCTTGGTCTGAGAAGATGATATAATTCATTAAAGATAAAATTCCATTTTTAATCTTCAAGATCCATGAAAAACTCTTAAGAGTTCTTCTATATGATTTGAAAGGAGCAAAACTCCATTAATGAATTAAGAAATCATGAGTAAAATCCTTTTGGAGAGCGAAGCTCTATTAATGGAACCCTAAAAGGGTTCTCTTTAGATCAAAGATCCATGGAGCAAAGCTCTGCTAGTGAAACTCTAATGGGTTTTCTGTAGATCAAAGATCTATTAAGAGTAAGGCTCTGTCAGTGGGTAAAACCCTAACTCATTAAAATTTATTAAAATTTTTTACCTAAAGTTTGAAAAAAATATTTACTCTTGTGAAGTTCTTAAACAAAAGAGCTGCGCTCTGAATAAAAATTTTCAGGAAAGAAGATGATAATCATCTGAGGACTAAAGGTCCTATTTATAGGCGCTAAGACACCTCTTCAACTTCTGAGTTGATCCAAAGGCTCAGATATTGCCACCGCTGCGTCCACGTGTGGACCATGTAAGCGCAACGGTGGGGGGAATTTGTTTCCCCAATCAGAGAAAAGCTCTGTTCAAATTCCAAGGTTTGAAATGAAGCGACACTTCTGCTCCCCCTAATCAGAGCAAAGCTCTGTTCAAGTTCCAAGATATGGAATGAAGCGACGCTTCCTTTTCCCCCAATAGGAGCAAAGCTCTGTTTCAAAATTCAGAATTGAAGCAACGCTTTAGATTCTGCGCGCTGCGCGCCACGTGTCAACCACGGGTGCGCTAGCGCAGTTGCGCTGCGCTCTGTGCGCCACGTGTCAAACACGGGTGCGCTAGCGCAGTTGCGCTGCGCTCTGCGCTGCGCGCCACGTGTCGAACGTAGGTGCACTAGCGCAAGGTGCGCCAGTGCTGGAATTAAAAATTCTCCACCGTCAGATCAAAAGATCTACTAATAATAAACTATTAAATAATCAAAACTAAAATTCTGTTATGGAAAGATTTTTCAATCTTATTAAAATAAGAAGATTATCTTCTGTAAAACAGAAGCCTTAGGATTAAAGATCCAACGGTGGGAAATATTCTCAAATCAATCAGAGAAAAATCTCTTAAACTGATTTAACAAATCATTTGGCCCTATATAAAGGACCCTAGACTTCAAGTCATAGATAGAGAAAAAAGAGAGAGAGAAACCCACTGCAAAAAGAAGAGAAAGCTCTTAGAAAAAAAAAGATTTTTCTTCATCTTCAAGGTAAAAAAAAGAACTATGTTCTTGAATAATAAAGATGAAACCATCTCGTAAAAAGAAGAACCATCTTCTAAAAAGATCAGAGATCTGAAAAAAGACCAAGGTCTTTAATAAAAAGGAAAAGATCAAAAGATTTAATCATAAAATAATAAAAGAAGTATTTTTACTTCATTCACAGATCCTTGATCTATAAAGGCAGAGCTTTTTATAAAAACAAGAACTTTTGTTGTTGGATCTTGAGGCAAAGCCTCCTTTAAAGAAGAACATGAATTTGTTCTTTGATCTTAAAATTGATCAAATGCGCTTTGCGCTATTAGAAAGTGCCTTGCACTCATGAATTGCGCCTTTGCGCTCATTGGACCGGCGTTCAGCGCCAAAACCTGCCACGTGTCAACCAGAGACACAATCTGCACTTTGCGATTCTAAAACAGAGCACTGCGCTCATGGGCTGGCGCTCAGTGCCAAGCGCGCCACGTGTCACTCACTGGTGCGCCAACATATTACCTCAATGCGCTCATAAATTAAAAGCGCAATGCGCTAACAAACTAGCGCTTAGCACTAAGCGCGACACGTGTCTTCTTCGTGTGCGCTACCCAACAGAAGCGCAATGCGCTCTTTGACTGGCGCAACGCGCCTGGCGCGCCACGTGGCGCACTATCAGAACACAATTTGTTCTGATCAAGACAAAATATGTCAGAGCTTAATACTTAGCATTATTAAAAGGGGCGAGCCCAAATAAAAGCTTAATAGCCAGAACAAAAATAAAATGTTAAACATTTTTAATTGGACTTAGCCCAATTCTGTCCATAAGTCCTCAATTTATATTGAACTGAGCCCATCTGCTCTTTCAACCAATTCACATCGGTTCGAGGGTACATCTCTTTACTCCTCTGATATCTGTCGTTGTAATCCTTCAACGTCGTCAAAGAGGTGACGGGTCCCGACAACCACACATTACTAGGGACTGTGGGGTCCTTAAACCCATGTACTATGATGTCCTTAACCTCGACCGTGACGTCTTAAAACTAACATCAGACTGTGGAGTCCTTAAATCCATGGACTATGATGTCCTTAACCTTGACCGTGATGTCTTAAAACTAACATCGGACTGTGAGGTCCTTAAACTCACGGACTATGATGTCCTTAACCTCGACGTCTTAAAACTAACATTGGACTGAGATGTCCTTAAACTAACAATGGACCATAATGTCCTTAAACTAATTATCGACCGCAATGTCACTAAACTAAACAACAGAGCCCAATTGCTCTCTTGTCGGATCTAAACGATCATGTTAAGTTGATCTTAGTATAAAATAAGACTAAAGTATCCTTAACAAACGTTTAAGTCGATCTTAATCTCAAATAAGGCTAACGTATCCTTAAACCCAAACCCCCAAAACCTAAATCTAAGAAAGATACGGATTTGGAATAGTCCACGCCCTACGAGCGACAACATAACTTAGTCTCCGTATACAATCCACGGGCAACCAAACACAAAACAAACACCCACGACACGAAGTGACCATCTGGAGAAGGAGAAAGTTGTTACCGCGATGCGGTAGCGTGATTAACTGTAGGGGCTTGCGCCTGCAGGGAAGAGCGTCCCTACAATCAAAAACCCCTCAAATGAGGGGGAATCTGACAAAGTCTGCTACATCGGCCGCATCCGTTTAAACCTTCGATACACGGTGTTATAAATCAACTTGGCATCTTCGGAGAGGTGGATGGATAGCACCAATTAGCATCTGCCCCGAATTTCAGGCAAGACGTACATCGCGTCTCCGCCGCGTCTTTCGGAGGGGAACAACAACTTTAAAAGATAGCTTCTTATTCTGTCTATTCTATTTCTCCTTTCTCTTTGGGACTTACCGAGCGACCTGTTCGCTGATGACATTCTATTTTCTTTTTTCTTTGAATGTCGTCAGGTGATTTGGACCCGGCAAAGATCGAGCCATCTGCAGAAGACTTGGAGCAGTTTGCTGAAGAACCAGAGCTCTAGTTTCATTGTACATTTTCCATTCAGTACTTTTCATTTCCTGTTATGCCATTGTTTAGGCATCGTTTTATTTCAGTTGTATTTCCTTTCATGCATTGTACAAAAGAATGTTAATAAATAAAAGTTGTTTTTATTATATCTTGTCTCTTGTTTATTTACTTTTATATTTCTTAGATACGCTTAGCGTATTTACTTCAGAGTAAATACGTAGCAGACCAGTCGCGTCCCCTTCGCCGTATACCGGGAAGCGGGGCGTGACAGGTTTTGTTGGTGGCCCATGCAGGTCAGAGCTGTATGAAACTCTATCATGCAGTTCTATTCTGCGTGAACAACCTAAGAAATATAACACAAGAACCAGAAACTAAAACATTCTTTACAATTCATGTCCCTTGAATCTTACAAATTCATATTCCTTGAATCTTATCATTTCATGTACTTTGAATCTGTCTTAACCCAATTTTTTTCTTCAAGGTTATAGATTCCCCGAACAACACCAGCACCAACGTCAACAACACACCTCCACCTCCACTACCAATCGTTCCTACTGTTCCTACGCCACCCACCGAGCAAACAGTGCTACTTGAGGCGATCCGCAGCCTTCTTAAGGGACAGCAACAACTCCTGAACCGTCCCGAGACTAATGCACCTAGGGTAAAGCAATTCAGGGCTTTACATCCCAAGCAGTTCTCCAGAAACGGAAGCCCACTTGAAGCTGAGGAATGGGCACAAAGCATAGAGGATGATCTGGCGGCGGCACAAGTGCCAGACATAGCTTGGGTCCGTGTGGTGAAACTGCAGCTCACGGACAATACTCGCAACTGGTGGAAGACGGAAGAAAGCCGTCTTATACAGCCTATTGAATGGAAGACTTTTCGTGAGAAGTTCGACGCGAAGTAGTTCCCTGTGACTGCCAGGTTTGCCATAGAGCAGCAGTTCATTCATCTACAATAAGGTTCGATGTGGGACAAGTCAGTAGATGAATATGACGCTGAATTCACCATGCTAAGTCGGTAAGATATGTCATAGTATTTCAAATTTCTAAAATATCACATAATACACAGCTAACACAATCCTTTAAAATAGGTTCGCGGCACACTTGATACCGACGGATGATATCAGAGCCCGTCACTTTCAATAAGGTTTGGACATAGAAATCCAGGCTGCACTAGCCACAGGGAAATTTCTGACTCATGAGGATGCTCTGGAAGCTGCCCACAGGTATGTGGCAGTGATAAAAGCAAGGGGCAGACCTCAGTCTGCAGGAGTTAAGCGCCCTGCCAATCAGATGGCAGGAGGAGCCTCGTCCAGACCAGCTTTTGTGCCAAGACGTCCAGGAGCACCAATCAACAGGCCCAGCCCAGCCTTTTATAACTACTGCAAGAGAAATGGGCATCTGGCGAAAGATTGCCGGCGTGCGAACAACCTTTGCTTGATCTGCGGCTCAGCTGCTCATGGTATTGGGTCTTGTCCTCACAAACAAAATCTAATTGTTGCACCCAGGCCAGCAAACAATTACCCACAGCGCCCAGCCATCCAAGCCCCTACTCCAAGACCTGCACTACCTGCACCATCCAGAGGACCACAAGCTGCACCACCTCCTCGTCAGTTCCACCAAGTCAAAGGAACGTTCCAAGGAATGCTTCTCAGGCCAAGAGGAATGTACCAAGGCGCCAGGCTTTCACTATGTCAGTGGAAGAAGCTGAGGCCACTGGCCAAGTCATCACTAGTATAATTTTAGTAGCCTCACTACCTGCACTAGCACTGTTTGATACTGGAGCATCGCACAGCTTTATGTCGCAACGGTTCATCCAAACCCATGCGATTCCAGTCTCACCGCTTGTATCCAGCTGGAATGTCAGTTCAGGAAATGGCGTTCTAAAGGCAACCATAGGATACAACTTGTGTCCAGTCATCGTCTGCAGCAGAGAGTTTTATGCTGACTTCAAAGTACTGGACATACCGAACTTCGATGTGGTTCTAGGTATGGATTGGCTTGGAACTTTTTCTGCTACCATAGACTGTCGTCAAAGGAGGGTAGTATTCGAGATTCCAGACCATCTGGTCTTCTATTTCAAAAGCGGAGACCGTACCCTGGAGCCAAGTACCTACAAAGCAAAGCATAGGGAAGCAGTAGTTGCAGCAGCTCAAGCGGAGGAAGAATCAAGACCAGAGGTAGTTCGAGAGTTCGACAATGTATTTCCTGACGATATATCAGGTTTGCCTCCCGATCGAGCTCTTGAATTCAGTATTGATTTAGTACCAGGAGCACAACCGGTGATCAAAGCACCTTATAGATTAAGTCCGGAAGGTTTGAAGGAGGTCCGAACACAGTTGGACGAATTATTGGCGAAAGGATGGATTCGTCCCAGCACTTCAAGTTGGGGAGCACCTGTACTACTTGTGAAGAAGAAGGAAGGTTCATACAGAATGTGCATCAATTATAGAGCCTTAAACGAAGTCACTATAAAGAACAAATATCCACTCCCGCGCATCGATGATTTATTCGATCAGCTAAGTGGATCTTGTTTTTTCTCTAAATTGGATCTTCGTTCAGGTTATCATCAAGTGAAGGTCAAGGAAGCTGATATTCACAAAACAGCTTTCAGAACTCGTTATGGACATTACGAATTTTTAGTGATGCCATTTGGAGTGACCAATGCACCAGCAATATTCATGAACCTAATGAATCAAGTTTTCCGGGAGTACTTAGACAGGTTTGTTGTCATCTTCATCGACGACATCCTGGTGTATTCTAAGAGTCAGAAAGAGCATGCAGAGCAACTACGAATTGTTCTGGAAACTCTTCGACAACATAAGCTCTATGCCAAGTACAGCAAGTACGAGTTCTGGCTAAAGCAAGTTGGTTTTCTTGGACATATCGTATCAGGAGAAGGAATCTCTGGGGATCCAGCGAAAGTTGCAGCAGTTAGCGAATGGCCTACACCAAAGTCATTGAAGGACATTCGAAGTTTCTTGGGTTTAGCTGAATATTACAGAAAGTTCATTGAAGGATTTTCAAAGATAGCAACATCCCTGACCAAGCTCACATGTAAAGATGAGGAATTTGTGTGGTCAGAAGCATGCGAACAAGCTTTTGTAGAACTCAAGTCAAGGTTTACATCAGCACCTATTCTCGTAATACCGGATCAATCTGGAGGATTCGAAGTGCATTGTGATGCATCTGGTAAAGGATTCGGATTTGTTCTACATCAGCACGGTAAGGTTGTGGCTTATGCTTCAAGATAACTGAAGACTCATGAGCGCAATTATCCGACGCATGATCTAGAGTTGGCAGCCGTCATCTTTGCTCTCAAGATTTGGCGCCATTATCTACTTGGTGAACGAGTGAACATCTACACAGATCATAAGAGTCTGAAGTACGTGTTTACTCAGAAGGAATTGAATATGCGGCAGAGAAGATGGTTAGAACTCATGGCGGACTTTGACATCAACTTACAATACCACCCAGGGAAGGTGAATGTAGTACCTGATGCTCTTAGTCATCAACCATTATCGATGAATCTCACCGCTCAGTGGAAGCTTTAACAAGACTTGAATCAGATGGAGATTGAAGTAGTTATGCCAGGTAAGGCTTCAAGTTTGATGAATTTACAAGTTCAATCAACCATTGTCAATCAGATCAAAGCAGCCCAAGCAAGTGATGTTAAGTTGCAAAGGATCAGAGAACAAGTGGAGAATGGACTCCGAACAGACTTCATCATCCATGAAGACGGATCTTTGAGATACGGCAGCGGATTGTGTGTACCAAAAGGTCCTGTTCGGGAAGAGTTAATGAAAGAAGCTCACAGCACTCCCTACTTAGTACATCCTGGAGGTACCAAAATGTACAAAGATCTACGTCAGAATTATTGGTGGCATGGAATGAAGCGTGAAGTAGCCAGAAGCGTCGCAAAATGCTTGGTGTGTCAGCAAGTAAAGGCTGAACATCACAGGACAGCTGGACTACTTCAACCATTACCAATCCCAGAGTGGTAGTAGCAACACATCACGATGGATTTTATGACTGCTCTTCCTCGCAGCATAAAGGGTAACAATGCTATATGGGTCATTGTGGATCGACTCACAAAGTCGGCTCACTTCATCCCATTTCGAGTTGGCCAATCAACTGAGACACTAGCAAAAAGTATATGGAGGTAATAATCTATTTAAGATTTAAACTCTTCATAATGTACTATCTCTGACACCCATGAACTCATACAGGAAATTGTGAGACTTTATGGAGTACCGGTCTGCATTGTCTCCGATCGTGACACTAGATTCCGATCGCAAT
The DNA here is from genome assembly GCA_030015575.1 of Agapanthus africanus. Taxonomy (NCBI): domain Eukaryota; kingdom Viridiplantae; phylum Streptophyta; class Magnoliopsida; order Asparagales; family Amaryllidaceae; genus Agapanthus; species Agapanthus africanus. The sequence continues at coordinate 911,514,919 of CM057337.1, forward strand.
TTTGGCAGAGTCTGCAAGCAAGCTTGGGAACAAGTCTGAATTTCAGCACTGCTTATCATCCATAAACAGATGGTCAGTCGGAACGAACTATTCAGATCTTGGAGGATATGCTCAGAGCGTGTATGCTAGACTTCAAAGGATCATGGGAAGATCACCTGCATCTTGTGGAGTTCACGTACAATAACAGCTACCAAGCAAGCATAGGAATGGCACCTTTTGCAGCATTGTATGGAAGGAAGTGTCGATCACCATTAAATTGGGACGACATCGTAGATAGGGAACTTCTTGGACCAGAGATGATAGTAGCGACCGTTGATGTGGTTCGTACTATCAGGGAAAGGATGCACATAGCCCAAGATCGACAGAAACACTGGGCTGATGCGAAGAGACGACACTTGGAGTTCCAGTCAGGAGATCACGTATTCTTGAAGATATCTCCAAACCGCGGAGTGATCCGATTTGGAAGACGGGGTAAATTAAGTCCGAGATACATTGGACCGTTCGACATACTCAAACGAGTCGGTGAAGTAGCATACCGCTTAGCGCTTCCACCCTCATTGGAAGGAGTGCATAATGTGTTCCACATATCCCAACTCAGAAGGTATGTGAGTGACCCCAGCCATGTTCTTGATTATTCCAAGCTCACTATATAGCCCGACTTGTCTTGTGAGCAACAACCTGTGGAGATCCTGGACAGGAAAGTGAAGACACTTCAGAACAAAAAAGTTAACTTGGTCCGAGTAATGTGGAGGAATGACACTCCAGAAGAATCCACTTGGGAAAGGGAAGATGAAATGAGTGCAAGATATCCTTATCTCTTTGTTAACTAGTCCTCAAATAAAAGTTGTAAATTTCGAGAACGAAATTTTTGTAAGGAGGGTAGACTGTAACAACTCCATTTTTAGTGTACATAAATTTGATTTAAATTTGAAATATACTTGGGGTATTTAATATTACTGTTACCACTTTAAGTATTTATTTCATACAATAATTACAAGAAGGAGCTTGTAGCTCATTGGTAACACCTTGCACTGCTGAACCAAGCCACCAGAGTTCAAATCCCTTGCCCCACATTATTTTTTAATATTATTCTGTTTTAATTTCTTTGGAAGCCCAACAGTCCACACACCATAACTCCCAAAACTTGAACTGCACCTGAAAAACTAAAAGCACCAGTGCCTACCCCCGGCGACCCCCCACTTGCTCGACCCCTGACTCGGCCGAGTCGGCCGGCGGACCGGCCACCGCCCGGACTCGGCCGGACGGCCGAGTCGTCAACACAAAAAATGCGCCTCTTCGCCTCCTAAACTCCCCTGCACACTCTAATTTATTGGATCGGTTCCAGAGAGTTAAATATACCCTATTTACTATAATTTTTAATGAATCTCCTACATTTTTACAATTTTTTATTAAAACCCTTCATCTACCCTAATCCTAGCCTACCCTATAAATACACCCCTACCCTCTAACCTCTCACCCCAAAATCCTGAGCCCACTCTCTCAAAAAAATTTCAAGAATCGTGTACTTTGAAAACAAGCTCGAGGCGAAGCTCCGATGAATTCCCGACGGAACTTTCGGCGATCGTTTTAGGAACTACAGGCGACGACGCAACACATCGGCGATCCCTCTAGTTCCCTCTCACTCTCTTGAGTAATCTAAAACCCGTAAATCCATTTTCTATCTCTCTTTTCCATTCTCAAAATACGAAATTACAAAACCCGACGGAATCGGAACAACTCCGATTTTCGATTCGGTTTTCTATAAAATTCTACTTCTCACTAATACAATCATACTTAAACTTCCTCATATTTACTATTAAACACTAATCAAACAATTTGAACAAGTTTCATCACATAAAATGATAGCTATCTCAATTTATCGTATTTTTCACTTAAATACCACATTGTTTCAATCCTTCATTTAACTCCATCAAACTTGCTATACATTTAAAATAGATCATGAGATAATGACCTACCTCCTTACACACTCATATGCAACACCCCCGAGAACCTAGAATATGAGAAAACAAACATTTGCATTTAAATACCATATACTTAATAAAACCATTTCTAAAAGATTTAGTTTTGATACATTTTTAAAGAAGTACCACTTATTATGAAAATACGATAAGTTGTGGACATCGGTCGTTTATCTAAACCTGACTTTGTGGTGTCTAGGCTAGGCAAGTGAGAAAGATAACATTAAAAGGCCCGTCTCACGGTGATTCGTGAGCGGATCCCTCCTTTCCTCACTTGTACTTACCTGACCACAATTGGCGGTGAAGAGGCGATTTGAGGCATTTCACAACTTGTCGTCTGGACCAGTTAGGAATAGACTAGTTAACTTAGGAGAATCTAGAACAAACAATATGGAAAATATACATCTTTACAAATAAATACCATTTACTTCATAAAACCGTTTTCTAAAGGATTTAGTATTTTACAATCTTTGCAAAGCGCCGCTACAACCCATCTTGGGGACCCCGTTCAGGATGGTGCGGATTATCGCACATCCTCGGGCTCAGTAGTGCGAGATTCAGACCTCCGCAAGGAGCATTCGGTCTCGAAAGATTTAAAATAAGACATCTTAAGAAAATGAGATTTTTAGAATATAACAAAATATATTAAAATTATTTTTGTATAAATATATGTATATTTATCATTAAAATATCTATTTTGTTATGATATAAATATTCCACCTTTTTTAAAAAATCACAAGAACCAATTTTACACTAAAACACCATAAACTCCACATAAATCAATATTGCAAATAAATACCTTTATTTATGAAATTAGGATATTTTCACTAGAAATATCACAATATAAAATCCACCTTCATTACAACTCTAAAGACGAATAATGAATAGTTGAGGTGTATTTTGAAAAGTATATAAAAGTATTTTTACATAAAACCCCTTCAAGTTTTATAAATTACCCTAAAGACCCTAGCAATTATAGGTTTAAGAAATAATCAAGACTTCGCTTTACATTTCTAATTATCTGACTCGGGTTTGAGTCTGATTAATCCGACTTGAATATAATTCAACAATCTACAATCTACAATTTTCAATATTACAATTCAACATGAATCCATAAATCCAATTATCGATCTATACGACTTGACTGAACCGAACCATGGATATACATTCCATTTACATGGTTCTCCAGTTATTCAACCTACATGAGTCTACGGCTACATCTGTTTACTGATATCATGGTTTCGGTCAGTCTTTCAATTATACACTCAATTCAATTTCAGTACAAGACAATACAAATAAAACACTACGGGGTTTAAGGGGTAGATTGGTACGGAAGGTGTTAAAAGTGGCACGAGACTGTAAAACTTAATACACCTAATATGAATCCAGTTGCTGTTGTACCGTGGTATAAACGGTGCCTTATATTATACGTGCCTCTAGTCTCTGGCATATAGAGACTCTTCTCGTATACACTGGCATTTTTTTGTATCAAGTTACAAACAACAGCGTTAATACAACATTACAACAAGACAATACAACTTTAAAAGATACCTTCTTATTCTGTCTATTCTATTTCTCCTTTCTCTTTAGGACTTACCGAGCGACCTGTTCGCTGACGACATTCTATTTTCTTTCTTCTTTGAATGTCGTCAGGTGATTTGGACCCGGCAGAGATCGAGCCATCTGCAGAAGACTTGGAGCAGTTTGCTGAAGAACCAGAGCTCTAGTTTCATTGTACATTTTCCATTCAGTATTTTTCATTTCATGTTATGCCATTGTTTAGGCATCGTTTTATTTCAGTTGTATTTCCTTTCATGCATTGTACAAAAGAATGTTAATAAATAAAAGTTGCTGTTTTTATTATATCTTGTCTCTTGTGTATTTACTTTTATATTATTTAGATACGCTTAGCGTATTTACTTTAGAGTAAATACGTAGCGGACCAGTCGCGTCCCCTTCGCCGTATACCGAGAAGCGGGGCGTGACACTTTGAATTGACAACTTTTCCTTTCTTTTTCAACCACTGCTTATACTTTTGGTATTGCTTCTTTAGATGCTCTGATTGTTTACAAAAGAAGCACGGTCCTCTCTCTTGCCCGGATGATTTTTATTTTCCCCTTATGCTCTTGCCTTCATCTCTATTCTTCGATCTTCCCCTTTCACCGGCGAACAACCCCAATAACTTCTCCGATGGATTTGATTTCTTCATGATCTCATTGTTTAAAAAAGTCGTCGTAATCTCCTCCATCTCGAAAGTCTCCTTCCTATAAAAGATCGTTTTCACCAAGTGTTCATACAAATTTGGAAGTGAAGATAGGAGCAATAGCGCTTGGTCCTCCTTCTCTAACTTGACTTCAAGGCATAAAAGATTGCTCACCATCTTATTGAAGCCGTTTAGGTGATCGTGAATCGGAGTTCCTTTCTTCATGCGTAAATCATATAGTTGCTTCTTCAAATATAGCTTGTTTTACAACGACTTTGTTATGTATAAGCTCTCCAGCTTTAACCACAAACTTGCCAGAGAAGTTTCCTTCATAACGTTATACATCACGTTATCCGCCACACAAAATTCTATCGTGTATTGTGCCTTCTAATCTAATTCTGCCCACGCAGCATCTGTCATGTCGGTAGCTTTACTGCTGCCAAGTATCTTAAAGAGTCCTTCCTTCACCAGAAGTGCCTTCACCCTTTTCTGCGACACAGAGAAGTTCTGTTTTCCATTAAATTTCTCTACCTCAAATTTTGTGCTATTTTCTTTGTTATCCGTCATCCTTAATTCCAAAGAAAATACCTTTCTCTCAGATCTATATGAACCACTATCAATATAATTACGATCTAAGAAGATAGGGAGCGAACACAAGTGTCGTCACCTACCGTAAACTTAAATCGCAAAAATACCGAACGTAGCTCTGATACCAATTGTTGCTGCCGCAAGATCGATCGGCAACGCAGCGGAAAACCTTGTAGACGAATAACAAACAAAAACCAGATGAAAACAGCAGTAAAATAACAAAAAATTTAGGGGGACAAGGAGAGCCTTTATTAGAACTTGAGAAGAAGAAAACTTTACAGAGAATTATTACACGCTCTTCTTTAATCTCCAACGAGATCTATCTCCTTCTACAAATTCTCCTTCACCTTCGATAACCTAGATCTCTTATGGAGACGTCGTTTACTCTTTTTACTTTATGATCTAAGAATTACTAAAAGTTCATCTTAATTAGATGATCTTGATCCCTTATGGAGCGACGACTCCCTTAACCTTATGATCAAAAAACACCTACACTAAATAATAACCCTAATATCTTATATATAGCCTATACAATTTAAGTAATAATAATATCTCAGAAATTACAAATTTGCCACCAAAAAACTGAATTTCGAGATAAATCTCGAACTGAAGATTCGCGAAAATCGCTGAATAGACGTCTGTCCCTCTGTGGCGGATGTTTGTCCTTTTGTGACGAATGTTTGGCCATATTAACCGCGAGTTTACAGTGCTCATGCCAGATGTCTGTCCCTCTATGGCAGACATTTGGTGTCTAATCTGGGCTTTGGACCTTAATTGACAGACGTTTGTCCCTTATGGGCAGACATCTGTTCTTTTTTTGGCTTCGCAGTCTTGAACAAAATATGATACACCTTCACAACAATATAGATGAATAATAAATGACATCATGAGAGAGAGTGTGGGTGGAGGGGGCATGAGATCATAAGATGGCATCTCTAAAATTAAGAAAAAAAAGTGAGGAACTTTTCTAAGTTCTTTAATCTTTATTTGAAAAAAAATTAAGAAAATATCACACCAAACTCCTTCAATTTCTACTTATAACAATAGAGATAAGGATTTAGGCTAAGGGGTCGTTTGTTTCATGGAACAAAGGCTTGAGTGTGAAGTCAAGGAGGACAAGCAATTTTCTTGTCTTCTTAAATTGTAAGTTTGAGTTTTTTTACTTGACTCAAAATGCTAATTTGGGAGTCCAAAACATCATCTCACATATCATCAAAAACCTAGAGTTGAGGTCGACTTTTTTTTAACCCACTATCTAACCTTTATGACTGTAGGGTGTTTTTTGTCACCCCATTGAGATGGGAATACGCGCGCGCTTGTCAGCCGCATTACAGATTCTCCCTATCAAGGGTAGGCTGGGGTTTATTGATTGTGGGGATCCGAATCTACGGCAGCCGTGATCTAAGATGCTGTTAATTAGCCCTCGCCTTCGGAGCGAGAGAACCTCAGATTGACGGGTCAAATAGGTCATGCGAATTCAATGTGCAGTGTTGTGTTTTAGAGGGGAATTGGATATATCAGGGGGCCCGCAGAGTTTTTATGGGTGTCCAGCGCCTCACGTGCGTGGCACGCAGGTGCTAGGCGCTGGCGCCCTACGTGCTTAGCATGCGGGCGCTAGGCGTCAGCAGAAAAAGGGACTTGGTCCCTGCACTGGGAGCTGTGCTACCGATTTGACTTATGGGGTTCAACTCCTGACAGAAAGTGGGCTTAGTCCCTGCACTGGGAATTGTACTCCCAAAAAGAAAGATTTATTATTTTGTGTGTGTGTGTGTGTGTTGAGGAGTTAAACTCCTAAAATATTTTTGAAGCTGATGAAAGGGGTTTCTCCCTTGAGCCCTGGATCTTTCCAAGATGGGATTTTTAGAGATGGGTCTCCTTTTCTTCCTCTCGGTTGGCCGGACTTGGAGAAAGGAGGTGAGATTTAACAATCTCCCCTTTTTGAGATCTGATGGAAGATCTGATCTCCTCTTTATGGGTTTTATGGTGAAAAACTATTTAATTTTGGAAAAGAAAGAGTAAAACTCTTGATTTAATTGAAAAGGGAAAGAAGGTTTATAACCTTGAGGAAGGAGAAAGAGGCACAAAGAACCCTGGATTTTGAGAGAATGAATTGTTCCTCCTTTATTTCATCATCATGTTGCCATATATAAGCTTACAAAATTACACATAGCCACTTGGGCTTTACAAAATGGCATTTTTCTCATCCCATGTCTCATGTGCTCATTTCTTTTGCACATAAGCCATGGGCTTTACAAAAATTTAGTTTTATGCCCATTTTTCTTACATTCATGTATAAAAAAATTACATCAAAATTATTTATTACATGATTTCATTTTGGCATGGGGGAGGTCGGCCGCGAGGCACGACTTGGGGATTGGCCGAGTTGATCTGGGCTTGGGCCCGCTTACTTGGGGTTGACTTTGACTTTGACTTGGTCAATTGGGGTGTAATTTTTGACCCCAACAAAGTGCCCCCATCAATAAATGCAAACCACATACGTGGATCGTGTACATGAAATTGATGGATCTTATTTCAGATGGAGGAGACTTGATTTGGTTCCCGCTTTTTGGGAAGCTGGCACTGCCCTTTTTAGGACATGGACGGTCGATGCTTGACGTGTCTCCGAGACTGAGTGTTGGTGGTCGACGTTTCCCTGACACGGAGTGTCGCTGGTCGACGTTTCCCCGGCATGGAGTGTCTGGTTGACCTGATTCCAAGGCGGAGCATAATTCTGACGAGGAGGTCGTTGCTGCCCTTTTTGCGACTTGGATGGTCGGTACTGCCCTTTTAGCGACGTGGACGGTCGGTGCTGCCCTTTTAGTGACATGGACGGTCGGTTCTGCCCTTTTAGCGACTTGGACAGTCGGTGCTGCCCTTTTAGCGATGTGGACGGTCGATACTGCCCTTTTTGCGACTTGGACGGTCAGTTCTGCCCTTTTAGCGACTTGGATGGTCGGTGCTTCCCTTTTAGCGACGTAGACGGTCGATTCTACCCTTTTAGCAACTTGGATGGTCGGTGTTGCCTTTTTATCGACGTAGATGGTCGATGCTGCCCTTTTAGCGACGTGGACGGTCGATTCTTCCCTTTTTGCGACTTGGATGGTCGATGCTGCCCTTTTAGCGACGTAGACGGTCGGTGCTGGTCGGTGCTACCCTTTTAGCAACGTGGACAGTCGGTGCTGCCATTTTAGCGACGTGGACGGTCGATGCTAAATTTGACTTGCTCCGCCTCTTGCGGTGTCAAATTTTGATTTGACTTGCTCTGCTTTCTACGGTGTTGGGATTTGGCTTATTTCCGAGATGGAGCTTGATTCCTCCATGGAGGTTGTTGGTTGTCTTGCTAACTTGATATGATTTGGGTTTACATCAGTATCGCTACACTGGAATATGGTGCCAAGGGCGAATCATCATTTGCCATGAGGGGATCTCCCTCGTTTCCATTTTAACGACTTATGGGTCATCTGTTCCCAGTTTAACAACTTAGAGGTCATCTGTTCCCAGTTTAAAGACTTAGCGGTCTATTGGCTCGATTTAGTTCGGGTAGGGGTCGGTATCAGCGTTGCTAACACTGAAGCACAGGTAACAGGAGCAATTCGTCATTTGCCTCTCCCTGTTGGGGAGCGATAGCTTAGAAGACAGGTTTAGGTCCCTATCACCTAAGGTTTTTCAATTTTATGAGTCGTAAGGGTCTCATAAAAGCATTTTCTCCTTACGAGTCGAAAGGATCCCGTAGGTGTATTTTCTTCTTAGGAGCCGTGAGGACCCCCAAGTGTGTTTTTCCTTTGTGAGTCGTAAGGATCTCATGAAGGTGTTTTCTTACGAGTCGAGAGGATCTTGTGAGTTTTGTTCTCCTCATGTATCGTGAGGAGACATGAGTGGGTCTTCCCAAATGGAGCATAATTCCAAGAGCGGAGACCGGACGCTGGATGAGTGATTGCACTAGGGCATGGGTGTGATGAGAATTATTTGAGCCCGTGGATTGTATACGGTAGCCAGTTTGGGGACCAACCGTAGGGCTAGGAGAATTTTAGGATTTTGTTGGCGTCTGCATCGTTGCAATGGAATATGGTACAAGGAGCGACTCATCATTTGCCATTTGGGGATTTAAATTTTAGTTGGCGACTGCATCGCTACACTGGAATATGGTACCAGGAGAGACTCATCATTCACCATTTGGGGATTTGAATTTTGGTTGGCGTCTGCATCGCTACACTGGAATATGGTACCAAGAGCAACTCGTCATTCGCCATTGGGGATTTGAGTTTTGGACGGCGTCTGCATCGCTGCACTGGAATATGGTACCAGGAGCGACATATCATTCGCTGTTGGGGATTTGAGTTTTGGACGGCGTCTGCATCGCTGCACTGTTTTATGGTACCAGGAGTAACTCATCATTCGCTATTGGGATATTCGGGGATTTGAGTTTTGGTTGGCGTCTGTATCGCTGCACTAGAATATGGTACCAGGAGCGACTCATCATTTTCCATTTTATTTTTATTTTTATTTTTTTACCGCGATTGCTCTATCATTTCAGCTTTTCTTATCGCGAAGGTCGCGATTGCCCTATCATTTTGGCTATTTATTCGCGGTTGCCCCATCATTTCGGCTTTATTTTATCTTTATTTTTACTTGCTGATTTTTATTGTTAGTTGCCCCATCATTTCGGCTTTTTATTTTTTTTATTTTTTTATTTTTGTTTTATTTACACATTTTTACATCACAAGTTTAACGACTTAGAGGTCGATTGTTCCCAGTTTAACGACGTGGTGGTCGGTTTCCAGTTTAACGATGTGGCGGTCATCTGTTTCCAGTTTAACGACTTGGTGGTCATCTGTTTCCAGTTTAATGACTTCGTGGTCATCTGTTTCCAGTTTAACGACATGGCGGTCATCTGTTTCCAGTTTAACGACGTGGTGGTCAATTGACGGGGAGCTTAGAGAAGATACCCGATTGAGCAGTTTTCAGGGGCGCCGCTGGAGCTTTCCCGAGATGCCTTGTTGCTTTGGTGGTGTTGATGGCCTTCCCCCCAGCTGGGGCCAAGGAAAGTCGTTTAAACACCAACTTGTGTTTGGGTTGGGGCGCCTTCGAGACGACAACATTTGGCCTCCTGCCTTTCGAGGCCGGTCTATCTGTAATTAGAGTTTGAAGGGCTGGGATGGCGTTAGCTGGCACGAACAGAATAGAGCCAAATGGTAGCGGCGGATCCTCCCATTGTCGCCGGAGACTGGCCGGGAGGACCGTCCTGACGTCCATCTTCATCGTGTAGGAGATGGGAGCTGTGTTGAGAGCTGAGCTTGCCTGTAAAGATATTTTGCTACGTCCGAAGATTGCAATTGGAAGTTGTTAACCTGCACAAAGAAGCATGATTTCAGTACAGGCAATCAATGTATATGTTGATTGAGTTTGCATGAACGTTTAACCCGAAATATGGGAGGAGAGATTGGTCCCACCGGGCGTGCCAGAATCTGTAGGGTACTTTTCGTCACCCCATTGAGATGGGAATGCGCGCGTGCTTGTCAGCCGCATTACAGATTCCCCTTACCTAGGGTAGGCCGGGGTTTATTGATTGTGGGGATCCGAATCTCCGGCAGCCGCGGACTTAGCTGCCGTTAATTACCCCTCGCCTTTGGAGCGAGAGAACCTCCGATTGACGGGTCAAACAGGTCATGCGAACTCAATATGCAGTGTTGTGTTTTGGAGGGGAATTGGATATATCGGGGAACCCATAGAGTTTTTACGAGGGTCCTGCTACCCGGATACCGGGCTGGGGTCAAGGGGGCTAACCGCCCCCTTGCGGGGTATGGGGCAGCATCTCGTTAGAAAAAAATTTTCTAATAGGGACAGTGTCGTGGAGTGTGTGTGTGTGTGTAAGAAGGGGAAAAGCGTCCAAAGGACGCGTGAGGGGGCCAGCGCCTCACGTGCGTGGCATGCGGGCACTGGGCGCCGGCGCCATACGTGTTTGGCATCCGGGCGCTGGGCGACGGCGCCCCACGTGCTTGGCACGAGGGCACCAGCGCCCCACGTGCTTGGCACGAGGGAGCTAGGCGTCAGCAGGAAAAGGGACTTGGTCCCTGTACTGGGAGTTGTGCTCCCGATTTGACTTATGGGGTTGAACTCCTGACCGAGAGTGGGCTTGGTCCCTGCACTGGGAGTTGTACTCCCAAAAAGAAAGATTTTTTTTTGTGTGTGTGTATATATATTTATATACTTTTTTTGAGGAGTTAAACTCCTAAAATAATTTTGGAGCTGATGAAAGGGGTTTCTCCTTTGAGCCCCGGATCTTCCCAAGATGGGATTTTTGGAGATGGGTCTCCTTCTTCTTCCACTCGGTTGGCCGGATCTTGGAGAAAGGGGGTGAGATTTAACAATCTCTCTTTTTTGAGATCTGATGGAAGAACTGAGCTCCCCTTTGTGGGTTTTGTGGTGAAAAACTATTTAATTTGGGAAAAGAAAGAATAAAACTCTTGATTTAATTGAAAAGGAGAATAAGGTTTAGAATCTTGAGAAAAAAGAAGGCGGCACAAAGAACCCTATATTCTGAGAGAATGAATTGGTTCTCCTTTATTTCATCATCATGTTGCCTTATATAGGCTTACAAAATTACACATAGCCCTTTGGGCTTTACAGAATGGCATTTTGCCCATCTCATCTCTCATGTGCTCATTTCTTTTGCATATAAGCCGTGGGCTTTACAAAAATTTGGCTTTATGCCCATTTTTTTTTACATTCATGCATAAAAAAATTATATCAAAATTATTTATTACTTGATTTCATTTTGGCATGGGGGAGGTCGGCCGCAGGGCACGAGTTGGGCATGAGCCCACTTGATCTGGGCTTGGGCCCGCTTACTTGGGGTTGACTTTGACTTTGACTTTGACTTGGTCAACCGGAATGTAATTTTTGACCCAACAATGAAATCATAGATTTCATCCATTTGAAGGCTTCATGTAAGAAACCAATCGGAGCGCTTTTTCGTATGGTGATTGCAAATATTGTTTACTATGTTTGGAAAGAACGGAATTATAGAACTTTTAGATCTCAATGTAGGCCTGTAGAGTGTTTTTCTCCACCCTATTGAGATAGAAATGCGCTCACTTATCGGATATTATATAGATTTTCCCTGCCAAGGATAGGCTGGAATTTATTGATTGTAGGGATCCTGATCTCTGGCAGCCGCGGACAAAACTGCCGTTAATTACTCCTCGTTCTGAGGCAAGAGAACCTCCGATTAACGGACCGCGCGAATCATGTGAACTCACTGTGAAATGTAGACGTTTGCAAATAAATGTAAATGCAGGTGTGTTCATTTCATTTCATTTATTTATTTTTATTTGTTTGTGTTTTATTCTTATTTATTCTTATTATTGTTTTATTTTATTTTGCTTTCTTTTTACATTTTTTTAATTAATTCCCTTTCTTCTTCTTTTTTAAATTGGGGATTTTCCTTTGCAGGAAATCCCAAATGGGGCCCTTGGGTTTTACAATATTGGTATTTTGTCTATTTCTTTACATTTATTCATTAAAAAATACAATAAATTTATTTATTGCATAATCGTTTCTTCTCTTCGTCGATGGCCAGCCTGTTGTGCTTGGGTTTGAGGCGGTTTGGGCATGGACCCAGTTGCATAGGGTCGGATCCAGGTTAGTCAAACCGGGGTCCACTTGGGCGTGATTTTGATTTTGACTTTGACTTTTTAATTTGGGCAATGGGGTGCAATTTTTAACATTTCAAAGTGTCCCCCATCAATAAATGCACACCTCATTTATGGGTCATATACATGAAATTTATGGATATTTTTTCATGGATAGGTTGACTTGGTTTCCTTTTAGGGACGTGAATGTCGATGTCCCAAGACGGAGTATGATTCCGATGCGGGTGCATATATTCCGCGATGGAGCTTGATTCCGACGGGAAGGTATACGGCTGGTTTGGTCTTGAAAGGAAGATTGATTCCAGCGCAAAAGGCTGATTTTGAAATGGAACTTGATTCCGACGTAGAGTTTGACTTTCCGAGACGAAATTTAATCCCGACGTGGAGGTTGATTTTGAGACGGAGCTTGATTCAGACAGGAAAGTTGGTTATGATACGGAGCTTGATTCTGATGCAGTAGGCGAAACTTGATTCCGACAGGGGGTTGGTTCTGAGATGGGGCTTGATTTCGACCCAGCAGGCAGAGCTTGATTCCGACAGGGTTCTGAGACGGAGCTTGATTTCGACGCAGCAGGCGGAGCTTGATTTCAGCAAGGGATTGGTTATGAGACAAAGCTTGATTCCGACGTAGAGTTTGACTTTCGGAGGCGGAGCATGATTCCAACGCAGGGTTTGATTTTCCGACACAGAGTTTAACTTTCGGAGGCGAAGCATGATTCCGACATGACATGCTTTCCGAGGCGGAGCATGATTCCTACACGGTGCAGACTTTCCGAGGTGAAGACGTGGGGCCAGACATTCCGAGGCGGAGCATGATTTCGACGCGGTGCATACTTTTCGAGGCGGAGCATGATTCCGACGCGGGAGCAGACTTTAGAAGGCGTAGCATGATTCCGACAGGGGTTTGATTTTCCGAGGCAGAGCATGATTCTGACACGAGAGCAAAATTTCCGAAGAGGAGCATGATTCCGACGCAGGAGCAGACTTTCCGAGGAGGAGGATGATTCCGACGCGAGGCTTGATTTTCTGAGCCGTAGCATGATTCCGACGTGGGGGCAGACTTTCTGAGACGGAGCTTAATTGCGACACGGTGCGGACTTTCCGAGGCATAGCATGATTCCGACACGGGAGCAGACTTTTCGAGGCGGAGCATGATTTCGACACGGGGCTTGATTTTCCGAGGCGGAGCATGATTCCGACATGGGCCAACTTTCCGAGACAGAGCATGATTCCGAAGCGGGGCTTGATTTTCCGAGGCGGAGCTTGAATCCAATGCGGGAGCAGAATTTCCGAGACGGAGCATGATTCTGACGCAGGGCTTGATTTTCCGAGACGGAGTATGATTCCGACACGGGGCTGACTTTCTAGGCCGGAGCATGATTCCGACACAGGGTGGACCTTCCAAGGCGGAGCATAATTCCGATGGGGAAGGCGGTTGGTTGACTTAATTTGCCTAGCTTCTACACTGTTTGGCGGGACTTTTGAGCTTGGAAGTATTGTCGAGTGAGACTTTAATTTAATATGTTTTATTTCTTCTTTTCTCGGTAGGACTTTTGAATTTGAGTTTGGAATTTGGCATCAACATCGCTGCACTAGAGTGTGATACCATGAACGACTCATCATTCGCTATTAAAGGATTTGGATGTGGATTTTGGTTGGTGTCTGCATCGCTACACTAAAATATGGTATCAAGAGCAACTCATCATTTGCTTTTGGAGTTTTTTTACGAGTCTGCGCCCTTGGGGATTTTCACAAGCTCACGGATAGTCTCGTTGTTTTTACTCCCGAAACCTTTTTAAGTTTTCATCTTGCCCCTTTTGCTTGTGGACCGACCTTTCTTTTCCCAGTTTAACGACTTAGGGATCATCTATTCCCAGTTTAATGACTTATGGGTCATTATTGTTGGAAATTGAATTAGGACTTTGTCTGGATTTTAGCCAGGATTTGCATTGAGTCGGATTTGAAGTTGAGGATTGGATTTTGGAGTTGGAATTTGGATTGTATTTTTATTGGAATTTAAAAATTTTGAATTGAATTTGGATTGGCAGTTTGGAATTTTGGGGATTTGAAATTTTGTTGGCGTTTGTATCGCTAACACTGGAATACTACCAGGAGGGACTCATCATTCGTTTTTGGAAGGTATTTACTACCGGAAACCGGACTGAGGCACGGGTGAGTGCCTCTATCCTGAATCTGGGGGCAGATGTTATTTGAAATATATCCATCCATCTCTCCGAAAATACCAATTTGATTTATGGTACCATATATCGTAGGATTGGATGGATGCGACCGTTGCAGCTGACTTTCAGATTCCCCCTCATGGATGAGGGGTTTATTGATTGTGGGGACATTTTTTCCTACAGACGCAAGCCTATGCAGTTAATTACATTATCATAAAGATAACAACTTCCTACACTCCAGGTCTATTCCTTCATGAGTCGTGTTTTAGATTTATTTATTTTGTGTTGCCCTTAGATTGTATACAGAGACACCCGTAGGGCGCGGATTAGTCCAAATCTGTATATGTTAGATTTAGGGATGAACTTATGCTACATTTCTCTTATTGATGAGGTCAATCAGTTCAGAGAATACTTTTTTTGATCTAAAGATCGTTAGTTCTATTTTAGACTTTAACGTCCCTGAAATCCTTTTACAATTGTATCATATTCAATGTATATAAAGGTTTTCTGCTCTGACTATGAGTTATAAGTTATTATTGTTAAATAAAAGCATGAAACTTCTTATAGCTCATTGGTTAAGACTCTCCACTGCTGTTCTTTAGCCTGCATATTCGAATCCCATCAGCCTTAATTATTTTAATGTTTTTATTTTAAATTTTTGGAAGTCCAAGAGTTTGCACTTGCTTTACACGGAGAAACGAAGAGTTACAACAGATTTAAAGTGGATAAATGATACATTTAAAATAAAATAAAAACATGGCACGAACCCCGAAGCAATTGCCTCGAGGTGAACCGCCCAAAAACCGCCCATGACGGTTTTGCGGTTTTGTTGTGTCCAAATTGTTCCGTGCTCTGCCTGTGCATCCTTTTAGCACCCCCACTAACCCGTTTTACATTTTGAATTCTCTGAATTTAACCAGAGAGCTGCCAACCTCTTCATCCACCATATTAATACCATTTTAAATTCATTTAAATTCATTTTTTATTCACATACTTCAATATCCCTCCCCTATAAATACTAGGTTATCCTAGCTTCCTCCCCCTCTAAAATTACCCTAAAAATTACTCTCAAATTGGTTCCTCAAATTCTCTAGAAGCCAAGTTCTCTTTAGAAGCCAAGTAGTCAACTCAAGCTCGCTTTTCTTTTGCATCGTCAATCTCGGTTCTTCAAATCGAGCCTCCTTCATCTTCTACATCTAGATCAAACGCAATCCATAAGTCCCAACCCTCTTGACTTTTCTCTCTTTTGTTTCTCCTCTCATCATCATCACAACACGATTTAGTAAGCAAAGTTTAACTTTGCAAATCTTGATATATTCATTATAATTTTCATGCTAATGTTAAAATAAAATATCAATTTCCAATCTACCATCCTTGCAAGTCATGTCTCATCTAAATTTTATATGTATTTAAAATGAAATTTGCCATGTTAAAATAATATTAGAATGCAAGTAACGGATAAATACCAGTTCATTATTTTGTTCAATGACATTTCTTGTGACTTGTTAACGTAGTTAGCGCACGGGGTAACGACCCACCCCTCACGTACACATGGAAAAATATAGCATGATACTATAGTTATATGTTTTTTTTCTAAAGAGACGTATTAAATTAAATACCCTCAATTTCTAAAATACATTTTTAAATTGTTTTTTTAAATCATTACAAATACGCCTCTACAACTCTCGTTAGGGGACCCATTTGTGAATATTACGGATTATCGCACATCCTTAGATTAGTAAAGTGAGATGCGGAACTACTCACGGAGAATTTGGTCTCGAAAGGAATAAAATACAGTTTAAAGATACGACATTTTAAAACAAGTTAAATAATTTGAAATTTTCTAAAATCATATATTCATATTTCTATTTGTGAAAAATAAATTTTTAAATGAAAAAATTATAGTTTTTAAGAAAATACCCTCAAATTTCCAAAAGATAGATTTTTCATAAAAGTACCATAAACTTTTAAAGCTAAGTTTTATCACTAAAATACCACCAAATATAAAATACATTTTTATAAAACTCTTGACTTTTTAATTAACATGTTTTTATCAAAAACACCAATGAGGTTTATTTTTATAATAAAACATTTTACATAAACCCTCTCGAGAAATGCAAACATGTAAAAATATACAATAAACAAATTAATAAATTTTTAAGGACTTTAGATTAATAATGGGTTTAAGCGGTACCAATTCTCTAGGCCTTGGAAGCCGGAGAAAGTAGGTGCTTGCCTATCTAGCCTCGATAACGTTTAAGGAATTATCAATGGAAATCGTCTTTGAAAAAGACACAAATACTGCCGTTCATGTGCAGCGATTGCCGATTGTTCCCAAACTTAATAATTTCAAAAGTTA
The DNA here is from genome assembly GCA_030015575.1 of Agapanthus africanus. Taxonomy (NCBI): domain Eukaryota; kingdom Viridiplantae; phylum Streptophyta; class Magnoliopsida; order Asparagales; family Amaryllidaceae; genus Agapanthus; species Agapanthus africanus. The sequence continues at coordinate 911,531,880 of CM057337.1, forward strand.
AATCTTTTAATAAGATATGTCTAGATTCTGAACTTGAATTCGAACTTGACTTGAATTCCAATCGAACTTCAACTCAAACTTGAACCCAACTTGAACTTAACTTGACTTGACCCGAACCATGAATATGACTTGACATAAACTTGACATGAATACTTGAACACAATCTGAATCTGAACTTGTACTCCTTATATTCATGGAATTGGTCAAGCCATGCAAACTTGAACTATACAATAAAATAAGAGGGAATAAGGGGTAGGTTTGTAAGGATTGTATGACGTAGCACGGGAGTTAACTAGAAAACACTTCTTGAATATTCTTGTGCCGTTATCCCGGAGGTTTGACAGGGCCTTGTACTCTCTTATGCTGTGGGTTCATGGGTTTGACGGACCACTCTCGTATGCATGCTTACCTCCTTATCAAACTACAAACAATCACGTTAGAATATTTAACCTTATACATATACTTGTCATGCTTAAGATACTTGAACATACACTCTTACATGTTCATTACCACTTAGATTCATGTTCTTTTACATACACTTCAGTTATCATACTTTTTCTTTTGGGGACTTACCAAGCGCTAGTTCTCTGACGACGTTCCTTTCCGTTTCTTTTTCTTAGGATGTTCGTCAAGTGGACAGGATACCGAGGAGATAGAGCCAAACTAAGAAGATTTGGACCAGTTTACAGCTCAGCCCGACTACTAGTTTTCGCTTTCTACACTTATTTCCTGCATGCCACTGTTTAAGCACATTTTTCCCATTTGCACTTTTATTCAGTTATCTTGTATCCAAATTATGAAAATGAATGTAAATAAAGTTGTTAAATTTTAATTACTCTTGTTAATTCTTACATATTGTTATATTACTTGCATACGCTTAACGCGCTTATTAAGAGAAATAAGCTTCTCATAATAAATACGTTGCGGGCCTTATCACGTGTCGTTACCATCTTCTAGGAAGCAGGGCGTGACATAGACTAAGATCAACTTAGAAGTTTTAACTAAGGATCGTTCGTCTTATTTGAGACTAAGATCAACTTAGGGGTTTAATTAAGGATCGTTAGTCATATTCGAGATTAAGATCAACTTAATGTACTTAGGGTACAGGCACGGCTGTGGGACACTTAGTCCTTTGTGGAGCTAAGTCAACATATATGGCTCTTGAGTTGATCATATGATCATCATAGAAGATTATACTCCAAGACTTGGCCATTCTGGCTAAATATAGGTCGATTTGGTACCCAGAGCGTGCACGACACGTGCACGATTCGGCTCAGCTCAAGCCGATAGGACTATAGGGCTTACTCACACGATATTCACGTGTGCGCATGAGCATATTAGCGCTCGGCTCGACTTGAGCCGAATAAGGTCCTTAGCTTACTCACATGCTTCCCACGTGATGCAGCCATATGAGCCGAACAGCTTGGCGCGTGTTCTCACCACGTGAGGCGAACCGAGCTAGGGTTCTTTAGAGGGTCTAAGCCCTACTGTTTGGAAAGATTTAAACTTTCAGGAGATGATATATTTTAACCATCAAACTTATGCGAAGCTGGTCTTTTGACTATTGTTAAGGTCTCAACTTCTTAAACAAGCCCATTTTTTTATGGAGAACCAAGTCTCAAAGAGCAAAAAGCTCCGACTTTTTTCTTTTGATATCTTTTGATGATGAGAAAACTTGAGTTTTCTATCAGATCTTGGATTTTGAGATCAAGATCTCTCCCTAAGAACATAATTTCTCGTTTTATTAGCGATTTGTCTCATAGATCGTTGATCTAATAGAAGAACCAAGTTCTTATGAGAGACTAAGCCTCTTTTAAATGGAGATATTAGGTAAGGGGGATTTTTCTCCATATTTTACCTAGAGTTTTGAGGAGGAAGATGTTCTTGGAAGAGAATTAAATTCTTGGTTGCAGAAGCTTATGGGAGGTCTATATATATGAGATTTGATCTCTTGGGCTCCTATTTATAGGAGCAGAGAAGGATCAATTAGTTTGAGAGAACATCTGATTTAAGAGATCTCGATTGATCAAATTGATCTTAAAAATCAATCGGTGAATTTTATACAACGTTGAATTTTTTATCCAAGAGCTCTCTATTTTAACAGAGAGAATTTTTCTTGTTTTAGAAGGATTACGGAAAATATTTTCCAAAGATAGAGATTATTCTCTACATGAAGCAAGTGCTTCAACCATTTGGTGCCGGTGCCACGTGCTTTGCATCTGCGGCGCGGCCCAAACCGATGGTATTAGCGCCACGTGCTTTGCACACGAGCGTTTCTAAAGGCTGATGGCATTAGTGCCAAGTACATTGCACGTGAGGCGCCGCTTAAGCCGATGGCATTAGTGTCATGTACATTACTCATGAGGCGCCGCCTAAGCCGATGGCATTAGCGTCACGTGTCTTACAAGTGAGCGCTGCTAAAGGCTAATGGCATTAGTGCCACGTGCGTTGCACGTGAGGCGCCGTCTAAGCCGATGGCAATAGCACTACATGCCTTGCACGTGGACATGCCAAAGTGACTTCGGCTTGGCTGTTAAACGCCGCAATTTAGGTGGGAACAGAGGGGTTAAGATGTTTACACACACACACACATTCCCAGTTTAACGACTTAGGGGTCAAAAGGTTTTTTGTGACAAGTTTGTGCCCTTTGCGGGTTTTCACAAGCTCGCGGATAGTCCAGTTGTTCTTACCCACGAAGCCTTTTCAGGTTTTCATTCGCGCCCTTTTTGCTTGTGGACAAACCTTTTATTTCTTTTCTTCATTTTTTTGGTCCCACTATATAGACTGTATGAATTGTGTATCCGTTCGTTGTAACATTGATTTTCTCAAAAACTATCTATAACCGCAATCAAGAACGGCGTCGCATGAAGCTAGCCGGTGAGTACGGGTCGGTCCACAGGGATTTTGTGAATCTCCTAGTCGCGCTTACGAGTTAATTCCGAAGGGTGTTCGGATTAATTATTAAATCTAAAAACTGAATTAACCTAGGGCAATTATCTAGATCTACTCTTGCTAGGGCTAGGTTTAGGGATGGTTTGGAAATGTAATTAAATCTCACCGCTTTCAATACCCAAATGAAGATCTATGAGGAGTTATGGTAATTATCAATAAAGTGGATTAGATCCGTTCGGGAAGGTGTTCCTTCCTTTAGGTTCTTGTCCTTCCTTTAGAGATCCTTACCCTAACCTCCATGGAAAACATCACACCCGGGCCTTTATACTACGGTATCACCGCTATCTCGAGGGATAGAGTGCCGTAGGGAGCGGTATGTGCATGTATGCATGGAGTCCTATTGTAAATATTTGGTGGGTAAGAAAGGGGTGAGAGATCTCATCTCTCAAAATCCTTCCTCAAAGCTAAACCCTAAACAAGTTCCTAGGGCATGAAATTAAATCTACCTAGGGCAAGGAATTGAAATCTACACTAGGGCAAGAAATTAAATTACTTACAGATGGCTCTCTCCAAACATCAAAGCAGGGTTGTCAGATCTGAATTTCTGAATTAAAGAGAGGCGCCGATGCTCTCCAAAAGATTTCTAAATTTTATTCATTAAAGGGAGGCATAAAGAATTACAATCTGTAGAGTTCCTATTTATAGAGAATAGGAAACCCTAGAGTTACATCTTGAACCGCATGTCTAAATTTACAAAAATAGCCCTAGTTGACTAGTCAAAGCCGCAAACGAATTATAGTAAAATTTAATTCCACAGATCTCTCTTGACGGCCGCGGAACCGCGGCCTTGGTAGGCTTGGGCCGCGGTTCCGCGGCCCATTGGTCGGCTCAGATGATGATCTTTTGTGGACTTCTTCTGGGTATTTTTAGTCTTCTTATTCTTTTGTTCCTTTTTCATTTGGGCTTCTACATTGGTTCCAGATCTCCAGTGAACAATTTACAGTGGATTTTTAACCGTTCGCTTTGTAATTTTGGACCTTGAGTTGCCTTGTTAATTGTGAACTGTATCTTTGATGTAGGCTTGATCAAGATCTTCTGTTCATTGGTTAAAGTCCACTTTTTCATCATCTTTATATCGTTTTCACTGTTTTCTGTCCAAAGACCTGTAACCTGTAACATATAGCAGACATGTATCAAAAGCACCCGTTTATTTATAAAAAGAATAAGAATGGGGAATATAATAATGCAATATAATGGTGTGAACAAATACCCCCAAACTTATCTTTTGCTCGTCCTCGAGCAAACTTATTTTTATTCACTAAAATCCTAACCACACTTTCGCAGGGAAACGCGATTGCACTGAGCACGTGCAACAAGCCGTTAAACCTCTAGGTGTCCCTAGTAGGAGGAGTGTTGTCTCCTGAGGGTTTTCAGCGGATTACACCCACAAAATCCTATCAACTCGGCCCATTGGCTTTTGTTCTTCAATTAGGTTTTCTAACAAGGAATTCTATTATCTTTTTACTCGCAAATTATCCACCCACATTCTTCACACTTCCTCATTATTTAACTTAAGATTATATATGTTCTATAGACTTACTTAGCTTTCGACATTTCCTAAGTTATCCTTCTAGGGTTCCATCTCCATTTAGGAATTTCTATCAACCCTACTAAAGATACAAGTTTTATTCTTCATTCCTTTCTCTCATCTAAACTCTAACCACATATCCCCACGTGTGTGTAAATATCACCCCTACACTTGGAAATTCAAATCAAGCAATCGTACTCTCGTCCATTGTCCAAAGCACTTATTAATTAGTGAATTTTTAAATGAAATTTGCTTACACATCCTTCATGCGACCGTTAATACTTCTTGAGCTACCAACAACCGATTACAAAATGCGTTTGCACATTAAAGCGTACTTCCTAGTTTTGCAACCCCCAAGGCTTTAGCAGTGACTCCCAAACCAGTTAGTCTAAAGCACTAGGTGATGAAGCACCCTCGCTAAATATTTTTCTATTTTTCACAGCCTTAAGTAATCACAAAAACCAGTGTCCATTTTTTTTTCTTTATTCACTTTTTTTTCTTTTATTTTCATTGTACTAAGGACTTTAGACAAGAGCATTTTAAGGTCTTTTCTACTATTCCAAGTTTCAAGGTGCGTGATTGTGCAATTTGTAGGGTATACGTTTTCAGAATCTAGACTTAAGCTAGGAACTGTTTTTCAAACTTATACTCTAATAAGAACATCAATACTCTTCTCTTGTTTTGACTTAGCCCAAGAAGTGAACCCAAAATTTGCCTATTTCTAAATAAACTACAAGGCATATACTTTCTACCGTTAAACTTTAAAGAAGGTTATCTTTAGGGTTTTTAATTTACTAAGTCTAAGATCTAGTTGTTCCTAGCCAGTTAACCTATTTTTCAAACTTAAGTCAAATATGGCCAAAATTGAATACAATTATTTTTATAATTTTTGAAATTTTTTAATTTTTATGGGTTTTCAAATAAATATGCAAATGCAAAAATATGTACAAATGAATGCGAAGGAAGAAGACGTACTGAGCATACCCCCAAACTTGAACTTGACAGTGTCCTCATTGTCATGCTAAACCAAGAGGGTTAAAATGCCGGTATTCCCCTGTTTATTTATTTATAATTTATTTATATTTTTTTAATGTTTTTAATTTTTTTTAATTTTTTTTATAGAAAAAGAAAACAAAAATATATATACATATATACAACAAGGTTCCCCCCAAACTTAAGCTTGGCCTTACACAAGCCAAAGGTTAGCACCAACCATTCAAAAATCTTATCGTGGTAATGATCGAGTTGGTGAAAGAATGGGGTGGAAAGAAAAGAAGTGAGAAGCACACGAGACCGAATGGGAAGAAGAATGGAAAATGGTCTCGGCGGAGGAGAAGAATGGTGGAAAGGAGAAAGAAGAGTAGCACGATCTTGAGGGTGTAAATCGAGTGAATAAATTAGCACAATTTGTGATGACCGATGTGTTAAAAGCGATTGCGCTAACCTATCAACCCGTCGAGAAATAGGGTCAAATCCCTCAAGATTCGCAAGGAAACATGGGTACGCCGAACTTGGTTTTGGAGATGAAAGCGTAACGGTCTCATGTACGGTCGGAACAATGGGAAGGACGAAAGGGAGTGAATTAGGGATAGTCTCATTCTCACCGTAGTAAACTGTCTCGAACTTGAAAGATTCCATCAATGGTTCGAAACTACTGTAAGCAACCGAGTCTGATGGTTCAATTAACTCATCTGAAAATGTAAAGGACTCAAACTCGGGCGGTGAGTCATCAACATCGTCTGAAAAAGTGAAACACTCGTAAGTGTTATCATCTGTGAGAACAGTATCAGATTCAAAGGAAAAATTTTCAAGCTCACAGTCTTCAAGCGTTGTCGGAACGATGGAAAGGAGGGAGGGTGATATAATAGTTAAAGGTTCAGGAGAATGAATTAGAAAATCAGACACATCAAACAAAAATGATTCAACCTCAATATTATCCTCAAAACTCTCCTCAATACTTTCCTTATAATTCTCCTCAAAATTCAACTCATCCATGCCATTATCATCAACATCAAGACGCATATGAAGTTCGGGAGAAATATCTAATGACTCGGGGTGATGAGTTGAACATAAAATTTCAATCAAATCGACAGGTTCATCATCCGAAATATTCCCGGCGTCTATATCCTCAATCAAGTGAAAATCAACATTTTCTGACACCTCATCAAAAGCATGGATATTTATCGATTTAGGTTCTAGAGTGGAGGTGTAAAGATTGAAAGGATTAAGTGTGGTTTCACTCGAAAGGGGTTCTTCACAATTTGGCAAATCAAGCACTACAAAATCACACAACTCATTTTTATCCTTAACTGATGAATCATTTGGGACAATCGATGGAAAACTGGAGTTGTGGGCTTCAATTGGGTAAGGGTAGGTTTGATTTGGAAATCCTCTCTCATTCTCACTCAGTCCAACCGCCTCCTTATACATTAAAAAATTTGAAGCTAGTGGGAAACTAGCTACCGGTTCACTAGGTTGCATAAGGGCGGCCACTGATACTTCCACATTTCTAGTCATTTTGTTTGTTGCTAAGATATAAGCTTCCAACGACTCTTCCAAACTAGACTTGGGTGGTAAGGGGGTTTCGGTAAAAGATTCGAAATCGTGTGGATATGCAAAACTCCCAACAGGCTGTGTAGAATCAATGTATAGTGAAGGTGGGAAAGTCGGGTAGGACTGATAGGAAGTGGGTAGTTGGGCAGGGATAGGGTCAACATGTGGATAACAAGGTGAATAATCGTGTGGATCCCTAGAACTAGATGAGTGGAGAGGGATGAAATATCGGCTGCGAGATTGAGCAATATGCTCAGCAATGGACATCGGCTTAGGAGTGACAGAAGGACTTGAAAAAGTGGTATCAACGTATAGAGGTGGTAAAGGTTGACTTGGTTGACACAAAGTGGGTTGAAAAGTCAAACTGTTTCTCCTAGACGCCTCTATTTGATCTTTCAAAGATTTTTTAGGTAAGGAAGGATCGTCTTTAAATTGACCGAACAAATTGACGTACGACGCAAAATTAGGTTCGGGATACCAAAGTTCGGCAAGTGATTTATTATGTGGGATACCCATGTTAGAAGAAAGGGGAAAAGAAAGAATGTTGGTTGTTGCAAGATTTCGTAGTGACAAAAATTTTACAAGTCTGTTTATAAAAAGATTATTTTTCCTTTTTCCTGTTTCTCTTTATTTGGAAATTTAGCCAAAAGATTTTCTATAAAAGATATGCAAACAGGAAAGATTACTTGCAATCAATTATTATTTTAAGCATAGCGCAACGAATCCTGCATAAGATTTGTTATATGGAAGGGAATATATTTTTAAAGCACGAGGAATTCTGCAGGCAATTCACAGAAAATATCTCAAAATTTGCAGAGGAGAAATAACAGGGAGCTTACAGTGCAAATTCCATGAACTGAGGACACTATTCAACCGCGTTTCCGCGGTATATAGGTGTTTATGCCGCTAATCCGCGGTCTGCAAGGAGATTCAAGCCGCCAAAAAAAATTGCAGAGGCTGATGTCACTTTTCTACCGCATTTCCGCGGTAATATCGGGGTTTGAGCGGCGGAAGCGCGGTTTGGGTGTCGGTTCAGATCTCCAGAAAAATTCCACAGCTCTGTTTTTGAAATCTTTCTCTGTTCTGATCTGTTGTTTTCTGTTTCGCTTTCTGTAGATTTCTAGATTCGTCTCGATTGTATATGCTGCAAAATTCAAACAACAAAGTATCCTTTCCAAAAAATAACAATTGATATATTTTTATAATTTTTGGATTTTTTAGATTTTTATGATTTTTTAATTTAAGATTAACCCGATATTGCAAAAAGAAAATAGCACGCAATCCCCGGCAACGGCGCCATTTGATTGATCTCAAAAACTATCTATAACCGCAATCAAGAACGGCGTCGCATGAAGCTATCCCGTGAGTACGGGTCGGTCCACAGGGATTTTGTGAATCTCCTAGTCACGCTTACGAGTTAATTCCGAAGGGTGTTCGGATTAATTATTAAATCTAAAAACTGAATTAACCTAGGGCAATTATCTAGATCTACTCTTGCTAGGGCTAGGTTTAGGGATGGTTTGGAAATGTAATTAAATCTCACCGCTTTCAATACCCGAATGAAGATCTATGAGGAGTTATGGTAATTATCAATAAAGTGAATTAGATCCGTTCGGGAAGGTGTTCCTTCCTTTAGGTTCTTGTCCTTCCTTTAGAGATCCTTACCCTAACCTCCATGGAAAACATCACACCCGGGCCTTTATACTACGGTATCACCACTACCTCGAGGGATAGAGTGCCGTAGGGAGCGGTATGTGCATGTATGCATGGAGTCCTATTGTAAATATTTGGTGGGTAAGAAAGGGGTGAGAGATCTCATCTCTCAAAATCCTTCCTCAAAGCTAAACCCTAAACAAGTTCCTAGGGCATGAAATTAAATCTACCTAGGGCAAGGAATTGAAATCTACACTAGGGCAAGAAATTAAATTACTTACAGATGGCTCTCTCCAAATATCAAAGCAGGGTTGTCAGATTTGAATTTCTGAATTAAAGAGAGGCACCGATGCTCTCCAAAAGATTTCTAAATTTTATTCATTAAAGGGAGGCATAAAGAATTACAATCTGTAGAGTTCCTATTTATAGAGAATAGGAAACCCTAGGGTTACATCTTGAACCGCATGTCTAAATTTACAAAAATAGCCCTAATTGACTAGTCAAAGCCGCAAACGAATTATAGTAAAATTTAATTCCACAGATCTCTCTTGACGGCCGCGGAACCGCGGCCTTGGTAGGCTTGGGCTGCGGTTCCGCGGCCCATTGGTCGGCTCAGATGCTGATCTTTTGTGGACTTCTTCTGGGTATTTTTAGTCTTCTTATTCTTTTGTTCCTTTTTCATTTGGGCTTCTACATTGGTTCCAGATCTCCAGTGAATAATTTACAGTGGATTTTTAACCGTTCGCTTTGTAATTTTGGACCTTGAGTTGCCTTGTTAATTGTGAACTGTATCTTTGATGTAGGCTTGATCAAGATCTTCTGTTTATTGGTTAAATTCCACTTTTTCATCATCTTTATATCGTTTTCACTGTTTTCTGTCCAAGGACCTGTAACCTGTAACATGTAGCAGACATGCGTCAAAAGCATCCGTTTATTTATAAAAAGAATAAGAATGGGAAATATAATAATGCAATATAATGGTGTGAACAAACATCATGGGTAGAAATATTTGTTGGGCTTTTGGACCTTGTTGTATTCTGCTTTTTTCAGGGAAAGACAAACAACTAAGAACAGTCGGCCTGACCCGGGTCTTGGATACAATAGATTCTCTCTGTTTTAGTTCTTTCTTTTATTTTTTTCCCGATGAGTGGAGCTTGGAATACCCTTGATGCAACCGTGTTATGCTTTTGATTCTGGGGTTTAGACACGCCTTTTTATAAAACTCTTTGGATCACCGTCTTCTTGATCTATGCAGTCATAGCATACTTTTGCGTCGACCATAAGGGTTCGAAAGAACTGTTGATTTTTACAGCAGATTTGGCTTTTGTCGCGGGGCAGCCCTGTTCTTGGAACCCAACGAACTCCAATTTAGCGGGAACCTTAGCGCTCTTATTGGCTCTATATCTGAGCTGTTCCGCTTCAACTCTTCGGCTTTAAGGGCTTGATATGCATTTACTTCCTTGGCGGCCGTTTTAGGCTAACGTATAAACAGTCTAGAGAAGACACTTGTATTTACGGTCGTGATGGGCCTCGCTTGGGCTGGCCTAGGATGTCTTATTGCCCCCTGTAAGTTGACAGTTTTTCTCCCAGGTGGAGAGATAAAAAACCGCTCAAACACCAATTTGTGCTTTAGTTCAGTCACCCTTGCGGTTATGATGTTCGTCCTTTTTTAGGCTAGTCTGTTGATTTTGCTCATTGGAGTCTCTGCGGCACGGGCGCTGATGGATATTGAAGAGAATATGATGGGCCTGAATTGGATCAGATGTCCTGTCCCCTTCTGCATGTGATTTGAAGGAAATTCACTTTGGCGGTAGCCTTAATTGTGTATGGTGGTTGCGTTGGAAGCTGGGCTTATTTTCCCGGAAATTTAACATACAACAGTTTAAAGTCATTTCGGGCGTAACATGAAAAGTTGAGAAATTTTAGTTTAATTTCATTTCGGACATGAACTTGTGGAGCAGGTGTTCACCGCCGAAAACGGAGACGAATCCGGGATGGATCGTTTTGCCTGAATTTGGGGGTAGATGCTATTTGGATTTTTCCGTCCACCTCTCCGAAAATACCAAGTTGATTTATGGCACTGTGTATCGGAGGTTTGGACGGATGCGGCCGTTGTAGCAGACTTCGTCAGATTCCCCCTCGTTATGAGGGATTTTTTATTGTAGGGATGCTCTTCCCTGCAGGCGCAAGCCCCTGCGGTTAATTAGGTTACCACGTAGCGATAACCACTTTCTCCTGCTCCGGAAGTTCACTTCGTGTCATGTGTGTTTGTTTTATTTTTGGTTGCCCGTGGATTGTATACGAAGACTAATTTATGTTGCCGCCCGTAGGGCGTGGATTAGCCCAAATCCGTATATTATTAGATTTGGGTTTGGGTTGATTTAAGGATCGTTATTCTCGTTTGAGATTAAGATCAACTTAAATTTTTGTTGAGTATACGTTAGTCTAATTTTAGACTAAGATATACTCAACGGAGTTTTAGGATCATTCAGATCCAACAAAATAGCATTTGGGCTCCCTTGTTTTAGTTTAAGGACATTACGGTCTGTTACTAGTTTAAGGACGTTTCGGTCCATAGCTAGTTTAAGGATGTTGTGGTCCGTTGTAGTTTAAGGATGTTGTGGTCCGTTGTCTCCATTTTGGGAAGTGCAACCAAAAGCAGTTGGTTGTCGGGAACCACCATCTCTCTGAAGACGTTAAGGAATTACAACGACATGTATCAGAGGTGTAGAGAGATGTACCCTTGAACCAAATTCCAGATTGAGGGGAGAGATCATGGTGGACCATCTAAGAATCATTAGTCATTTTTGGGAGACTAAGATTAACTTAGGAGATGTGGGATGGATATCATTTTGGTCAATTAGTTTGGGAAGTCTTGAGCATAGAGGCTCGGTCTATTTAGAGATCCAAGATGTCTTAATCATAGGAAGACTTAGCCAATTTGGGGCCGAAATTGGCTTCTTATAGTGTTAAACACTAATATATACTCGGCGCTCACGTGCTCTCACGTGAGTCTCTAAAGTAGTGTTAAACACTGAAATTTGGGGCTCTCACATGTGGCACGTGAGGCGTCTGAACGTTGGCGATGTACACTTGGGTCCAAATCCCCATCTGTATATAAGTATTAAACACTTAATTCTTGTGGCCATCACGTGTGAGCACGTGAGGCGCCCCAGAGTTGGACACTGCTTCTTTGGGTTTATTCCTTCTTCCCTTTATAAGTGCTAAGCACTTAGCTCATATAGTGCTCATGTGCGGACACGTGAGGAGCTCAAAATGTGAGCACTGTCTTTGGATTTTTCTCTTTTTCCATTTAAGCAACTATTTGGGGGTCACGTGGGAATACGTGATTCGATCTCAGTCATTCCTTTTTGTTCATCGGAGGTGCTCAGGTGAGAACACGTGACCAGTCTTTTCTTTTATATGCATAGAGATTTTGATCTGAATTTTAATTTCAGGTCGTTTTTTTTAAGAATTAGATTCTTTTATAGGGTTAAACACTAGTTTTATCAGAGAAATTAAATTCCTATATATTTTTGGAAGAATTAAATTCTATAGACTTAGTTCTTTCCCCTAAATTTTGAATCTGCATAACAGAATCTCCCCGATGAGAATTAAATTCTCAACTTGTGGGGAGATCAATTTCTGCAGACCTCAACCGGAGAAAGAACTAAGTTCTTGTATGAAGGGTTAAACCCTTAAAGAAGAGATAAGATAATCTCTGTAATTTTTTCTTACCTAGGATTTTGTTTAAGAAGGGAATTTTCTTCCTCTAGAGAATCGAATTCTCTTTTTCTCTTTTTCTTTTATTTCCCAAAGCTTATGGGGGGTCTCTCTCTGTCTAGATTTAAAGTCTTGGGTCATTTATATAGTAGAGGCAGTTTGTTGATTAGTTGAAGAAATCTTTTGTTAAGAGATCTTAATTGATTTGGGGATTTTACCACCCTTTGATCCAAGAACTTCTGTTTTACAGAAGGTATTTTTCCTGTTTTTAACAAAATTAAGAAAATATTTTCATATATAGAATTTATTCTGCAGATAGGTGATTTTAATCACCTTTGGATTTTTAATCCAACGGTACTCTGTTTTACAGAGAGTAATCTTTCTTATTTAGAAAATTTTGAGGAATATTTTCTCAACAGAATTTAATTCTACATTCTGATTATTTATCATCTCCGTTGGATCTTTGATCCAATGGCTCAGAGAGTAGAATTTGATTCTATAAGGCGCCGGTGCTCACGTGTTGTGCACGTGAGACGCTACTTAAGGTTTTAATTCTTATAATGGGTATTTATGTGCTTTGCACATTAGCGCCCGCGTGAGGAGCACGTGCGGCGTCATCTAAGAGTTTTAACTCTTATTTAATAGATTATTTTTGTACTTTGCACATTGTTTCCCCCAATCAGAGCAAAGCTCTGTTTTGAATTTCAAAACTCAAAAATTGAAGTAACGCTTCAAATCCAGCGCTCTGCGCTGTGCGCCACATGTCAAACACAGATGGGCTAGCGCCAGGAGCGATGCGCCCTAGGCAGCGCACCCCAATCAGAGCAAAGCTCTGTCTTAAATTTTAAAATTCAAAAAGTTGAAGTAACGCTTCAGATCCAGTGCTTTGCCCTGCGCGCCACATGACAAACACGGGTGCGCTAGCACAGTGGCGCTGCGCTCTGCGCTGCGCGCCACGTGTCAAATACGGGTGTGCTAGCGCAGTTGCGCTGCGCTCTGCGCTACGTGCCACGTGTCGAACGTAGGTGCGTTAGCGCTGGGTGCGCCAGCGCTGGAATTAAAAATTCCCACCGCTAGATCAAAAGATCTAAGGATAATGATAAATCATTAATTAACCAGAATTAAATTCTGTTAAGAAAAAATTACTCAAAATCTTTCCAAACAACAAGATTGTGCTTTAAGCACCGCTGGATCAACAATCCGATGGTAAATAAAAATTACCAAAGACAGAACAAATGCTGCATGGAAAGATTTCTCAATCTTATTAAAACAAGAAGATTATCTTCTGCAAAGCAGAAGACCTAGGATCAAAGATCCAACGGTGGGAAATATTCCCAAATCAATCAGAGAAAGATCTCTTAAACTGATTCAAAAAATCATTTGGCCCTATATAAAGGCCCCTAGAGTTCAAGTTTAACATATATAGAAATATATAAAGAAAAATAGAGAAAACCCTCTGCAAACTTTGAGAAAAACTCAAAGAGAAAGAAGAGCAAGCTCTTAAAAAAAAACAAGATCATTTCTTCATCTTCAAGGTAAAGAACTAGTTCTTGAACAACAGAGATGAAACCATCTCGTAAAAAGAAGAACCATCTTCAAAAAAGATCATAGATCTACAAAAGACCAAGGTCTTTGATAAAAAGAAAAAGATCAAAAGATCTAATCATAAAAAAAATAAAAGAAGTATTTACTTCATTCGCAGATCCTTGATCTACAAAGACAGAGCCCTTTTATAAAACAAGAACTTCCGTTCTTAAATTTGATCAAATGCGCTTTGCGCTATTAGAAAGTGTCTTGCACTCATGAATTGCGCTTTTGCGCTTCTTGGACCGGCGCTCAGCACCAAAACATGCCACGTGTCAACCAAAAACGCAATCTGCACTTTGCGCTTTTAAAACAGAGTACTGCGATCATAGACTGGCGCTCAGCGCCAAGCGCGCCACGTGTCACTCACTGGCGCGCCAACAGACTAGCGCAATGCACTCATAAATTAAAAGCGCAATGCGCTAATAAACTAGCACTAAGCGCGACACGTGTCCTCTTCGTGTGCGCTACCCGACAGAAGCGCAAGGCGCTCTTTAACTGGCGCAAAGCGCCTGGCGCGCCACGTGGCGCATTATCATAACACACTTTCTTCTGATGAAGATAAAAGATGTCAGAACTCAATGCTTAGCATTATTAAAAGGGCCGAGCCCAAATAAAGGCTTAACAGCCAGAACAACAGAAAATGTTAAACATTTTAATTGGACTTAGCCCAACTCTGGCCATAAGTCCTCAATTTATATTGAACTGAGCACATCTGCTCGCAAATATTCAATTGATCTCAGTCCCAAACTGGGCTACAGATCTTTCAATCAACTCACATCGGTTCGAGGGTACATCTCGTTACTCCTCTGACATTTGTCGTTGTAATCCTTCAACGTCTTCAGAGAGGTGACGGGTCCCGATGACCACACATTTCTACGGACTGTGGGGTCCTTAAACTCATGGACTACGATTTCCTTAAACTTTAGAGATTACGATGTCTTTAAACCGGACTGTGGGGTCCTTAAGCCCATGGACTACGATGTCCTTAACCTGGACTGTGGGGTCCCTTTAAACCCACGGACTACGATGTCCTTAAACTAACAATGGACCGAAATGTCCTTAAACTACCAACGGACCGTAATGTCCTTAAACTAATATTGGACCATAATGTCCTTAAACTAATCGACTGCAATGTCCCTAAATTAAACAACAGAGGCTAAACATTCTCTTATTGGATCTAAACGATCCTGTTAAGTTGATCTTAGTCTAGAAATTAGATTAACGTATCCTTAACAAATATTTAAGTTGATCTTAGTCTCAAATGAGACTAATGTATCCTTAAATCCAAACCCCAAACCCAAATCTAAGAAGATACGGAAGTGGACTAATCCACGTCCTACGCGCGACAACATAAATTAGTCTCCGTATACAATCCACGGGCAACCAAACAAAAAACAAACACCCACGACACGAAGTGACCATCTGAAGAAAGAGAAAGTTGTTACCGCGATGCGGTAGCGTAATTAACTACAGGGGCTTGCGTCTGTAGGGAAGAGTGTCCCCACAATCAAAAACCCCTCAAGCGAGGGGGAATCTGACGAAGTCTGCTATATCGGCCGCATCCGTTTAAACCTTCGATACACGATGCCATAAATTAACTTGGCATCTTTGGAGAGGTGGACAGATAGCACTAATTAGCATCTGCCCCCAGATTCAGGCAAGTCGTCAACCCGTCTTCCCAGTTTCCGGGGGTAAACAGATTCTGGCACGCCCGGTGGGACCTTTTCCTCTTTTCACTCCACACTTCGTGAATCGCGTTCGCGAACGAATCGCGGTTTGATATGGTTGCCCTTGGATTCGAGGTACTAAGATTTGGTTTCTTGCCTTGCGCAGAAAGCGAAACATCAATGGCATCCACTTGCAAGAAGTGTTCCAACTGCAACTGCAACTCGCGCTCCGCCTCATCTGGAGGCATAGCCTACGGGCCTCAAGCGGCCTCGCTGTTCACGATGCCGGTGGACCAGGTGACTCAGGCTACCACCGGATTGTTCTTTGGGACTATGCTCCTACCAATGAGTTTCAGCACCCCTGTACCAACACCAGAAGCTCCCAAGAAGTCGGTCTTCGATCTTCTTGCTACTACCGCAGCCCCTCTCAACGGGTCGTCCAACTCCAGCTCCTCGGTCTTCGTGAGATTGGGCCAAAGTTCATGTGGGCCCGTGATGAAGCCTGCAATTCCAGAAAAGGTTATTCCGAAGAGGTTAGCCATCCCTGCCCCTGAAGTCGTCAAGGTGGCTTCTCCCGCCAAAGGGTCGGTCTTTACAAGATTGGCTGTTCCGACTCCCACTACGGTTCCCGTCCCTGCTCAGAAGTCTGCCTTTGACCGGTTGACCACTGCTTCTAAAAGGACATCAGTCTTCAAGAGGCTGGTACCGGCGGCTCCCCACCTGAACAGGGGGCAAGACAAAGCCATCCCCATCACCGAACCAATGCCATCGGCTCGACATGCTCGACGTCGCCACTGGCGCCGAGTAAGCAAGGCTGGGGGCAACTCCCCCTCTGGGCTAACTCCAACCACCCTAACGGTGGAGATCGATGCTGCTGTTCTAACCGGGAACAGTTTTGAATTGCTGAAAAAGGTGCGCAGGAACTTTCCTACCGCCGTACTGAAAAGATCTCCTCCACCCGTGGAGAATGTTACAGAAATAAAGCCGGTGCAATCCCCTCAGCGGCTGTCTTCCAAAATTTACAAAGTCTGGCGACGAGTTCAGGACTCAGTAATTGATCAGGGTAACCTTCACCGACAAAAGAAAGTGAAAGTTCAGCAAGATGAGAACCGTCCTGTCAAGCCACAAAGGACGATAACAACCTGGGTGCCCGCCACAACGGCCCCCTCAACGTCAACTGCTCAAAAGAGAAGGAGGCCAGAGAAAGCCCCTGTGACTACGGCAGACCACAAAGGCGCAGAGCCCAAACGCCCCAAGTCTGGGGGCATAATGGTGCATACTGTTTATATGGCTTCCAGAAAGGAGGAAAGCCGCGCTTCCACAGGTCACCGGCCACTCACCCAATCCGTAACCAAAGCCTAGGAGCAACAAACAGAAGCTTCAAGAAATGCTGACGCAGATGGCCGCACTCACCGGGCCAAAAGAAAGCCCGGAGGTGTCATCAGAGCAGCGTCACGAACAAGAAACTGATACTGACTTCCTACGCAGAGTTCTCGAAAAGAAGGACAGAGAAGCTGCAGAACAAGCTGCCAACATAAAATGAATGGCGCTTCTCTTCCAAGACATGGTCGGGATGATGTTACAGCCGGATTCTCCAGCTGAAGATCCTCCGATCATTATTGAAGACGACAGAGGGGAAACATCGAACCCTCCTCCGGCTCTTTCAGCAGCCAAAGAGGAAACCATTTCCAAGGCCGCTCTGGATGACTATATTGCTCAGCAAATACGAGCTCACCAAGCGAATGAAGCGGCCGGCCAAGTCGTTAAAACTGGGCGACTCCAGGCTGGTATGACAAAATAAGTTACCCGCCGGGATATACGATCCCCAAATTCCATGTGTACAAGGGGACAGGCAATCCCCACTAGCATGTCGCCCAGTTCAGGGCTCCTTACGGCAATACTGGAGGTGATGATAAACTTCTACTTTGTCAGTTCGTCGGTAGTTTAGCAGACACAGCTTTTGAATGGTACTCGGAGCTTCCCGATGACTCGGTCAAAACGTTTACAGAAATGGTGTTGCTATTCACTCAACGGTTCGCAAGCGCCAGTGAACGCACCCCGATCACGGCTGTTCCCCTCCGAACTGCGGCCGAGACGCGGGACGTCTTGCCTGAGGTTCGGGGCAGATGCTAATAGGTGCTATCCGTCCACCTCTCCGAAGATGCCAAGTTGATTTATGGCACCGTATATCGAAGGTTTAAACGGATGCGTCCGATGTAGCAGACTTCGTCAGATTCCCCCTCGCTTGAGGGGTTTTTGATTGTGGGGACGCTCTTCCCTGCAGGAGCAAGCCCCTGCAGTTAATTACGCTACCGCATCGCGGTAACCACTTTCTCCTTCTCCAGATGGTCACTTCGTGTCGTATGTGTTTATTTTATGTTTAGTTGCCCGTGGATTGTATACGGAGACTGAGTTATGTCGTCGCCCGTAGGGCGTGGACTAGTCCAAATCCGTATTATCTTAGATTTGGGTTTGGGGGTTTGGGTTTAAGGATACGTTAGCCTCATTCGAGACTAAGATCGACTTAAACGTTTGTTAAGAATACGTTAGTCTAGTTTTCAGACTAAGATCAACTTAACGGGATCGTTTAGATCCAACAATAGAGCAATTAAGGGAACCCTGTTGTTTAGTTTAGTGACATTGCGGTCAATAAGTAGTTTAAGGACATTGCGGTCCATGGGTAGTTTAAAGACATTGCAGTCCAATGTTAGTTTTAAGATGTTGCGGTCAAGGTTAAGGACCTCATAGTCCGTGGATTTAAGGACTCCACAGTCCGTTGTTAGTTTTAAGACATCCCGGTCAAGGTTAAGGACCTCATAGTCCATGAGTTTAAGGACCCCACAGTCCATCGTTAGTTTTAAGACATCCCGGTCAAGGTTAAGGACCTCATAGTCCATGAGTTTAAGGACCCCACAGTCCGTATTGATATGTGGTCACCGGGACCCGTCACCTCTTTGAAGACGTTGAGGAATTACAACTCCACGTATCAAAGGAGTGAAGTGATGTACCCTTAAACCGAGGTAGATTAAATAATCTTTGGCCCAATTTGGGACCAAGACCAATTAATTATATTATGAGCCCATTGGCTCAGTTGAATTTGAATTGAGGACTTATGGCCAACTTGGGCTAAGTCCAATTATGTTTAGGATATTGGCCCTCTGTTGGTCCATTAGAGGAGAGGCTTTGCCTCTAGACACTTAGCCAATGGGGCTAAAGTTGGTGTTAAACACTAGCAACAGGGGGTTCAAATTAGTGTTAAACACTAGAACAAATCAGTGTTAGACACTGGCAACAGAGATCTCAAATTAGTGTTGAACACTAAGATAATCAGTGTTAAACACTGGTGACAGAGATTTTAATTTGGTGTCGAACACCAAGAAAATTAATGTTAAACTCTGTTAACAGAGATTTAATTTAGTGTTAAACACTAAGAAATTCAGTGTTAAACACTGCAAGAAAGGCTCTTCGATTAGTGTTGAACACTAAGGCAAAACAGTGTTTAACACTGGATTCAGGGGTTCCAATTTAGTGTTAAACACTAAGGCAAGAGGGGTCATGTGGTAGCACGTGAGAGCGCCCTCCCCTTTATTTGTTCTGCTGAGGATATTGAGTACTTTGGAGCATCACGTGCCATCACGTGATGGGCATTTAAATGCTTGTATGTTAAAGCTTCTGCCAAGGGTCACGTGGGTCACGTGAGGCACTGCCTCAAAGGGCCTTTTCTGTGGATCTTTTCGGGGGTCACGTGGTAGCACGTGACCCTGCCTCTTTGTATGTTTTTTAGAAGATCCCTTTAAGAATTAAATTCTTCGCCGGGTTGAACCCTAACAATAATTTTTTGAGGAATTAAATTCCTATTTCCTTCTGAAGATTTATATTCTGGGATAGAGTTAAACTCTGAATTTTCTGTAGTAATTAAATTCCTCATATATGTGAAGAACTGCATTCTATCATAGGGTTAAATCCTAATAACAGCTTTAAGGAATTAAGTTCCCACTCTCTTTTAGAGAATTATTCTGAGGAATGAGATTCTGTCATAGGGTGAAACCCTAATTTCTTCTTTCTTAAGGGAATTAAATTCCTGTGATTTTAACAGAACTAAGTTCTTAACCAGGGTTAAACCCTGATTCTGTTCATTCTGAAGGAATTAAATTCCCATAACATAGGGTTAAACCCTAATTTTATTTTAAAGGAATTAAATTCCTATAGTTCTGTGAGAATTAAATTCTCAAGCTTCCATTCGCTCTCTATGCTTTGGATCTGCATGGCAGGATCTCAACCCAATGAGAATTAAATTCTCAATTCATGGGGAGATGTGCACTTTGCAGATCCTCCACTAAAGAGAGAACCAAGTTCTTCTTTTTAATGTAAGAGTTAAACTCTTTTTGAGAATTAAATTCTCTTTTTTTTCAAAAGCCTTCCCTTTCTTACCTAGGGTTTTCTTTTTGCAGAAGATCAAATTCTCCCAAAGTCTCAAGGCTCTCTCTCTTTTTTTTTTCTTCTCTCTGTATATCGATCTCTCTCCCTTTTCTGTTTCCCTTGGCTCCTATTTATAGGAGAAGGAGCAGAATCAATTAGTTTCGATGAATCATTCACTGAGGGATCTGATTTGTATTCATTAGAGATTTTATTTTCATTCATCATTCGTTTGGACCTTTGGATTATTGGGTGAATTTTATTCACCATTGGATTTTAAATCCAGAGATTTACCTTTGTTATTTCGGTTAGATTTTAAGGGGAAATCTTTCCAAGTTCAAGATTTTTTCATAGATAGGTGATATTTAATCACCTTTGGATTTTTAATCCAACGGTTCCAGATAATCATTTTCCTTGGAAAGATTTGAGTGATCTCTTCAGAATTTGATTCTGTTAAATAAATAGGCTTTGAAAGCCGGTCACGTGTGGCCACGTGACCCCTGGTCACGTGTGAGCACGTGACCCCTTGGAACGAGCCATCTTCTTCGTTTTGCGCTCTGCCTTCTGGCCGCTGCTTAGTCATCACGTGCCACCACGTGACTCTCGTCTGGAGCCTTTTTTCCTGATTTAATCAGAGAATGAGTCCGCTGCTTTTAAATGTCACGTGCCAACACGTGACCCCTGGTCACGTGTGAGCACGTGACCTCTTCTGAAGCCTTTTCCTTAATTTGATCAGGGAACTGATGTGCCTTTGAAGCTGCTTTTAAATATCACGTGCCAACACGTGACTGCTGGTCACGTGTTAGCACGTGATGCCTCTTCCGTAGGCTTTCCTGATTTTAAATCAGGAAACAACGGTATTGATCAATGCCAGAGTAAAGCCGGGAGAGGCATGGGTGCAGTATGCAATCCGGTGGTGGAACCTATGGTCGAAATGCGAACAACGTATAGAAGAAGATCCTGCTGTGGGCATGTTCATGTGGACCCTTGACCCTCAGTCGACTATCTCCCAATTCATGATGTTCTTCAAGCCGACCACCTTCCAGGCCTTGATCGACAAGCTAGCTCAAATGGACCAGATGGGCCATAGGCCTTTCCCTTCAAAATGGGTTTCCGAAATGAAAAAGGTAACGGGAAAGCGACTGTTGTCGCCAACGCTCAGCGACAACAGAGTAACCCAAGACCGTCTGTTCATCAGAGCAGCAAGCCGCGATCCCTCGATGAGAAGTTGAAACGTCCTTACTCATTTCCCAGGGATAAAACAAGGAGACTATTCGAACTGGCAGTGCGCAAGGGACTCATCACTCTGCCGAATCCAAAACATCCGTCGCAACCAGGTGACGCTAACCATCCTAACTATTGTCCCTACCACAGAGTAATGGGCCACCCACTCAAAAATTGCTACGTCTTCAAAGGCTGGATTGAGGATGAATACCAAATGGGCAAATTCGAGTTGTCTGACAACTGGAAGGTGAACCCGCCACAACCACATGCTCAGAAAAGGATGGACACGCCAGGGGCATCATGCTCTTTTATAGGGGAAACTCCATGAGAAATTATTCTTTCGGCAAAAACTAAAAGAGTGCTGAAAGATCTTCAAACATGTCCGACCTATGAACAAAGAGACCGAAATGTCCTTAAACTAACACGGACCGGAACGTCCTTAAACTAACAACGGACCGAAACGTCCCTAAACTAATGATGGACCACTACGTTCTAAAACTAGCTGTTGACCGAGATGTCGATAAACTACGGTGGATTGCAGCATCCCAAAGCTGATGCAAAAAAAAAAGAATTAAAAAATGAGAGAAAAAAGAAAACGGTATGTCCATAAGCAAAATGGGCATGGATGAAAACGCAAAAGGGCTCCGTGAATAAAAACAGCAGGGCTACCGGCGAGTTTTGTGAAAACCCGAAAGAGCGCAACCTCGTTAGAATAAAAAAAAAGAGAAAAAGGAAAACGGTATGTCCATAAGCAAAATGGGCACGGATGAAAACCCGAAAGGGCTCCGTGAGTAAAAACAGCAGGACTATCGGCGAGTTTTGTGAAAATCCGAAAGGGCGCGATCTCGTTAAAAGACACTTGGAAGGTCCTCTTAACCTTGTGAGGAGAAACCACCTGCGTGAGATCCTTACAACTCACAAGGGAGCAACACACTTAGGGATCCCCATGATTCCTAAGGAGAAATTACACTTGCGAGATCCTCACGACTCGTAAAGAGAACCCTCTTATGAGACCCTCACGGCTTATAAGATTTGAAAGTCTTAAGCTACTGGGATCTGAACCTGTTCTTAAGCAACCACCAGTCATACCCTCCGATTCTGCCCTACAAGCGGTTCAATATTGACCCTTGTATATAATCCACGGGCACGAATGAACATTTCCCTAACAGAGTCCCACCAGCGACTAGGGATGTGCTCACACGGTGAACAAACACTTGTAGGTCTTCTCGACTTACAAGGAGAAAACACTCTTGTAAGATCCTTACGACTTACGAGAAGCCATACACTTTGGAGTCCTCACGATTCCTAAGGAGAAAACGCACCTACGAGATCCTCACGACTCGTAGGGAGAAAAACCTTTATGAGACCTTTACGGCTCATGAAGTCAAAAGCCTTAGTCGACAGGATCCTAACCCTGTTCGCTAAGCCATCTTTGTTCGACATCGACAGAGGCAGATGATGATTCGCTCCTGGCAATATTCCAGTTGTAGCGGTGCTGATGCTGAAATCGGTGTCTAATTCCAAGCTTGCAGCAAAAAGCCAGCGAGCTACACATGCATACGAAATAGCCGAAATGACGGGGCAACTTGCAACAAAATCAGCAAGTAAAAATGTATGCATGCAAAATAGCCGAAATGATTGGGCAACCCACAATAAAATGCAGCGAGTAAAAATAAAACAAATAGCTGAAATGATTGGGCACCACGAAAAATAGCCGAAATGATTGGGCAATCGCGACCTTCACGATATAAAAGCTGAAATGATGGAGCATCGTGGGAAAAAAATATATAAGATGAAACTTTTTGCCCTACAGGTGAAATCACGACGATCCCTGTATACAATCCAGGGGCACAAAAAAAAAAGGAAGGGAACACCTTCCCACCAGGCTCCATCAGAAAGCGACGCCAAATCTCGACGGTTCATAGACAACCTAGAAACAATCTTGACACTTGTTGCAATATTGCAGACACAATGTCAACAAACGAAGCAAAGGAAGATCCCTAGCTTCAGGGTCTTGACGTCAACATCGACAACTTAGAGATCACCAACGACGTGTCTCCTCATTCCAACAAGATGCAGACGTGACGTCAACAACCGACCCCAGAGTCACAACAAATCGGAGCCATGGCAAAGTCCCTAGTTCCAAACCTTAACGGCAACATCTACAGCCTAAAAATCAGCAACGGTGATCCTCCTCATTCCAACAGGATTCGGACGCAGCATCACCAAATGGAACTACGGCAAAGTCGCTAGTTCCAAGACTCTACGGTCTACAGACAATCTATAGTCAACCAATGACTTCCCCGCCGGATTAATGTTCTGTCTCGGAAACAAGTCAACCAACCCCCAGGGAAATCAGTATCCTTGGCAAAAAATCTCGATTCAGGGAAATCGGCGTCCTTGACGAGAGCACCTCGATTCGCGTCGACCCGCAGAGAAATTAGCGTCTTTACAGGAATATCTCGATTCGTCTCAACCCCAGGGAAATCAGTGTCCTTGACAAAAACCTCGAATCAAGGAAATCAGCGTCCTTGACGAGAGCATCTCAATTCGCGTCGACCCGCAAAAAAATCAGTGTCTCTGTAGGAATATACAACGTCCGCAAAACGGAACCATGGAAAAGTCCCTAATTCTAAGTCCCGACGGTTCACCAACAACCTAGAGACCACCTCGACGTTCGTGTCGATACAGCAGACGCGATGTCACCCCAGCGTTCTTCCCCCAACAGGATGCGGACGCGACACAACAATGGAGCTACGCAAAGTCCCTAGTTCTAAGCCTCGACGGTTCACCAACAACCTAGAGACAAACCGCGACATTCGTCTCGATATAGCAGACACAATGTCAACAAACGAAGCGAAGGCAATATTCCTAGCTTCAGGTTCTTGACGGCAACTCATATAAAACCTGAAAGACTATCGGAGATCATCCCACACTAGCGCGGAGTGGTTATGACTCATCGAGGCTCCCAAACTGAGCCTAACCTCAAGTAAAAGCGACATGGAATATCCCTAATGCTTGCTTTTTCGACGATAATATCACTTGGAAGATTACTTGAAGACGTCTTGTCCAGCCCCCGAAAGGATCGGAGACACAACAGTCGCGGGGCTACTCGAACAGCAAGATTATGCGTCGAGGAATACACCAGCCAACGCGACGGTGCGACAGGTAAAAAACCATAGTAACACAGTCCTTAACGAACTTCTATTAGCAGGAGTTAACTGTGACATTAGGAAATTCCTGCGAGAACTGCTCGATTCGTCTCGACTCGTGAGGAAATTAGTGTCCTTGCAAAAATTTCTCAATTCGTCTCGATTCGTAGGGAAAAGCCTTAGGCAATGGGGATGAGGACCTGTTTTCTAAGCACTGGGATCCTGCAAGTCGGTCCAAAATGGACTCTTGAATACTATTCACGGATTACACTCTCCAAAGTCGAATCTGGACAATGAGGGAAACAACCACTTACGAGTCCCCTCAACTTGTAAGAGGGAAAAATTCTCTTGTGAGATCCTTAGGACTCTCAAGAGAAAATGCGCCTAGGAATCCTCACGATTCCTAAGGAGAAAATACACCTACGGGATCCTCACGACTCGCAGGGAAAAAAGTCTTTATGAGACCCTCACGGCTCATGAAATTGAAAAGTCTTAGACAGCAGACCTGAACCTGCTTCCTAAGCCATCACTACCTCTCGAAGAAGACAAAACAAGATGCTCACCCTATCATCTGCCGGCTATGTTTGCTAAGGTGACATGCTGATAACAAAAGAAAGAAGAAAGCAGAAAGATGACACAAGACATTGCAAAGGAAATGTATCTTTTATTCATGAATTCAATTGGGTACAAAATACATCATATGAAAGAATAAAAGAATGAATACATTTTATTCAAAATTACAAATAATACAAAAAATTATTGAGAGGGAAGCACTATAATTCGATCAGCCGCTCGCGCACTTCCCTTAGCCCCTCTTCTTGATCAGCTGTCGCGACCAACTCTGCTTCGACCTGGGCTCACTGCTGCAAGTAAGACGAAAGTTGTTCCTCGACGACCCGCTGAGCTGCTTCCCGATTTTGTGCATCCCGCTTGACGACGTCGAGCTTCTGCCTCAGTGTTAACCCGTCAGAAATGCATCGCAGAAGACCTTCGAAGATAACTTTCAACTGGGCAGCATTCACATCAACCTGAGCATGCAGTCGAGCAGATTCACTTGAAGTTTCTTTACATTTCTTCCACTTTAAAGCCACTTCTTGTTCAAGATGGCGGAAGTAAGAAGTACTCTGCTCGATCCCCGCAGCTCGTTGAGTGCTCACAGCCAGAACCTCAGGAGCAGGACGCCTAAGCTCAAGCTCGTGCAGGCAAGCCTCAATTTCTCTGCAGCGATTAACCCAAGACTCAACGACGCCCTCACCATGAAAGTTCACGAGCGTCGCCAGCATAGGGTTAACCTCTGCGGAAAAATCCGCAGCAGATGTGGGAGTCTCCATGTCGAGCTCCTCAATGTAGTCGCTCAGCATGCGCAGACTATTCGCGGCGCCTTTCGAAGATGGACGTCTGGAAAAGGGCCCTGCCGGCATCATAATGTGAGACTCGAACGGGGCTGGAGTCGATGTGATTGCTGCAAAATAAATCATAGTCAGATGTCGGTTCAGGAAATAAAGAAAATACACGAAAAATAGAGTCTACTATACCGGCTGCAATAGGGGGCAAAGCTGGGAGTACTGGTGGCGCAACAATAGCCTCGTCTTCGCCTTCGATTTGTAAGGATACAAACAATACAAAGAGGGTTAGCAATAATATGACTGCCCATTAAAGAAAGGACATCATTTAGAAAAGATACTCACCGACACCACCAGGCGGACTAATCTCTGACAGGAAGGAGAAGTGTGGGTGCAGCACTTGATACAGGTGGTCAAAAAGGACTCCTGCAAGGACGCAGTAATGCAACGTCAGTACATAAGTTATACAGCCTAAAAAAAGACTGATGGGTCACGAATCCGCACCTTCCAACATCTGAGATGGTACGAGAGAAGGTAGAGGAGGTGTCGCCGTCAAAGCGGTAGCTGATGGTGCTGCCTCGGGTAGCGCAACCTCAACGCTCGCCACACCTGCATTAGAAACAAGATAAATACTGTCAGGAAAGATCGAGAAGGATTGCAGAATAAAAGAAAAGCAATGACCCAAAATCTACCTGATGAGTCGCCAGTCGGAACCGTGACTAGAGCGTCACTTGATACAGCAACTGCTTCATCCTCTTCCATCGGGATGGTCTCACCTCCCGTCGCCTCATCCCCTGACTCTATGAGAGCCGTCGTAACGCTTGCGACGCCAGGAGATGGCAAAGAACCGCAGGCGAAAAAAGCGACGATCGGGGCAGTGCCCGACTCTTGCGAAAGAGTGGCTACCTCGGGCTCGGCAGCTATACCCGTCTCACCCATCGTCACCTCAGGCTCGGCGGCCATAGCCATCTCACCCACCGCCACCTCGGGCTCGGCAATGATGGTCATCTCACCTACCGCCATCTCAGGCTCGACGATCGTGACTGTCTCACCCGCCGCTACCTCAAGCTTGGCGATCACAACCATCTCGCCTACCGCCGCCTCGGGTTCGGCAATCGCGGCTACCTCCTCTACCGCTACCCCAGGCTCAGCGGTCGCCGCCACTTCTTCGGTAAAACTCGGCCCTGCAAGATGAGATATATGAGAACTGGAAGTTATAACTTTGACAACGAAACCCCATGTCACATTACCTTGAGTTGATCTGCTGTTTGCTTCCCGAGCCACACGCGCTGCCCGTCTATAGGCAGTGGACAAGACAGCCGGGGATTCCTCCGAAGGAGTAGGGGCAGGGGTAGCAGTGCTCGAACCCGCACCCACGGCTAAGGCAGCACTACGCTCCCTTGCCGCGCATTCGGCGCTTCCTTTCCGCCCGAGCCATCAAAGCGGACCTTCTAGACGCCTCCATCAACAGGACGTCATCGTCCGCACCAAGGGTTACCTCTGGAGCCGTCAGGGCTTCCGTCATCGGTCGTTTGAGTAAGGCCTCTTTCGGCAGTGCCGAAGAGGCCGGGACTCCAATGGCTGGCCCGGGAAGAATCTCCGCATCAGCTTGCGGGATCAGCATTATGGTCCCTATGATAAGATAAAGCGGGGTCAGATCACCTATAAAAAACGGGAGCGGAGACACAATAAACCGAAGCATACCGATGCCTAAGGATGCACGAAGTCCTTCCTCTTCCCCAAAAGTCTTGAGAGAAGCTGCGAGAGCTTCTTCAGTGGAAATGCCTGTTAAAGAAGGAAAAGTGTCAGTCAAAACATGATGATAGAAATATGATGCAATGACGAAAGATTCAATTAATGGCTACCTGATCACGTGAGGATAGCCAGTCCCGCTTCATAGCTTGCCAACTTCTCAGAGGCTGCAATGGCAGCCGCCAGATCAGTATCATTCGGCGGCATGAATAAGCCTTCGTTTGTCCCATACTCGCTCAAACCCTCGCCATAAGGAGCGTAAGGCTCCTGACCAAGTACAACGTTGACTGAAAGGAACGATTTCTTCTTCTTCCTCTGTGAGCGAGCTCCAGTTGCTGCCAGCACCAGCTTGCGCTTGGTAGGCACTTTGGGACGGCGAGTCCCGATATCTGAGCCCATGCCAGATTCTAGTGAATCTATATTTACCGTCTCCGCGGGAGCACGGGGCACCGATGGCACATCCACCGTCTCCACAGGAGCACGGGGCAATCCACGCGTAGGGCTTAGCATACGTGGAGGCTCAACTGCGGCAACTTCTCTTAGCGGAAGGGGGACAGCGATCCGTCGCTTTAAAGGGACGTTGCGATCACCGGTAGGGGGTGCACTCTTGCGATCGAGCAGCAGCCGCCTCTCTTCCTTGATAACAGCACCCATCGCATATTGATACCAGGCCACGTGTACGTTAAAGGCCCTCGGGACGCAACTCGGCTCGCTAATGAAGAAGTGAGCTCGTATTCAAGCGCATGAAGTGATGCAGCGCACCCCGTATTCCCTCTCTGGTGGCAGTGGGTTCTACCAAGAAAGCCTCCAGCGGGACCCCCTGGTTGTAGCTCAGCTGCTGGGCAAAATGATGGGGATTGTATCTCATAAATAGCGCTGCATCATTTAGCATGAATACAAGAAAGCCCGGCCTGATGGAGTATAAATGGAGGATCTCCCGGGCTTTCAACACGGAGGCCCTGTCCTTAAAAATATCGTGCAATGCCAACACCGTCTTGGAAGTTTCCTGGCCGATCGTCAGGACTTTGTTCGTGAAAGACATACCATCTCCGACCGTGCGCGGACGAAGAAGCAAGCCCCTAGCTTCCTGCTGTGACGGATTCACGTCAACCAGCCGCATAATTCGCGGGAACTTGCATTTCTCGTAAAACGAGGGTCTCTTGTGAATGCCAAAGACCCCGAGCACGTGCATCTCCATCCATGAAGTAAAGTAATGCATCGGGAAGTTGGCAGCATGCACCCCCGGTTCAGTGGTATTCACCGCCACTCTAAGACCATGGTATAAATAGGCTAACCCGGCAATCCCGATGGCCACTTGTATTCTGGCCATCATACGATGCGCGGGGTAGAAGATGGAAGGCCTCATGTAACGAGGATGCATAGGGAGCGCGAACCAGCACAACCATAGCCCAAGAAACCCAAGAAAGAAAGCCTCCTCGTCAATGCCCGGAGCGGCGATTTCTAACAGAGAGATGATCGCAGCATCAAGAAGAAAAAAGCCCTTCTGATCGTCTTCCAATACTGGTCGACGGTCCAAACCAAAGCCGAAGGGGTCGTCGAGCTTGGCAAACTTTTTGCCTCGCTGCGACAAAATCTCTGGACGAAGAAACCGGGCAATGAAGTCTGCAAAACTGACCCCCCGACCTCCGGATTCTAAGAAGAGGCTCTCGTATATGTTCAACACCTTTACCAGGCTAGGAAACTGGTGCTGAATGGCGTTCTCTGGCGTTAGGTCCATCACCACCGGCTTGGTGGCAAAAACGTATTCATCTGGAGGAAGCAGCTCCTCGTAGTGCTCCCCCTTAACCGGTAGACCGGAAACTTCAGCAAATTCTTCTAAGGAGATAGAGACTTCTCTGTCCAGTAGAAGGAAGGTATGGGTTGGGATGTTCCACTGCTCTAAGAACGCCTTAATCCACCATGTGGAAGGAGCGGAGTATTGTAACAACGAAGCATAAACCGCAGGGTATAGGCCGAGCTTCAGCAGCTACGTTTTCTTCGCTGACAAGATGTACCTGGTCCATTGCAAATACCCGGCCAAATGTCGGGGGGTCAACCCGATGTTGTAGGGTTATCCCCAAGGGCGCGACTCGCCCTGGCATATGCGCCGCACCAAGGTATCCAAAGCTGTCGGCAGCTGCATGGGTATGGCGGCAATCGAAGGTTGAAGAAGACCCTCCGAAGTCCAATTGACAACCTCCACGGCATAGTTCACCGGGGGTGCATCTGCATACGAAATCGACGAGATCGGCTCCGACGGCGTCGCACAAGAGAAGCTTTGACGATCTCTGATAATATGGTCATACCACCTACCCCACAAGTGAAGGTTTTTGTGTTCCGGGTCATAGTCTCTGATGAGCGCGAGAACCTCCCGGTCCACAGGTGCCTCACGGAATCCTCCCTCTGAACGAACAAACGGGAAAGAGAGATCAGAAGACATGTCGCCTGCGAGAAAGGACAGAATTCAATTGTCAGTACTATAATTTAATTTTAAAATTATGACACTCGGCACTTTAAAATTTATACCACATTGCAATGCAGTGGAAAGGGGACCAAAGGGGGACCCATAAAATCCAGATGACAATGCATCAATTAATAAAACAGCCTCATCATTGGATGAGACTGTTAATTAATGAGGAAATCCTCAAGGAAATTCTCATTGAATGAGAAATCCCTCGGGAGAAGGAGAAAATCTCCCTTTGAGAGCAAAACTCTATGACAGAGTGACACTTGTCAAACTCTGATCATGAAGGAATAAAATTCCTTAAAGAGCCTAGCTCTGTAATGATGATGGAAAAATCCATCAAGGATTAATTAAAATTAATTTTTGTGAATTAAAAATTCTGGGATCTTCAAGATCCATAAAAAAAACTCTTAGGAGTTCTTCATCAAAGATCAAGAGATCTACATATCATCAAAGTTCATGGGCTAAGAAACCCCAAGAAAAGATCTGTTTAAATCTATGGGTTCATGAGAGCAAAGCTCTGTTAATGAAACCCTAAAATTGGTTTTCTTTAGATCAAAGATCTACGAAGAGCAAGACTCTGTAAAACCCTAATTTATTAAAAAATTAAAGTTTTTAATTTTTACCTAAGTTTGGAAAGAGTATTTACTCTTGGGAAGTTCTTAAACAAAAAAGCTGTGCTCTGAATAAAAATTCTCAAGAAAGAAGATGATAATCATCTGAGGACCAAAGGTCCTATTTATAGGCACTAAGCCGCCTCTTCAACTTCTGAGTTGATCCAAGGGTTCAGATGTTGCCACTGCTGCGCTCACGTATGGGCCATGTAAGCGCAACGGTGGGGGAACATTTGTTTCTCCCAATCAGAGCAAAGCTCTGTTTTGAATTTCAAAACACAAAAATTGAAGCAACGCTTCAGATCCAGTGCTCTGCGTTGTGTGCCACATGTCAAACACAGATGGGCTAGCGCCAGGAGCGCTGCGCCCTAGGCAGCGCACCCCCAATCAGAGCAAAGCACTGTCTTAAATTTTAAAATTCAAAAAGTTGAAGCAACACTTCAGATCCAGCGCTCTACGCTGCGCGCCGCGTGTCAAACATGGGTGCGCTAGCGCAGTTGCGTTGCGCTCTGCGCTGTGTGCCACGTGTCAAACACGGGTGCGCTAGCGCAAGATGTGCCAGCGCTGGAATTAAAAATTCCCACCGCTAGATCAAAAGATCTAAGGATAATGATAAATCATTAATTAACCAGAATTAAATTCTGTTAAGAAAAGATTCCTCAAAATCTTTCCAAACAACAAGATTGTGCTTTAAGCACCGCTGGATCAACGATCCGATGGTAAATAAAAATTACCAAAGACAGAACAAATGCTGCATGGAAAGGTTTCTCAATCTTATTAAAACAAGAAGATTATCTTCGGCAAAGCAGAAACCCTAGGATCAAAGATCCAACGGTGGGAAATATTCCCAAATCAATCAGAGAAAGATCTTTTAAACTAATTCAACAAATCATTTGGCCCTATATAAAGGCCCCTAGACATCAAGTCTAACATATAAAGAAATATAGAAAGAAAAATAGAGAAAACCCTCTGCAAACTTTGAGAAAAACTCAAAGAGAAAGAAGGGCAAGCTCTTAAAAAAAAGATCATTTCTTCATCTTCAAGGTAAAGAACTAGTTCTTGAACAACAGAGATGAAACCATCTCGTAAAAAGAAGAACCATCTTCAAAAAAGATCATAGATCTACAAAAGACCAAGGTCTTTGATAAAAAGAAAAAGATCAAAAGATCTAATCTTAAAAAAATAAAACAAGTATTTACTTCATTCGCAGATTCTTGATCTACAAAGACAGAGCCCTTTTATAAAACAAGAACTTCTGTTCTTAAATTTGATCAAATGCGCTTTGCGCTATTAGAAAGTGCCTTGCACTCATGAATTGCGCTTTTGCGCTTCTTGGACCGGCTCTCGGCGCCAAAACATACCACGTGTCAACCAAAGACACAATCCGCGCTTTGCACTTTTAAAACAGAGCACTGTGCTCATGGACTGGCGCTCAGCGCCAAGCGCGCCACATGTCACTCACTGGCACGCCAACAGACTAGCGCATTGCGCTCATAAATTAAAAGCGATATGCGCTAATAAACTAGCGCTTAGCGCTAAACGCGACACGTGTCCTCTTCGTGTGCGCTACCCGACAGAAGTGCAATGCGCTCTTTAACTGGCGCAAAGCGCCTGGCGCTCCACGTGGCGCATTGTCAGAACACATTTTGTTCTGATGAAGACAAAAGATGTCAGAACTCAATGCTTAGCATTATTAAAAGGGCCGAGCCTAAATAAAGGCTTAACAGCCATAACAACAAAAAATGTTAAACATTTTAATTGGACTTAGTCCAACTCATGCCATAAGTCCTCAACTTATATTGAACTGAGCACATCTGCTCACAAATATTCAACTGATCTCAGTCCCAAACTGGGCTACAGATCTTTCAATCAACTCACATCGGTTCGAGGGTACATCTCGTTACTCCTCTGATATTTGTCGTTGTAATCCTTCAACGTCTTCAAAGAGGTGACGGGTCCCGATGACTACACATTTCTACGGACTGTGGGGTCCTTAAACTTATGGACTACGATGTCCTTAAACTTTACAGACTATGATGTCTTTAAACCGGACTGTGGGGTCCTTAAGCCCATGGACTACGATGTCCTTAACCTGAACTATAGGGTCCCTTTAAACCCACGGACTACGATATCCTTAACCTTGACCATAATGTCCTTAAACTAACAATGGACCGAAATGTCCTTAAACTACCAACGGACCGTAATGTTCTTAAACTAATATTGGACCGTAATGTCCTTAAACTAATCGACCGCAATGTCCCTAAATTAAACAACAGAGGCCAAACATTCTTTTATTGGATCTAAACGATCCTGTTAAGTTGATCTTAGTCTAGAAATTAGATTAACGTATCCTTAACAAACATTTAAGTTGATATTAGCCTCAAATGAGACTAATGTATTCTTAAACCCAAACCCCAAACCTAAATCTAAGAAAATACAGACGTGGACTAATCCACATCCTACGGGCGACAATATAAATTAGTCTTCGTATACAATCCACGGGCAACCAAACACAAAACAAACACCCACGACACGAAGTGACCATCTGGAGAAGGTGAAAGTTGTTACCGCGATGCGGTAGCGTAATTAACTGCAGGGGCTTGCGCCTGCAGGGAAAAGCGTCCCCACAATCAAAAACCCCTCAAGCGAGGGAGAATCTGACGAAGTCTGCTACATCGGCCGCATACGTTTAAACTTTCGATACACGGTGCCATAAATCAACTTGGCATTTTCGGAGAGGTGGACGGATAGCACCAATTAGCATCTGCCCCCAGATTTAGGCAAGACGTCAGCCCGTCTTCCCGGTTTCCGGCGGTAAACACACATTGGCGCCCGTGTGAGGAGCACGTGCGGTGCTTCCTAAGAGTTTAACTCTTATTTAATAGATTTCTTTTTGTGCTTTGCATATTGGCGCCCGTGTGAGGAGCACGTAAGGCGGCATCATAGGATTTAATTCTATCCGAGACAGTACCTACATGCTTTGCATGTGGAGCTTTCCCTTTATTTTTATTTTTATTTTATTGTTATTATTTTATAAGGGAGCAAGTATTGAGCCAAAATTTTGGCGGGAACAAATGCCCCCCGCTACTTTGCCGATGTAAATATGTACGTGGGTGAAGTAGTGCAATGTTATGCATGACCAGAGAATTGATGGCTTAGGAGATATGTTTAGGGTCCTTGTACCCTAATACTTTTTCCATCTTCATGAGCCGTAAGGGTCTCAAGAAGGTTTTTTCTCCCTGCGAGTCGAGAGGATCTCATAGGTGCATATTCTCCCTAGATACGTGAGGATTTCTAAGTGTTCATCACCTCCGTGAGTCGTAAGGATCTCAGTCGGGTATTTTTTTCCTTACGAATCGTGAGGACCCGTAAGTAGCTTCTTCATTTCAGTGGCATGTAACTTTGGCAAATGTGTCCCATAGATGGTATACAATAGTCTATCTTGACCTCCTTGTAGGGCAGCAATGGCTTAGGAAACAGGTTTGGATCTGCCGCCTAAGACTTTTCAACTTTATGAGCCATGAGAGTCTCATAAAGACTTTTCTCCCTACGAGTCGAGAGGATCGCGTAGGTGTATTTTCTCCTTAGGAGTCGTGAGAACTCCTAAGTGCGTTTTCTCTTAAGAGTCGTAAGGATCTCATAAGAGAATTTTCCCGCTTACGAGTCGAGAGGACTCGGAAGTGGTTTTTCCTCCTTGTCAGTATTCAACTTTGGAGAATGTGGCCCGTGGATAGTATACAATAGTCCATCTTGGACCTACTTGTAGGGCAGCGATGATTTAGAAAACAAGTTTAGATCTGCCGTCTAAGACTTTTCAACTTTATGAGCCGTGAGGGTCTGATAAAGGGTTTTCTCCTTATGAGTCGAGAGGATCCCGCAGGTGTATTTTCTCCTTAGGAGTCGTGAGGACTCCTAAGTGTGTTTTCTCTTGAGAATTGTAAGGATCTCACAAGAGAATTTTCCCCCTTACAAATCGAGATGACTCGTAAGTGGTTTTTTTTCCTCCTTGTCGATATTCGACTTTGGAGAATCTGACTCGAGGATAGTATACAAGAGTCAGTTTGGACCTACTTGCAGGGCCACAGTAGTTAGAAAACAGGTTGATATCCCCGTTGCCTAAGGCTTTTCACCTTCATGAGCCGTGAGGGTCTCATGAAGATGATTTTCCCTACGAGTTGACACGAGTCGAGAAGTTCTCGCTGGAATATTGTTTTCCTTACGACTCGATACGAATCGAGAAGTTCTCTTAAGAATGTCTTAACGTCACAGTTAACCTCTGCTCTTTACGACAGAGGTCCGTTAGGGTCTGTGGTGCTAGGGTTTTTGTCCGTCGTACTGTCGCATTGGCTGATACATTCCCCGATACGCAATCTTGCTGTTCGAGTAGCCCCGCGACTGTCGTGTCTCTGATCCCTTTGGGGGCTGGACAAGATGTCTTCAAGTAATCTCCCAGGTCATATTACCGTTAGAAGAGCAAGTGTTAGGGATTTTCCATGCCGCTTTTTACTAGAGGTTAGGCTCAATTTTGGAGCTCCGATGAGTCATGACCACTCCGCACTGGTGTGGGATGATCTTCGATAGTCTTTCAGGTTTTATTTGAGTTTCCGTCAAAACCCTGAAGCTAGGGATCTTCCTTTGCTACGTTTGTTGACATTGTGTCTGCTATATTATGACGAATGTCGAGGTTGTCTCTAGGTTGTCTGTGAACCGTCGAGGCTCGGAACTAGGGGCTTTGCCATGGCTTCGTTGTTTTGACCCTAGGGTCAGTTGTTCACGTTACTTTTGCATCCTGCTGGAGTGAGAAGGAACGCCGTTGTTGATCTCTAGGTTGTCTATGAACTGTCGAGACTTGGAACTAGGGACTTTTCCATGGCTCCATTTGTTGACGTCGCGTCAGCATCCTGCTAGAGTGAGAAGAAACACCGTTGTTGATCTCTAGGCTGTCTGTGAACCATCGAGATTTGGAACTAGGGACTTTGCCATGGCTCCGATATAGTCTCTAGGTTGTTGGTGAACCGTCAAGGCTTGGAACTAGGGACTTTGTCATAACTCCGAGGTAGTCTCTAGGTTGTTGGTGAACCATCGAGGCTTGGAAGTAGGGACTTTGCCATAGCACCGAGGTAGTCTCTAGGTTGTTGGTGAACCGTCGAGGCTTAGAACTAGGGAATTTTCTATGGCTCCGTTTGTTGACGTCGCGTCTGCATCCTGTTAGAGTGAGAAGAAACGTCGTTGTTGATCCCTAGGCTGTCTGTGAACCATCGAGATTTGGAACTAAGGACTTTGCCATGGCTCCGAGGTTTTGACCTTGGATCAGTTGTTAACGTCACGTCTGCATCCTACTGGAGTGAGAAGGGACGTTGTGTTGATCTTCTAGGCTGTAGATGTTGCTGTCGAGATTTAGAACTAGGGACTTTGCCATAGCTCCGTTTTTTGACGTCGCATCTGCATCCTGTTGGAGTGAGAAGAAATGCCGTTGTTGATCTCTAGGCTGTCTGTGAACTGACGAGATTTGGAACTAGGGACTTTGCCATGACTCTGTTTTGTTGACATTGTATCTGTATCCTGTTGAAGTGAGAAGAAACAACGTTGTTGATCTCTAGGTTGTCTGTGAACCGTCGAGATTTGGAACTAGGAACTTTGTCATTGCTCCATTTTGTTGACGTTGCGTCGGCATCCTGTTGGAGTGAGAAGAAATGCCGTTGTTGATCTCTAGGTTGTCTGTGAACCGTCGAGATTTAGAACTAGGGACTTTACCATGGCTCCGTTTTGTTGACATCGCGTCTGCATTCTGTTGGAGTGAGAAGAAACGCCATTGTTGATCTCTAGGTTTTTTGTGAACCGTCGAAATTTGGAACTAGGGACTTTGCCATTGCTCCGTTTTGTTGACGCCGCGTCTGTATCCTGTTGGAGTGAGAAAAAACGTCGTTGTTGATCTCTAGGCTGTCTGTGACCCGTCGAGATTTGGAACTAAGGACTTTGTCGTGGCTCCGTTTTGTTGACGTCGTGTCTGCATCCTTTTGGAGTGAGAAGAAACGCCATTGTTGATCTCTAGGCTATCTGTGAACCGTCGAGATTCGACTCTCCCTTTGACAGAGCCCGGTAGGGAAATGTGGTTCCCTTTTCGTTTGTGCCCATGGATTGTATACAGGGGTTGATGTGGACTCACCTGCAGGGCAGAAGTTTCATTTTTTTGTTTCCGCGATGCTCTATCATTTCAAATTTTTATATCGTGAAAGTCGTGATTGCCCAATCATTTCGGCTGTTTTATCGCGGTGCCCAATCATTTCGGCCGTTTTTTCTTTTTACTCGCTGCTTTTTATTACGAGTTGTCCAAACATTTTGGCTATTTTTATATGCACATATTTTGCTCGCTGATTTTTATTGCGAGTTGCCCCATCATTTCGGCTATTTCATATGCATTTTTTGCTCGCTAATTTTTGTTGCGAGTATGGAACTTGAGATCTGATACCAATCTTGGCATCAACACCGCTACGACTGGAATATTGTCAGGAGAGAATCATCATTTGCCGTGAAAGGACTTAAAAATTGACACATGTTCAGGCATCAGCATCACTACCACTGGAATATTGCCATGAGCGAAACATCATTTGCCTTTGCTGATTTGAACAAAGGTGGCTTAGTAGACAGGGTTAGGATCCTGTCGACTAAGATTTTTCGACTTTATGAGCCATAAGGGTCTCATAAAGTTATTTCTCCCTATGAGTCGTGAGGATCTCGTAGGTGTATTTTCTCCTTAGGAGTCGTGAGGACTTCTAAGTGGTGTTTTCTCTTATAAGTCGTAAGGATCTCATGAGAGTTTTTTCTCCTTATAAGTCGAGAGGACTTACAAGTGTCGTTCACCATATGAGAACATTTCTCGTCATTGGTAGGACTTGGTGAGAGAACGTTTATTTATGCCCATGGATTGTATACAAGGGTTAATATTGGACCGCTTGTAAGGCAACTTGGGGGATATGACAGCTTAAGAACAGGTTCAGATCCCTGTAGCTTAAGGCTTTTGAATCTTATGAGCCATGAGGGTCTCATAATGGGAACATTCTCCTCGTGAGTCGTGAGGATCTTGCAAGTGCATATTCTCCCTAGAAATCATGTGGATTCCTAAGTGTGTTGCTTCTTTTGTGAGTCGTAAGGATCTCACTCAGGTATTTTCTCCTCACAAGGTCGAGAGGACCTTGCAAGTACACATGAATTTTTTACGAGTCTGCGCCCTTTCGGGTTTTCACAAACTCGCCGGTAGCCCTGCTGTTTTTACTCACGGAGCCCTTTCGGGTTTTCATCCGTGCCCATTTTGCTTATGGACATACCGTTTTTTTTCTTTTTTTTAACGAGATTGCGCCCTTCCGGGTATTCACAAACTCGTCGGCAATCCTGCTGTTTTTACTCACGGCGCCCTTTCGGGTTTTCATTCGTGCCCATTTCTCTTGTGGATATACCGTTTTTTTTGAACGATGAAACTCTCAAAAATAGTTTCACCGCAGGTGACCCATCTGTTTGCCGGTGGGGCTTATAGGTGGCTTCATTGCTGGAGTAGCTGTATAGCCGGTAAGAATTGAGTTGCAGTCTTTGCCGTTGGGACTTCGATTACAATATAGATCTCGAGAGAGGATATCGCCGTATTTGGAGCGATGCGCCATGTTTGAGGCGACACACTAGTTTAGGAACGTTTCGGTCCATTATCGCCATATTTGGGGCGAATTTCTAGTTTAAGGAATTTTTGTTTCAATATCGCTATATTTGAGACGAATTTCTAGTTTAAGGACTTTTCGGTCCAACATTCTTATTCGGTCGTGAAGTTGCATAACTCATCCCTTCCAACTCTTGTTTGCTGAGATGCTACTGCTTGTCCTTTGTTTGCATGGACACTTCACACTTTAGACTATTTTTACCTTCTTGGACTTCTTTGTATATCATCGTGTCAATCGGGTTGTTTTGCAGGAAGTACTGGGCCAAACAGCACCTACCCCCTACTTATCAATGTCGCTTTCCGATACGGATGGAGCGTCTTCATCATATACAAGGGAACGAGATATCACGTCATTCCTTCTGCCGTGTCTTCCTCTTCCTTGGAAGAATGAATTTGACTTGGGGTTTTTTTTTATCGTCTGATTCAGAGTAGGACATGTGTTTCACATCCCTCCCATGGTAGTTTGGTTCAAGTGGGATATTCCACTTGATTGCAGGACCCGCTTGTAAGTCCCTTAATATCCTTTCTGTTCTTTGAGAAGAAAGGACCATCCCACATAGAGATTCTTCCGCCGGTGAGAAATATGCCCCCTGTATATATCTCGGGGGAGAGCGAGTATCCACGCCGTCGCTATTTTGGTGACAGGTTGCTTCAAAGTCGCTTATTTTTTGTTGAGCGTTGGCAAAAAATGCCACCTTACCTCTGTTTTTCATTCATCTTCATCGGATGATGAAGGGTCTCGACCCAGCTGATCCAATCGAGTTATTTTATCCATGAGCTCTTAGAAGGCTGTCAGCTTGAAGAGGACCATAGATGGGAACACCGTTGAATTTGGGTCAAGAGTGGGTATGAACACTCCCACGGCTGCAGCTTTGTTGATGCGTTGCTTGCATTTTCACCAGAGATTTTGCCATTGGGTAACATATTGAACCTAAGTTTCATTCAGTCCAACCCTTTTCGTTGACTAAAGCTGCCACGGTGGTCTGTTCATTCACACTAGCGAATCTCTGACAGAAGAGCATATCCCTCTCGTCGAAGGTCTTTATGGAATCATGTGCGAGTTCCACATACCATTCGAAGGAAATGCCCGCCAGGCTGCTGACGAACTTTGGAGGAGCGGTATATCATTTCCACCAATATTTCCGCACATGGATTTAAATCACGCAAGGTGCTGGCAAGGATTCCCAGTTCCTTTGTATATGTGAAACGTTGGAAGTGTGTATTCTTGTGGGTACTGTATTTACTCGTACCAGGTCGGATATGGTCGACCGATCTTGATTGATCTATTTGCAGCTTCACTCGCATAGTGTGTTGGGATTTCCTTAGCACCTAGCCTAGGGTTTGCAAGCATCAAGCATGCCACAACAAAAAATTAAGGGGGTGCTAAGCAAACATCCAAAGAATCATACTAGAATATTAGGGTAACAAAACTTTGCAATCAAACATTACATAAGAAGTGAACTAGAATACAACCTTTGTAGACCCGGTCCTTCACTTCTAAAGTTCCGTGTAGTCATCCTTTCGCTGCGATCATCGATCTCTCGGACTCAAGATGGACTTCACAAAGCATAGTAAGCAAACATGCTTGAAGACTTCGAGGTCGAAGATGATCTACGTCGAGGGAACTCAAGTACAAGCTACCTCTTCACAAAGTGATGAACTTTGTGAAGCAAACACCCTAAACTAAATGGCAAGTAGTAGAGGATGGTGAATTAGGAATTTTGCTCACTTTGGATTTGATTTTCTCACAATATTTCTTCTCATCTCCAAACCCTAGAAAGCTTCTCAAGCTCAAGAAGAAGATGAAAATGAAAGAATAACAAAATGAATTAGTTGTGTGAGAATAGCAACAATGGTGAGATAATATCTCATCCTAAACTCTTGTAGAGAATAAACCATGGTCAAGGATAAGGGTAAGGTTAATAAATATCTTAAGTAATCCAAATGAGATGGACTAAGTCAATGGTTAATCCAAGCATATCCATGCTTTCAACCATGATGAATTCCACTTCATTTTGAATTGCTTTAAATAAGTAAAACCCCAATTTATCCAAACCATGGTGTTAGTCTCATAGACCCATATTGCTTGTATCAACAAGCATGACACAATAACATATATCACATATATGCAAAGTGTACACAAAAGTGAGAAAAAGAAACAATTAAGTGAGCAATATTAGTTAATGTAAATTTATATATCAAATATATATAATTATACATTAAATCAATACTTGATTTAATAATCCGGCTATATTATATATAACCGACTAATATCAATAATATCAATTTACTGAATCAACACTTAATTCGATAACCTGTTTATATCACATATACCCGGCCAATATCACATATCGTGAGAATACAATACGGTATCACATACTCGTATTAATCTCGGTCCCGCACATATCACATATATGCTCCTACTCCATTTCGCTTGAGCTAAGAAACCTCTGTGTAGGATTCTAAAGACTCGTCAATACGCCGGCAATAGGTGGTGATCATATCAGTCACCCACAAGCCGCAAGCGGTCTGTTAAATGTAACGGCCACCCGGGTATTAAGCGATCAGAAGATCAACAAGAAAGACTGCTCACACTTCTGCGAATCCAATCAGTAACACTACCGTACAGTCCGGTCTCTTCGTCTGATATACCGCATATCTAGTCTAGAGGTGGTAAACGTCAGACCCCAGTAACTTGATAAGTCATGCCGATGTAAGGTCCATAACGGGTGTGAAACTACTGATAACACTTACCGGTAAATCACATCTACCCTGGCCAGGGATTTCAGTTATGGCCGATCAGCATAGCTCAACATCAAACCCCAATACGGGGAGAGACGAATCCCCTCCTATCGCACATTGCCTCCATGTAACTCGGGACTATACCCAAAAACCACCTGTTTGCACGACTCGGTAGAGCCGTGGTAGGGTGGAAATCAAAGCAAAGTGGGATACACACAAGACTCTATGACGATTTCGGGTCTACAGACTAACCTGTACCAGTGTCACCAGAGAACTGCTACATGACGTGAGGTATAATACCATCTAGAAGTTCTCGGCGAGTCTGTTCAGTATACCCAGTCTCCACTGAGCACCCGTATACCATCTCTGATGTCAAACACCAATGGATATAGGATCATCCATCGCCCATCGCATAGGTCGAGAAGCTATACGCTAGTCTACTCTGGAGTATCGATGCCATGTCTTGATATTCTCTCGACTAGGAACATTTAAAGGATGTACTTATAGACTGCCCAGGCCCCCACTAGTATGATCTGCATCATAATCCTGGTAGTCAAGTAAGCATCCTAAGGGCTTTATCAACATGTAACAAAGAGACATCATGTGTACATGTTAAGATAAAGAGCAACCCGATAGCATACTATCATGTCGAGCAAGAAAGTCCTCCCTATGTATGTCCAAGCATCCACTATAATATACATCATATATATAAAAATGGCCTCTAGGGCATATATATAACTAACAATCTCCCACTTGCACTAGGGTCATATGTTGTAGTATCCAATACCCAACAATCAGCAGTGGTTGTAGTATCTCATACTCAACCATCCCATAAAAGTCTCTTTTGGGAAAAGGCCTTTGTGAGTGGATCTGCCGTGTTGTCCTCTGAATCTACTCTCCTAACCTCAATTCCCTGGAGATCATCCATCTCCATGATCAGGTGATACTGCCTTAGAATATATCTGGGTCTCTGACGGGACGGGGGTTCCTAGGCTAAAGCCACAGCTCCATTGTCATACAATGGTGGGAACCCAGTTCATCTCATGAACAAATATATACCCAGACTACATCTTTGGTAGTATCGTTGGTAACGATAGATTCAGCCTTTATCGTCTAGTTTGCCACGGTATCTAGCTTGGAACTCTTCCAACATACCGTCCCTCCACTGAGGGTAAAGACAATGCCCGCGACTGACATTCAGTCGTCTTTACCACCCTGAAAGCTATCCAGTGATTCTCCTTAGGATTGATTGATACCTTCTCACTACACCTACTGAAAATCCTAGCATCCACTTAGATCTATCTCATAGATCCAAAACCCAGGATTTATGAGGCATCACTTTGATCTTATATGGAGAATCCTTGTGATAAGAGGAGATTGACCGAGTGTAGCATAGGAAATACCTTCCCTATCAAGAGTATGTCATCTACGTACTATACAAGAAAGACCACCTTACTCTCTACTACCCTTTTGTATATACAAGGTTCATCTACCTTTTTGATGAAGTCAGACGCTTTGACTACCATATCAAAAACAGATGTTCCAACTTCGCGATGCCTGCTTTATCCTGTAAAATAACTTGCACACATTTCCGCTGCTCCCACTATCTACGAAGACCTCTGGTTGTGTTCTCATAGACGCTCTCTTCTAAATCACTATTTAGAAAAGCAGTCATGACACCCAACTGCCAGATATCGTAGTCATGGTATGCAGTAATGGCAAGTAGGATCTGGATGGATTTAAGCATAGCTATTGGAGAAAAGGTTTCATTATAATCCATACTTGGTCGATGACGAAAACCTTTTACAACAAGTCTAACTTTGAAAGTCTCAACTTTTCCATCTACACCATGTAATCGTCTCAAGATATACTTG
This sequence comes from Agapanthus africanus, assembly GCA_030015575.1. Lineage (NCBI taxonomy): Eukaryota > Viridiplantae > Streptophyta > Magnoliopsida > Asparagales > Amaryllidaceae > Agapanthus > Agapanthus africanus. The sequence goes on from CM057337.1 coordinate 911,574,829, forward strand.
CTCCTGATGGGGGTTTAACTCTTCAGATAAAGCAACCAAAGTCCATACTTTGTTGGTGTACATGGATTCCATCTCAGATCTCATAGTATCCAGCCATTCTTACAGAGTCCTTACTCTTGATGGCCTGCTCGAAAATAGTTGGGTCATCATCTCATGATGCAATCCTCGCTCCCACTGTCATCGAGAAATCGAAGTATCTCTCAGGCGGATGAGAAACCCTACCAGGTCGGCGGAGAGGCCGAGGTTCGTCGGGAACTATTGAATCCTCCGGTTCTACCAAATCATCGGCTGTAGTTTGTATAGCCGGAACTTATTCCAGTTCTACCTCATGACCATAAATTTCATTCCAAAATAAATTCCTTTTTTCTAAAAAGGCAGCATGCTCAGAAAGAAAACACCTTTTGCTCCTCAGAGTGGTAGAAGATATTCCTTCACAAATGTTTGGGATATTCTAACAAACTTATACAGAACTGACCTTACCTCGAGCTTGTCTGGATTTTTCTTTTGACATAGGCCGGACATCCCCAAATCTTAACTTGCTTAAGACATGGGCTCTTCCTATTCCATATCTCATATAGAATGGTAGGCACCTGATTTGGTTGGAACCAAATTCAATAGGTATGCATCTTCACAAGTGCATAACCCTAAAGGAAATAGGCAACTCGGTAGTACTCATCATAGAGCGCACCATATCTAATAGGATGTGATTGCTCTACCCCGATACACCTTTGTACTGTGGTGTACACAGAGGAGTAATGCTGAGAGAGAATCTCATTCTCCTTTAGAATAGTCCAGGATCTCCATGCTCAAGTATTCTTCTCCCCGATCACATCAAAGGACATAATACTTATACACATTTTGGTTCTCTACTTCTACCTTATATTCATTGAATTTCTCAAAAGCTTCAGACTTGCGTTTCAACAAGAACATGTACCCGAATCTTAAGAGATCATCACTGAATGTAATGAAGTACAAAGAACCAGTCCTGACATGTATAGACAGGGGACCACATACATCATCATGTATCAATCCTAAGAGTTCATTAACTCTTTCTCTGTTTTTAGTAAACAGAGCTATGGTCATTTTATTTTTGTGACATGGCTGGCAAGTTTCATAAGATGTAAATTCAAACTGATTTAAATATATATCTTAATGTAACTTAGCTAGTCGGGTCGCATTGATATGACCTAATCTACAATGCCACAAGAAGGATTCGTTCATTTCTGAAATCTTCTTCTTGTGTGTGTTTTATACATTAAAAACCGTGGTTTGATTTAGAATGTATATGCTATTAGATAACGTGCCTGAACCGATCAACTCTTGATATAGGAAATGTTCAAAACATTATCCAACAATACAAAATTATATCCTTCTTTACTAAATAAAGAGAATGATATGATGTTATATATCAGGTTCGGTATCTAATAACATTTGTTCAGAATCAATGTATTTGGTAATACAAGGTGATAATCGCCAACATCTTGGCTGCAACAATTGCACAGTTTCCAACTCTTGAAACTTATCACCCATTCCCAGTTCTCTACCTTTCTGTAGCCCATGTAACAGATTACATATGTGGGATCCCGATCCGGTATCTCATACCCAGGACATAGAGGATACTGAGAAACGGTTCTTGGTAATGAACACACTCGAAGAAGATGCATCAACATGCACTTTTTTCGTTTGGGCGGCACGGGAATTCTGGTAATCCTCTATTTCCTGCTCGGTCTTATAACAATTATAAGTTGGAGCGGGACCAACGTTCCCCAGCTTAGTATAACAAGCGGGTTCGGTCAATACATCTATATTATTATCTTGATTAAGACGTGACATGGTCGCTACCTGGAGAGAGAGAGAAGAAAACACTCTGCGTGCGCTCTTACAAAATTAGATTGATTATATATTTATCTAATCAGGATGGCTCCCACTGTTTTCATCAAATCTTCCTTCAAACCCTAAAAGGAAAGACTAGCCGGGATTAATTACACTCTACAAGTTCGCCGATCCTTCAGCCAGGCCAGTGCCGGTACTTTGAAGGAGGTTCCTCATGCTTTCGCACAGACCTAATTAAAATAAATCTCGTTTTCCCAGGGGCGTAACCCCGTTGATACCTACTTGATTGGCTAATTGTAAAGTGCAAAATTCTCCCAGGAGTAACAATTACTTGCAGTGGGTATCGGGATCCAACTATCTCATAGAAGGTATGCAATCTCATTACAAATTTCAACACTTGAAACTCCCGATTACGGTTTTTATCCCTAGCACTTATGACATTGACTATGATCAACATATCATAAGCACTAGTCAAGTTCTACCCGTCATTTCATGATTAATTAGGCCTACCCATATGACCCTCGGCTATGGTCAACATAATCATGTGATTGTATTAACTAATCGCATCATATGCGGTGTAGGAAGACATCACTTAGCTACCGTACACTACGCATCGGCTATGGTCGACATACGCAGCACGAATAGTAAGTACTCTACTTCCTAAAATGACGGAGGGTTGCGAATGGTTTTTAAGAAAACCTTTAACACTTTGAACTTGATCTCATTGCAGAATCAAATGGTTTTAAAAGGAGTGGCTTAAGCTCCGCTTTTTGAAACTTTGCTTTTAAGCCGATTGGGTTTCAAATTCGATTCTACAACATCTTTAGGTTTATTTTCTTTCATTAATCACATTAATGAATGTCCCATCATTTAAGTTACCTAAGCATCACAGATAAATACAACATACGCTTATGTCATCCGCATTCGCCACGAAGTCCCGTCGTGCACCGTTAGGTTAGGTAACTAACGGCAGAGCGGGGCAGGGCTGGCGCGGGTGTAAAACATAAGCAACGTCTATATAATATATCATATATACTATATACAGTATCTATCTCATCATATCAAATGATCACATCATAGATATCACAGCAGAAAACAACATATGAAATATAGGATATACTAGGATGTCCGTGTTTTATTTTGAGCCTGTATAAAACACGGATTCCACGGTCGTGATGAATAGCCAAACCCACATCCCTAGACCCCTACGAGAGCGGCAAGCAACCCTACCAATTCTAGAGTTAGGAGACCCGGACTCAACTCATCGAGATGGTCTCCCACTGGACTCTAGAACCTGGTTACTTGTGCTCCCCTCCTTGGGTCTATCCTAATACGGAAAAGTAAATAATATACATCAACGGTGACATCTCCCTCAACTCGGAAGTGCCCCAATAAAAGAATATTATATACAATGAATTTTACATGAATGAAAATGAAAAACTCTCATCTCACATAAAACCCCCGACTATTCAAACACGATGATCCAATATAACATATCACAGCAACATATAACATCACAAGTCATCAACGTAAGTAAATATGCGTATCCCAATTGTCGTTGATGTATAGCAACGAAACCGGCGATACCCCACATATTACACTTACGGTCGCAGAAAAGAAAGCGAAAAACTACAACAGTTGGAGTCCGCAACCGCCTTAGATATCACATGCCTAACCAAATGAATTCCTTAGACATCGCATGCCTAACAATTATAAACCCCGCATTTTAGTCTCAATATTGAAAACAATTTCCAATAACTAATCGGGCAATTCAACAAGATTCCCGACATCTGATCGAATGCTCGTCGGAAACTTTAGTAGACGGCAACACTCCACGATGCCGTCGACGAAGTGCACTAAGACGGAACACCGCTGCCGCGAGGACCCGAATGGATGCTTTTGGCGATGGGGTTCTCCTACAGTCACTTGGTCGGGGCTATGGGGCGTGGCTATGTAATAATATTACCCAGCGAGTATCCGCATACACAACGTGATTGTGATGGACTTTTGATTGCATAAAAATCCCGTGGCAACCAATCAACTGAGACTAAATTGCTAGATTTATAAAATTCAATTATTGTGGATTCCAAGTATTGTATCACAATCAACTAGACGATGTTAAACATTTCGATCAAATCAACAAACACCTTCATTTCCCTAAGAACTAACACTTGAACAAAGTTGAAATACCCAAAACGTGCCACAGTACCTATGGACCAGCCGTAGAAGAGTCAAACCAACGTCTCACCTATGGCACCGCGGAACTACGACAAACCCTAGGGTTCGATCGCGGTTTCTTGGGCATAGAATCGAGTTAAGATTTTTGTTCTTCTAAAAGGTCCATAGAGTTACTTGCACGACTATTGAATATACTCAACTTAGAAAACTCCAACTCTTGGAAAACTTCAAAGGGGATCATGAGGCAGTGTTCGAAGCTCGTTCAAAGTGTTAAACATCATCTAGGTTACCATTACAATGTTAAAAAATACGACTACGAAATACTCCGTATTAGTCCTATTAGCATAATTTACATCACATGAAATTTTGGACTAAATAAACTATACCTGAAACCCAAAAATAAGCATACCAGAGCACAAAACAAAAACGAGACGAAATGAAGCCAAGAAGGCCGGCCTCCTCGGATTTTAGAGGAAAGTTCTCGGGTCAAAACCGAGCAATTGCTCTCGTTTTTGTTCTGTGCACTATATGTATCATATACATGACTCTGCAATTGTTTAAATAATTTTTCCAGAACTTTTAAAAAACAACAGAGAGCATATTTGCAGGGTTGCAGAAATTGCATTACGGATTTGTTTCGGTTTCGTATTAATCTAACATCATCTAAGTTTCTAGTTAGGCTCTGATACCATGTTGGGATTTTCTCAGCACCTAGCCTAGAGTTTGCAAGTATCAAGCATACCACAACAAAAATTTAAGGGGGTGCTAAGCAAACATCCAAAGAATCATACTAGAATATTAGGGTAACAAAACTTTGCAATCAAACATTACATAAGAAGTGAACTAGAATACAACCTTTGTAGACCCGGTCCTTCACTTATAAAGCTCCGTGTAGTCGTCCCTTCGCTGCGATCATCGATCTCCCGGACTCAAGATGGACTTCACAAAGCGTGGTGAGCAAATATGCTTGAAGACTTCGAGGCCGAAGATGATCTACGTCGAGAGAACTCAAGTACAAGCTACCTCTTCACAAAGTGATGAATTTGTAAAACAAACACCCTAAACTAAATGGCAAGTAGTAGAGGATGGTGAGGTAGGAATTTTGCTCACTTTGGATTTGATTTTCTCACAATATTTCTTCTCGTCTCCAAACCCTAGAAAGCTTCTCAAGCTCAAAAAGAAGATGAAGATGAAAGAATAACAAAATGAATTAGTGGTGTGAGAATAGCAACCATGGTGAGATGATATCCCATCCTAAACTCTTGTAGAGAATAAACCATGGTCAAGGATAAAGGTAAGGTTAATAAATATCTTATGTAATCCAAATGAGATGGACTAAGTCAATGGTTAATCCAAGCATATCCATGCTTTCAACCATGATGAATTCCACTTCATTTTGAATTACTTTAAATAAGTAAAACCCTAATTTATCCAAACCATGGTGTTAGTCTCATACACCCATGTTGCTTGTATCAACAAGCATAACACAATAACATATATCACATATATGCAAAGTATACACAAAAGTGAGAAAAAGAAACAATTAAGTGAGCAATATTAGTTAATGTAAATTCATATATCAAATATATATAATTATACATTAAATCATTAAATCAATACTTGATTTAATAATCCGGCTATATTACATATAACCGACTAATATCAATAATATCAATTTACCGAATCAACACTTGATTCGATAACCCGGCTATATCACATGTACCCGGCCGATATCACATATCGCGAGAATACAATACAGTATCACATACTCGTATCAATCTCGGTCCCGCACATATCACATATGTGCTCCTACTCCATTTCTTTTGAGCCAGGAAACCTCTGTATAGGACTCTAAAGACTCGTCAATACGCCGGCAGTAGATGATGATCATATCAGTCACACACAAGCCGCAAGCGATCTGCTAAACGTAACGGCCACCCGGGTATTAAGCGATCAGAAGATCAACAAGCAAACCTGCTCACACTCTTGCGAATCCAATCAGTAACACTACCGTACAGTCCGGTCTCTTCGTCTGATATGTCGCATATTTAGTCTAGGGGTGGTAAACGTCAGACCCCAGTAACTTGATAAGTCATGCCGATGTAAGGTCCATAACGGGTGTGAAACTACTGATAACACTTACCAGTAAATCACATCTACCCTGGCCAGGGATTTCAGTTATGGCCAATCGAGCATAGCGCAACATCAACCCCCAATACCGGGAGAGACGAATCCCCTCCAATCGCTCATTGCCACCATGTGACTCGGGACTGTACCCAAAAACCACCTGTTTGCACGACTCAGTAGAGCCGTGGTAGGGTGGAAATCAAAACACAGTGGGAGACACACAAGACTCTATGACGATCTCGAGTCTACAGACTAACCTGTACCAGTGTCACCAGAGAACTGCTACCTGACGTGAGGTATAATACCATCTAAGAGTTCTCGGCGAGTTCGTTCAGTATACCCAGTCTCCACTGAGCACACGTATACCATCTCTGATGTTAAACACCAATGGATATAGGATCATCCATCGCCCATCGCATAGGTCGAGAAGCTATACGCTAGTCTACTCTGGAGTATCGATGCCCTATCTTGATATTCTCTCGAATAGGAACAATTAAAGGATGTACTTATAGACTGCCTAGGCCCCCAGTAGTATGATCTGCATCATAATCTTGGTAGTCAAGTACACATCCTAAGGGCTTTATCAACATGTAACAAAGAGATATCATGTGTACATGTTAAGATAAAGAGCAACCAGATAGCATACTATCATGTCGAGTAAGAAAGTCCTTCCTATGTATGTCCAAGCATCCACTATAATATAAATCATATGTACATAATGGCCTCTAGGGCATACATATAACTAACATAGTGAGCTTTGATTTTTTGAGCGATATATTTGTCCAACTTTGCTTTTGGAATCATTTCCTCTTCAGCCGTTGATGAGACTTGCAGAGGATCTAAAATGTCACCTTTATTTTTAAGAGCGACTACTAGTGGTTCATCTGCTAGTAGTTCCGAATAGACCATCATTCCAGCCATATTCTGGATCAGTCGGGCCGTCTGGTTCATTTTAGTGGATATTTATGCCGCTTCTTCATCTCTCTTTTTCATAGCGCGCTTTAGGAAATCAATATCCGACTCCTTCTCTACTCTTTCTTCGGGTGCGTTCTCAGGATTTTCCTTAGGCGATGGATTAGTGTTTGCTGCCGCCTAAGCGAGCATCTCCTGCATCTTTTCATGTTGCAGTTGAACTTTTGTCAGGGACCGAGTTTGAGGTCGGTGACTAGTAGAAACTCGAACTTCGTCTTTGGAATCCACCACATAGACTATGTGAACTAACATTCCTCCAGGCTTGGGGTGTTTGGAGTTTTGGCCTTTAGAGTTTGCTTCGGACACTTGAGCTTTATTAGGCCTCTCTTTTTTGTGAAAAGCCGCTTTGGTTTCAGAAGGAACCGCTGTATCATGATCCGTCTTAGGATGAATCCCCTTGTATTTATAAGAGGATTTGTCAGAATTTGACTAGCGTTTAGAGGAAGAGCCACAGACGACGACTGAGTCCTTCACCTGCTTTCACACCTTATATATAGATGAGGAAAGTTGTTATAGGGAGCGAATTGGTTTATGCTCTCGTGGGATCTCCATGGGCTGCGGACATTTCTTCAATATTGCGATGGGAGAATTTTGTCTCACCCTTCACAATAGTTTGAAACTGTTCCCGGTTGGAACAACATTCAGCACTGGGGTTGAAACAGGACCATACGGAGAACTACCCCCAGCTCATTTTGTATGATGCCGATATCGATGTCGACCGTTTCTTACGGCTGGGATTTGATTAGCCTCAGGATTTTGCCGAGCCTGCCCCCTGTTTCCTTTGAGAGCTTGAATATTCTGCCCCCTGCGTCGACCTTGGTCTTTGGCAAGTACCATTTGTTTGAGGACTGATTCCGTCAGCAAAACTGCAGCTTGGGAAACCAGCCTGTGGAAGACAGACTTTCTCTGGGCTTCCTCCATCGGCGTTGAGGCACCAAGGGTGGAAGGTGGGAACTAGGCTTCCTCCCTCGACGTTGAGGCACCAAGGGTGGGAAGTGGGAGTATCGACCTAAATCGAAGCCCGTTGATTTCTTGAAGAGCCGAATTGCAGAGATTTGAGGCTGCAAGTGGCTCATACTTGACTCCACCGGATATGACAGAGCCTGAGTTGCTAGGGTGGGAGCAAACGCCATTCTTTATAGAGATGAAATGCCGGCTTCAGTATCTCATCACCCAAGGGCAACCACAAACATATATATCGAGATTATTTGATCGCGGAAAAACACGACACACAAAGTGTGGAGTAAAAAGAGGAAAAGGTCCCACCGGGCATGCCCGGGTTCAGTATCCCATCACCCAGGGGCAAACACAAACATATATACTGTGATTATTTGATCGCGGAAAAACACGACACACGAAGTGTGGAGTGGAAAGAGAAAAAAGTCTCACCGGGCGTGCCAGAATCTGTTCACCGCCGAAAAAGAAGACGGATCTAGGATAGATCGTCTTGCCTGAATTTGGGGGCAGATGCTATTTGGATTTATCTGTCCACCTCTCCGACGATGCCAAGTTGATTTATGACACCGTGTATCGGATGTTTGGACGGATGCGACCGTTATAGCAGACTTCGTCAGATTCTCCCTAGTTATGAGGGGTTTTTAATTGTGGGGACGCTCTTTCTTGCAGGCGCAAACCCCTACAGTTAATTACATTACCACGTAGCGATAACCACTTTTTCCTGCTTCAGAAGTTCACTTCGTGTCGTGTGTATTTGTTTTATTTTTGGTTGCCCGTGGATTGTATACGAAAACTAATTTATGTTGCCACCGGTAGAGCGTGGATTAGTCCAAATCCGTATATTCTTAGATTTGGATTTGGGTTGATTTAAGGATCGTTAATCTCGTTTGAGATTAAGATCAACTTAAATATTTGTTGAGGATACGTTAGTCTAATTTTAGACTAAGATCTACTCAACGGGGTTTTAGGATCATTTAGATCCAACAAAAAAGCATTTGGGCTCCTTTGTTTTAGTTTAAGGACGTTACGGTCCGTTGTTAGTTTAACAACGTTTCGGTCCATAGCTAGTTTAAGGACGTTGTGGTCCGTTGTCTCCATTTTGGGAAATGCATCCAAAAGCAGTTGGTCATCGGTGTTGGGGTCAAAAATTGCACCCCGGTTGACCAAGTCAAAGTCAAAGTCAACCCCATGTAAGCGAGCCTAAGCCTAGCTCAAGTGCGCCCATACCCAAGTCGAGCCCCACTGACAGCCTCCCCCATGCCAAAATAAAAATCATGTAATAAATAATTTTGATGTAACTTTTTATGCATGAATGTAAGCAAAATGGGCATAAAACCAAATTTTTGTAAAGCTCATGGCTCATGTGCAAAAGAAATGAGTACTTGAGGCATGAGATGGGCAAAATGCCATTTTGTAAAGCCCAAGGGATTATGTGTAAATTTGTAAACCTATAAAAGGCAACATGATGATGAAATAAAAGATACAATTTCATTATCCCCAAAAATTAGGGTTTGTGTGCCTCCTTCCTTTCTCTCAAGGGTCTAAAACCTTTTTTCCTCTTTTTGAATTAAATTATGAGTTTAACTCTTCCTTTCTCAAAAAGAAGAAGTTTTTCACTACAAAACCTACAAAGGGGAGCTCGGATCTCCCATCAAATCTCTGAAAAGGGAGATTTTGAATCTCGCTCCCCTTTTCCCCCAAGATCCGGCCAACCGAGAGGAAGAAGGAGACCCATCTCCAAAAATCCCACGTTGGGAGGATCCAAGGCTCAAAATAAGAGCCAAAGATTCCTAGAAATTTAACTCCTTTCTAGATCTGTTGGAGTTTAACTCCATAAATTAAATTTCTATTAGGAGTTCAACTCCAAAACCCCTTGGGAGTTTCAACTCCCCAACTTAGGGGCTAAGCCCCTTCCCGTGGTCGCGTGTCGCGCACGTGACCCGCGGGCGCTAAAGCGCCCACGTGCGCGCGCGCCCCGTGATCTCGCGCAGCACAAGTGACCCGAGGTCGTGTGCAAGGCACGTGACCTGCGGGCACTATAGCACCCACGTGCGTCCCACGCGACCCGCTCAGCGCCCAGTGGTCGCATGCAGTGCACGTGACCCGCGGGCGTCTCACGGTCGCGTGCTGCGCACGCGACCCGGTGGAGCCCAGCGCCCACGTGCTGTGCACGTGACCAACGGGCGCCAAGTGCTCATGCGCCAGGCACGTGACTCGTGCGCACCATGCGTCCACGTGCCACGCACGCGTCTTTAAGATGCTCTTTCCCCCATTTTTTTATGCACTCCACATCAAAACGCGTCTCTTGTTGGGAAAATTTTTCTAACGGGGCGCTGCCCCACACCCTGCAAGAGGGCTGCTATCCCCCTTGACCCCCAGCCCGCTATCCGGGTAGCGGAACCCCCGTAAAAACTCTGTGGGGCCCCCGATATATCTAAAACCTGTTCAAAACATGTACATTGCATGTTGAGTTCGCATGTCTAGTTTAACCCGTCAATCGGAGGTTCTCTTGCTCCAAAGGCGAGGAGTAATTAACGGCAGCTTAGTTCGCGGCTGCCGGAGATTCGGATCCCCACGATCAATAAACCCCAGCCTACCCTAGGCAGGAGGAATCTGTAGTACGCCTGACAAGCGTGCGCGTATTCCCATCTCAATGGGGTGATGAAAAACACCCTACAGTCGGGACCTACCACCTCTCTGGAATTACAACGACATGCATCAGAGGTGTAGATAGATGTATGTACCCTTGAACCAAATTCCAGATTGAGGGGAGAGATCATGGTGGACCATCTAAGAATCATTAGTCATTTTTGGGAGACTAAGATTAACTTGGGAGATGTGGGATTGACATCGTTCTGGTCAATTAGTTTGGAAAGTCATGAGTATAGAGGCTCAGTCTATTTGGAGATCCAAGATGTCTTAATCTCAGGAAGACTTAGCCAATTTGGGGCTGAAGTTGGATTCTTATAGTGTTAAATACTAATATATACTCGGCGCTCACGTGCTCTCACGTGAGTCTCTAAAGCAGTGTTGAACACTGAAATTTGGGGCGCTCACGTGTGACACATGAGGCATCTGAACATTGGCGCTATACACTTGGGTCCAAATCCCCATCTGTATATAAGTGTTAAACACTTAATTCTTGTGGCCATCACATGTAGGCATGTGAGGCGCCCCAGAGTTGGACACTGCTTCTTTGGGTTTATTCCCTCTTCCCTTTATAAGTGCTAAGCACTTAGCTCATATAGTGCTCACGTGCGGATACGTGAGGAGCTCAAAATATGAGCGTTGTCTTTGGATTTTTCCTTTTTTTCCATTTAAGCAACTGTTTGGGGGTCACGTGGGAACACATGATTCGATCTCAGTCATTCTTTTTTGTTCATCGGAGGTGCTCACATGGGAACACGTGACCGGTCTTTTCTTTTATATGCATAGAGATTTTGATCTGAATTTTAAGAATTCAGATCTATTATTTTATAAGAATTAGATTCTTTTACAGGGTTAAACCCTAGTTTTATCAGAGGAATTAAATTGCTATATACTTTTGGAAGAATTAAATTTTTTAGACTTAGTTCTTTCCCCTAAGTTTTGAATCTGCATAACAGAATCTCACCGATGAAAATTAAATTCTCAACTTGTAGAGAGATCTGTTTCTGCAGATCTCAACCAGAGGAAGAACTAAGTTCTTATATGAAGGGTTAAACCCTTAAAGAAGAGATAAGATAATCTCTGTACTTTTTTCTTACCTGGGATTTTATTTAAGAAGGGGATTTTCTTCCTCTAGAGAATCGAATTCTCTTTTTCTCATTTTCTTTTGTTTCTCAAAGCTTACGGGAGGTCTCTCTCTGTCGAGATTTAAAATCTTGGGTCCTTTATATAGAAGAGGCGGTTTGTTGATTAGTTGAAGAAATCTTTTGTTAAGAGATCTTAAATGATTTGGAGATTTTACCCACCCTTTAATCCAAGGACTTCTGTTTTACAGAAGGTATTTTACTTATTTTTAACAAAATTAGGGAAATATTTTCCCATACAGAATTTATTCTGCTGATAGGTGATTTTTAATCACCATTGGATTGTTAATCTAACGGTACTCTGTTTTACAGAGAGTAATCTTTCTTATTTAGAAAGATTTGAGGAATATTTTCTCAACAGAATTTAATTCCGCATTCTGATAATTTATCATCTCCGTTAGATTTTTGATCCAACGGCTCAGAGAGTAGAATTTGATTCTATAAGGCGCCGGCGCTCACGTGTTGTGCACGTGAGACGCTATTTAAGGTTTTAATTCTTATGATGGGTATTATGTGCACGTGCGGCGCCATCTAAGAGTTTTAACTCTTATTTAATAGATTTCTTTTTGTGCTTTACACGTTGGTGTCCGCGTGAGGAGCACATGCGGCAACTCCTAAAAGTTTAACTCTTATTTAATAGATTTCTCTTTGTACTTTGCATATTGGCGACCGCGTGAGAAGCACGTGAGGCGCCATCATAGAATTTAATTCTATCCGAGGCAGTACGTACATAATTTGCATGTGGAGCTTTCCCTTTATTTTTATTTTTATTTTATTGTTATTATTTTATAATGGAGCAAGTTTTGAGCCAAAATTTTGGCGGAAACAGCAGGTATGTGAAGCGGTTCTTTGTTGGCATTCGAACACAAGGTAGAAGCAAAGAACGGCGAGCGGACCTTGGTCGTCATCCGTGAGTTGCGACTAACAAGCATTCGAAATGCCATAATTGTTGATTATTGTTGAGAGTTGATGATCTGAATGAAGGAGCATAGTTTCATACGGACAACAACATATGTCTTTGCAGAGTTCGATTGATCGCTTGACCCGAAAGATGGGAGGAAAGATAGGTCCTACCGGACGTGTCAAAATCTGTAGAGTGTTTTTCGCCACCCTATTGAGATAGGAATGCGCTCGCTTGTCAGGCATTATACAAATTCCCCATGCTCAGAATAGGCTGGGGTTTATTGATTGTGGGGATCCTAATCTCCGGCAGCCACGAGCAAAACTTCTGTTAATTACCCTTCGCTCTGAGGCGAGAGAAGCTCCGATTAACGGGCCACGCGAATCAAGCGAACTCATTGTGAAATGTAAACGTTTGAAAATAAATGTAAATGCAGGTGTGTTCATTTCATTTTTTTATTTGTTTGTGTTTTATTCTTATTTATTTTTATTTTTGTCTTATTTTATTTTACTTTCTTTTTATATTTTTTTAATTTATTCCCTTTCTTTTTCTTTAACTGGGGATTTCTCCCATAAAGAGGGCTCTTGGGCTCTACAATATTGGATTTTTGCTTATTTCTTTACATTTATTCATAAAGGAAATACATTAAATTTATTTATTGTACAATTTTTTCTTCTTTTCGTTGATGGCCGGCCGGCTTCACTTAGATTTGAGGCAGTTTGGGCGTGAGCCCAGTTGCTTAGGGTCGGACCTGGGTCCACTTGGGCCTTGATTTTGATATTTTGATTTTGATTTTGACTTTTAATTTTGACAATGGGATGTAATTTTTGACCCCAATAAGGTCCAAAGAGATTGTATTTCGGGATGTTATCTCCAATAATTCCATTAGAGTAACTAAGTTCTTTGATGTTACGACTCTTGGTGATGGACCAATTGCTTGAAATTGGAATGCACCTCATTTTTTTTCACAAGTGCGATATTGAGTTATTGTCTTATAACCGCCTTAATCTTGTTTTCATGTATTTATTTCTTTTTGTAACGATTTTATATTATATATATTTAAAATAATTGGGCTTTTTACCCTGGCCTTCGGCATAAAAAAACTTTTGGATTAACTCTTGCCAACTCATCATTATTGATAGTAAAGAATTATGAAAGATACGGTTGGCTCATAATATATGTTATTTTATTTCATTGTATTTTAGCGTTAGAGCGATGAGATATCTTCTTATTATAGATGCACGCACTCCACCATCTTTTCAACTCCAAAAAAACACTCAAAACTCCAAACAAACAAAAAAAAACTCCCTTAATTTGCTTGCCAAGAGCCAAAAGACTCCGTACAAACACTAAAAACTCCATGCTCACTTTTTTATTAAAAAAAATTGACTTGTTACATAAAGTACAATCAATTTTGAGGGACTCAATTGGACATACAGGCCCTAAGCCCTTAGCCTATCTTGTGAGCTTGGTGAAAGGTGCCTTCTGTGACCTTAAAAGCAGCTAACTAATTACTTTTTCAAAAGATGTAAAGAATAATTTATCAAACTAGTATTGTTATCAAACATCAACCGGGCTTAGTTTAGTCGGTATCAATTTACTCTTGAACGGAGAGATCGCAAGTTCAATTATCAAAAGGGTTTGATTTCAAATAAATTATTAAAAAGTTTTGTTATCAAACACAACATTAAATAAACTTATCATGAATAGAAATTATTAAAGAAGAAAAGAAGAGCCTTGAAGAAGTAAATACATTAGTTTTTTCAGGATATTAACATATAGTAGTTTTATCATTTTGAATTATCAACCCAAATCACTGTTTTTACTTATTTAGACAGGTCATGGACGACGGGGATCTCCCGGATGTGTAGGACCCGAGGGAGGTATAGGTCCCCTCGGTAGCCGTGAATAACGTCCTTCGTCTTCAGCCAAGCCGGACAGAGGAATATTGCTCTTGACGACGGGGGGATCTCTTGGATGTGAAGGAGCTGAGGGAGGTACAAGCCCCCTCGGCAGCCGTGAATAACGTCCTTCGCCTTCAGCCAAGCCGGGCAGGGGAATATTGCTCTTGACGACGGGGGATCTCCCGGATGTGAAGGACCTGAGGGAGGTACTCGGTAGCCATGAATAATGTCCTTCGCGGCAGGGGAGTATTGCTCTTACGCCGAGAATGACCCTTCGGCAGCCATGAATAGTATTCGCCTTCCGCAACATCAAGGTTCCTTGCTGAGCTGAGGGAGATCCCTAGAAATATCACAGCAAGAACCAAAGGCAGCACATTAGCGAAACGATGCTTAAAACAATCCATGTTATGTTATGGATTCAAATTAAGGAGCTCAATATGATCCCCTCATGTATGTAGCAGTTTTTTTTAGGATATTAACATATAGCATTTTCATTCTCTCAAATTATTAATCCAAACAACTGTTTTTACTTATTTAGACAGACAGGCCCCTTCGGCAGGCGTGAATAGAATTCGCCTTCAACCAAGCCGGGCGGGGGAATACTGCTCTTACACGAAGGACCGTAGGGAGGTATAATCATCCCCTTCGGCGGCCATGAATAACCTTCGCCTAAGTTTTGAATATGCATAACAGAATCTCATCGATGAAAATTAAATTCTCAACTTGTAGAGAGATCTGTTTCTGCAGATCTCAACTAGAGGAAGAACTAAGTTCTTGTATGAAAGGTTAAACCCTTAAAAAAGAGATAAGATAATCTCTGTACTTTTTTCTTACCTGGGATTTTATTTAAGAAGGGTATTTTCTTCCTCTAGAGAATCAAATTCTCTTTTTCTCTTTTTCTCTTTTTCTCTTTTTCTTTTGTTTCTCAAAGCTTACTGGGGGTCTCTCTCTGTCGAGATTTAAAATTTTGGGTCCTTTATATAGAAGAGGCAGTTTGTTGATTAGTTGAAGAAATCTTTTGTTAAGAGATCTTAATTGATTTGGAGATTTTACCCACCCTTTAATCCAAGGATTTCTATTTTACAGAAGGTATTTTTCTTATTTTTAACAAAATTAGGCAAATATTTTCCCATACATAATTTATTCTGCTGATAGGTGATTTTTAATCACCATTGGATTGTTAATCTAACGGTACTCTGTTTTACAGAGAGTAATCTTTCTTATTTAGAAAGATTTAAGAAATATTTTCTCATCAGAATTTAATTCCGCATTCTGATAATTTATCATCTCCGTTGGATTTTTGATCCAACAACTCAGAGAGTAAAATTTGATTCTATAAGGCGCCGGCGCTCACGTGTTGTACATGTGAGACGCTACTTAAGGTTTTAATTCTTATAATGGGTATTTATGTGCTTTACACATTAGCGTCCGCGTGAGGAGCACGTGCGGCGCCATCTAAGAGTTTTAACTCTTATTTAATAGATTTCTTTTTGTGCTTTACACATTGGTGCCCGCGTGAGGAGCACATGCGGCAACTCCTAAAAGTTTAACTCTTATTTAATAGATTTCTCTTTGTACTTTGCATATTGGCAACCGCGTGAGGAGCACGTGAGGCGCAATCATAGAATTTAAATCTATCCGAGGCAGTACCTACATACTTTGCATGTGGAGCTTTCCCTTTATTTTTATTTTTATTTTATTGTTATTATTTTATAAAGGAGCAAGTTTTGAGCCAAAATTTTGGCGGAAATAGCAGGTATGTGAAGCGGTTCTTTGTTGGCATTCGAACACAAGGTAAAAGCAAAGAACGGCGAGCGGACCTTGGTCGTCATCCGTTAGTTGCGACTAACAAGCATTCGAAATGCCATAATTGTTGATTATTGTTGAGAGTTGATGATCTGAATGCAGGAGCATGGTTTCATATGGACAACAACGTATGTCTTTGCAAAGTTGATTGATCGCTTGACCCGAGAGATGGGAGGAAAGATAGGTCCTACCGGGCGTGTCATAATCTGTAGAGTGTTTTTCGCCACTCTATTGAGATAGGAATGCGCTCGCTTGTCAGGCATTATACAAATTCCTCATGCTCAGGGTAGGCTGGGGTTTATTGATTGTGAGCATCCTAATCTCCGGCAGCCACGAGCAAAACTTCTGTTAATTACCCTTCGCTCTGAGGCGAGAGAAGCTCCGATTAACGGGCCACGCGAATCATGCGAACTCATTGTGAAATGTGAACGTTTGAAAATAAATGTAAATGCAGGTGTGTTCATTTCATTTTTTTATTTGTTTGTGTTTTATTCTTATTTATTTTTATTTTTGTCTTATTTTATTTTACTATCTTTTTATGTTTTTTTAATTTATTCCCTTTCTTTTTCTTTAACTGGCGATTTTCCTATGGGAGAAATCCCCTAAAGAGGGCTCTTGGGCTCTACAATATTGGATTTTTGCTTATTTCTTTACATTTATTCATAAAGGAAATACATTAAATTTATTTATTGTACAATTTTTTCTTCTTTTCGTCGATGGCCGGCCGGCTTCACTTGGATTTGAGGCAGTTTGGGCGTGAGCCCAGTTGCTTAGGGTCGGACCTGGGTCCACTTGGGCCTTGATTTTGACATTTTGATTTTGATTTTGACTTTTAACTTTGGCAATGGGATGTAATTTTTGACCCCAATAAGGTCCAAAGAGATTGTATTTCGGGATGTTATCTCCAATAATTCCATTAGAGTAGCTAAGTTCTTTGATGTTACTACTCTTGGTGATGGACCAATTGCTTGAAATTGGAATTCACCTCATTTTTTTTCACAAGTGATATTGAGTTATTGGTCTTAATCTTGTTTTCATGTATTTAATTTTCTTTTTTTTAACTATTTTATATTATATATATTTAAAATAATTGGGCTTTTTTCCCTGGCCTTTGGCGAAAAAAAAACTTTTGGACTAACTCTTGCCAACTCATCATTATTGATAGTAAAGAATTATGAAAGATACGGTTGGCTCATGATATATGTTATTTTATTTCATTGTATTTTAGCGTTAGAACGATGAGATATCTTCTTATTATAGATGCACGCACTCCATCATCTTTTCAACTCCAAGAAAGCACTCAAACTCCAAACAAACAAAAAAACTCCCTTAAATTTGCTTGCCAAGAGCCAAAAGACTCCGTACAAACACTAAACTCCGTACTTACTTTTTTATTAAAAAAAATTGACTTGTTACATAAAGTACAATCAATTTTGTGGGACTCAATTGGACATACAGGCCCTAAGCCCTTAGCGTATCTCGTGAGCTTGGTGAAAGGTGCCTTCTGCGACCTTAAAAGCAGCTAACTAATTACTTTTTCAGAAGTAAAGAATAATTTATCAAACTAGTATTGTTATCAAACATCAACCGGGCTTAGTTTAGTCGGTATCAATTTACTCTTGAACAGAGAGATTGCAAGTTCAATTATCAAATGAGTTTGATTTCAAAAAAATTATTAAAAAGTTTTGTTATCAAACACAACATTAAATAAACTTATCATGAATAGAAATTATTAAAGAAGAAAAGAAGAGCCTTGAAGAAGTAAATACATTAGTTTTTTCAGGATATTAACATATAGTAGTTTTATCATTTTGAATTATCAACCCAAATCACTG
This sequence comes from Agapanthus africanus, assembly GCA_030015575.1. Taxonomy (NCBI): domain Eukaryota; kingdom Viridiplantae; phylum Streptophyta; class Magnoliopsida; order Asparagales; family Amaryllidaceae; genus Agapanthus; species Agapanthus africanus. The sequence continues at coordinate 911,593,133 of CM057337.1, forward strand.
TTTTTACATATTTAGACAGGTCATGGACGACGGGGATCTCCCGGATGTGAAGGACCCGAGGGAGGTATAGGTCCCCTCGGTAGCCGTGAATAACGTCCTTCGTCTTCAGCCAAGCCGGGCAGAGGAATATTGCTCTTGACGACGGGGGGATCTCTTGGATGTGAAGGAGCTGAGGGAGGTACAAGCCCCCTCGGCAGCCGTGAATAATGTCCTTCGCCTTCAGCCAAGCCGGGCAGGGGAATATTGCTCTTGATGACGGGGGATCTCCCGTATGTGAAGGACCTGAGGGAGGTACTCGGTAGCCATGAATAATGTCCTTCGCGGCAGGGGAGTATTGCTCTTACGCCGCGAATGAATCTTCGGCAGCCATGAATAGTATTCGCCTTCCGCAACATCAAGGTTCCTTGCTGAGCTGAGGGAGATCCCTAGAAATATCACAGCAAGAACCAAAGGCAGCACATTAGCGAAGCGATGCTTAAAACAATCCATGTTATGTTATGGATTTTTCAAATTAAGGAGCTCAATATGATCCCCTCATGTATGTAGCAGTTTTTTTTAGGATATTAACATATAGCATTTTCATTCTCTCAAATTATTAATCCAAACAACTGTTTTTACTTATTTAGACAAACAGGCCCCTTCGGCAGGCGTGAATAGAATTCGCCTTCAACCAAGCCGGGCGGGGGAATACTGCTCTTACACGAAGGACCGTAGGGAGGTATAATCATCCCCTTCGGCGGCCATGAATAACCTTCGCCTTCAAACAAGCCGAGCAGGGGAATACTGCTCTTACACGAAGGACCGGAGGGAGGCATAATCATCCCCTTCGGCAGCCGTGAATAGAATTCGCCTTCAACCAAGCCGCCCGGGGGAATATTTGCTCTTATGCGAAGGACCGGAGGGAGGTATAATCGTCCCCTTCGTCAGGCGTGAATAGAATTCGCCTTCCGCAAAGTCAAGGTTCCTCGCTGAGCCGAGGGAGATCCCTACAAGTATCACAGCAAGAGCCAAAGGAAGCACATTAGCCAAACGATGCTTAAATCGATCCATGTTATGGATTCAAAGAAGCACAATATGATGCCCTCATCAACAGTAGTGTGGCTATTTATAGGAAAGTTAAAATATGCATCAAAATACAATGAACATTAAAAAACCTTTGGATACGGCTATTTATTTTCTTCTGTAATGCATGAATGTGCAGCTGATTAATTAAGAAGTTTTAAGGAGTAAACAAAGAAGGTTCCTTGGCCATAAACCATGCATTAAGAGATTAAATAGGTGCATTTCTTGAGAATGCATGCATCAAAATTCATGAATATAACCATCTAATGCATATATGTCCTATTAATCTAGTCCCTTGTATTAAGGTGTAGTAAAGATTTTTGGTAAAATATGCTGAACCCTGCATTTGGATAATGCTAGAAGAGGAAATTCGTTGCAGACTATTCATTCGTGTCCAAATTCCAAAAGCTTCTCGCTAAAGAAATCACCTTCAAAAGAGTCGATTTTTGGTCTACATTTAATCATAAATTACAAAATCTTTTTTTCGGGACATTTGCTATATAACCGACCCATTTGATGAAAAAATACATGAATATCTGCTGTACAACTTGTTCAGTGACCACGATCAGTAACTCTTGATACAAGCCATGCACCAAGGTCTAAGACTACCCATAGTTGATGCAAGAGCCATCAATGCGAGTTGAACGTACCGACAGTTTTGACAACTTACACCAATAGTAACTTTGGTTTATTAGGTTTATGGAATTTGTAAGGAAAAAAATTCCACATAAGACGCATCATATTGAAGAAGTAGATTCAAACCTGCAAATGATGTTGTGCTTTTATTTGCATTAACAGTTCAGATCAATGGTGCATGTGTTAGTTTAATGCACATGCGTATGTTTATAATGTGCTTTTTGTATCAACAGTTATAATAATTTTGTTTTGGATGCGACCGTCCTAGGAATCAAACCAGATGTCCTCTCGTTTTGGAAAATAAAGTTTTACCACCGGACTAATACCTTTTGGTGAGAATTTGAAAAATTAATGCATTCCAAAAACAGTGCATTGTCATAGATGCAGTTGTGGCAGACATGTACATGAAGTGAGAACTGAGAACCAATCCTCGAAGAAAAAAGAAACGTAACTAATAGAAAGACGAAAGGAAATTATCAAAAGGCACTTACAAACTGAAAATTGAAATTCTATATCAATGCCGGACCATACTATTTCAACACCCATAGAATTTACCTACATCAATATAAGATCAAATTTATAACACATGAAACATTAAAAGTTGGATCAATTACACTGACATACCATTAATTAGCTATTGCAGTGTTCCACTAAACTACCTTGAAGTTATTATAGCACAATAAAATCCCTTATGCAATTGTTTTTCAGGGATTCGTATCACTTTAAGGTAGCTTGCCGTGATTAAAATTTTTAGCATAGTTTAGTGAAAATTAATGATAGTTAAGGGTATTCTCATGTAATTTACACTTCAAATTTCAAAAGTAAGATTTGTAAATCTATTCAGATAATCGTTCTCTCTCATTTCATCTCCTCTCGCAAATTAAATACCAGCTATGAGAGTAGGACTAAGCATGCTTTTCAAGAAAATTAGAAACCATATAAATTGCAAAATAGATTAAAAACAAGCAAAAACAAAGAAATGGAGAGTATGGGCTTCGTAATATCATCTCAGAACATGGTCAGTAGATGATGTCATCTATGCCATCTCTTACCTCGAGAGAGCTTATATAAGGGTAAGGAAAAGCAAACAAAGAACAGGGAAGAAGAGCAAAATTTGAGGGAAAAGGAAGATATATAATACTGATATTCACACATACTTGGCATCAAAATCTCTAGGCTAGCATGCCGAAAAACAAATGGTATCCTCGTAAGTCACTCCAGCTAACTGCACATCATGATATCCCACAAAAAAAAATTGGGGGAAAAATTAAAAGAATTTCTAAAGAAAATATGCAGATAACATATAAATATTTCCATTGTTGAAGAGCTATTGACCAAAGTACAGTAGATTCGGGTTTCGACCAATTTCTATACTCTGACTAGGGAGGCGAATCTTACCCTTATTGAGGCGGTAAATCAATCCTATTGTCCGAGAATTTAATGTTCTTGCGTATTCATATTATATATGCATACAATTAATGCCATATTATATCATATAAACCATAAAGTGTACACCTACAAATATCATTTATGCATTCCAGGTACTGTTTACATATCATATAAAAATATATGATATGATACCGTATGTGCATATCACATATATACACATATCATGTATATATATGGTATGATATCCTGCACATATCATATCATATATGGCAATTCATATTTTATTTATGGATTGAAATCTCGGCCGATCTAAGATGGCTGAATCTGATCCAAGAAATGAGTGTCCGAGTTCCCGATACCGAGACCATTCGATGCCTAGTTATATTGGGTTTACCATTTGATTATTAGGGTTCTAATATTAGGTTTGTCAATGAGTTTGTGGGTTCAGTAATAGATTACTGGGTTACGGTTTATTTGACATTATTGATTACTGAAAAATTATACACAGTTATTCTCATCAAGTACTAAAACAACCATTTTAGACATCATTAATTAATTGCTGATGAATTTTCCAAATTGTTTATTGTTGCTTAAACTATTGAATTGAAGAATTTAGTAATTTTTAAAAAATCTTTTTTTTCTCAAACGATAGAAAATATGATATTTTCAATTTGAGACGTCCGATATGACCGCGATGAGTGATGCCAATCCCAAAAGTGATACCTAACATCCATACCATTACCGAATTTTAAACCATGATTTTATCATATACATCTACATCTCATCAACATGTGTAGTAGCATATACATATATCATACATACATTTATACACATGCAGACACCATATCCTATATATTTATACAGGTTTGAGTGGTTTGGTATTGTTCTTGTTGGATTGTGACGCGGGTGGAATCGCGTCAAGATATTACCTTCCGTTGATCTGCTGTTGACGACGATGGACGGCCGAGATTTGAGTTGGAGGATAGCTCCTGAAGTGTGTGGATCTCAATAGGTTTGAGGCTGTTGGGGCCGAGCTACCTGCAAGGAAATCCCGGGATGGTTATACCACCGAGGACCCTCCGACGATCAAGTTAGACAGGAAATCCGAGCAAAGTAACGGCCTAGTGAGTGCAAAATGACTTACTTGAACCGTCTGAAGGAGGGGTTTATATAGCGGTGGTGGCAGGCAGACAGGTGCGAGAATTATGCTGGCCGTTACGCCCCCGATGTCACGCCCGCGTGATGGGCGGGATCTCCCATTAATGGCGAGACAGGCTCGTTAATGGGGATCGTGATGGGGTAGAACGCGGGATCGTGGACAGCGGAGATCTCACGCATGGCGAGATTCGCGGAGGCAAGACGGAAGCACCTGTGAATGATGTCGTTGGTCGGTCGAAGGGACCGAGGAAGATGAGCTCGGCGGGGGCTCGGGACTGAGTGGGAGGCCGAGCCATCTTGGTTCTGTGGTAGCCCGGAGGCAAGTTGAGAGGGCCGAGGAGGCCAAGTGTGCAGGAGGCTCGGAGGTGAGCCAACGGTTGTTTGCAAGGAAGGCATAGGAGTGGTGTGGACAGCCCAGAAGGTCGGCCACGTCCATGGGTCGCAGACCCGGGTGTTGCTCTGACGTGTTGTCCTTGTCCTTCCTTACGGGCTTCGGGACACGTCATCAGCCACATGTCACGATCTGGGAGATCACCGATATCGAGCATCATCAGATTATGTATCATTAGAGAAGCTAGGTCAATCAACTGAAGTGGGTACACTCATAAAAAAATTAAGTTTGTTTTCACCTTTAAACCGATTTTATTAAAAATTGAGCTCAAGTCCAACCAATTAAACGATGCAAATAAACAATTTTAACCTAAATTGCTCTAAAATACCTTAAACTTTACACACCTTTTGATGATGCTCGATATCGGTGATCTCCCAGATCGTGACACGAGGCTGATGACGTATCCCGAAGCCCGCAAGGAAGGACCAAGGACAGCACGTCGGAGGAACACCCGGGTCTGCGACCCATGTACGTGGCCGACCTTCTGGGTCGTCCACACCACTCCTATGCCCGCCTTGCAAACAACCGTTGGCTCGCCTCCGAGCCTCCTGCACACTTGGCCTCCTCGGCCCTCTCAACTCGCCTCCGGGATACCACAGAACCAAGATAGCTCGAACTCCCACTCGGTCCCGAGCCCCCGCCGAGCTCATCTTCCTCGGTCCCTTCGACCGACCAACGGCATCATTCGCAGGTGCTTCCGCCTCGCCTCCGCGAATCTCGCCATGCACGAGATCTCCGCTACCCACGATCCCGCGTTCCACGCCATCACAATCCACATTAACGAGCCTGTCTCGCCATTAATAGGAGATCCTGCCCATCACGCGGGGGTGACGTCAGGGGCGTAACGGCCAGCGTGATTCTCGCACCTGCCTGCCTGCTGCCACCGCTATATAAACCCCTCCTTCAGACGGTTCAAGTAAGTCATTTTCCACTCACTAGGCCGTTACCCTGCTCGGATTTCCTGTCTAACTTGATCGTCGGAGGTTTCTCGGTGGTACAACCACCCCGGGACTTCCTTGCAGGTAGCTCGGCCCCAACAGCCCCAAACCCGTTGAGAAACCGAAGACTCAATATTGCTATCTCAAGAATTGAAAAACCTTATGGACATCCTAATATTTTTGCAGAATATATGGCTTCGATCCACACACTTCAGGAGCTATCCTCCAACTCAAATTTCGGCCGTCCATCGTCACCAACAGCAGATCAACGGAAGGTAATATCTTGACGCGATTCCACCCGCGTCAGTTGACACCGTCTGTGGAAAACTTGATTCCACTAAGACAAAATTCATCTTCCGATCTCAACCCAATAGCGAGCGGTCACCACGACGATCTAAGCACTAGTCGCCGCCTCCCCCACAACGAAGGCGCGGACGAATCTCCTCCCCCGAACTCCATCAACTCCCTAGCCGCCCGGATAGATCGACTTGCGTCCGTTGTGGATGCACTCGTCCGTGTCTAAACAGCGGGACAAACTTCCCGGGTCGCCACTCCCCCACTTCGAGACCAGGACCCTTTCAGAAGGAGAGAAGACTCTACTAGCGTCGGCACGACCAGTCATCGCATCGCTGTCTCCAACAGTCGCAGGTCTCTCGGGCCGACCTATTTGACTTCGAGGTCTCACGTCAGAGAGCTTCACCCTGAGTCCCGTTGCACCCCTGTCCCCCCCGAGGCGGTGGCGGTCAGCTCGCCTGCTCCCAGGCATGACCAACACCCGCTCCCTCGACGGGGTCGTGCACGCGAGACTCGCCAAGGCGGCTCAAAAACGACCTCGCCAGGAGACCTAAGGGATCTCGCCGAAAGGAACCGAGGCTCATCAAAAATCATGGTCATGTCAGCAGGGGGTCCGTCGAGCACCTACGAGACTCAGCACCCCGCGCCGGCAGTGGAGGCCGACAGCCGCCCGATGAAGAATGCCAGGGATAACGAGCCGATCATTTTCGATGACGGGGACTTCTACGGCATATCCCTGCCCCACAACGACCCTCTGGTGATCACGGCTCGAGTCCACCAATACGAGGTGCACAGGATACTGGTCGACTCGGGTAGCTCGGCGGACATTCTTTTCTACGACTGCTTTCTGCACATGGGGCTCACCCCAGCAGACCTAAGGCCGACCTCCCACGTCCTTTCAGGGTTCACCAACCACTCCATCCTGACGGAAGGGATAGTCACTCTGCAATTTAACGTCGGGGAGGCCGGACGTACGCAAACGTTGCCTATGGAATTCATCGTAGCAAAGATCCTATCGGCCTACAACATCCTCCTCGACAGCCCAACACTGAACTCCCTCCGGGCCCAGATATCGACCTACCACCTGGCGATGAAGTTCCCTCTCGATCAGGGCGGGATAGGTCGGGTTTATGGAGACCAGCGGATTGCAAAGGTATGCTTCACCATAGCATCTTCGTCTGAGCTGCCAGCCGACGATGTCGAGGGTGAAGGCGACATCAGGGGTTCTCTGGACACTCGAGATGAGCAAAAAGAGGTCCGAGGAACCCCGATCGAACCGCTGACAGAGGTCCCCCTGATAGAAGGGGACGATGAAAAGATCGTCCAGATCGGATCGCTTCTGACAGGAACTCAGCGAGATGGCCTGGGTAATTTCCTCAAGAACAACTCCGATGTTTTTTCCTGGGCACCTGCTGACATGCCTAGGATCGACCCCAAAATCATATCTCACAAGCTCGGGGTTGATCCTACGTCCTGACCCGTCAGGCAGAAAAAGCGAAGCTTCGCCCCGGTTAAACAGAAGGCTATCGAAGACGAGGTGGATCGGCTCCTCGCCGCCAACTTCATTCAGAATGTACCCTATTCGGAGTGGCTGGCGAACATAGTTCTGGTCAAGAAGTCAAGCGGGAAGTGGCGCATGTACGTCGACTTCACCGACCTCAATAAGGCCTGCCCCAAAGACAACTATCCCCTCCCTCGGATAGATCAGCTCGTCGACAGCTCGGCTGGCCACGAGCTATTAAGCTTCATGGATGCCTTCTCCGGCTATAATCAAATCCTTATGAATCCGGCAAATGAAAATCTTACCGCATTCACAACGGACCAGGGGGTATACTGCTACAAGGTGATGCCCTTCGACCTTAAGAACGCCGGAGCTACGTACCAACGATTGGTCAACTGCATGTTCAAGCCACAGATCGGCAGAAATATGGAAGTTTACGTCGACGATATGCTCGTCAAATCAGTCTCGTCGACCGACCACGCCAAGGACCGGGGCGAGACCTTCGGAGTACTCCGCAAGTTCAAGATGAAGCCGAACCCCGCAAAGTGCGCATTCGGGGTCACCGAGGGAAAGTTCCTTGGTTTCATGGTCACCCACCGTGGAATCGAAGCTAACCCAAAAAAAATCGACACTATCCTCAACATGACCGTACCAAGGACCAACGTCGAGATCATGCGACTAACATGGCAGGTAGCTGCTCTGGGCCGTTTCATGTCGAGATTTGGGGAGAAGTGCCTCCCATTCTTTAAATCTCTAAGGAAGATCCCGAGGTTCGAGTGGTCAGAGGAGTGCCAGACCACCTTTAACTAATTAAAGAGGCACCTTACGACGTCGCCGCTACTCACCCGACCAGTTGAAAGAGACGAGCTATCACTGTATCTGGCGGTATCCAACCAAGTAGCAGGCTCAGTTCTCGTCCGAGAGGTCGACGGAGTGCAGAAGCCGGTGTACTACGTGAGCCGCATCTTCAAAGACGCTGAAACGAGGTACCCAGCCATAGAGATGATCGTTCTGGCGCTCGTTGTGGCCTCAAAGAAGCTACGACACTACTTCCAGGAGCACACCATCCTCGATCTTACCGAGCGCCCGCTAGGGGCTATCCTCGCGTCACCCGAATCCTCGGGCCGCTTAGAGAAGTGGAGGTGGGAACTGTCCCAATTTGACATAAAATACCGCCCGAGGCAGGCCATCAAAGCATAGGCCCTGGTCGATTTTATTGTCGAATGCACCATCCTCAGTAAGGAGCCGGGGTCCACGCCGACCCTCGCTGCTCAACCCTCGATCGAGGGGGGCCTGACTCAGTCCCTGAATGGATTATTTACGTCGACGAGTCCTCGACTGAGGAAGGCTGTGGAGCCGGCCTCATCATTCGAGGCCCGAACGAGGAAGAAATGGAGTATTCTCTAAACCTCGGGTTCAAGGCCTCAAACAACGCGGCAGAATACGAGGTCCTGCTGGCTGGACTTCGCATGGCCTCCGGGCTGGGGCTGAAAACAATTCGGATCCGCAGTGACTCAGCCCTCGTCGTTGGCCAAGTGACCGGCCATTTCGAAGCCCAGGAACCTCTAATGGTGAAGTATCTCGCCGAGGTAAGAAGACTTCGGAAGAACTTCGACGAGGTCCAGGTAAAGCAAATACCCAGACAGCTCAATGCCTAAGCAGACGCCCTGAGCAAGCTGGCTTCATCCTACTCGGCCAACAACAAGCGATCTATCCTCTTCGAGACCCTGCCACGGCCCAGCTTGAAAGACGGGGCGACAATGCTTCATGTGTACACAGCCCAGGAAGGGGACCGGGACTGAAGGAAGCCCCTCGTGGAATTCCTAAGGGAAGGCACGCTCCCAGAAGATCGAAAAGCAGCCCGCCGTCTCCGAGCCAAAGCCCGTCACTTCGTCTGGAGCAATGGGAACCTTTACAAGAAGTCTTTCACTCAACCCCTGCTCCGGTGCGTCGACACCCACGAAGCCGACTACGTCCTCCGTGAAATCCATGAAGGGTCGGCGGCGCACACCAAGGGGCCCGCATCTTGATCCAGAAAGTATTGCTCCAGGGGTACTACTGGCCAACTATTCACCAAGACGCCCAGAAGCTCATTAGAAGATGCAAAAGTTGCCAACTCTACGGAAGCATACCTTGCCTTCCGGCCACCGAGATGACCGCCCTTACCTCCCCGTGGCCGTTCGCCCAATAGGAGTTGGACATGATAGGCCAGTTTCCTACCGGTATGGGCGGGCACAAGTATGTTCTCGTCACGGTGGATTACTTCACGAAATGGATTGAGGTCGTCCCCATCAGGAATCCGGATGCCACCACGACCATCAAGTTCCTGCAGAACAACATGATACTCCGGTTCGGCATCCCGAGGTGTATCATCACCGACCACGGAACAAATTTCAAGAACGAGAAAGTGAAGGAATTCTGCAATGAATATCACATCCTCATGAAGTTCGCCGCGGTTGCGCATCCCCAATGCAACGGGCAAGCCGAAGCCGCTAATCGGGACGTCCTCCGAGGTCTCCGGACCCGCCTAGAAGGACGCCAAAGTAATTGGGTCGAAGAATTACCCCGGGTCTTATGAGCCCTGCGCACGTCAAAGAAGACCCCTACCGGGGAAACCCCTTTCAGCCTCTGCTACGGGACTGAGACAATGGTCCCAGTGAAGATCGGGCTACCCAGTCACCGGGTCGAACACTTCAACGACGAAGCCAACACCACGGCCCTCCGGACCAACCTAGATATCTTGTTGGAGAAACGAGACCGGGCTCAGATCAGAGCTGCCGCTTATCAGCAGCAAACCGCCTGATATTACAACATGCGAGTCAAGCGCCGCTTCTTCAAGACCGGAGACCTAATCCTGAGGCGAAACGAGTTCGTCGATCAAGGTAGGCTGCATAAGTTTTCTCCTAAATGGGACGGATCCTTCCTCGTCTCCGAGGTCCTTCCCGGCGGAGCCTACCGATTGCAAGACGCGGACGGGCGTAAGTTTCCACGGCCTTACAACGCTGAGAAACTCAAGCTATACCGGTGAAGAGAATATCCATGAGTGTGTATTTCTTCTTTCACAAGAACAATGTAAACTTTTCTAAAGTCCTTTCTATTTAATAATACGAAGGGAACACTAGAACGTTGCAAAAAGAAGAATTTTATTCCTTCAAAAAGATACTATGGGCTCCTCAGCCTTACAAAAAAAAGGTTACAACAGAGGTGGAACGGGATCAAGGAAGTACTCCTGGTGATACTCAGAGTAGATTTCAGTCAGCCGAGCCCTAGCCGTTGTAGCCCGCTCCTGCCGACGCTGGACGCGGACCCGGGACGCCACGGAAGCACCTCATCAAGAGGCAGCCGAGCAGCTACCCCGCTCGGCTATCCCCGGCTGGTAGCTCCCTACCCCACAACGCCCGACATCAAAGTCCCCACCAAGAGGCAGTCGATTGGCTACCCTGCTCAGCTATCTCTGGCTGGTAATTCCCTACCACACGACGCCAGGGATCAAAGCCCTCACCAAGAGGGAGCTGAGCGGCTACCCTGCTCGGCTATCCCCAGCTGGTAGTTCCCTACCCCACGACGCCAGGGATCAAAGCCCTCACCAAGAGACAGCCGAGTGGCTATCCTGCTCGGCTATCCCTGGCTGGTAGTTCCTTACCCCATGACGCCGAGATCAAAGCCCTCACCAAGAGGTAGCCGAGCGGCTACCTTGCTGGGCTATCCCCGGCTGGTCGCTCCCTACCCCATAACGCCAGGGATTAAAGCCCTCGCCAAGAGGCACCAGGCAGAAACCCTGCCCGGCCCCGTCCTTAAGGATCAAAGCCCTCTCCAAGAGGCACCGGGTAGTAACCCTGCTCGGCCCGTCCTTAGTAGGCCTCTCACGGCCCCTCCCGCGCTAATAATCAAAAGCCCTCATCAAGAGGCAACCGGGCCCATCCTTGCTCGGTTATCCCTGGCCAGTAGCTCCCTACCCCACAACGCCAGGGATCAAAGCCCTCGCCAAGAGGCACCGAGCAGCAACCCTGCCCGGCCCCGTCCTTAAGGATCAAAGCCCTCGCCAAGAGGCACCGGGTAGCAACCCTGCTCAGCCCGTCCTTAGTAAGCCTCTTACGGCCCCTCCCACGCTAAGAATCAAAAGCCCTCGCCAAGAGGCAACCGGGCCCGCCCTTGCTCGGTTATCCCTGGATGGTAGCTCCCTACCCCACAACGCCAGAGATCTAAGCCCTCACCATGAGGTACCGAGCAGCTACCATGCTCGGCCCGTCCTTAATAGGCCTCTTATGGCCCCTTCCACGCTAAGGATCAAAAGCCCTCGCCAAGAGGCAATTGGGCCCATCCTTGCTCGATTATCCCTGACTGGTTGTTTCCTACCCCACAATGCCAGGGATCGAAACCCTCGCCAAGAGACCACTGAGCAGCTTCACTGCTTGGTCTATCCTTAGCCACCTCTTATGGCCCTTCCAGCGCTAAGGATCGAAGACCTCACCAAGAGGCAACCGAGCAGCTATCAAGCTCGGTTATGATGGATGTCGTTCACTACCTCATGAAGCTAGATACCTAAGCCCTCGCCAAGAGGCAACCGACCATCTACCATGCTCGGTCATCCGTAGCTGGTGATACTAACCGCCAACGCCACGGCCCAAGCCCTCGCCATGAGGCCATCCACGTCTAAGTGATCCCAACCTCGATTTCTGGGCCATGGAGATACCGACCCTTCACCGGTCTTTACACACTTGGCAAATAGTCGAATTCAACTCGACGTGCGATCGCCAGATGAAGAACCGACTCGACGTGAAGGCTGAACTGGGCAAATACAAGTGTTTACCAACAAATGAAAATACACGCGCAAATACTACTGCAAAAAGTTTTTATTCACAAAGCCAAAAGTCTTTACAAGGGTATTGTGGGCTCTCCAGCCTTAACAAATTACCCGGAGGCTTACAAAAGAGAGAGAGAAGGAAAAGCCAAAAAGTTCGGGCCGCAAGCCCTGCTTAGACCACACCTCCCTCATCACCATTGGCCGGAGGCATGACCACTGAAAGTGGGACCCGAGCATGGAGCTCACCGTCGACAAACTCCGGAAACTGATCCTTGACGGCATCAAGAGCTTTGTTCCATGCAATGGCGGAGGCATCGCCGAGGTCGATGTAAAACTGGTCCGACCCCTTGTAATCAGTCACCGCCTTTCTAGCCCGAATCTCAGCAACCACCGCCGCCTGGAGCGCCGTCTCGGCATCCCGCCTGCTGGCATCCCTCGCCCTCTTCATGGATGCAAAGCGATCGACCAGTTCCATCAACTTCGCCTCGATGACTCGGTGAGACTCATTTAGGCGGTGATAGGACTCCCGGCACTTTAAGATAGTGAGCTCCGTGGCGGCCGATCGGGCTTCAAGGACGGCCATCCTCTCCTTCTCCAGACGCAGCTCAAGTCTCAGATCCTTGGCCCCCGAAGAAGACTCTCCCACTGGCCTCGTAGCATGGATAGCCCCCTCGGCCCATGCGAGTAACGAGGGCGCAGTGCTGAAGGACCTGACGAAAAACAGTAAAGAGACTTAGAGACACTCAAACTAAAGAAAGGGCACTCAAAATAATACATGAGGGAGTACATACCTGCACCGCCTCCTGAGCTATAGGCGCCATTTGGACCCTCAGGGTCCCCCGCGGAATCTTGCCTCCGGCCAACTCTTCCATACTAGCAAGCGGGCTGGCAACAACGGAAAGCCCAGACGGGACTACGAAACGGACGTCCCCCTCCTACACAGGAATCCCCTCAGGAATCTCCGTCGGTGGCGCACGAGAGACCGTCATCTTCCTCTTAAGAGGAACCCCGTCTTCGTCCTCTCCTGCATCCCTGGTCCGGGGCTCGGGAACCTGTAGACGCCTTTGGCCGCCGCCGGGGCAATCATCGGGAGCTCGTGACGAGGCAGATGGCCCCGCCGTCGCTGGCGCATTTGGTGCGGGGCTCGGGTCAGCCGGAGGCGCGACCGCACCGCCGGTCCCCCTCCGGGACAAAGCACCGAGGGCACCAAGAGTCCTGGATCGATCCATTTATCCTGCCAAAGGGAGAGGCAGGCTCGACTCAGAAGGAAAAGAAGCAGAAGAAAGAAAAGGAAGAATCTACGGGGCGCTCCCTAGACTCTACCCGAACTATTCTTACGGACTCCTCAGAAGAAGACACCTAACCTGATTAAAAGGATGGGTCCTCGGAAGGGGAAACGCAGAGATCCAACCTAAAATAGGAGCGCCGAGCTAACGAGACCCAGGACGAGGAAAATTTGTAGAGGTATGGGCCATGATAAGGACCCCACCACTGTTTATAACTGCCAACATACACATCCTACGGCGACAGTCATCTCCTGCCGAAACGGCTCAGTACATTCGACGGCCGCGATCGCTCCACCTGTCGCACGCGCAATGGCTGTATCCCATCAGACGCCAGAAGTCTGCGGCCCGTCGCGTCAGCCAACCACTGCCCGACACGTGGGTTGTCGCTTCGGTGAACATCTGCACGATCCGGCGCATCCTCTTTAATGCGAGATCTGGCCCCTAATCTGCTGACATCACCAAGAAGATACAGTTGATAGCCCGAGAACACACGCTCACGATATATACGACGAGGAGCTTACCTCGGATGATCCGGCAGATCACCCTCGACCCGACCCGTGAATAGGTCGGGACGAGAGTGGGGGGCTAATGATGATGCTCGATATCGGTGATCTCCCAGATCATGACACGTGGCTCATGACGTGTCCCGAAGCCCGCAAGGAAGGACCAAGGGCAGCACGTCGGAGGAACACCCAAGTCTGCGATCCATGGACGTGGCCAACCTTCTGGGCTGTCCATACCACTCCTATGCCCGCCTTGCAAACAACCGTTGGTTCGCCTTCGAGCCTCCTACACACTTGGCCTCCTCGGCCCTCTCAACTCGCCTTCGGGCTACCACAGAACCAAGATAGCTCGCCCTCCCACTCGGTCCCGAGCCCCCGCCGAGCTCATCTTCCTCGGTCCCTTCGACCGACCAATAGTATCATTCGCAGGTGCATCCGCCTCGCCTCCATGAATCTCGCCATGCGCGAGATCTCCGCTGCCCACGATCCCGCGTTCCACGTCATCACGATCCCCGTTAACGAGCCTGTCTCGCCATTAATGGGAGATCCCGCCCATCACGCGGGCGTGACGTCGGGAGTGTAACGGCCGGCGTGATTCTCGCACCTGCCTGCCTGCTGCCACCGTTATATAAACCCCTTCTTCAGACGGTTCAAATAAGTCATTTTCCACTCACTAGACCGTTACTCTGCTCGGATTTCCTGTCTAACTTGATCGTCGGAGGGTCCTCGGTAGTACAATCACCCCGGGACTTCCTTGCAGGTAGCTCGGCCCCAACAGCCTCAAACCCATTGAGATCCACACACTTCAGGAGCTATCCTCCAACTCAAATCTCGGCCGTCCATCGTCGCCAACAGTAGATCAACGGAAGGTAACATCTTGACGCGATTCCACCAGCGTCACCTTTGCACTATATAGTACCATTCTTGTTGTGTTCAAACACGGTACACCAGAAAGTTTTTACTGTCAAAACTTTACTACCGTCCCTTTAGCGGCTAAAGGAATGTTCCCAAAAGTATGCATGTGAGTTTCTTGAGACTATTTTGGAAATTAATGCCTCTAAACTGACAAGGTCAAATGAAGTCCTATCTTCTGCATCCACATTCTCCCAAAACCCTAATATATCCATCTAGCTTCTCTAGCATCATCAATCTCTTTAAGCTCCATCCATTCTCATTCTTCAAGAAAACCTCTCTCCGGGGCGGGGGGAGAGAAGACATCCAATATGTTGGCTCTGATACCAGTTTGTTGCGGCAAATACGATCTCGAAGTAATAACAGAACGATATAGAGAAGCAATCAAATAAATAAACGAGATAGGAATAAGTGTACTAACAAAACAAGACACCAGATTTTATGTGGAAAACCCTTGCGGGAAAAACCACGGGCGAAAAAAAAGCTTTATTAATTAAACAAATATGGAATGTTACAAACGGTGGATGAAATCAAACAAATCTCTCTCACAAAACCCTAGCCTCCTCTTACAAATACAAAGGGTTCAAATATCTCAAAAGCTATACAAGGCTATCTCATTTAGGGTTACAAAATACTACAATATATATAGTATTAGACAGATATGATTAAATAACTAGTTTCTTAACAGAACAGAATTCATCCTAAGACGTATGTCTGAATAAGGACTCGGTAGACATTTGCCCAAAAGCTTTACGAAACTCCAGAGAACGCGCAGACATCTGATAAAGAATCGGCAGACGTCTGCCAAAAAAAGAGCAATGGCTAACTCCTAAAGAACAAGATAGGAGACGACTCTCGAGTCTCTATGTGCATGTCTTCGAATACGTGTCAGACGTTAAGCTTCGGACTTCCACCACTTTGCTGTAGCTGAACCTGAAGCTGGAATACTCCGTGTAACGCTGAATTGAACTGGAAACTAATAATTATCAAGAATACGGGGCAAACTCAATAAATCTCCACCTTATCTCGCATTCGCCACAAAACTCCTCCATAATATTAGTAGTAGCTCCACCTTCTTCAGAAAACCCCTAAAGAGCTCAATGAGTGCGACACACTCCAATTAAGTTCAAGCAATGCTCAAACTTAACAAACAAAAGAGGCTTAGTCAACATGTCGGCCGGATTATCCGTTGTGCCAACTTTCTTTACAATTATCTCTTCCTCTTCAACGACATCCTGAACAAACCAATATCAAACGTCGATATACTTCGTTCTGTCATGATGCATCTGGTCCTTTGTCAAATGAATCGTGTTTTGGCTATCACAATAGACTATTATAGTATTCTTTTGGATACCAAGTTCCGAAAATAGTCCTTTCAACCAGGTTGCTTCCTTAGCGACCTTAACAACGATCATATACTCCGTCTCCATCGTAAACAACGCTACCGTAGGCTGTAACGAAGTACGCCAACTAATGCACATTCTCCTAAAGAGAATATATAGCTGGTGATCGACCTTCACCTATTGAGATCGCCTGCACAGTCAGAATCGCTAAAACCAACAAAATTGTCACTGTTCCTTCCAAACTCCAACCCCACATCAGACGTATCTCGTAGGTATCTGTTTCCTGATTTAAAATCAGGAAAGCTTCTGTGAAAAGCTTCAGAAGAGGGTCACGTGCTTACACGTGACTAGCGGTCACATGTTGGCACGTGACACCTAAAAGCATCATCAAGTCAAGTTCAGTTTCCTGACTACGCTGAAGAAAATGGGCTTCACAAAGAGTCACGTGTTCCCACGTGACCAGGGTCACGTGGCGACACGTGACATTTAAATGCAAGCGTCAAAGGCACACAAGTTCCCTGATCAAGTCAAGGAAAAGGCTTCAGAAGAGGTCACGTGCTTCCACGTGACCAGGGTCACGTGTTGACACGTGACGTTCAAGGCAGCAGACTCGTTCTCCAAATGAACCAAGGAAAGAGAGTTCAAACAAGGGTCACGTGCTCACACGTGACCGGGAGTCACGTGGTGGCACGTGACGTTTAAGCAACGATCAGAAGACAGAGCGCAAAAGAAAGGAAAAGGCTCATTCCAAAGGGGGTCACGTGCCCACACGTGACCATGAGTCACGTGGTCACACGTGACCGGCTTTCAAAGCCCATTTTGTCAAACAGAATTAAATTCTGAAGGAGAATCAAATCTTTCCAAAGGAAAGCGGCTATCTGGAACCGATCAAATTAAAGATTCAGAGGTGATGAAATATCATCTATCTATGGGAAAATCTCGGGTTTGGAAAGATTTCCCTTTTAAATCTAACCGAAATAATAAAGGGGAACCCCTGGATTTGAAATCCAATGGTGAATAAAATTCACCTAATAATCCAAAGGTCCAAAACAAATGATGGGTGCAAATCAAATCTCTTAATGAAGATTCGTCAAAAACTGATTGATTCGGCTGCTTCTCCTATAAATAGGAGCCAAGAGACACAGAGAAGAGAGATACATACGCAGAGAAGAAAAAAAAAGGAGAAGAGCTTTGATACTTTGAAAAGACTCGGATCTTCTGCAAAAAACCCTAGGTAAGAAAGGGAAGGCCTTTTGAAAGAAAGAGAATTTAATTCTCAACAGAGTTTAACTCTGATAATGTAAAAACAGAAGAATATATTTCTTCTCTCTTTGATAGAGGATCTGCAAAGTGCACATCTCCCCTTAAGGTTGAGAATTTAATTCTCAATGGGTCGAGATCCTGCCATGCAGATCCAAAACATAGAGAGGGAATGCAAGCATGAGAATTTAATTCTCACAGAACTATAGGAATTTAATTCCTTTAAAATAAAATTAGGGCTTGACCCTGTATCATGGGAATTTAATTCCTTCAGAACAAAAAAGAAACAGGGTTTAACCCTAATTAAAAAACCCAGTTCTGTTGAAACATCGGGAATTTAATTCCCTTAATCATAATTTAACAGAGGATGGAAGTTTAAACTTCTTAAAAACTTTTATTAGGGTTTAACCCTATTCAGCCCTTCACATATATGAGGAATTTAATTCCTACAGAAAATTCAGAGTTAAACTCTATTCCAGAATACAAAGTCTTCGAAAGGAAGTAGGAATTTAATTCCTCTGAAATTTACAGTTCGAGGAATTTAATTCCTGAAAAAAGATTAACAAAGCCTCTAAACAAAAATATATAGAGGCAGGGTCACGTGTCATCACGTGACCCCCCAAGAGATCTACAGAAAGTCCCTTTGAGGCCGCACCCCACGTGACCCACATGACCCTCGGCAGAAGCTCTAATACATAGGCATTTGAATGCCCATCACGTGATGGCACGTGATGCTCTGAAAGACACGATAATCTCAGAATAAATGAAGGGAGGGCGCTCTCACGTGCTGCCACGTGACCCCTCTTGTCTTAGTGTTTAACACTAAATTGAAACTCTCGAACTCAGTGTTAAAATACTGTTGGGCTTTAGTGTTCAACACTAATTGAAAAGCTTTATCTGCAGTGTTCAACACTGATTACCTTAGCGTTTAAACACTAATCTGAGATCTTCATTTGCAGTGTTCAACACTGATCTGTTTTTAGTGTTTAACACTAATTCGAAAAGCCTTGTTGCTGGTGTTTAACACCAATTATCTCTTAGTGTTAAACACTAACCTGTCAACCTCATTCCCAGTGTTCAACACTGATTGCTCTGTAGTGTTTAACACTAGGCTTTGGCCCAATTGGCCTAAATGGATAGAGGCAAAGCCTCTCCTGATTGGACTTAGCCCAAGATGGCCATAAGTCCTCAATTGGTGATTAACTGGTCCAATGGACTCATAACATAATTAATTCGTCTTGACCCCAAATTGGGCCAAGGACTATTTAATCCACTCCGGTTCTAGGGTACATCTCTTCACTCCTTTGATACTCGGCATTGTAATCCCTCAATGTCTTCAAAGAGGTGACGGGTCCCGACGACCACACATTGATATGGACTGTGGGGTCCTTAAACTCATGTCTAATGCAAATTCCTGGTTACGTGGAACGCGGATAATGTCACTCTTTGACCCCGTGGAAAACGTCCAGAGCGGAGCCTGGTCCTCGCCAAGCACGGCAGTGAACCCGTGTGAAGCATCCAGAGCACAGTGGACTGTGGGGTCCTTAAACCCATGGACTACGACGTCCTTAACCTTGACCGAGATGTCTTAAAACTAACAATGGACTGTGGGGTCCTTAAACCCATGGACTACGACGTCCTTAACCTTGACCGAGATGTCTTAAAACTAACAATGGACCGCAATGTCCTTAAACTACCCATGGACCGCAATGTCCTTAAACTACCCATGGACCGCAGTGTCCTTAAACTACCCATGGACCACTATGTCCCTAAACTGGAACAATAGAGCCCAAACGCTCTTTTGTCGGATCTAAACGGTCCCGTTTAAGTTGATCTTAGCCTCAAAGATGGCTAACGTATCCTTAAACCTTCAAACAGAGTGGACTATGAATCCTCCCAATTAACCCTGGCTCGAGGGTACATCTCCGAACTCCTCTGACATCCGTCGTTGTAATCCCTCAACGTCGTCAGAGAGGTGACGGGTCCCGACGGCCATACATTCATGGACCACTATGTCCCTAAACTGGAACATTAGAGTCCAAACGCTCTTTTGTCGGATCTAAACGATCCCGTTAAGTTGATCTTAGTCACAAAGTTAGACTAACGTACCCTTAACAAACGTTTGAGTTGATCTTAGCCTCAAGTATGGCTGACGTATCCTCAAACCAAACCCCCCCCCAAACCAAAATCTAAGATAATACGGATTTGGACTAGTCCACGCCCTACGGGCGACGACATAACTCAGTCTCCGTAAACAATCCACGGGCAACAAAATACAAAACAAACACCTACGACACGAAGTGACCATCTGGAGAAGGAGAAAGTTGTTACCGCAATGCGGTAGCGTAATTAACTGCAGGGGCTTGCGCCTGCAGGGAAGAGCGTCCCCACAATCAAAACCCCCTCAAACGAGGGGGAATCTGACGAAGTCTGCTACATCGGACGCATCCGTCTAAACCTTCGATACATGGTGCCATAAATCAACTTGGCATCTTCGGAGAGGTGGACGGATAGCACCAATTAGCATCTGCCCCGAATCTCAGGCAAGACGCGGTGTCGCGCCGTCTTTCGGAGGGGAACAGATTCTGGCACGCCCGGTGGGACCTTTTCCTCTTTCCACTCAACACTTCGTGTGTCGTGACTCGCGAACCAAACGCGGTTCGCTAATGGTTGCCCTTGGGTTTCAAGATACTAAGAATTGGCGTCTTGCTTATTGCAGAAAGCAAAGGATCGATGGCTTCTACTTCCGTGAAATTCTCCAACTGCTCAGACTGCAATTGCAACCAACGCTCTGCCTCGCCAGGAGGTATAGCCTACGGAACCCAAGCTGCTTCGCTATTCACAATGCCCGTGGAACAGGTCACTCGCGCCACCACAGGATTGTTCTTTGGGACCATGGTCCCGCCGACGAACTTCACCGCTCCAGTGCTGACAACGGAAGCTCTCAAGAAGTCGGTCTTTGATCGTCTTACCCCTGCCGCGGCTCCTCTCAACGAGTCGCCCAACGTCAACGCCTCGGTCTTCTCTAGATTGGGCCAGAAATCCTGCAAACCCATCATGGGGCCTACAATCTCAGAGAAGGCTGCTTCCAAGAAAGTGGCTGCTCCTGCTCCCGAAATCGTCAAGGCGGCTTCTCCGGCCAAAAGGTCGGTCTTTACAAGATTGACGGCTCCCGCTCCCGCTCCTACTGCCCAAAGGACATCGGTCTTTGACAGGCTAACACCAACAGCGACCCCCCACCCAGACAGGGGGCAAGACGAAACCATTCTTACCGCTGACCCTACACCGTCCGCTCGACACGCTCGACGTCGCCATTGGCGCCGAGTAAGGAAGGCTGGGGGCAACTCCCCCTCCGGGTTGACTCCATCAGCCCCGGTGGCAGAAGTTAATGCTGCTGTTCCAACTGGGAACAGTTTCGAAATGCTAAATAAGGTGCGAAGGAATTCGGCTACTGCAGTGCTGAAGAGGTCTCCTCCCCCATTAAAAAAGGTTGTGGAAATAAAACCCGAACAGCCCCGATCTCCTCAACGGCTGTCTTCCAAAATCTATAAGGTTTGGCGGCAGGCCCGAGACTCGATCATCGATCCAAACTTCTCCCGCCAGCACAAGAAGCTGAAAATCCAACCGGAAGCTGGTCACCAGGCTAAACCCCAAAAGGCTGTTGATCAACTTACTCATAAAAGAAGGAGGCCAGAAAAGACCCCACAGCATGCAACGACGGCTAAAAGCACTGAGCCCAGACGCCCTAAGTCTGGGGGCATGGTGGTGCACACCGTTTACATGGCCTCTGGAAAAGAGGAAAGCCGCACTTCTACGGGCCACCGACCGCTAACCCGATCCGTGACGAAAGCCCAGGAGCAGCAACAAAAGCTTCAAGAAATGATGAATGCTATGGCCGCGCTCACCGGGCCAAAAGAAAACCCAGAAACGTCCTCAGACGCACGCCGGGAGGAAGAAACCGACGCTGAATTCCTTCGCCGGACACTGGAGAAAAAGGACAAAGAGGCTGCTGAACAAGCGGCCAACATACAACGGATGGGCCTTCTCTTCCAAGATATGATAGGAATGATGATCCAGCAGGACTTACCCGCCGAGGATCCCCCAATCGTTCTTGAACACGACCGAGGAGAAACGTCAAATCCACCACCAGCCCTCTCAACGGCCAAGGAGGAGGCAATCTCTAAGGCTGACTTGGCTGACTACATAGCCCAGCAAATCCGGGTTCATCACGCTACTGAGGCAGCCGGTCAAGTCGTGAAAACGGGGCGGCCGTATCCGAGCTGGTACGACCAAATCAAATACCCGCAAGGCTATACGATACCAAAATTCCACGTGTATAAGGGGACCGGCAATCCCCATCAACATGTCGCCCAGTTTCGGGCCCTCTGCGGTAACACCGGCGGTGATGATAAATTGTTGCTCCGCCAGTTCGTGGGCAGCTTATCAGAAACAGCGTTCGAATGGTATTCGGAACTCCCGAACGATTCTATCAAAACGTTCGCTGAAATGGAGTTGCTGTTCACTCAGCGATTCGCAAGTGCCAGCGAACGCACTCCAATAACTGCACTGATTAACGCCAGGGTAAAACCGGGCGAAACCTGGGTCCAGTACGCTATACGCTGGCGGAACTTGTGGTCGAGATGTGAGCAACGCATTGAGGAAGCACCTGCGGTGGGCATGTTCGTGGGAACTCTAGACCCTCACGCAACTATCTCCCAGTTTATGATGTTCTTTAAGCCAACCACATTCCAGGCTTTGATCGACAAGTTGGCTCAGATGGACCAGATGGGTCATAGACCACCTGCCCCGAAGTCGGAACCTCGGAATGACAAGGGTAAAGGAAGAGCAAACTTTGTTGCGAATGCCCAACAGCAACCTAACGCCCCGAAACCGGCAGATCAACTGGAGGAAAGGCGTCGGTATTATAATGAGAAGATGAAGTGTCCCTACTCCTTCCCACGGGACAAGACGAAACGGCTATTCGAGCTGGCAATACGCAACAGGCTTATAAACCTGCCAAATCCAAGGCGACCGCCGCAACCCACCGAGGTGAATAACCCTAACTATTGCCCTTACCATCAAACGGTAGGCCATCCGATTGAAGATTGCTTCGTCTTCAAAGGATGGATTGAAGACCAGTACCTCCAGGGGAAGTTTGTACTGTCCGAAAAGTGGAAGGTGAACCCACCACAGCCGCATGCTCCTAGGAAAGCGGATACACCGGGGGCAACATGTTCTTTTATTGAAGAAGCTCCAT
This sequence comes from Agapanthus africanus, assembly GCA_030015575.1. NCBI lineage: Eukaryota > Viridiplantae > Streptophyta > Magnoliopsida > Asparagales > Amaryllidaceae > Agapanthus > Agapanthus africanus. The sequence goes on from CM057337.1 coordinate 911,615,867, forward strand.
GGGAGGTCGTGCTATCAACTAAAACCAAAAGAATGCTGAGAGACCTTCATGCGTGCCCTGCGATCGAATGGAAGGACCCTCTTGAACCTCAAATTATCGAAGGGATGCTAAGGCGCCGCCCGACTACAAAGACTCACGATAAGAGCCCAGATACTCACGCCCAATCGTCAAAATCTTCGAAGAAAAAGAAGAAGAAATCCAAGAAGTCCGTGAAGCCTGGAAAAGAGCACACGAACTTGCAGAAGAAAATCGACGCACTGGAAGAGTACAATCAAAAGGCATGAACTCCTGTCACACTGCAAGAGTTCCTCAACCACATCTTTCAAGAGGAAGATGATGGAGAAAGCTCGTCGGATGAATCCGAAGGATATGTGGCGAGTTGTAACGTAATCTCCCACTCGTTTACCGATGATGGAAAAACTCCTGGCATTAAGAAGCTGGAGGCAGAGCCTGCACCAGAACGTGCATGGCCAACAGATGAAATGATCGACGCTTTTCTAGACGAGATTCGTCTAAAATGTAAAGCGGACCAGGAGCGTGAGATGGCCACATCAGAAGGAGCCAAGTGCGAGCAACTGAAAGAAAGAGTTGAACTACCCCTGCCAGAGCGAAAGGCATCCGAAGTAGACAAGAAGATACTCAAGACGAGGAAAAGGTTTGCCAAAGCCATGTCAATGGGAATGAAGCTACCACCCTCGGAAGGAAACACACACGATGGGGTAGAGACGCACCCTGACTATTGCGCATATCATCGGAAAATATCACATCCCATGGAGGAGTGCGACGCCTTTAAGATATGGTGGCAAGGATATGTCGCTCGTCGGCAACATGTTAAGCGCATGAAACGCAAGAGCCGTCGGGAGCGAAGAAGTACTATCGATGGGCACGACAGAGCTACTGGCAACTGTTACATGGTAAACGCCAGGGGGTCACAAGTTCTCACCTTTGGGAGCGACTCTGATGAAGAAATCGCTCTGGGCCCTCTCTTCAAAGAATCCGTGTTGGGGAAAGAGGAGGAATCGGAGATCTGCGAGAACATTCAGCTGCGCAATCGCACACTCCCGGAAAAGAATCTCGGGCCCGGGAATAGAAAGGATAAGGGAAAGGAAAAGGTCACTGAAGATATCACTTTAGATGACCAAGTCATGAGAGAGCTGGCTGCCAAAGACCCGCCTAGGAAGGGTAAAGTGGACTACAACATCCTCGCGCACCTAAGGAAGCTACCTTCTCAGCTTAGCATTCTCGATGCCCTCCTATTATCAAAAGAAGCGCGAGACTCACTAATTAAGGCGTTACAAGAACCTGAGCAATTCCAAGCCTTCCTCGCCACTGAAAAGATGAAGGATGAACTGGAGGAAGTGCATACGGCCGACGTCACTTTCGGTGATGAAGACCTCCTTCTCGGGACGTGCGACCACAACCGTCCCCTATATGTCTCCGGATACTGCCATGATATCAAGATAGGCAAGATCCTGGTAGATAATGGATCCTCCGTCAACCTCCTTAATGTTCGGGTGTTGAAGGAAATCTGCATGAGTGTGCAACACCTCGCTCGTGACAAAATTACTATCTCCGGTTTCGATTCACAATCGTCACGGACTCTCGGATCTGTGATACTAACATTACGCTTTGGACTTCTCGTCACAGACATCAAATTCCATGTCATCGACGCCAAGACCTGCTACAACGCCTTGCTCGGCCGTCCTTGGTTACACGAGTACAATATCATCCCTTCTACACAACATCAGTGTATGAAGTACTTTAAGGATGGTTTCGAGTATACCGTAACGGGTGAGTTAAACCCATTTTCCGTGAACGAAGTCCGCAAGTACGAAGATGCGAAGTACTTTTTGCCAGATTTCGAGGATACAGAAAGGAGTCGCAATCCGGGGAACAAAACCGCCGCCACCATCCCCGTTTTCGGGAGCGATACCGAAGACGAGGAAGAGATAGTTTATGCAGGGCCATCTCAACGCAACAACTTGGGGACGCCCGCCCCCGTGTTGGTCTTCGGAAGTGATTCAGAAGATGAAGTTAATGATGTGTTCTCCAATCGGCTGTCAACACAAACACCCCCTGGCGATGACCATAGTTTGCAAATCACCATGGTACCGCGAGAACACTACAAGGATCTCGACACGCTTCAAGCTCACAGTGTGCAGGACCTGCAAACATTTTACATCCCTCCCAGGCGAAGGGGTGAGAAAGTGATCCTATTTTACCGATCCTCAGAGTCGAAAATAGAGAAAGAGATCTGGCATGGCGCAGATACTGCACTCGACAGGCTCCAACCCATCCGTCTGCCCAGATACTATACGGATGGATTAAAGAAGCTATTGAAGCGCCAAGGAGTACCTTTAGAACAGACCGTTCGGCAGGCGCGGTTCTACAACAAGATTTGGGATGTCCCCGGGACTCAACGCAAATTGCCCAACGGGAAAATTGAAGCACCGAGTCCGTCGTTTGAAGAACGAACGAACAAGCCTATCAAGAAAATGGGTCAGAGAGCTCAGGAAGACCACAACCGCGAGATGGCCATCTACAAGAAGGCCAGGACGCAACGTCTATCTCAACGTACCGAAAAAGACAAAGACGCATATCCTCATCAATCCGTTGTACGAAAGGCCCGACGCAGAGACGGAAATAAATCAAGAAGCGGCTCGGGTTTGCCCCTCGTGAAGAAGATGAGTCGAGCGTATTCCTTCCCCCGAGACAAGACGGAGAGGTTACTCAACCTCGCTATAAAACATCAAATGATCACGCTTCCAGAGTCTAGACGTCCTGAGCAAGCTAGCAAGGTCTCTCCTCCGAGTTATTGCTCTTATCACCAAGCCATAGGACATCCTACCGAGGACTGCTTCACCTTCAAGAACTGGGTCGAGGACCAGTACCGACGGGGCAGATTCGCTTTATCCGACGGCTGGAATGTGACGCCACCGCAAAAGCATGAGCCCAAGGCCGCAAAAGCAGAACCGGGTCCACCTCAGTCCAGGGAGCGGGTTCTCACTTGTTGTACGATTACGATATTAGGAGAAGAGCCCGAGAACGTAGATGACCTTCCTCGGTGCTTTGAGAACAGCAATGATGAGGTGATCTCAGAATTTCCGCCCGCTCCAAAAGAACTGGAAGATGGTATACATACTACTGCAGATAACCTCAAGAAGATTGAGTTGGGATCGGCAGACGACCCGCGACCGACATTTGTCAGCGAGCTATTATCCGAAGAAAAGGTGGCTGCGTTAAAGAACGTGCTTCTACGGCATAAAGATTGCTTCGCGTGGAACTACTCCGAGATGCCAGGATTGGATCCGGAGATTGCTGTGCATAGATTAGCAATATCCCCAGATATCAAGCCAGTCAAGCAGGCGCCAAGGAGGATGCGACTCGAGCTTGAAATGAGCATCAACGCCGAAGTCAAGAAGTTGATCGATTCTGGATTTATCCAAGAAGTCCAATATCCCGACTGGATTGCCAATATCGTCCCGGTAATGAAGAAGAATGGGACGGTACGCATATGCGTGGATTTCAGGGATCTCAATAAAGCCTGTCCAAAGGATGATTTCCCAGTACCGGTAACCGAGCTAATGATAGATAACACGTCAACTCACGAGGTTTTTTCCTTTATGGATGGTTCGTCAGGATACAATCAGATAAAGATGCATCCCGAAGACCAGAAGCATACCGCTTTCCGCACCCCTTTGGGTATATTTTGCTACAGGGTTATGCCCTTTGGTCTTAAGAACGCTGGCGCCACCTATCAAAGGGCCATGACAAAGATCTTCGACGATCTCATACACGACGTCGTCGAGTGCTATATCGATGACCTTGTAGTGAAGAGCATGTCATACGAAGATCATTTAAAGCATCTGGAGACTGTATTTCAACGCCTTCGGCAATATAATTTGAAAATGAATCCCCTCAAATGCGCGTTTGGAGTCTCCTCGGGCAATTTCCTAGGATTCATCGTTCGACACCGAGGTATTGAAATAGATCCGTCAAAGATTAAGGCGATCATGGAAATGCCTCCACCAAGAACCCTCAAGCAGTTGCGGTCTCTCCAAGGGAAGCTCGCATACATCCGGCGGTTTTCGCTAATCTTTCGGGCAAATGCCGTCCTTACGGCCACCTGATGAAAAAGGGAACTCCATTCGTTTGGGATCACAAATGTCAAGGTGCACTAGACGAGATCAAGCAGTACCTGCAGAACCCTCCGGTGTTGGCCGCGCCGGTCAAGGGAAAACCCCTCATTCTTTATACGACCGCCCTCGAAGGTTCCTTGGGCGCATTATGGGCACAAGAGAACGATCAGGGGAAAGAGAGAGCATTCTACTACTTAAGTCGAGTTCTACTGGGGGCAGAAAGCAACTATTCCCCCATTGAAAAGCACTGCTTGGCATTGATCTTCGCAATAACAAAGCTTAGACATTACGCATTAGCACATGAAGTTCGTCTTATTTCGAAGGTGGACCCTCTCAAATATTTGATGTCGAAAGCCATATTGACGGGACGACTCGCTAAGTGGGCCCTGCTCTTGATGGAGTTCTCGATAACGTATCAACCTCTCAAGGCAGTGAAAGGCCAGGCCATTGCCGACATCCTCGCCGAGCACCCGATACCGGCCAATTCTCCTCTGAACTGTGATTTGCCGGACGAGCATGCATTTGATGCGATTAGCGGCGGAAGCACCCGATGGGAACTCTATTTCGATGGAGCGTCCTCCATAAAGAAACAGAAACAAGGTATCCCAATGATCAAATCAGGGATAGGCCTCATCTTTGCAACTCCACAAGGAGGGATAATGCGCTTCGCCTTCTCCTTAACAGAGCCGAGGACAAACAATGAAGCCGAATACGAAGCCCTGATAGCAGGCCTCGAGATCTCCATCGACATGGGAATTGAAGACCTCCTCATATACGGGGATTCTCAGCTGGTCGTCAGTCAAGTAAATGGTGACTACCAAACGTGCAAGCCGGAATTGGTGAAGTACGGCGAAAGGGTGCAACAACTATTGACCCAAATTCCCTCCTATACTTTGGAGAACATACCGCGCGCGGAAAACAGCAAAGCAGACGCGTTGGCTAAACTTGCTAAAGAACTGGCTGACGAGAACCTCGATGACGTCAGAATCGTGGTACAAAGCCGTCGAGTGCTCGCCCCGGCAGAAATATCTCCGGAATCATGCGAAGAAAAGGGAACGACTGAGCAGACGATCCTACAAATAAAAGACCATGAGAAGGCCGAAGCCTGGAGGGAAGTCTTCATAGACTACTTTAAGTCCCACCGAATGCCCGAAGAAGCGTCCTCAAGACATCAGCTCATGAAACGAGCTCTATCCTTCGCTTTCGTCAACGACATTCTATACAAGAGATCGTTTGATTCTCTATGGCTCAGATGCTTAGGACCTGACGAAGCAGAAAGAGTCATTCAGGAAGTTCATGATGGACTTTGCGGTTCTCACCAAGCAGGCCCAAAGATGAAGTTAAAAATTAAACGGATGGGTTATTACTGGCCCACGATGATCCAGGACTGCCTCGAGTATGCGAAGCAATGCCACTCATGCCAGATCCATGGAGACTTCATCCACCAACATCCGAATCCACTGCACCCGACGCTGGCTAGTTGGCCATTCGAAATGTGGGGGACTGACATAGTCGGCCCCATTGAGCCAGCATCATCCCGGGGACACCGCTTTATCCTGGCGACAACTGATTACTTCTCCAAATGGGCAGAAGCAGTACCACTGAAGGAAGTGAAGACGGAGAATATCCTCCATTTCTTCAAGACGCACGTCATCTATCGGTTTGGGACCCCACGGCGGATTATCTCCGATAATGGGCCGGCCTACCGAAGCCATAAGATTAGCCGCTTCGCACAGCAGCACAATATAGACTGGAGATATTCTTCAGTTTACAATCCACGAGCTAACGGCCTGGCCGAGGCTTTCAATAAGACCTTGACGAAGATCATAAAAAAGACCGTTTCCAGGAATAAGAGAGACTGGCACGAAAAGCTGCAAGAAGCCCTTTGGGCTTATCGAACTACATTCAAGACGGCCACAAACACAACGCCGTACGCGTTGGTATTTGGGACAGAAGCAGTGCTCCCCCTCGAGATAGAGTTACCCTCTCTACGAGTAGCAGTCCACCACGAGCTGACGAACGAAGAAAATGCTCACCTTCGGCTTGAGGAGCTTGATGCCCTCGATGAAACCCGGCTCATAGCGCAACAACATCTAGAAGCCTACAAAGCAAAGATGACGCGCTCGTACGAAAGATTGACCAGGCCGAGGACATTCCGCCAAGGCGAACTCGTACTAGTGGTCAAAAGACCTATGATCCCCAATCGTGCCAAGCGAGGAAAATTTGAGCCAAACTATGAAGGCCCGTACATCATAGACAAGGTCTACCAGGGTGGAGCCTACCTACTCATGGACATGCACGGTGAAAGGCCTTTCAGGCCAATAAACGGCCGCTTCTTAAAGAAATACTACGCTTAATAAGCCACAGCCTAAGTCAATGATAGATGACGACGACTATGTCCGCTCACTATCTTTCTAAGCTCAGACTTTACAAGCAGCAGCCGGCCTTCCTATAACGACGGACCGAAACGTCCTTAAACTAACGGCGGACCGAAACGTCCTTAAACTATCGACGGACCGAAACGTCCCTAAACTACTACCGCAACGTCCTTAGGTTGACGAGATGGATAAATAAAAAAAAATAATAAGTAAAAAAAAAAACAAAAAAAAACGGTATGTCCATAAGCAAAGTGGGCACGGATGAAAACCCGAAAGGGCTCCGTGAGTAAAAACAGCAGGGCTGCCGGCAAGTGTTCGTGAAAACCCGAAAGGGCGCGACCTTGTAAAAAAGAAAAGTAAAAAAACAAAAAGAATAAAAAAAAACGGTATGTCTATAAGCAAAATGGGCACGGATGAAAACCCGAAAAGGGCTCCGTGAGTAAAAACAGCAGGACTACCGGCGAGTGTTTGTGAAAACCCGAAAGGGCGCAACCTCGTTAAAGGACACTTACAGAGTCCTCTCGACCTTGTAAGGAGAAACCACCTGCGTGAGATCCTTACGACTCACAAAGGAGCAACACACTTAGGGATCCTCACGATTCCTAAGGAGAAAATACACTTACGAGATCCTCACGACTCGTAAGGAGAATTCTCTTATGGGACCCTCACGGCTCATGAGATTTGAAAGTCTTAAGTTACAGAAACCTGAACCTGTTCTTAAGCAAATCCTCCACAACCTTCGATATTGCCCTACAAGAGGCTCAATACTGACCCTTGTATACAATCCACGGGCGCGAATAAACATTTCCCCAGCAAAGTCCAACCCTTGTAGGTCCCCTCGACCCATAAGGAGAAAACCCTCTTGTAGGATCCTTACGACTTACAGAGGAACATACACTTAGGAATCCTCACGATCCCTAAGGAGAAAATACACCTGCAAGATCCTCACGACTTGTAGGGAGAAATACCTTCGTGAGACCCTTACGGCTCGTGAAGTCAAAAGCCTTAGTCGACAGGACCCTAACCCTGTTTGCTAAGCCACCTTTGTTCAACATCGACAGAGGCAAATGATGATTCGCTCCTGGCAATATTCCAGTTGCAGCGATGCTGATGCCTAAACCGGTATCAAATCCCAAGTTCTTTCATGGCAAATGATGATTCGCACCTGGCAACATCCCAGTTGCAGCGATGCTGATGCCGAAATCGGTGTCCGAAATCCGAGCTTGCGGCGAAAAAGCTAGCAAGCCACACATGCCTACGAAATAGCCGAAATGATGGGGCAACTTGCAATAAAAAGCAGCAAGTAAAAATGTATGCATGAAAAATAGCCGAAATGATGGGGCAACTCGCAATAAAAAGCAGCGAGTAAAAATAAAACAAATAGCCGAAATGATTGGGCACCGCGAAAAATAGCCGAAATGATTGGGCAATCGCGACCTTCGCGATATAAAAAGCTGAAATGATAGAGCATCGCGGAAAGAATAAAAAAAAATGACGAAAGAATGAAATCTTTGCCCTACAGGTGATACTACAACAATCCCTGTATACAATCCAGGGGCGCAAACAAAGAAGGAGTCGTACTCCTCCCCCAGGTTTCATCATGAGAGGAAGCCAAATCTCGACGGTTCACAAATAACCTGGAGATCATCTCGACGCAGCAGACACAACTTCAAGCTAAGCGGAACAGCAGCAACGCCCAGTTCCATGGCTCGGTGGTACACATATCGCCAACAGTCAAACCTCCATTCCGTGAAATGCGGATACAATCGATAAAATTCCCGGCCACGTGGAACGCGGATAATGTCACTCTTTGACCCCGTGGAAAATGTCCAGAGCGGATCCTGGTCCTCGCAGAGCATGGCAGTGAACCCGTGCAAAGCATCCAGAGTGGAGCCTAGTCCTTGCCTAACGCGGCAGTGAACCCGTGTGAAGCGTCTAGTGCAAAATTCCTGGTCACGTGGAACACGGATAATGTCACTCTTTGACCCCGTGGAAAACGTCCAGAGCGGATCCTGGTCCTCGCAGAGCATGGCAGTGAACCCGTGCGAAGCATCCAGAGCGGAGCCTAGTCCTCGCCTAACGCGGCAGTGAACCCGTGTGAAGCATCTAGTGCAAAATTCCTGGTCACGTGGAACGCGGATAATGTCATTCCTTGACCCCATGGAAAACGTCCAGAGCGGATCCTGGTCCTCGCAGAGCATGGCAGTGAACCCGTGCGAAGCATCCAGAGCGGAGCCTAGTCCTCGCCTAACGCGGCAGTGAACCCGTGTGAAGCATCTAGTGCAAAATTCCTGGTCACGTGGAACGCGGATAATGTCACTCTTTGACCCCGTGGAAAACGTCCAGAGCGGATCCTGGTCCTCGCAGAGCATGGCAGCGAACCCGTGCGAAGCATCCAGAGCGGAGCCTAGTCCTCGCCTAACGCGGCAATGAACCCGTGTGAAGCATCTAGTGCAAAATTCCTGGTCACGTGGAACGCGGATAATGTCACTCTTCGACCCCGTGGAAAACGTCCAGAGCGGATCCTGGTCCTCGCAGAGCATGGTAGTGAACCCGTGCGAAGCATCCAGAGCGGAGCCTAGTCCTCGCCTAACGCGGCAGTGAACCCATGTGAAGCATCTAGTGCAAAATTCCTGGTTACGTGGAACGCGGATGATGTCACTCTTTGACCCCGTGGAAAACGTCCAGAGCGGAGCCTGGTCCTCGCCGAGCACGGCAGTGAACCCGTGTAAAGCATCCAGAGCAAATACCGGACTGTGGAGTCCTTAAAATCCACGGACTATGACGTCCTTAACCTCGACCGTGATGTCTTAAAACTAACGATCAACCACCCCGATTCCCTACAGATTTTGCCTTGGTTTAAGGGTACATCTCTTCACTCCTTTGATGCCTGGCGTTGTAATTCCTCAACGTCTTCAAAGAGGTGACGGGTCCCTGCAACCAAACACCGGACTGTGGAGTCCCTAAATCCACGGACTATGAGGTCCTTAACCTTGACCGTGACGTCTTTAAACTACGATACCTTGAGAGATCCCTGACTCCGTGAAACACGGACAAGGGTGACCGCATCCAACACTTACAAGTCCCCATGACCTGTAAGGAAGAAAGACTCTCTTGTGAGATCCTTACGACTCTCAAGGGAAAACCCGCTTAAGGATCCTCACGATCTTTAAGAAGAACTTACACCTATGGGATCCTCTCGACCTGTAGGGAGAAAAACTCTTTATGAGACCCTCGTGGCTCGTAAAAAGCAAAAGTCTTAGGGAGCAGATTTTAACCCTGAGTCCCGAGCCACTGCTGTCCTGCAAGGAGATCAAGATAGAATATCCACAGAATACATTCAATGAAAAGGAGACACACCATTTAGAAAAAAAAATGTATCTTTTGTTCATAAACCAAAATGAGTACAAAGTACAATTTATGAAAGAAACAAAAAGAAAATACTCTCATCCATGAATATGTACAAAAAGGAAGGAAAAGATACAAATGTCTCAAGCCGGCGGGCGATTCAGCAGTTGGTCAGCTCATCCTGCTTTTGCTGAGCCACGGCTTCATGACGCAAAATCTCCAGAAGACGAGCCTCCGCTTGAGCTTGCTGAGCCTGATACGAAGCGAGCCGGGCTTCAAGCTCTTTCTCAGTGGCCTTATGAGCCTCAACTCTCTCACGAGTGAACGTGACAGCTTTGTCTCGAGCCACCACTTATTTGATGAACTCCTGAAGCAACCGTCAGAGTTCATACACTTGGTTGGCCCTGGTAATAAGGGTAGCGCGAAGCTCGCTCAGCGCCTTGGAAGCTAGCTCCCTCTCCGAAAATTTATGGCCGAGCCTTTTTCTCGCATAACGATATGTTCGCTACGTGGCCACATAAGCTCGCTTTCGTGACCGCGGCCTTGCAAACATGACATTTACAAGACCGTATAAATGGGCTTCCAGCCGACGGGAATAGTCGATCTAAAACGCGCTCATGTCACCTGATGTGAAAGGCAACAAGAAGGATTTCCGACATATTTCAAGCATGCGTTCGCAATCATATGAGTATTCAAAAAAAAATATAGCAACAGCATTTGCAATTGCATGAACATTCATAATGCCAAAAAAAAGAAGGGGTCTGATGTGCAGGAAAGTGATGATAGCATTTGCAATTAAAGAAAGTTCTCACGAGAAGAATCCAAAGTTTATTTATGCAAGCGGAAACATACATACTAATACCAAGCCTACATCGAAGTTCTGCATAAAGCGTAAAAAGGAGAGACTAATTAAAAAAAAGAAAAAAATGGTCTACGCTAACGAAAAAGGTCACCAAACATGGGATCAACGGCACAGGAGTTAACGAAGCAAAGGACAAAATTCTCCATCTCTCTCTCTGCTTTCTCCAGCACATCAAAGCGACGGTTCTCACGAGGAGTCGCTCCCCATCGATTGGCGCCGTGTTCGTCCGCGAAAGCAAACATAATAGCTCGTCGGGCCTTGATCTGGCCCAGCAGATGAATCGAGCAATCCTTCAAGGCCTGAGTAATCAGGCACACTTCGTGAAAGCCCTCGAGCTTCTCTTCCGCCGCATCAAGCATCGCCAGGGTCATCTCTGCTGGGTGAGGAGGGATGTCGGCAAGCACGGCCGCGAGAATCATCTGGAGCCAGAGGGAACCCATCGGGAGGAGAGACCCTCTACGGATCGAGAGCTCGTGCATGTTTGAGTCACATTCGTTGTCAGAAAGGAGGGGGTCCACCAACCGAGCAGCAAAGCGGGGGATCATCTCCTCAAGAGGAACTTCCCACGGCTGTCGACGAGCATGAGGGCGATTACAAGCCATGGCACTCGTTTCTCCCTCAAGAAAAAAAATATATATATATGATATGAATCTCTCTGTGAAAGGAAAAGAAGGCTATAGCCTCATATATAATGAAGTGCATTAAGTGCTGTGCGCGGAAGATCTTGCATGGTGAAATTATTTCCAAGGCCTAAAAAAGGAAAGGCACCGAAAATCAAGGAGATGGAACTATTTCCAAGGCCCTTTTTCTGCACCTAACATTGTGCACTGAAAATATGGCATGAGGAAAATCTTGTGAACAGCCACATCAAGGGATCCCACGTGTAGAACACGTGAGGCCTAAACCTGATGTTCAGTTAAAAGGAAAATATGGAGTGATACCCTGCATGTTAAAAAGCACAAACAACAATAGTAGCAAAATAATAAAATCTCAGAGAAAAAGCGTGCAAACATACAAGGACACAACAAAACTTATCATCCAGACTTCAAGAAGGCGATACAAAATAAAAAGAAAAACTTTTACAATGGTAAGGCTTCAGACGCGGGGCATGGGTTGAGAAACTCGAAATTAACTTTATTCAAGATCTTCCAAGCATTTCGAACCTCCCGAGTATGCTTTCTCTCACGGTCACAAGCATCGGGGTCCCCGCGGATGTCCTCTACCCTCCGGTAGGCGCCCAATATGGCTGATTGCTGAAAAATCTGATGAAGGAGATCGATGAGATTATCCCGCCTTCTCTTTGAGATCAAGCCCATAAGGTACACCGAATGCACCTTATCCTCGGCAGTGTCCAAGGCCCCGAGCGGTATGCCGGCGCAAAAGAGAGGAAGTGCCTCCCGGATCGCCAGCACGATCAGCCTCAGAAGAGAAGAGCGACGGGGGAGTAGCCTATGGTTGTACTCGTCGAAGCGGCTCATGATCTCGGCACACTGAGCATCAGTGAACTCCTGGTTCTGACTGCGGCCCAGCGCACGAATATTCCCATAGGAAATGATCTCGTCAAGACTATACAGATGGGCATCCATGGTACCTAAAATAAAAGTCATGAGATTCATTACAAAGCCCCCATTGCATTAATTGCAGGAAGAACAACCTCGGGCCAAGAGACCCCAGGAAGCCTCTGTGTGAAGAAATCGAGTTCTTCGTTGGAATTAAATTCCTTATTGAGAAAAGGGAATTAAATTCCCAGAAGCATTTTGGATGGAATTAAATTCCATGGATTTGAACCGCCATCATCATCTCCCCAAAGATCATCTAAACCCTAAGAGATCTACAGTTGAAAGATTAAACAGTTTCATGTTCTTATGGAAAATATGAAGAAAAAATGGTAAAAACCCTTGTTTTGGATTTAAAATCCAGAGAAATGTGAAGGTCCATCGTTGTCCAAGAACATTACCTGAGGAAAAAGGATTCCTTTTGAACAGAGTTAAACTCTGAAGATTGTTTCAAGACAGAGAACTAAGCTCTGAAAGCGAGAATTAAATTCTCAAAGAAGAAGTTCTCAGAAGAAGAAGATGGGCAAAGTGAAGGCTCCTACGAAGAGACAGAGGTATTTATAGAAGGCAATGGAAACGTTTCATTTCCCCAGATCCCTAGAGGAATCCAACGGTCACAAGAGGTGACAGCGTTGCACTCACATGCTGACACGTGAGAACAACGCTGTGGGGGCATTTGTTTCCTGATTTAAAATCAGGAAAGCTTCTGTGAAAAGCTTCAGAAGAGGGTCACGTGCTTACACGTGACTAGCGGTCACGTGTTGGCACGTGACACCTAAAAGCATCATCAAGTCAAGTTCAGTTTCCTGACTACGCTGAAGAAAATGGGCTTCACAAAGAGTCACGTGTTCCCACGTGACCAGGGTCACGTGGCGACACGTGACATTTAAATGCAAGCGTCAAAGGCACACAAGTTCCCTGATCAAGTCAAGGAAAAGGCTTCAGAAGAGGTCACGTGCTTCCACGTGACCAGGGTCACGTGTTGACACGTGACGTTCAAGGCAGCAGACTCGTTCTCCAAATGAACCAAGGAAAGAGAGTTCAAACAAGGGTCACGTGCTCACACGTGACCGGGAGTCACGTGGTGGCACGTGACGTTTAAGCAACGATCAGAAGACAGAGCGCAAAAGAAAGGAAAAGGCTCATTCCAAAGGGGGTCACGTGCCCACACGTGACCATGAGTCACGTGGTCACACGTGACCGGCTTTCAAAGCCCATTTTGTCAAACAGAATTAAATTCTGAAGGAGAATCAAATCTTTCCAAAGGAAAGCGGCTATCTGGAACCGATCAAATTAAAGATTCAGAGGTGATGAAATATCATCTATCTATGGGAAAATCTCGGGTTTGGAAAGATTTCCCTTTTAAATCTAACCGAAATAATAAAGGGGAACCCCTGGATTTGAAATCCAATGGTGAATAAAATTCACCTAATAATCCAAAGGTCCAAAACAAATGATGGGTGCAAATCAAATCTCTTAATGAAGATTCGTCAAAAACTGATTGATTCGGCTGCTTCTCCTATAAATAGGAGCCAAGAGACACAGAGAAGAGAGATACATACGCAGAGAAGAAAAAAAAAGGAGAAGAGCTTTGATACTTTGAAAAGACTCGGATCTTCTGCAAAAAACCCTAGGTAAGAAAGGGAAGGCCTTTTGAAAGAAAGAGAATTTAATTCTCAACAGAGTTTAACTCTGATAATGTAAAAACAGAAGAATATATTTCTTCTCTCTTTGATAGAGGATCTGCAAAGTGCACATCTCCCCTTAAGGTTGAGAATTTAATTCTCAATGGGTCGAGATCCTGCCATGCAGATCCAAAACATAGAGAGGGAATGCAAGCATGAGAATTTAATTCTCACAGAACTATAGGAATTTAATTCCTTTAAAATAAAATTAGGGCTTGACCCTGTATCATGGGAATTTAATTCCTTCAGAACAAAAAAGAAACAGGGTTTAACCCTAATTAAAAAACCCAGTTCTGTTGAAACATCGGGAATTTAATTCCCTTAATCATAATTTAACAGAGGATGGAAGTTTAAACTCCTTAAAAACTTTTATTAGGGTTTAACCCTATTCAGCCCTTCACATATATGAGGAATTTAATTCCTACAGAAAATTCAGAGTTAAACTCTATTCCAGAATACAAAGTCTTCGAAAGGAAGTAGGAATTTAATTCCTCTGAAATTTACAGTTCGAGGAATTTAATTCCTGAAAAAAGATTAACAAAGCCTCTAAACAAAAATATATAGAGGCAGGGTCACGTGTCATCACGTGACCCCCCAAGAGATCTACAGAAAGTCCCTTTGAGGCCGCACCCCACGTGACCCACGTGACCCTCGGCAGAAGCTCTAATACATAGGCATTTGAATGCCCATCACGTGATGGCACGTGATGCTCTGAAAGACACGATAATCTCAGAATAAATGAAGGGAGGGCGCTCTCACGTGCTGCCACGTGACCCCTCTTGTCTTAGTGTTTAACACTAAATTGAAACTCTCGAACTCAGTGTTAAAATACTGTTGGGCTTTAGTGTTCAACACTAATTGAAAAGCTTTATCTGCAGTGTTCAACACTGATTACCTTAGCGTTTAAACACTAATCTGAGATCTTCATTTGCAGTGTTCAACACTGATCTGTTTTTAGTGTTTAACACTAATTCGAAAAGCCTTGTTGCTGGTGTTTAACACCAATTATCTCTTAGTGTTAAACACTAACCTGTCAACCTCATTCCCAGTGTTCAACACTGATTGCTCTGTAGTGTTTAACACTAGGCTTTGGCCCAATTGGCCTAAATGGATAGAGGCAAAGCCTCTCCTGATTGGACTTAGCCCAAGATGGCCATAAGTCCTCAATTGGTGATTAACTGGTCCAATGGACTCATAACATAATTAATTCGTCTTGACCCCAAATTGGGCCAAGGACTATTTAATCCACTCCGGTTCTAGGGTACATCTCTTCACTCCTTTGATACTCGGCATTGTAATCCCTCAATGTCTTCAAAGAGGTGACGGGTCCCGACGACCACACATTGATATGGACTGTGGGGTCCTTAAACTCATGTCTAATGCAAATTCCTGGTTACGTGGAACGCGGATAATGTCACTCTTTGACCCCGTGGAAAACGTCCAGAGCGGAGCCTGGTCCTCGCCAAGCACGGCAGTGAACCCGTGTGAAGCATCCAGAGCACAGTGGACTGTGGGGTCCTTAAACCCATGGACTACGACGTCCTTAACCTTGACCGAGATGTCTTAAAACTAACAATGGACTGTGGGGTCCTTAAACCCATGGACTACGACGTCCTTAACCTTGACCGAGATGTCTTAAAACTAACAATGGACCGCAATGTCCTTAAACTACCCATGGACCGCAATGTCCTTAAACTACCCATGGACCGCAGTGTCCTTAAACTACCCATGGACCACTATGTCCCTAAACTGGAACAATAGAGCCCAAACGCTCTTTTGTCGGATCTAAACGGTCCCGTTTAAGTTGATCTTAGCCTCAAAGATGGCTAACGTATCCTTAAACCTTCAAACAGAGTGGACTATGAATCCTCCCAATTAACCCTGGCTCGAGGGTACATCTCCGAACTCCTCTGACATCCGTCATTGTAATCCCTCAACGTCGTCAGAGAGGTGACGGGTCCCGACGGCCATACATTCATGGACCACTATGTCCCTAAACTGGAACATTAGAGTCCAAACGCTCTTTTGTCGGATCTAAACGATCCCGTTAAGTTGATCTTAGTCACAAAGTTAGACTAACGTACCCTTAACAAACGTTTGAGTTGATCTTAGCCTCAAGTATGGCTGACGTATCCTCAAACCAAACCCCCCCCCCAAACCAAAATCTAAGATAATACGGATTTGGACTAGTCCACGCCCTACGGGCGACGACATAACTCAGTCTCCGTAAACAATCCACGGGCAACAAAATACAAAACAAACACCTACGACACGAAGTGACCATCTGGAGAAGGAGAAAGTTGTTACCGCAATGCGGTAGCGTAATTAACTGCAGGGGCTTGCGCCTGCAGGGAAGAGCGTCCCCACAATCAAAACCCCCTCAAACGAGGGGGAATCTGACGAAGTCTGCTACATCGGACGCATCCGTCTAAACCTTCGATACATGGTGCCATAAATCAACTTGGCATCTTCGGAGAGGTGGACGGATAGCACCAATTAGCATCTGCCCCGAATCTCAGGCAAGACGCGGTGTCGCGCCGTCTTTCGGAGGGGAACAGATTCTGGCACGCCCGGTGGGACCTTTTCCTCTTTCCACTCCACACTTCGTGTGTCGTGACTCGCGAACCAAACGCGGTTCGCTAATGGTTGCCCTTGGGTTTCAAGATACTAAGAATTGGCGTCTTGCTTATTGCAGAAAGCAAAGGATCGATGGCTTCTACTTCCGTGAAATTCTCCAACTGCTCAGACTGCAATTGCAACCAACGCTCTGCCTCGCCAGGAGGTATAGCCTACGGAACCCAAGCTGCTTCGCTATTCACAATGCCCGTGGAACAGGTCACTCGCGCCACCACAGGATTGTTCTTTGGGACCATGGTCCCGCCGACGAACTTCACCGCTCCAGTGCTGACAACGGAAGCTCTCAAGAAGTCGGTCTTTGATCGTCTTACCCCTGCCGCGGCTCCTCTCAACGAGTCGCCCAACGTCAACGCCTCGGTCTTCTCTAGATTGGGCCAGAAATCCTGCAAACCCATCATGGGGCCTACAATCTCAGAGAAGGCTGCTTCCAAGAAAGTGGCTGCTCCTGCTCCCGAAATCGTCAAGGCGGCTTCTCCGGCCAAAAGGTCGGTCTTTACAAGATTGACGGCTCCCGCTCCCGCTCCTACTGCCCAAAGGACGTCGGTCTTTGACAGGCTAACACCAACAGCGACCCCCCACCCAGACAGGGGGCAAGACGAAACCATTCTTACCGCTGACCCTACACCGTCCGCTCGACACGCTCGACGTCGCCATTGGCGCCGAGTAAGGAAGGCTGGGGGCAACTCCCCCTCCGGGTTGACTCCATCAGCCCCGGTGGCAGAAGTTAATGCTGCTGTTCCAACTAGGAACAGCTTCGAAATGCTAAATAAGGTGCAAAGGAATTCGGCTACTGCAGTGCTGAAGAGGTCTCCTCCCCCATTAAAAAAGGTTGTGGAAATAAAACCCGAACAGCCCCGATCTCCTCAACGGCTGTCTTCCAAAATCTATAAGGTTTGGCGGCAGGCCCGAGACTCGATCATCGATCCAAACTTCTCCCGCCAGCACAAGAAGCTGAAAATCCAACCGGAAGCTGGTCACCAGGCTAAACCCCAAAAGGCTGTTGATCAACTTACTCATAAAAGAAGGAGGCCAGAGAAGACCCCACAGCATGCAACGACGGCTAAAAGCACTGAGCCCAGACGCCCTAAGTCTAGGGGCATGGTGGTGCACACCGTTTACATGGCCTCTGGAAAAGAGGAAAGCCGCACTTCTACGGGCCACCGACCGCTAACCCGATCCGTGACGAAAGCCCAGGAGCAGCAACAAAAGCTTCAAGAAATGATGAATGCTATGGCCGCGCTCACCGGGCCAAAAGAAAACCCAGAAACGTCCTCAGACGCACGCCGGGAGGAAGAAACCGACGCTGAATTCCTTCGCCGGACACTGGAGAAAAAGGACAAAGAGGCTGCTGAACAAGCGGCCAACATACAACGGATGGGCCTTCTCTTCCAAGATATGATAGGAATGATGATCCAGCAGGACTTACCCGCCGAGGATCCCCCAATCGTTCTTGAAGACGACCGAGGAGAAACGTCAAATCCACCACCAGCCCTCTCAACGGCCAAGGAGGAGGCAATCTCTAAGGCTGACTTGGCTGACTACATAGCCCAGCAAATCCGGGTTCATCACGCTACTGAGGCAGCCGGTCAAGTCGTGAAAACGGGGCGGCCGTATCCGAGCTGGTACGACCAAATCAAATACCCGCAAGGCTATACGATACCAAAATTCCACGTGTATAAGGGGACCGGCAATCCCCATCAACATGTCGCCCAGTTTCGGGCCCTCTGCGGTAACACCGGCGGTGATGATAAATTGTTGCTCCGCCAGTTCGTGGGCAGCTTATCAGAAACAGCGTTCGAATGGTATTCGGAACTCCCGAACGATTCTATCAAAACGTTCGCTGAAATGGAGTTGCTGTTCACTCAGCGATTCGCAAGTGCCAGCGAACGCACTCCAATAACTGCACTGATTAACGCCAGGGTAAAACCGGGCGAAACCTGGGTCCAGTACGCTATACGCTGGCGGAACTTGTGGTCGAGATGTGAGCAACGCATTGAGGAAGCACCTGCGGTGGGCATGTTCGTGGGAACTCTAGACCCTCACGCAACTATCTCCCAGTTTATGATGTTCTTTAAGCCAACCACATTCCAGGCTTTGATCGACAAGTTGGCTCAGATGGACCAGATGGGTCATAGACCACCTGCCCCGAAGTCGGAACCTCGGAATGACAAGGGTAAAGGAAGATCAAACTTTGTTGCGAATGCCCAACAGCAACCTAACGCCCCGAAACCGGCAGATCAACTGGAGGAAAGGCGTCGGTATTATAATGAGAAGATGAAGTGTCCCTACTCCTTCCCACGGGACAAGACGAAACGGCTATTCAAGCTGGCAATACGCAACAGGCTTATAAACCTGCCAAATCCAAGGCGACCGCCGCAACCCACCGAGGTGAATAACCCTAACTATTGCCCTTACCATCAAACGGTAGGCCATCCGATTGAAGATTGCTTCGTCTTCAAAGGATGGATTGAAGACCAGTACCTCCAGGGGAAGTTTGTACTGTCCGAAAAGTGGAAGGTGAACCCACCACAGCCGCATGCTCCTAGGAAAGCGGATACACCGGGGGCAACATGTTCTTTTATTGAAGAAGCTCCATGGGAGGTCGTGCTATCAACTAAAACCAAAAGAATGCTGAGAGACCTTCATGCGTGCCCTGCGATCGAATGGAAGGACCCTCTTGAACCTCAAATTATCGAAGGGATGCTAAGGCGCCGCCCGACTACAAAGACTCACGATAAGAGCCCAGATACTCACACCCAATCATCAAAATCTTCGAAGAAAAAGAAGAAGAAATCCAAGAAGTCCGTGAAGCCTGGAAAAGAGCACACGAACTTGCAGAAGCAAATCGACGCACTGGAAGAGTACAATCAAAAGGCACGAACTCCTGTCACACTGCAAGAGTTCCTCAACCACATCTTTCAAGAGGAAGATGATGGAGAAAGCTCGTCGGATGAATCCGAAGGATATGTGGCGAGTTGTAACGTAATCTCCCACTCGTTTACCGATGATGGGAAAACTCCTGGCATTAAGAAGCTGGAGGCAGAGCCTGCACCAGAACGTGCATGGCCAACAGATGAAATGATCGACGCTTTTCTAGACGAGATTCGTCTAAAATGTAAAGCGGACCAGGAGCGTGAGATGGCCACATCAGAAGGAGCCAAGTGCGAGCAACTGAAAGAAAGAGTTGAACTACCCCTGCCAGAGCGAAAGGCATCCGAAGTAGACAAGAAGATACTCAAGACGAGGAAAAGGTTTGCCAAAGCCATGTCAATGGGAATGAAGCTACCACCCTCGGAAGGAAACACACACGATGGGGTAGAGACGCACCCTGACTATTGCGCATATCATCGGAAAATATCACATCCCATGGAGGAGTGCGACGCCTTTAAGATATGGTGGCAAGGATATGTCGCTCGTCGGCAACATGTTAAGCGCATGAAACGCAAGAGCCGTCGGGAGCGAAGAAGTACTATCGATGGGCACGACAGAGCTACTGGCAACTGTTACATGGTAAACGCCAGGGGGTCACAAGTTCTCACCTTTGGGAGCGACTCTGATGAAGAAATCGCTCTGGGCCCTCTCTTCAAAGAATCCGTGTTGGGGAAAGAGGAGGAATCGGAGATCTGCGAGAACATTCAGCTGCGCAATCGCACACTCCCGGAAAAGAATCTCGGGCCCGGGAATAGAAAGGATAAGGGAAAGGAAAAGGTCACTGAAGATATCACTTTAGATGACCAAGTCATGAGAGAGCTGGCTGCCAAAGACCCGCCTAGGAAGGGTAAAGTGGACTACAACATCCTCGCGCACCTAAGGAAGCTACCTTCTCAGCTTAGCATTCTCGATGCCCTCCTATTATCAAAAGAAGCGCGAGACTCACTAATTAAGGCGTTACAAGAACCTGAGCAATTCCAAGCCTTCCTCGCCACTGAAAAGATGAAGGATGAACTGGAGGAAGTGCATACGGCCGACGTCACTTTCGGTGATGAAGACCTCCTTCTCGGGACGTGCGACCACAACCGTCCCCTATATGTCTCCGGATACTGCCATGATATCAAGATAGGCAAGATCCTGGTAGATAATGGATCCTCCGTCAACCTCCTTAATGTTCGGGTGTTGAAGGAAATCTGCATGAGTGTGCAACACCTCGCTCGTGACAAAATTACTATCTCCGGTTTCGATTCACAATCGTCACGGACTCTCGGATCTGTGATACTAACATTACGCTTTGGACTTCTCGTCACAGACATCAAATTCCATGTCATCGACGCCAAGACCTGCTACAACGCCTTGCTCGGCCGTCCTTGGTTACACGAGTACAATATCATCCCTTCTACACAACATCAGTGTATGAAGTACTTTAAGGATGGTTTCGAGTATACCGTAACGGGTGAGTTAAACCCATTTTCCGTGAACGAAGTCCGCAAGTACGAAGATGCGAAGTACTTTTTGCCAGATTTCGAGGATACAGAAAGGAGTCGCAATCCGGGGAACAAAACCGCCGCCACCATCCCCGTTTTCGGGAGCGATACCGAAGACGAGGAAGAGATAGTTTATGCAGGGCCATCTCAACGCAACAACTTGGGGACGCCCGCCCCCGTGTTGGTCTTCGGAAGTGATTCAGAAGATGAAGTTAATGATGTGTTCTCCAATCGGCTGTCAACACAAACACCCCCTGGCGATGACCATAGTTTGCAAATCACCATGGTACCGCGAGAACACTACAAGGATCTCGACACGCTTCAAGCTCACAGTGTGCAGGACCTGCAAACATTTTACATCCCTCCCAGGCGAAGGGGTGAGAAAGTGATCCTATTTTACCGATCCTCAGAGTCGAAAATAGAGAAAGAGATCTGGCATGGCGCAGATACTGCACTCGACAGGCTCCAACCCATCCGTCTGCCCAGATACTATACGGATGGATTAAAGAAGCTATTGAAGCGCCAAGGAGTACCTTTAGAACAGACCGTTCGGCAGGCGCGGTTCTACAACAAGATTTGGGATGTCCCCGGGACTCAACGCAAATTGCCCAACGGGAAAATTGAAGCACCGAGTCCGTCGTTTGAAGAACGAACGAACAAGCCTATCAAGAAAATGGGTCAGAGAGCTCAGGAAGACCACAACCGCGAGATGGCCATCTACAAGAAGGCCAGGACGCAACGTCTATCTCAACGTACCGAAAAAGACAAAGACGCATATCCTCATCAATCCGTTGTACGAAAGGCCCGACGCAGAGACGGAAATAAATCAAGAAGCGGCTCGGGTTTGCCCCTCGTGAAGAAGATGAGTCGAGCGTATTCCTTCCCCCGAGACAAGACGGAGAGGTTACTCAACCTCGCTATAAAACATCAAATGATCACGCTTCCAGAGTCTAGACGTCCTGAGCAAGCTAGCAAGGTCTCTCCTCCGAGTTATTGCTCTTATCACCAAGCCATAGGACATCCTACCGAGGACTGCTTCACCTTCAAGAACTGGGTCGAGGACCAGTACCGACGGGGCAGATTCGCTTTATCCGACGGCTGGAATGTGACGCCACCGCAAAAGCATGAGCCCAAGGCCGCAAAAGCAGAACCGGGTCCACCTCAGTCCAGGGAGCGGGTTCTCACTTGTTGTACGATTACGATATTAGGAGAAGAGCCCGAGAACGTAGATGACCTTCCTCGGTGCTTTGAGAACAGCAATGATGAGGTGATCTCAGAATTTCCGCCCGCTCCAAAAGAACTGGAAGATGGTATACATACTACTGCAGATAACCTCAAGAAGATTGAGTTGGGATCGGCAGACGACCCGCGACCGACATTTGTCAGCGAGCTATTATCCGAAGAAAAGGTGGCTGCGTTAAAGAACGTGCTTCTACGGCATAAAGATTGCTTCGCGTGGAACTACTCCGAGATGCCAGGATTGGATCCGGAGATTGCTGTGCATAGATTAGCAATATCCCCAGATATCAAGCCAGTCAAGCAGGCGCCAAGGAGGATGCGACTCGAGCTTGAAATGAGCATCAACGCCGAAGTCAAGAAGTTGATCGATTCTGGATTTATCCAAGAAGTCCAATATCCCGACTGGATTGCCAATATCGTCCCGGTAATGAAGAAGAATGGGACGGTACGCATATGCGTGGATTTCAGGGATCTCAATAAAGCCTGTCCAAAGGATGATTTCCCAGTACCGGTAACCGAGCTAATGATAGATAACACGTCAACTCACGAGGTTTTTTCCTTTATGGATGGTTCGTCAGGATACAATCAGATAAAGATGCATCCCGAAGACCAGAAGCATACCGCTTTCCGCACCCCTTTGGGTATATTTTGCTACAGGGTTATGCCCTTTGGTCTTAAGAACGCTGGCGCCACCTATCAAAGGGCCATGACAAAGATCTTCGACGATCTCATACACGACGTCGTCGAGTGCTATATCGATGACCTTGTAGTGAAGAGCATGTCATACGAAGATCATTTAAAGCATCTGGAGACTGTATTTCAACGCCTTCGGCAATATAATTTGAAAATGAATCCCCTCAAATGCGCGTTTGGAGTCTCCTCGGGCAATTTCCTAGGATTCATCGTTCGACACCGAGGTATTGAAATAGATCCGTCAAAGATTAAGGCGATCATGGAAATGCCTCCACCAAGAACCCTCAAGCAGTTGCGGTCTCTCCAAGGGAAGCTCGCATACATCCGGCGGTTTTCGCTAATCTTTCGGGCAAATGCCGTCCTTACGGCCACCTGATGAAAAAGGGAACTCCATTCGTTTGGGATCACAAATGTCAAGGTGCACTAGACGAGATCAAGCAGTACCTGCAGAACCCTCCGGTGTTGGCCGCGCCGGTCAAGGGAAAACCCCTCATTCTTTATACGACCGCCCTCGAAGGTTCCTTGGGCGCATTATGGGCACAAGAGAACGATCAGGGGAAAGAGAGAGCACTCTACTACTTAAGTCGAGTTCTACTGGGGGCAGAAAGCAACTATTCCCCCATTGAAAAGCACTGCTTGGCATTGATCTTCGCAATAACAAAGCTTAGACATTACGCATTAGCACATGAAGTTCGTCTTATTTCGAAGGTGGACCCTCTCAAATATTTGATGTCGAAAGCCATATTGACGGGACGACTCGCTAAGTGGGCCCTGCTCTTGATGGAGTTCTCGATAACGTATCAACCTCTCAAGACAGTGAAAGGCCAGGCCATTGCCGACTTCCTCGCCGAGCACCCGATACCGGCCAATTCTCCTCTGAACTGTGATTTGCCGGACGAGCATGCATTTGATGCGATTAGCGGCGGAAGCACCCGATGGGAACTCTATTTCGATGGAGCGTCCTCCATAAAGAAACAGAAACAAGGTATCCCAATGATCAAATCAGGGATAGGCCTCATCTTTGCAACTCCACAAGGAGGGATAATGCGCTTCGCCTTCTCCTTAACAGAGCCGAGGACAAACAATGAAGCCGAATACGAAGCCCTGATAGCAGGCCTCGAGATCGCCATCGACATGGGAATTGAAGACCTCCTCATATACGGGGATTCTCAGCTGGTCGTCAGTCAAGTAAATGGTGACTACCAAACGTGCAAGCCGGAATTGGTGAAGTACGGCGAAAGGGTGCAACAACTATTGACCCAAATTCCCTCCTATACTTTGGAGAACATACCGCGCGCGGAAAACAGCAAAGCAGACGCGTTGGCTAAACTTGCTAAAGAACTGGCTGACGAGAACCTCGATGACGTCAGAATCGTGGTACAAAGCCGTCGAGTGCTCGCCCCGGCAGAAATATCTCCGGAATCATGCGAAGAAAAGGGAACGACTGAGCAGACGATCCTACAAATAAAAGACCATGAGAAGGCCGAAGACTGGAGGGAAGTCTTCATAGACTACTTTAAGTCCCACCGAATGCCCGAAGAAGCGTCCTCAAGACATCAGCTCATGAAACGAGCTCTATCCTTCGCTTTCGTCAACGACATTCTATACAAGAGATCGTTTGATTCTCTATGGCTCAGATGCTTAGGACCTGACGAAGCAGAAAGAGTCATTCAGGAAGTTCATGATGGACTTTGCGGTTCTCACCAAGCAGGCCCAAAGATGAAGTTAAAAATTAAACGGATGGGTTATTACTGGCCCACGATGATCCAGGACTGCCTCGAGTATGCGAAGCAATGCCACTCATGCCAGATCCATGGAGACTTCATCCACCAACATCCGAATCCACTGCACCCGACGCTGGCTAGTTGGCCATTCGAAATGTGGGGGACTGACATAGTCGGCCCCATTGAGCCAGCATCATCCCGGGGACACCGCTTTATCCTGGCGACAACTGATTACTTCTCCAAATGGGCAGAAGCAGTACCACTGAAGGAAGTGAAGACGGAGAATATCCTCCATTTCTTCAAGACGCACGTCATCTATCGGTTTGGGACCCCACGGCGGATTATCTCCGATAATGGGCCGGCCTACCGAAGCCATAAGATTAGCCGCTTCGCACAGCAGCACAATATAGACTGGAGATATTCTTCAGTTTACAATCCACGAGCTAACGGCCTGGCCGAGGCTTTCAATAAGACCTTGACGAAGATCATAAAAAAGACCGTTTCCAGGAATAAGAGAGACTGGCACGAAAAGCTGCAAGAAGCCCTTTGGGCTTATCGAACTACATTCAAGACGGCCACAAACACAACGCCGTACGCGTTGGTATTTGGGACAGAAGCAGTGCTCCCCCTCGAGATAGAGTTACCCTCTCTACGAGTAGCAGTCCACCACGAGCTGACGAACGAAGAAAATGCTCACCTTCGGCTTGAGGAGCTTGATGCCCTCGATGAAACCCGGCTCATAGCGCAACAACATCTAGAAGCCTACAAAGCAAAGATGACGCGCTCGTACGAAAGATTGACCAGGCCGAGGACATTCCGCCAAGGCGAACTCGTACTAGTGGTCAAAAGACCTATGATCCCCAATCGTGCCAAGCGAGGAAAATTTGAGCCAAACTATGAAGGCCCGTACATCATAGACAAGGTCTACCAGGGTGGAGCCTACCTACTCATGGACATGCACGGTGAAAGGCCTTTCAGGCCAATAAACGGCCGCTTCTTAAAGAAATACTACGCTTAATAAGCCACAGCCTAAGTCAATGATAGATGACGACGACTATGTCCGCTCACTATCTTTCTAAGCTCAGACTTTACAAGCAGCAGCCGGCCTTCCTATAACGACGGACCGAAACGTCCTTAAACTAACGGCGGACCGAAACGTCCTTAAACTATCGACGGACCGAAACGTCCCTAAACTACTACCACAACGTCCTTAGGTTGACGAGATGGATAAATAAAAAAAAATAATAAGTAAAAAAAAAAACAAAAAAAAACGGTATGTCCATAAGCAAAGTGGGCACGGATGAAAACCCGAAAGGGCTCCGTGAGTAAAAACAGCAGGGCTGCCGGCAAGTGTTCGTGAAAACCCGAAAGGGCGCGACCTTGTAAAAAAGAAAAGTAAAAAAAAAAAAAGAATAAAAAAAAACGGTATGTCTATAAGCAAAATGGGCACGGATGAAAACCCGAAAAGGGCTCCGTGAGTAAAAACAGCAGGACTACCGGCGAGTGTTTGTGAAAACCCGAAAGGGCGCAACCTCGTTAAAGGACACTTACAGAGTCCTCTCGACCTTGTAAGGAGAAACCACCTGCGTGAGATCCTTACGACTCACAAAGGAGCAACACACTTAGGGATCCTCACGATTCCTAAGGAGAAAATACACTTACGAGATCCTCACGACTCGTAAGGAGAATTCTCTTATGGGACCCTCACGGCTCATGAGATTTGAAAGTCTTAAGTTACAGAAACCTGAACCTGTTCTTAAGCAAATCCTCCACAACCTTCGATATTGCCCTACAAGAGGCTCAATACTGACCCTTGTATACAATCCACGGGCGCGAATAAACATTTCCCCAGCAAAGTCCAACCCTTGTAGGTCCCCTCGACCCATAAGGAGAAAACCCTCTTGTAGGATCCTTACGACTTACAGAGGAACATACACTTAGGAATCCTCACGATCCCTAAGGAGAAAATACACCTGCAAGATCCTCACGACTTGTAGGGAGAAATACCTTCGTGAGACCCTTACGGCTCGTGAAGTCAAAAGCCTTAGTCGACAGGACCCTAACCCTGTTTGCTAAGCCACCTTTGTTCAACATCGACAGAGGCAAATGATGATTCGCTCCTGGCAATATTCCAGTTGCAGCGATGCTGATGCCTAAACCGGTATCAAATCCCAAGTTCTTTCATGGCAAATGATGATTCGCTCCTGGCAACATCCCAGTTGCAGCGATGCTGATGCCGAAATCGGTGTCCGAAATCCGAGCTTGCGGCGAAAAAGCTAGCAAGCCACACATGCCTACGAAATAGCCGAAATGATGGGGCAACTTGCAATAAAAAGCAGCAAGTAAAAATGTATGCATGAAAAATAGCCGAAATGATGGGGCAACTCGCAATAAAAAGCAGCGAGTAAAAATAAAACAAATAGCCGAAATGATTGGGCACCGCGAAAAATAGCCGAAATGATTGGGCAATCGCGACCTTCGCGATATAAAAAGCTGAAATGATAGAGCATCGCGGAAAGAATAAAAAAAAATGACGAAAGAATGAAATCTTTGCCCTACAGGTGATACTACAACAATCCCTGTATACAATCCAGGGGCGCAAACAAAGAAGGAGTCGTACTCCTCCCCCAGGTTTCATCATGAGAGGAAGCCAAATCTCGACGGTTCACAAATAACCTGGAGATCATCTCGACGCAGCAGACACAACTTCAAGCTAAGCGGAACAGCAGCAACGCCCAGTTCCATGGCTCGGTGGTACACATATCGCCAACAGTCAAACCTCCATTCCGTGAAATGCGGATACAATCGATAAAATTCCCGGCCACGTGGAACGCGGATAATGTCACTCTTTGACCCCGTGGAAAACGTCCAGAGCGGATCCTGGTCCTCGCAGAGCATGGCAGTGAACCCGTGCAAAGCATCCAGAGCGGAGCCTAGTCCTTGCCTAACGCGGCAGTGAACGCGTGTGAAGCGTCTAGTGCAAAATTCCTGGTCACGTGGAACACGGATAATGTCACTCTTTGACCCCGTGGAAAACGTCCAGAGCGGATCCTGGTCCTCGCAGAGCATGGCAGTGAACCCGTGCGAAGCATCCAGAGCGGAGCCTAGTCCTCGCCTAACGCGGCAGTGAACCCGTGTGAAGCATCTAGTGCAAAATTCCTGGTCACGTGGAACGCGGATAATGTCACTCCTTGACCCCATGGAAAACGTCCAGAGCGGATCCTGGTCCTCGCAGAGCATGGCAGTGAACCCGTGCGAAGCATCCAGAGCGGAGCCTAGTCCTCGCCTAACGCGGCAGTGAACCCGTGTGAAGCATCTAGTGCAAAATTCCTGGTCACGTGGAACGCGGATAATGTCACTCTTTGACCCCGTGGAAAACGTCCAGAGCGGATCCTGGTCCTCGCAGAGCATGGCAGCGAACCCGTGCGAAGCATCCAGAGCGGAGCCTAGTCCTCGCCTAACGCGGCAGTGAACCCGTGTGAAGCATCTAGTGCAAAATTCCTGGTCACGTGGAACGCGGATAATGTCACTCTTCGACCCCGTGGAAAACGTCCAGAGCGGATCCTGGTCCTCGCAGAGCATGGTAGTGAACCCGTGCGAAGCATCCAGAGCGGAGCCTAGTCCTCGCCTAACGCGGCAGTGAACCCGTGTGAAGCATCTAGTGCCAAATTCCTGGTTACGTGGAACGCGGATGATGTCACTCTTTGACCCCGTGGAAAACGTCCAGAGCGGAGCCTGGTCCTCGCCGAGCACGGCAGTGAACCCGTGTAAAGCATCCAGAGCAAATACCGGACTGTGGAGTCCTTAAAATCCACGGACTATGACGTCCTTAACCTCGACCGTGATGTCTTAAAACTAACGATCAACTACCCCGATTCCCTACAGATTTTGCCTTGGTTTAAGGGTACATCTCTTCACTCCTTTGATGCCTGGCGTTGTAATTCCTCAACGTCTTCAAAGAGGTGACGGGTCCCTGCAACCAAACACCGGACTGTGGAGTCCCTAAATCCACGGACTATGAGGTCCTTAACCTTGACCGTGACGTCTTTAAACTACGATACCTTGAGAGATCCCTGACTCCGTGAAACACGGACAAGGGTGACCGCATCCAACACTTACAAGTCCCCATGACCTGTAAGGAAGAAAGACTCTCTTGTGAGATCCTTACGACTCTCAAGGGAAAACCCGCTTAAGGATCCTCACGATCTTTAAGAAGAACTTACACCTATGGGATCCTCTCGACCTGTAGGGAGAAAAACTCTTTATGAGACCCTCGTGGCTCGTAAAAAGCAAAAGTCTTAGGGAGCAGATTTTAACCCTGAGTCCCGAGCCACTGCTGTCCTGCAAGGAGATCAAGATAGAATATCCACAGAATACATTCAATGAAAAGGAGACACACCATTTAGAAAAAAAAATGTATCTTTTGTTCATAAACCAAAATGAGTACAAAGTACAATTTATGAAAGAAACAAAAAGAAAATACTCTCATCCATGAATATGTACAAAAAGGAAGGAAAAGATACAAATGTCTCAAGCCGGCGGGCGATTCAGCAGTTGGTCAGCTCATCCTGCTTTTGCTGAGCCACGGCTTCATGACGCAAAATCTCCAGAAGACGAGCCTCCGCTTGAGCTTGCTGAGCCTGATACGAAGCGAGCCGGGCTTCAAGCTCTTTCTCAGTGGCCTTATGAGCCTCAACTCTCTCACGAGTGAACGTGACAGCTTTGTCTCGAGCCACCACTTCTTTGATGAACTCCTGAAGCAACCGTCAGAGTTCAT
The DNA here is from genome assembly GCA_030015575.1 of Agapanthus africanus. NCBI lineage: Eukaryota > Viridiplantae > Streptophyta > Magnoliopsida > Asparagales > Amaryllidaceae > Agapanthus > Agapanthus africanus. The sequence continues at coordinate 911,645,323 of CM057337.1, forward strand.
ACACTTGGTTGGCCCTGGTAATAAGGGTAGCGCGAAGCTCGCTCAGCGCCTTGGAAGCTAGCTCCCTCTCCGAAAATTTATGGCCGAGCCTTTTTCTCGCATAACGATATGTTCGCTACGTGGCCACATAAGCTCGCTTTCGTGACCGCGGCCTTGCAAACATGACATTTACAAGACCGTATAAATGGGCTTCCAGCCGACGGGAATAGTCGATCTAAAACGCGCTCATGTCACCTGATGTGAAAGGCAACAAGAAGGATTTCCGACATATTTCAAGCATGCGTTCGCAATCATATGAGTATTCAAAAAAAATATAGTAACAGCATTTGCAATTGCATGAACATTCATAATGCCAAAAAAAAGAAGGGGTCTGATGTGCAGGAAAGTGATGATAGCATTTGCAATTAAAGAAAGTTCTCACGAGAAGAATCCAAAGTTTATTTATGCAAGCGGAAACATACATACTAATACCAAGCCTACATCGAAGTTCTGCATAAAGCGTAAAAAGGAGAGACTAATTAAAAAAAAGAAAAAAATGGTCTACGCTAACGAAAAAGGTCACCAAACATGGGATCAACGGCACAGGAGTTAACGAAGCAAAGGACAAAATTCTCCATCTCTCTCTCTGCTTTCTCCAGCACATCAAAGTGACGGTTCTCACGAGGAGTCGCTCCCCATCGATTGGCGCCGTGTTCGTCCGCGAAAGCAAACATAATAGCTCGTCGGGCCTTGATCTGGCCCAGCAGATGAATCGAGCAATCCTTCAAGGCCTGAGTAATCAGGCACACTTCGTGAAAGCCCTCGAGCTTCTCTTCCGCCGCATCAAGCATCGCCAGGGTCATCTCTGCTGGGTGAGGAGGGATGTCGGCAAGCACGGCCGCGAGAATCATCTGGAGCCAGAGGGAACCCATCGGGAGGAGAGACCCTCTACGGATCGAGAGCTCGTGCATGGCCGAGTCACATTCGTTGTCAGAAAGGAGGGGGTCCACCAACCGAGCAGCAAAGCGGGGGATCATCTCCTCAAGAGGAACTTCCCACGGCTGTCGACGAGCATGAGGGCGATTACAAGCCATGGCACTCGTTTCTCCCTCAAGAAAAAAAATATATATATATGATATGAATCTCTCTGTGAAAGGAAAAGAAGGCTATAGCCTCATATATAATGAAGTGCATTAAGTGCTGTGCGCGGAAGATCTTGCATGGTGAAATTATTTCCAAGGCCTAAAAAAGAAAAGGCACCGAAAATCAAGGAGATGGAACTATTTCCAAGGCCCTTTTTCTGCACCTAACATTGTGCACTGAAAATATGGCATGAGGAAAATCTTGTGAACAGCCACATCAAGGGATCCCACGTGTAGAACACGTGAGGCCTAAACCTGATGTTCAGTTAAAAGGAAAATATGGAGTGATACCCTGCATGTTAAAAAGCACAAACAACAATAGTAGCAAAATAATAAAATCTCAGAGAAAAAGCGTGCAAACATACAAGGACACAACAAAACTTATCATCCAGACTTCAAGAAGGCGATAAAAATAAAAAGAAAAACTTTTACAATGGTAAGGCTTCAGACGCGGGGCATGGGTTGAGAAACTCGAAATTAACTTTATTCAAGATCTTCCAAGCATTTCGAACCTCCCGAGTATGCTTTCTCTCACGGTCACAAGCATCGGGGTCCCCGCGGATGTCCTCTACCCTCCGGTAGGCGCCCAATATGGCTGATTGCTGAAAATCTGATGAAGGAGATCGATGAGATTATCCCGCCTTCTCTTTGAGATCAAGCCCATAAGGTACACCGAATGCACCTTATCCTCGGCAGTGTCCAAGGCCCCGAGCGGTATGCCGGCGCAAAAGAGAGGAAGTGCCTCCCGGATCGCCAGCACGATCAGCCTCAGAAGAGAAGAGCGACGGGGGAGTAGCCTATGGTTGTACTCGTCGAAGCGGCTCATGATCTTGGCACACTGAGCATCAGTGAACTCCTGGTTCTGACTGCGGCCCAGCGCACGAATATTCCCATAGGAAATGATCTCGTCAAGACTATACAGATGGGCATCCATGGTACCTAAAATAAAAGTCATGAGATTCATTACAAAGCCCCCATTGCATTAATTGCAGGAAGAACAACCTCGGGCCAAGAGACCCCAGGAAGCCTCTGTGTGAAGAAATCGAGTTCTTCGTTGGAATTAAATTCCTTATTGAGAAAAGGGAATTAAATTCCCAGAAGCATTTTGGATGGAATTAAATTCCATGGATTTGAACCGCCATCATCATCTCCCCAAAGATCATCTAAACCCTAAGAGATCTACAGTTGAAAGATTAAACAGTTTCATGTTCTTATGGAAAATATGAAGAAAAAAGGGTAAAAACCCTTGTTTTGGATTTAAAATCCAGAGAAATGTGAAGGTCCATCGTTGTCCAAGAACATTACCTGAGGAAAAAGGATTCCTTTTGAACAGAGTTAAACTCTGAAGATTGTTTCAAGACAGAGAACTAAGCTCTGAAAGCGAGAATTAAATTCTCAAAGAAGAAGTTCTCAGAAGAAGAAGATGGGCAAAGTGAAGGCTCCTACGAAGAGACAGAGGTATTTATAGAAGGCAATGGAAACGTTTCATTTCCCCAGATCCCTAGAGGAATCCAACGGTCACAAGAGGTGACAGCGTTGCACTCACATGCTGACACGTGAGAACAACGCTGTGGGGGCATTTGTTTCCTGATTTAAAATCAGGAAAGCTTCTGTGAAAAGCTTCAGAAGAGGGTCACGTGCTTACACGTGACTAGCGGTCACGTGTTGGCACGTGACACCTAAAAGCATCATCAAGTCAAGTTCAGTTTCCTGACTACGCTGAAGAAAATGGGCTTCACAAAGAGTCACGTGTTCCCACGTGACCAGGGTCACGTGGCGACACGTGACATTTAAATGCAAGCGTCAAAGGCACACAAGTTCCCTGATCAAGTCAAGGAAAAGGCTTCAGAAGAGGTCACGTGCTTCCACGTGACCAGGGTCACGTGTTGACACGTGACGTTCAAGGCAGCAGACTCGTTCTCCAAATGAACCAAGGAAAGAGAGTTCAAACAAGGGTCACGTGCTCACACGTGACCGGGAGTCACGTGGTGGCACGTGACGTTTAAGCAACGATCAGAAGACAGAGCGCAAAAGAAAGGAAAAGGCTCATTCCAAAGGGGGTCACGTGCCCACACGTGACCATGAGTCACGTGGTCACACGTGACCGGCTTTCAAAGCCCATTTTGTCAAACAGAATTAAATTCTGAAGGAGAATCAAATCTTTCCAAAGGAAAGCGGCTATCTGGAACCGATCAAATTAAAGATTCAGAGGTGATGAAATATCATCTATCTATGGGAAAATCTCGGGTTTGGAAAGATTTCCCTTTTAAATCTAACCGAAATAATAAAGGGGAACCCCTGGATTTGAAATCCAATGGTGAATAAAATTCACCTAATAATCCAAAGGTCCAAAACAAATGATGGGTGCAAATCAAATCTCTTAATGAAGATTCGTCAAAAACTGATTGATTCGGCTGCTTCTCCTATAAATAGGAGCCAAGAGACACAGAGAAGAGAGATACATACGCAGAGAAGAAAAAAAAAGGAGAAGAGCTTTGATACTTTGAAAAGACTCGGATCTTCTGCAAAAAACCCTAGGTAAGAAAGGGAAGGCCTTTTGAAAGAAAGAGAATTTAATTCTCAACAGAGTTTAACTCTGATAATGTAAAAACAGAAGAATATATTTCTTCTCTCTTTGATAGAGGATCTGCAAAGTGCACATCTCCCCTTAAGGTTGAGAATTTAATTCTCAATGGGTCGAGATCCTGCCATGCAGATCCAAAACATAGAGAGGGAATGCAAGCATGAGAATTTAATTCTCACAGAACTATAGGAATTTAATTCCTTTAAAATAAAATTAGGGCTTGACCCTGTATCATGGGAATTTAATTCCTTCAGAACAAAAAAGAAACAGGGTTTAACCCTAATTAAAAAACCTAGTTCTGTTGAAACATCGGGAATTTAATTCCCTTAATCATAATTTAACAGAGGATGGAAGTTTAAACTCCTTAAAAACTTTTATTAGGGTTTAACCCTATTCAGCCCTTCACATATATGAGGAATTTAATTCCTACAGAAAATTCAGAGTTAAACTCTATTCCAGAATACAAAGTCTTCGAAAGGAAGTAGGAATTTAATTCCTCTGAAATTTACAGTTCGAGGAATTTAATTCCTGAAAAAAGATTAACAAAGCCTCTAAACAAAAATATATAGAGGCAGGGTCACGTGTCATCACGTGACCCCCCAAGAGATCTACAGAAAGTCCCTTTGAGGCCGCACCCCACGTGACCCACGTGACCCTCGGCAGAAGCTCTAATACATAGGCATTTGAATGCCCATCACGTGATGGCACGTGATGCTCTGAAAGACACGATAATCTCAGAATAAATGAAGGGAGGGCGCTCTCACGTGCTGCCACGTGACCCCTCTTGTCTTAGTGTTTAACACTAAATTGAAACTCTCGAACTCAGTGTTAAAATACTGTTGGGCTTTAGTGTTCAACACTAATTGAAAAGCTTTATCTGCAGTGTTCAACACTGATTACCTTAGCGTTTAAAAACTAATCTGAGATCTTCATTTGCAGTGTTCAACACTGATCTGTTTTTAGTGTTTAACACTAATTCGAAAAGCCTTGTTGCTGGTGTTTAACACCAATTATCTCTTAGTGTTAAACACTAACCTGTCAACCTCATTCCCAGTGTTCAACACTGATTGCTCTGTAGTGTTTAACACTAGGCTTTGGCCCAATTGGCCTAAATGGATAGAGGCAAAGCCTCTCCTGATTGGACTTAGCCCAAGATGGCCATAAGTCCTCAATTGGCGATTAACTGGTCCAATGGACTCATAACATAATTAATTCGTCTTGACCCCAAATTGGGCCAAGGACTATTTAATCCACTCCGGTTCTAGGGTACATCTCTTCACTCCTTTGATACTCGGCATTGTAATCCCTCAATGTCTTCAAAGAGGTGACGGGTCCCGACGACCACACATTGATATGGACTGTGGGGTCCTTAAACTCATGTCTAATGCAAATTCCTGGTTACGTGGAACGCGGATAATGTCACTCTTTGACCCCGTGGAAAACGTCCAGAGCGGAGCCTGGTCCTCGCCAAGCACGGCAGTGAACCCGTGTGAAGCATCCAGAGCACAGTGGACTGTGGGGTCCTTAAACCCATGGACTACGACGTCCTTAACCTTGACCGAGATGTCTTAAAACTAACAATGGACTGTGGGGTCCTTAAACCCATGGACTACGACGTCCTTAACCTTGACCGAGATGTCTTAAAACTACCCAGGACCGCAATGTCCTTAAACTACCCATGGACCGCAGTGTCCTTAAACTACCCATGGACCACTATGTCCCTAAACTGGAACAATAGAGCCCAAACGCTCTTTTGTCGGATCTAAACGGTCCCGTTTAAGTTGATCTTAGCCTCAAAGATGGCTAACGTATCCTTAAACCTTCAAACAGAGTGGACTATGAATCCTCCCAATTAACCCTGGCTCGAGGGTACATCTCCGAACTCCTCTGACATCCGTCGTTGTAATCCCTCAACGTCGTCAGAGAGGTGACGGGTCCCGACGGCCATACATTCATGGACCACTATGTCCCTCAACTGGAACATTAGAGTCCAAACGCTCTTTTGTCGGATCTAAACGATCCCGTTAAGTTGATCTTAGTCACAAAGTTAGACTAACGTACCCTTAACAAACGTTTGAGTTGATCTTAGCCTCAAGTATGGCTGACGTATCCTCAAACCAAACCCCCCCCAAACCCAAATCTAAGATAATACGGATTTGGACTAGTCCACGCCCTACGGGCGACGACATAACTCAGTCTCCGTAAACAATCCACGGGCAACAAAATACAAAACAAACACCTACGACACGAAGTGACCATCTGGAGAAGGAGAAAGTTGTTACCGCAATGCGGTAGCGTAATTAACTGCAGGGGCTTGCGCCTGCAGGGAAGAGCGTCCCCACAATCAAAAACCCCTCAAACGAGGGGGAATCTGACGAAGTCTGCTACATCGGACGCATCCGTCTAAACCTTCGATACATGGTGCCATAAATCAACTTGGCATCTTCGGAGAGGTGGACGGATAGCACCAATTAGCATCTGCCCCGAATCTCAGGCAAGACGCGGTGTCGCGCCGTCTTTCGGAGGGGAACAGTATCGTAAAATCCATTTCACTACCTGCCAATGGCCTTTTCCACGAGATGCCATATAGCAATTAACAACACTAACTGCATGTGAAATATCAGGTCTGGTACAAACCATGGCATACACAATACTACCCACCGCATTCGAATAAGGAACATACGACATATAATGAATTTCTTCATCTATTTACGGTGATGAACAAGCTAAAAGTTTAAAATGGGTTGCCAAAAGGATACTTACAAATTTAGCGTCTGTCATGCCAAAACGTTCCAAAACTTTCTCAACATATCGCTGTTGAGACAAGTAAAGTTTACCTACCTTGCGATCGCGCCTAATTTCCATACCGAGAATATTCTTGCCTGCTTCCAAATCTTTGGTCTCAAACTTTCCTTTCAACTGTTCCTTAAGCTTCTGAATATCAATCATATACCTTGCTGCTGTCAACATATTATCAACATAAAACAAGTATATGAAAGGACAATCGGCGAGCTTTTTGCAATAAACGCAATTGTCGTCCTTACTTCTCATAAACCCAATATCCTTCATGAAGGAGTCTAATTTCTTGTACCAACGTCTAGGCGACAGATTCAAACCATAGAACAAAAAAACGTGGTCTTTCTTACCTTCAATTTCGAAACCATTGGGTTGTTGCATGTAGATCTTCTCTACCACATCACCGTGCAAGAAAGCGGTCTTAAGATCGAGCTGCTCGAGCTCCAAATCTTGCATAACTACCAAACTGAGCAAGACACGAATAGAGGTGTGTTTTACAACTGGAGAAAATACTTCATTGAAGTCCACTCCTCAAACCTGCGAATAACCTTTAGCTACCAACCGTGTTGTATCGAGTATCAACAACCCCTTGATCTCCTTCTTTCTTTTTAAAAACCCACTTGCAGCCAACTACTTTGTTTCCTCCTTCGGGCTTGACGAGCTTTCATATTTGGTTCTTGTAAAGAGACTCAATCTCTTCATTCACAGCGACTAACCAACGAGCCGACTCATCGAAAAAAATAGGTTCTTGATAACTCATATGCTCGCTACTGTCAACTGTCTCTGCAACAGACAGTGTATACGCCACTAGATCATCGTAACCAAATCTTTATGGCGACCTAATGTCTCTTCGTTGTCGGTCTCAAGCGAGTAAATACTGCTTATCTTGGGACTGTTCTTCATTAGACAATGGTCAAAGAGAGATCTCCTGCGAACCCGAGTTTTCACCAACCTCAAATTCAATGCTCGGCTCGTCCTTCCTTGAATCATCTGCAATTAGAAATTCCGCATTTTTCGGTTTCAACATAGCAGACTCGTCAAACGTCACATCTCTGCTAATTATAAATTTTGGCAACTTAGGATCTGAATACCACAACCTATAAACTTTGACTCCGATAGCATAGCTGAGAAAAATGCATTTCGCTCGAGAATCCAACTTGCCTTCATGGTAATATGCATATGCGGGACAACCAAACACTTTAAGTGTAGAATAATCGGCGTGCTTCGCAGACCATACCTGCTCTGGTGTCAAAACTCCTTACCGAGCCCTGCATTCGATAACATGCACCGAGCTTTCTCCAAAAGAGTCTGATCCATGCGCTTCACGACTCCGTTTTGTTGTGGTGTATGAACGGTATGATGCCGAACAATACCTTCGTTTTTGCAGAATTCATTGAAATCTCCATGATAAAATTCTAATTCGTTTTCCGTCCTTAGTCTCTTAATCTGCTTGCATGTCTGCTTCTCAATCAATATCTTCCATTGCTTAAATATAAGAAACACGTCACTCTTGTACATCAATAAATAAACCCAAACCTTTCTCGAATAGTCATCGATGAAAGTAAGAATATACTTGGCACCGCTTCCTTTGGAAGCAACTTGAAAGGGTCCCAAAGATCCAAATGGATATAGTCAAGATTACTTTTTGTGTTGTGCACCGCCGAATTAAAACTAACTCGTTTCTGCTTCCCAAAAATGCAATGCTCACAAAACTCCATCTTCGATGTACTTTGACCACAAAGTAGACCCTGCTTCGATAACTCGGTCATACCTCTCACTCATATGCCCGAGACACATATGCCATAATCTGGTAATATCTGAATCTGACATAAATTTAGATGATGAAACTGCGGCCGACCCAGTAGTTATCGAACCCTGCAACACATATAAGGACCCAATTTTCAAGCCCTTCATAAAGACGAGAGTAGTTTTGGTTACTTTCAAAACTCCACCTTCAACGAAAAACTTATAACTCTTAACGTCGAGTGTACCCAATAAGATGAGATTCTCCTTCAAATCAGGTACATACCTAATTTCCGCTAATGTTCTCACAACGCCGTCAAATATCTTAATTTGGATCGTGCCCTTACCAATAGCTCGACACAAACTATTGTTGCCAATCAAAACCACTCCACCATTAATAGATTCATAGGTGGTGAACAAATCCATATTGGAACACATATGGTAGGAGCGACCTGAATCCACAATCCATTCGTCCTTGGTTAGTCGATGTATGTTATCAAGAAGCACAAGTAGATCTCTTTCTCCTTCCGCAATACTAGCTTCAGCTGAGTACTCCTTCTGTTTGTCTTCAAACTTCTGTTTGTTCTACAATTTGTAACAATCGACTTTAAAGTACACTTCTGCTTACAATAGTTGCAGATCAAGTTCTTATTCTTGGACTTCGATCTTGACCTCTTCTTGCTACCTTTCGGATCTCTCTTCTCCGCACGCCCTCGAACAAATAAGCCTACAAATTGACCATCGCCTTCGTTAAAAGTTAACTCCTTATCGATCTTCTTCTTATTCATTAAATTTTCTTTGACATTCTTGATCGAGATGGTATCTCGTTCATATATCATGGTGTTACAAAAGTGCTTATAATTGGGTGGCAAAGAACATAACAATAACAATACTTGATCTTCATCATCAATCTTAATATCGATCTTACCCAGATCTGTAATGATCGAATTAAACTCACCGATATAAGATTTGATAAGAGAGCTTTCTGACATACGAAATGTGTAGAGACGTTTCCACAGGAGTCAATTTGAAAGAGATTTCTTCAAATATAACTCCTCTAACTTCAACCACAAACTAGTCGTCGACTTCTCCACCAAAACTTCTTGCAAACTTCATTTGTCAAACATAACTGGATAGCCATGAGGGTCTTTTCATCAAACTCCTCCCATACTTCCTCCGTCATAATGGAAAGCCTTGAACCCTTCTCAAAAATTGCCTTTCTCAAATTATTCTGTGTCAATACGACAATCATACGAACTTGTCATAAACTAAAACTCATAGACCCATCAAACTTCTCAATATCGAACTTCATAATCGTTGGAGACATGATGTAGGATCAAAAGAAAACAACTTGAGTGCTTACAAATCCTAAAACTTCAAAATCACAATCTAAGAAGATGAGGAAGAGGACAAAAGTGTCGTTACCACTGTAAACTTAGATCGTGAGATCGAAAACCTAATGGTTCAAACAAAACACCAAATCTCCCAAACAGCATCACAAAGTAGCTGTGATACCAGTTTGTTGCGGCAAATACGATCTCGAAGTAATAACAAAACGATATAGAGAAGTAGTAAACAAACATGATAGGAATAAGAGTACTAACCAAACAAGACACCAGATTTTACATGGAAAACCCTTACAGAAAAAACCACGGGCGAAGGAAAATCTTTATTAATCAAACAAATATGGAGTGTTACAAACGGTGGATGAAATCTCACAAAACCCTAGCCTCCTCTCATAAATACAAAGGTTTCAAATATCTCAAAAAGCAATCTCAAAGGCCATCTCATCTAGGGTTACAAAATACATAATATATATAGTATTAGACAGATAGGGTTAAATAACTAATTTCCCAACATAACAAAATTCGGTCCAAGACGATGCCAGACGTCTGAATAAGGACTTAGCAGATGTCTGCCCAAAAGCTTCATGAAACTCCAGAAAGCTCGCAGACTTCTGATGTAGGAACAGTAGATGTCTGCGGAAAAAACATAACGATGGCTAACATCTGAAGAACAAAAGAGGAGACGTCTCTCGACTCTCTGTGTGCGTGTCTTCGAATACGTGTCGGACGTTTGAAACTTAAGACGTCTGAAACTTAAGATTCAGACGTCTGCCTCCTAGCTGTAGCTGAACCTGAAGCTGGAATACTCCGTGTAACGCCAAATTGAATTGGAAAACTAATAGGGATCAAGAATACGGGGCAAACTCAACACAATTTCGTTTCCTAAAAATTTAGCTTTTGATGTTCAAAAATATTTTTTTCCCTTCAGTTTGTTGAATTTTTTTTCCAAGAATAAAGAACTTTTTTAAAGGGAAAAGTCTGCAATTTTTAGTGTCAAATATGGTGATCTGTTTGAATCTATTAATTTAATGGATAAAAAGTGGAAGGAGTTTCAGGATCACTACAACTCCAATTTGAATAGAATAAATGATAATGGTTAAGAAGATGAGGCTAAAAGTTTAATCTTTATTGTGATAAAATAGAAGGAAATGGTAAAAAAAAATGGAGGAAATGGTGAACTAAAGCAGTGAGTAGTCAAGAAAGAAGACAAAGGGGGTTTTCCCCGTCATTTCATATTTTCCATTATAACTGTAGTAGGGTATCAAGTGTAAGTTAAACTATATGGTACCTAAACACAGCCAAAAAGATGGGTAACATGCAAATGTGTGCAACTCTGAAGGGGTTTAGAGCATTTTAGTGAACCTGCGTGTGTATAGAAAGAGAAGCAAGTTGTAGGAGTATGGTGCCAGGTGACAGTTGGATTACAAGTTCAAAACATGCAACAAACAAATGCAAGAGAAGGTCGTTATTTAAGAAAAATGATGAATCCACGATAACCGATTTGTAAGTTGTAGCATGCTATCACGAGAATTAATGAATAGGGAATACAATTTTAAACTGTATGCAACACTGTAAATATATTCCATTTGGCATAAGTAAACTCGCCGATATAGATACAAAATTATCCAATCTTACCAATTCAATGTTTGAACAATTTACAGAATGCCTATAGCAAAAAAAATACTGATCCTGCAAGTAGCTAATACCTAATATGGGTGGAAAAATATGGAGAATCATGGGAACTTTGGAAAGAAAATAGAGAAATGAATTTTCTAACTGGGGTTAAAGACATACCACAAGAAATAAGAGTTAATTTTTTCCTTAAATAACCCGATTTAATTAATTAAAACCCAAAATGACCCTAGTTTCAAATTATTTCCCAAAATGACTTGGGATTGACAGTGTAGAGTGGGTGTGGCCACGTCATACAAAAACGCTATCTAGGATAGCATTTTCTACTTCTGAAAAGCGCTATCTTAATTAGCTTGCTTGTTTGGGATGTGTTGTGGAGTTTTTGTTGAAAGTAAAAACTCTATTTCAGATAGAGTTTTTGCCAGAGGAAAAATGCCATTTCAAGTGATGTGGGCATGTTAAGATAGCGTTGGTATCTCTCGAGGACTCGATTGTACATTATCACGTCCAAGCAGCGGTATGTTATTAGAGAACATATCCCTTTGTTTCAGTCAACAGCTCCTTCAAAAATTAAGATGGTATATTATTTTAGTTAGTTGTTTTATGTTGTATTATCATCTTGTACGATTTATAAAATATTTATACTAAAAGGTACATTTTTTTCCAGATAGGACATATGTGGAGACATATATGTATGGCAATGGAGACTATACGGAGTGATGCGGTGGATGCGTTGAAACAATTCGTGCATGCTACGATTGGATATTGCCGAGGAGTGATGCATGAGATGGGTGAGGGTGCCAGATTTGAGGCGATGTTAGCAGATCCCGTCCTTGACCAACGGAGTCGCACATATTCATCAGCTGATCAGGCAGGTCTCAATGCTCCCCATCGCGAGTATACGTATACAGCAGGGGCAGAGGAGGATGAGGCGGAGGCGAAGCATGGTCATGATATCGATCATGTGTCACAGTTGACTCAGGTAACTCAAGATGACGTAGCAGGAATATCGCAACAACCCTATCGAAGAAGAAGAAGAAGGCGAAGACGAAGAGGAGATACTGCCATTTTATTTGAAGTTGTATGATATATTATTTATGAACTTTGTAGTATCCACGATATATTTTCTTAGTCTCTATTTTGCGTGGTTGTGTGCTTATATTGTATGTGATATATTTTCTGTTGTGTGAGTCCACCCTTAGAGGTGAGATTTTTTTGAGCCGAGTGTGGCTTGTATTGCTCTGGAATGGAGATTATTATGTATTTACAGAAATAGATCAATATTTACAAAGGAAATATTGTCCGTTGTATTTTAGAATTTATTAGTTATTAAAATGCATCATAAACTGGCCGTGTCTAACAGTTGCTTAAGGAGAAAACAAAAAACTTTAAAGGGAAAACAAAAAACTTTAAAAATTTTGAATCTAAATGACCCGTGTCTAACAGTTACTAAATGAAGACATCAACACACTGGAATTTGTTGTGAGCTGATACCTGAGATAAAACGCTACTTAAAGTAGCATTTTCCCTCTGGCAAAAACTTTATCTGAAATAGAATTTTTGCTGCAGATAGCTTTTGTCAGAGAACTTCCTTGAGACATCCCAAACAAAAACGCTATTTCACATAGCGTTTTTCAAAAAGGAGAAAACACTATCTCAAATAGCGTTTATGTATGACATGGCCAAGCCCACTTCACGCTGTCAATCCCAGAGTCATTCTTGGAAATAATTTGGAATTGGGGTTATTTGGGGATTTAATTATACATGCAAGGTTATTTAAGGGAAAAAATCTAGAAATAACAAGTTCCAATTCCTCTAGATCTGTACCTATAAGTCCTAAAGAAGTTCAAGCTGCATTTGTAAAAATCAAGTCTGATCAGTAAAATGCTGGTCATTGAAAGAAGCCAAGATTCGTAGGAGAAGGTGATTACGTTTAGTCCAGCATGAGTTTATGGATAATATGCCATACATAATGTGTCTATTGACAAAGCCTAAGTTCATCCAGATTGAAGTTTTCGAATACTATAGTGTGGAAATGCGACTGTGCACCAACTGAATCATATAGGAGAGAGTAGTGTATCCAAAGTTAAAAGCGTTGAAAGTAATCAGGCTTATCAAACACAAGACACAAAGTTGGTATGTTAGTTCCACCTATGCATAAAAATACACTAGTTATGCAATTATATTTATGCCCACTGCCGAGGAGCCCAGAACAAATCTTGGAAGACCATGTGCTTGTGAATTAGAGATATTGGCCTCCTTCCATTTCCTTGTACATGTAACATGGTATATGTATTTTGACATCTTTTGCATAAACTCTGGAAACTAATTTTTGAGTTTTCATTTGTTTGTTTGTTTGAAGAAGCTAAACCGGATGTTTCATCAGGGGAAGTGTGTACTCTTCATCCTTTTTACATTACAAATGCTTCGGTGCTCAAGATTATATGACTTTGCGATTTGTGAAACATTTGCGAGAGTTAACGATAAAGTAGACCGTAGGGGGTGCTATGGTTCGAGAAAAAAGATTAGGGTCAGGATATTTTGTGAGCTATGACAATAATTTTCCTCTTCTATGCTTTTATGCGTTGGGCACCAAAATTGACCTTGGTGCCTTCTGTCAGGTAAGAGTAGTTAAGTTTTTAACAGAAAAAAGCAAACAGCTAGATATCAAACTTATAATTTTACCGAGAGACAAAAAGTAAACTTATAATGGAGAGAAATAAGATCACAATTGGGAACCTTTGAGAAGTAGCATAACAGCTTCATTCTCTTAAATCATTTATCTAGACATATGTTTTTACTCATATAGTCAAGTCGCCAACAGGGGTTTCTGCCGGATGTATAAGGTCCCTCGGGTCCTTCGGAAGTCAGAATAATATCAACTTTTAACCAAGTGGGAGAGCCCGGAGGAGGATAATTGTCACGACCCGGAAAAGACACGTGACTGGCCCTTGAATCATGTGAAATATATAGGACCTCACATAATTCAAGTAAGCCAAAAGCCCAGTAATCTAAACCTTTTAGGGAAAATAGTGGATGTGAAGTTTTGAAATAACGGTATAATGAAAACAAGCTTTTTCTTTAAAAAAGAAGTATTAGTATACGAAAACACAATGTTTGTAGCTATGTTGAAAACATGTTTCGTCATTGAAAATTTCGGCAACATCTCCTTTGTATATTTAAACGCGAAAACAAATACAAGCAATATGATAAAAGACATCTCCAAGCGGGAGCTCGCACTTCGCCAATTGGCATAAATAACCACGCAAGTAATGCAAATATACAACGCCGAAGACAAGGATCAAAACTCGGCAATAAAGTAAAGAGAACTAAGCATCATCAGGAAAAACAGAAACAATAAAAAGCACACAAGCGCGACTCTAAGACCGAAAAATATACAACTGTAGTTATCTAAGTCTACTAAATATATAAGTCTGGTTGATGGAGTTTTAACTAGATACAACAAAATAAATATACAAGTATAAGATGGCGGTCACGACGCAATGTGTCCCACCTATCCAGCGTTCACCCGGGAGAAAGTGAAGTGTCAGCAAGCCACTACGGAACCTGTACGGCTAAACCTGCAAGAAACTGTGGTACAATGGAGGTGAGTTGCCAACTTATGAGTAGAAAATATCACCGAACAGAAACCGAATGTATGATGATCTCCTAGGTCATACAATACAGTACAATAATAATAATAGCACGATAACATCGAGCAACAGTAGAGGTGATAATATAGACATATGTGTAAGATCAGGTACTCGTATTCGTGTCATAAAATAACTACATGTCACATGTATGATGTATGAACGCATCACTAAATGAGTGTGTCCAGCAACGATACAGAAAAATCAGGATAACCCTGAGTGCCAAGTATTGACACCCGAAAATATCATGAAAACAGTGTCCATCAACGATACAAAATCCTTAGAAATCTTGGGCTCCGTCAGTCCGGATCGGCCCAAATCATCTGATCGCACGACTACGGTCGGTATCCTCCGGGTGTCCGCCGTGTCAAATATGACCGGTCGGTAGTGCTTCCCTGCTGGACTCAATACCTACTCAATACGTCCATCTTGCCCCAGGATACCTCACCGGGTCCACCATGTACCCGCAGACGGTGCATCCCCCTCTTAGAATCGGGTATGTGTACACACGTGGCTCAGGAACCGAGAAAACTCATAGTGGACGCTACTTACATCATATCACGAGAAACCGCATTTTCCTTTTGAAATTAAAATCATGAGTTCATAAATATCACTAGCGGTTTCCCCAAACCCAGAAATAACATGAATACAGAAATCTCCAACGGAATCATAACCTATGAGTATACAGGGAGAGAATAAATACCGACATAAAACCAATGATCAGTGTATAACTAGAATGTATGGATGCAAATGCATGTGGTATCCTAAATAAGAAATACTCTACACTAGCATTTAAGATTATGAATATAAAACAATGCTACTTCTCCAGATTATCATATTTATATGAATGGAGTAAAGCTTCTCTAGTGTGTACGTGCATGGCAATTACCGATGATGATGTGTGTGAGCCGGCAAGCAAGTGTACGTGCAGCATACGCATCTTCAGTAATAATGCTGGTGTCCTAACAGACGAGATCATAATAGCTAAAGGAAACACATTTAATCAACAATGCAATGAATGACAGGAATAAGCAATGATGCAACATTATAAATATAAATCTGTATACGATCCATACAGTGATAGTGTTGGAAATAGCACGAATCGTTATTTTTAGAAAAGTAGGAGCTACGGTATTTTGAAGAATGAATACCATTTTAAAAATCCGTAGTATTCCTCGGTTACCCACTTGAAAATACCCACGATTCGCTAGTTTTGAAAATAAATATGACTCGACTATACTCTAACATCTACTTAATAATTTAAGAAACCAACTAAAAACTAAACTAAAACCTGGGTCAAGTAGTGGAAGACTATACGTATCCGAATCGATATATCTAGCAGCCGGCGATCCAGCCTCATATCATCACGTACGGTAATATCTATCGTACGGTATTCTCGAGTCAAGAGTGCAGATCAATCATATATACCCCGTACGGTAATATCTATCGTACGGCATCCTCAAAATCGCGGGTACGGGTCACACACACACACACACACACAGAAAGAGTATCATTTATCGTACTATGTCAATATCACGGGTACGGATCTAAGGTCCCGTACAATCAATTATATTATCGAGTCACATGTCATCACATGCTTGCATAAATATCGTCCAACGATCCTTATAATATCATATCACAAACGGTGTCTCGACTCATCACAAAATATAATCTCACGGTATCATGCCTGATCATATCTACTCACATCCATTAACAAATAGCATCCTCATCTCATAAGTATATGCATGTGTGTATGTGTATGGATGCGTTGATATTGTTGCGCGCGCACACACGTGTTATGATATATATATATATATATATATATATATATATATATCATAACACGTGTGTGTGTGTGTGTGTATATATCATAACACGTGTGTGTGCGCGCAACAATATAAACTAACGGGTCTCGACTAAAAAAAATAGTCTAAGAATAAGCACTACCTACAAATATGCCTATTCTAACCTAGTGTCTTCTGGAGCCCTACTTGCTAAGTATCCGTATCTCTCATTAACGCGTATAATAATATACGCATCATAATTTATGAATTGCAGGTTGCTATACGCCATCCATCCAAATTTCCCCGTAGATATATATCTACTCACCTCGATTCTCGCTTGCCAAAGTCGATGACACCACGCTCTCCTTTTCGTTCCGAAGTCCACGCGAAGGTACCTACATTTCAAATACGTCGTATCGTAAATAAGAATCAACACGAGAAAACCGAAACGGTATACTAAGCGCACATAGGTTAGAACCTACGGCCTACGCATGCAAGACTAGCCAAACAAATCCTCGATGTTGACGTACAAACGGCAAACCACAGATTCAAAACCCAAATACCAAAATCCAGGTCTTAAAAAGTCGCAAAACCAAAACAGCAGCTCGAGAAAAACACCTCCAGATTTTGCCTCGGGTCAAATTAGGACATTTAGCATATAGGATAGGTCTAATTAAAGGATAAGGGAGCCATGGACCAAACACCTAAGCCTAACTCTCAAATGTGGCCGCAAATTACGGCCACAACCATTAAATCTGCGGCCCAAAAAGAGGGATGGGGTCTCGGGTTCATAAGGTGGCTTCTAGGTGGTATGCACATCTCATAGTAATCGCTAATTAATTTTCAGGATCCTCGGGTTATAGCAGAT
Organism: Agapanthus africanus; assembly: GCA_030015575.1. Classification (NCBI taxonomy): domain Eukaryota; kingdom Viridiplantae; phylum Streptophyta; class Magnoliopsida; order Asparagales; family Amaryllidaceae; genus Agapanthus; species Agapanthus africanus. Next base: position 911,662,847 of record CM057337.1, read on the forward strand.
TTTCAATAACACATCACAATTCCCACAAAACCCGATATCTGTAAATCTAAAGTTCAAGTCTTGGGGTTTTAATCTCAGGTCTTGTCCATAATACTAACACTACAAGGGTTGTGGTCATTAGTGCATCTCAATTACACCTTTTCAACTCATAAGATCACCTAAACCTCAACTTGGAATATTCAAAGATCACTAAACCTTTATTTCTTAACTCTAAACCATACTAGAATATATTACACACTACTAACTTAACTAAAGGTGTAGGAATTATCTCATTTAGCAACTAAGGAAAAACCCTAGATGATCCTAAGTGCTCAAAATCCAATCTTGATTCCACCATGGGGTTTGTAGTGAGATTTTGAGAGGTTTTTGTGAAGGGAGTATGTGGTTTTAGCTAAGTTTTTTGGGTGACTGAGGATGGTAGAGGAGGTGGAGGAAGTAGAGAAATGAGATGAAGAGGATGAAGATGAGAGAGATGAGGAAAATAAAACAAAGAGCCATGTGTGTAGAAGCTTCTCTCTCTCTCTCCCTCTTCCTCTCTCTCTCTCTCCCATGCCATGCCTCATAATCCACTCTTTCTCTCTACACAAATATCTTCCCTTTATTTCCTTTCATTTTTTTATATGTTTAAAACAAAAATCATTTTAAAGAGGAGAAACCATGGTGCATATCAAATAAAATGTAACAAGTGTATGCAACATGCTTTATTGCATGTCATGTGCATAAACATGATTAATGCAAAATTAGTGAAATACTAATCGAGTATAGTAAATAACCCATTTACAAATAATTGTATAATAATTCATAAAATGCCCAAATCACATAAATACCTTCAAATCAATAATTCTTATTAATTTCCCAATTATTTTCCAGATTATCAGTATATAATTATACATTTTCATTAATACTAATATCCATACTTTTAAAATATCCCTAATATTTATTATTTAATTATTTAAATTCCCAAAAATAATATTTTATCTTCTAAAATGTTACAATAATTTCACCTGCCAGAAGGACCAATGGGAGTAACAATTGTTGCCTTAATTGGGCAGCAGTGAATAGTATCCGCCTTCATCTGAGGCAGGAGGATGTGAAGGACCCGAGGGAGGTATAGGTCCCTTCCACAGTCGTGAATAGTATCTGTCCAATCTTGACGGATGCGAAGGACCTGAGGGAGGTATAAGCCCCCTCGGCGGTCATGAAAAGTATCCACCTTGGTGAAAGCAGGCGGATGCGCCGGACGGCCTAGACCTGGGGAAGGTATTGGCCCCTTCGGCAGTTGTGAATAGTACTCACTGAACCAAGCCAGGCAGTGGAATAATTCCCTTATTGGAAGGACCCGAGGGAGGTATAATCATCCCCCTCGGCAGCCGTGAATAGTATCCTCCCTCACCCAACCCAAGGCGTCGTGCTGAGCCAAGAGAGAACACCAGAAATATCACAGCAAAAGCCAACACAATAGAGAAACAAAGCTTAAATTTAGTAATGTTCGGGATTAAGAAGAGCTCAGTATGATGCCCTTGTCATCAACAGTATAAGTATTTATAGGAATGTGTAGCTTATTGGTACATTTCTTGAAAGGTGCATAAAAATGTTAGGGACGTGTATCAAATATATTGGATATGGCTATTTGTTTGTTTACATATAATTCATCAATTTGCAGCTAGCTGATACATTGTTTAAAAATAGAAACAGCTACAAGAAGCTTCTATTCTAAGCATTTAGGATTGGCTATGCTAAATTTATTGTGCATGCATCAAAACTTTATGAATCTAATATGTAGATTTGAATATAGTTTTTGTTTGTTTGTTTCCATATATCGCATGTGATGTGGATATAGTAAATCTCATGGGGTTATAGTTAAGATTTCTGGAAAATATGCTGAAGCATGCATATGGATGATGCTAGAAGAGGTACCCATGGTATTTCTATTTGTTTGCTTTTTATACAGTGGTATACACATGTAACCTAGTGCAATGCACTGACCAAATTCTTAGTTGGGCAACATATGCTCCTCAAAAACTAAATCATCATCAGGGGCTGACATTAGGTCAATTTTTAGTCATAAAACCATCAAGTCTTCGTTGGGACTCTATTTCATTGAAAACTGTTTAAATAATGATAGTGGTAATTATTATTAGTAACTAATACCTTGTAGCAGATATTCTAACAGGATTTGGATTCAGTTCATGAAAATTTGTCTAATCCCTCAAACAAAAGATAGTCCAATCTGTATATATAACAAAATACATTCTGTTCTAGTCCCGACCGCTTCCATCTCACTTTGTAGATAGTTGCTAGGATAGTGAATGGACTCAAGAAGCTCCAGATTTACTTGCTAGGGCTGGCAAATATAGATGAATGAAGAGAATCGAGCTTGACAAAAAGTTCAGATTGTCTATAGTTACAATAGTTGAAGAAATATATGAATGCCACTACACATGGATAAAGCTTTTAGCTATCTAGCAAGAGGAATGAGGGTCAATCCCAAGAAAGTTGCAACAGGATGGTACATAAAGAACAAAGAAACATCTAACTCAGGATAACCTCTTATGCCACCAAATGGGTGCGAGAGTTGTGATAAGGAGTTTAGTCACAAGTTCAACTGTACAAGATAATCATGATGTTGTGCATGCTATTTCTGATGGCACAATCGTGTTAAGCTCACTTAGTTATGACTTATTTATCTTCAAGACGAACTAGTTGACTACATGGAGAAATTGTACAAAACTTTGCCCTACAGTTAGGAACAAAAACAAATCAATGAACTTTGTTGAAGCAAAAGCTAACCTTTCTTGCTGAACAGTATGTATCAGCGGCAGAAAACTCTCCATCTGTCAAAACTGCTGCACCTGCTTATCATCAACTGTCAGAAAATTTTTGCATCATTGCATTGGATCATCATCAATGATTAGCAGAATTTCGCATCTTTACACCGGGAACTGCCAGATTCGTTGCCCTGCCTGGAAAAGAGTCGAGTATTCAGGAACCATGCAAACCTCTTAATCAAGCTGGATCACATGAAACCTGTCTCTTCCCAATTCACAAGAATTTCCGGTTTGAACATCCCCTTTTCATCTCTGCCTGAATAAAATTGAGCTGTGTTTTAATAATAGCAATGTGGATTTTGTGTGCAGAGCTGAAAGAACACTTCAGATACTGGAGATGCTTTTCGAACCATGAGTGGCAATGTAGCCGTACCTACTCACTCCCAGGCTTGACTGGGTTTGAAACTTTGACCTGCAAACTAATGTCTTTTCTACAAAACATATTACCAACACGAATCCAATCATGCGTCACCCATGATATCCTGGAATACCAAGAAAGTACAGTTTTCTTGACAAAAATCTAACAAATTACAATATTTTTAAAAGCCTGATAAAGCAATTTTAATCAGCAGCAATTCAAAACTTTATCTATATCATAGCTACATATTGAAACCTTTATTTCTTTTGAGAAACATATATCATTACATGTTGAAAGATTTAACTAAACCAAACTAACACAAGGAAACTATGGCTTTTTGGTTATGGCCTTTATTATTAGGGAATTGAGTAGGATGTTCCTTCAAATTAAACTGGCCACCTCTAGTGACGCCAAAGTTTCATAGATGAAAGGAAAAAATACGAAGGCAAGGTCCTGTATCACCTTAGGTGAAAGGAGGCAAAAAAGGTGACCTCCTGAGCAACTCAGCAAAGTGAGGCAATAAATATAAAAAATACTATTTTTTATTTTGAAATAAAATGTAAAGACCAATAATATGTATATCATGACTCATTCCAACAATTAGTAGATAAAAGCCACAAAAGCATTTAATAAACAAGATGTCGAAAACCAAACCATTGAAACAACAAATTATTCAGGAAACTAATATTTGAAAAACAAGCTACAAACCATGGAATTAATTGAGTAACTAGAATCCAAATTGAAAATCCAAATTTTAACCCTAATAATATTTCCACTATAGTAAGAAGAAAGCCATAAACTTGTAAGTAATATATATTAATTAGTGTAAAAAACAAAAGATAGAGAACCCCCCAAAAATTCTGAAAACTGTTAACTTTTTTCGATTGTTGGTGGTTGTCAAAGTGTCATGGTGGTCCTTGGTGGCCAGTGGATAGAGGGGAGAAAAAGATTAGGTTTCATACCCCCAAGCCTAATTTTCTTTTCCTTATTGAGTATTCGTAGGGTATAGAAAGAAGAAATAACAGAATAAAAAGAGCATTGAATGGTACTCCCTCTTGTCTAACAGTATGCGCATGTCTGACGCCTGGCCATATGGGGCTGAAGTGAACAAAGTAAGATTTATAGTGAGTGTGAGGAGCACAAAAGAGCAAAAAGAAGGAATCTGAATTTTGTTTCAGAGAAGGAAAATGAGTTATGTTAAGGATTCGCAAAAGTAAAGAAATATGCCCGTCTCTTCCTTCTTTACCGTAATGTTTGGTCACCAGTGTGGCTACTTATACAAATGTCAGGCTAATTGGTACAGTTATTAATCATGCACCTCATAATAGAAGCTTTATGCTTGGATATATGGAAACTAGATTGTTTCCATTTATGATTGTGTTATGGATAGTCTTTTTTGCCAAAGTTGTGTTATGGATGGTCCTTTCCCCTGGGGATGTAGTCAACTTAAATGTATAGGGAAATATGCTGAAGCCTGCATTGATGATGTAACAATATCAATACATGCATATATATTTGTGGGTTTTATATGGTATAATTGGTTCCCCCCCCCCCCCCCGCTTCATATATGGGAAATATTTACATGCAGGACATCTGGCTGGGGCATTCAGTTTGATATTTAGGCTTGCAAACTTCATACAAATAAGTATTCCGCAAGTTTCAAACTCAAAAACAAAAAATAGCCCACACTTTTTTCTTTATGCAAACCCACTCGAAAAGGAGTTAATAACTCCTCTTTAATGGAAAGCATCATAAAGTGACACACGCGCCCATGTGTATTCATAATTTCATTTGACAGAAGACAACAAATTTCTAGTTTAGACATCTATGGAATTATAATTTGCAAGAGATTCCAACCCATTTTAAGCATAACCTGCAACTGCATTTCTTGAATTAGCTTCGAAAGAGCACTAGTTTCTTGAATATTCAACAAACCTATATCAATCTTCTTAACACAAAAGATTAGCAATTTCGTAAATTTAGTAATTTATTTAGACATATCACGGTATAATAGACCTTTATCTATATTGAGAGCTCATTAAAGTAATATGCTTAACATGCATGATTAAGGGATGCGGCACTCAGCGCACGCGCACGTGCAGGGGGGGCTCAGAATATACAATGTACAATATCTATATGTAAACCAATTAAAAACATACCTATACGGTATGCTCCAAATGCCTGTTCGCAAAAAGAACTTACCTACATCAGTAAAACATTTAGATTCATCTTGTTCCTCATGATTTAGACAAAACTACAGAGCCACTGAGCACAGATTTGAATGGATCTGATAAAACTCAACACTACAAATGTAGTGGAGTTTCCTTGCTGTTTCTACCTCCGAGCCCATTTTTAAAAGCCTTAGATCAACGGATAAAGCAGCTCTTCAATGAGATCATCAATTACCATCCTTTCTAACTCCATTCCAATCATATTCACATCATCTTCTAGATCTAACCATTTTGTATCCAACAAGTGTTTATCCTCGAGTTTGTTGCTCATGAAATTCCTTTGCTTGACCACCATTTGCCACACCTCTTCAACGAGACCCTCGCGGGCCCAAGTGAGACAACACTTCATCAATTTCATGATATCAGCCAGAATAGAACTTATTAGATCAAACAAGAGCTTTCTCTCTGATCTCAACCATGACGATAGCAAAACATACTTCTTTTCAAGCTTTTCAAACACTTCTTCGCCATAAAAAGGTCCATTTGCACTGGTAGGATTCACGCCTGAATCAATGAGCACATCGAGTAGGTATGAGAAGTCTCTATCTTCATCATCTTTAAATGCTTCTAGTATCTCTCCTCCGATATCCTCGTCACTATAAATAAGAAGTTCCAAGTCACGAGCATCTGTTCCTCTTGACTCTGACTTAAGGAGATTAATCTGCATTCGTAATTCTTCATCGAATATGTAATAAGTTATCTGCGAGCAACTCCCTAGTGAAAAAGAATTAATTGCTTCTTTTTTGGCAGTTTCGCTTACCTTTGAGGGCTGAATTGATCTGTTCAAAGCATTCTGAACTTGGCTTGTCCTCTTCAGACGGAGGCAGCTCTAAAACTGAGACAGGGCTTGGTACATCCTCAATGGCGCCTACGGTTGTGGGGGAAGGTGATTCTGATATGTCATTGTCGGAAGAGGAGGAATTGATTTCAAGATTACCATCTGAGATTTCCTGAATTTGGAAGTAAATAAATACGTAGTTAAGTGCACAAACGTCAAGTTAATAATAGATAAGGTAAAGCACATAGCATAAGCGCGACTATTAGAAAAACAGCACAAAGCTTTAAGCATGAAATATTTTAGGTTGAAAAAGAACAAGTTTGGAGTAGATGTACAACTAAAAAGGATTATCTGCTCATTCCATATATGACTCAGTTACTTGGAGAAACACTCTTCAACTTGTGTCACTGGGAAAATGGATTGAAGTTGCAAAAATATTCTGAGAGGTGCTGTAAGAATGTCCTTTTGCAAAACATCTGCATGCTGTTTTCATTTGGTTTTAGGTAATGTGGCTTCAGGCCTCTTGAAAAAAAGCTAGCATGGACACCGGTGTGAATATGTGGGGACATGACTTGCAATTCTGAGGAGATGCACCCTTAAATGATAAGATGATAACAAACTCTACCTGATGATACAGCTGTGAATATCCAAAAAAATATCTTTAATTTATCCACCAAACGATACAACTGATATTTTTGACCATATCATAGACGCACGGCTATAAAAATTATATATTGCTCGATATATCAAACATATTAACCGAGGTCTACAACCTAGAAAACATCGACACCTATATGCTTGTTGTGTCCATTTTTGGCACAAATAGAACACACCGACACTACGATATGCCATCCGACATGTTTGTACCATGTCACCGCAAATTGGTCATGGCTGATACTTCTACTTAGTGCATAGGGTTGAGAAATAAGATTGTGGGATATAGGTGTCGACAACTTTGATACATTCGAAGATACGAGAATATTAAATATTTCAAATCTCTCCTAGTGTACAAGAGTTAGGAGTAATGTTTCAAATTGATGCAAATGATGAGGTCAAGTTTGTGGAAGTCGGGTCTAATTAAGAAGGATTGACAGTCTAACACTTATGGATCGTAATTCTTGTGCGTTTTACTTTTAGTTGTATATATCTATAATTGTGTGCTCACAAAATCTTATGGTTACGGATGAAAGTTGAAGCCTTGATTTTATTTGTATTGCGCTTTTAAAAGTTATGTCAGTGCATGTTTCTTCTCGTACTTTATTATATTTGTGTCTAATGAATTTAAATTAAATGTATGGATAAATAATATAACTGTGTTCTACGAATATACCATTTCCTATGTCTATTCCTGCGAGCCCGCATTATGGGACGTACATTCCAGTTTATTCTTGTATTGGATCTTTTACTTCCGCATTATTTTATTCTTGACTCGTTTATTCTGGTTTACGGACATGTGTTAGATAGTTTATTCTTGTTCTTGATATCTCTACAGCCGTAATGTGACTGTGGAGGGATTTTTCCTATCCACTGGTAGCATGGTTGGCTCTGTCACATGCCTATCTTAGCGTACTCTGGGAAACGGGACGTGCCAGGGTTTGTTTGGCATTAGCTCCAGATTTATCAATATCTGACTTGAACACATAACTTGGGGTATGGGGAAATCAATGATGAAAACCTGACCTGTAACTCGACAGTTCGATGTCTTTACTGATCAGTCTTACGGGCTAGGCCAACCCCGAGATGATGCTGCTGACATCATTCGTCGTTACATACTATCTTTTACTGCCTTGCGGCACGTCTCGGATTCAGCCCGAGAGTCTTTGACCGTGGTCCCGGGCACGCACGGGATACTATTGAGTTACATCGATAATTCATCAAATTGATTTCAAAAACTTGAGAATAGTTAACTCAGTAGTCCAGTCTAGATTACTCATTGCACATCACTTATGCCTTACCCTTCACTGTCCTTATTTTATATTACCGTTATACCTGTTTTACCGTTCATACTCATACATGCATGTCTTGCTATCCCCTGTTTATATTATTGCTTGATATTATGACGTACCGACGTCTGGGTTTTGCATGGCCCAGATTCTTTACCTTTACTGTAGGCCGAACAGGAGTATTTCTGTCAGCAGGCCGAGCAGTAAGGACCTGTTAGTATTTTGGTTTATTTATGCATTCTCATTCCTGATGTGAGCCCGCATTATGGGACGTACATTCCAGTTTATCCTTGTATTGGATCTTTTGCTTCCGCGTTATTTTATTCTTGACTCGTTTATTCTGGCTTATGGACATGTGTTAGATAGTTTATTCTTGTTCTTGATATCTCTACAGCCGTAATGTGACTGTGGAGGGATTTTTCCTATCCACAGATAGCATGATTGGCTCTGTCATGTGCCTATCTTAGCGTACTCTGGGAAGCGGGGCGTGACAATTCCCATGCTTCATAGTTTGGAAATAATGTACAAAATGTCATATGGTCTCATAAGAAGGGAAAAGAAGATGAAATTCCTATCGAAAATAGTTGGGGAAAGCTGGTGTGGTTTCTAGGAGACAAAATTGTTTTATTTGACAACAATATATAGACACTTCGTGATCCTGATGCAAATGAACATTAAATGAATCTAAGTAGTAGTAAAATTTGTTTTAATAAACTCTAATTAATTCTACGAATTTGTTGTAATGATGACCATAAGCATTGATATGGAAAGTTCTTTAACAATGTTGAAAAAAATGGATTACTCGGCCGATTATACGGTTGAGTACACGTACTCAATCTCCAAACGAACGGGAAATCAACTACTCGGTTAATTATTTGGACATAGCGATTATTCGCTTTAACCGGTGATTAATCAATCCATTAAACGTGTAATCGGCCCGATTACATGGTCCAAGCTTCTGTACATATAAATTTAGGCCCAAAAACAAGAAACCAAAGCCGGCCCAATATTCTATTAATTAACCTATTAACACAAAACACCATTTTAATTATGCAACCCGCAACCCAAACCCCTCCCCATTTCTACAACCAAGCCCAACCCCCATATCCCCATTTGTTTGCTATATGTTTATATTTTTCTTATATATATATATATATATATATATCGGATTGGTCTATTGCAAACCGGTCTCTACGACATGTTTTAACGATCCGAGCCGTTCAAGATTATCATCCTACCCTCAAATATATGTGTATGAAAAATCAAAAAATTTGAAGACTGGATCTATGCATCGGATGAAGTTTATATTGTATTATCAAAAGAAGTTTATTTTTGCACCCATCGATACCCATCGATGGATAAGTTAGAGGTTTTCAAATCCTTTGATTTTTCATACACATACATTTAAGGGTAGGGTGATCAACTTGAACGGCTCGGATCGTTAAAATATGCCGTAGACCGAGAGTTCCCATTTTTAAAAAAACGCGGACCGGTTTGCAATAGAGCACTTCTATATATATATATATATATATATATATATATATATATATATATGACCGCATAAGTTTCGTAAAACGATTAATCACCGAGTAATCCGGTTATACACTAGTCGTTGACCGAACAAATAGAAAACGAGTATGTGGTTTACAATATTGTTCTTTAATCCTAGAAATAGTTGCATAGTGTGACAAAGCCAGCATGAGATGCTATGGAAAATCATCTAAAGATATGTTATTGCTTATTTAGCAAAAAAATTATAGATGATCCCTTCAGATAGTACATATATGCTAGTCAGAGTTAGATTCGCTCTAATTTTCTCAAATTCGCCATTTTATTTGTATATGGGGGAAAAGCTAGTGTTCATTAAAGCGCTAAGAAAACCTTTTATGTAGCCATAAGTAGGAAGACTTGATCTAATTTGGAATTTTAAATCGCTATCCAGATAATAACAATATGATTCGTAAAAATATCGATGAAATTGCAATCTCAATTGAGGTTATTTGGTTTGAGTATTAAGTTCCTAATTTTTCAATTCACGTGCTTTGGCTTGCATGTAAATTAAAGTAGTGAATTAGGGATTTGATGCAAGATGGGGAATGTGGAGTGTGGGCAAAGAAGTACCCTTTCAAGTTGTATGGTTCGGGGCTGAGATGAGAGAACGATAGAGAGAGGCGGAAGTTCTAGGTTATGGTTTGGTGGTTTTATGTTGGGTTTGAATTCAATATTCAATCCTTTATTAACTTAAAGAATGGGTTTGGATATTGGATCCAACATTATGTAGTTAAGGATCTGGTGCGCGTGATTATGTATATGTCGAATTTTTTTTTTTTAGTATATGTCGAAGTTAGCACCTTCCCCACCATGAATTACACCAATTTGCAGCATTTTGATATGATTAGAGGAGGTGAAGAAATAAAATAGGGGCTTTCATGTCGCATCCAAAACTTAGCTATCCCCATATATGATATATCACCATATAAACTTCATACTTTCATATATCACCTCTAAAACTCATTAAGTTTTTTGAATCTCCCTCTGGTTATACAAACCAATAAAGAATATTACCAGTCTGAGTAGTAGTAACCTTTAGAATTTGATGGTATAACAGCAATAACCATTTTTCCCTTATAATTGTAAATAACCTGCAAATTTTCATCAACAAATTATAAATTACATTAGATAAAATAAAACTTGCCTTCATTAAATCTACAGGTTGATCTAACTTAAGACTCTCCGCTAACTGAAGCGTCGTCCACCTCTCCCCCACTGGCGCATAATTCAAGATTGAATAAATCCAAAATCGAGATTTCCTAATGTTATTTCGGAATTTGGATCGTCCCTTATAGATATTGATCAAAAGTGGTTGAACACCAAACCATGGCTTGCGCCCATGGGTAGTTTTCAAGAGGGCTGTCGATCTAAACAATTAACCCAACTGTAACTAGTTTGGCCATGACATCAAGTTAATTTGATAATAGAACATGAGTTTATTTAAATAATGGAAAACTCTAAGGATATGTGATAGTATAAAATTTAGGGGTTGATATATGGAACTACCTAAGTTTTGGGGTGAAGTTATCAATCTAAATATAAATTTGCATGAAGGCTGTTGTCAAGCCCTCTATGTGTGCATGCATGTGTTATACTTCGTTTTCATATCTAAAGAACCTATATAAGTCAAAATTAATGAGCAATTAATGTCATAATTTTTGTCAAGTGCAAAAAAAAAACGAGCAATTAAAGTCAAAAATTTTGTCGAGTCAAGGCATCACAGAACACACATAATATTGTCTAAATCAGTCAAATTGGTAGAGATGGCTCTATTTGTATGTGTCAAAGATGAGTATAAGTGGGATGATATGTGTATGTGGGTCGACGATGGTCATGGCTATTTTTGGCTAGGCAAATTTTGCCGCATATCATAGAATAATAGATCTAATGTCATTTCGAAGGCCTCTTAGCGCATCAGTTCCACATCAATACCGATGTAATAAAAAAGAGTAGAACAAACCATGAAAGGGTGATCAGATAAACAATATAAAAGCTGAAGTAAGCAAGCACAAAATGGACCTATATAATGAGCCTAATGATATGGAAAGAAACAATTTGGAATTGATGAAAACATGTCTATATTTATCATTTGTCAAGTAACTCCTAATAGCCTACAAATGCATCTCCTTATGCACTGTTCCATGGACACTCAACCATCAATTTCCAATTAATTATTACACTTATCCACATGTGAATTCTCAGATAGGACACAAGAAAGTTCCCGGTTAGAAGCCATATGGAAATATTTTCCAATATTGATTGGATTCAAAGATACCATTTTGGAGTAGAGAAACAACGCAGTTATTAGAGGTTGAACCCATAGCAGAATAGAAATATATAAGAACAAAGCCAATAGACCAAGGAAAATATAGGAACAAGGCATGCCGACATGTTGCCTGTTGTTCTAAAAATGAACCTTGTGCCGGTGAAGGAAATGGATGTCTAGTGATGTTTCTCAACAATTAGCACAGAAGCAGTAGAGCATAAGGACACAAGCTTGCAGGTTCTACTTCAAATATCAATCAACAAGAAGTAAATGTTTTTAGCGATCTGCATCCATGAAAGTAAACTGAAAGCAAACTATTCATACAGGCAAGTTCTAAAGAGAAAATGGAGCAAGGTTTCTTACAGTTCATACTGCTTTGTAAATTTACCTTTGCCTACTGTGCACCAAATTTTGATAAATAATTAAGAAAGAAAATAAAAGAACCATATTAATGTCAAAGCTGACCTTTCTTGCTGAACGGTTTGGATCAGCCTCATAAAACTCTCCATCATTCACTTGCACTGCCAATTCTGGGGTCTGCTGTACCTGCTGGTCCTCAACTATGACAGGGAATTTTGCATCTATACATTGGGGAGCTAAGTTGCCAGCTTCATGGCCTCTACCAGCAACAGAATTGTTAGAGAGTTCAGTATTTATGCAAACCTCTGCACCAAGACGTCTCGCATTATTTATATCATGCAATTCTTCAGAATTCACATGAATTTCCCGTTCGGACATCTCTCTTTCCTCTCCTCCAGAATAAAATCGAGCCCTATGATGATGATAGTTTGAGATTTGTATCGAAGATCTTCTTTTTTGGTTATCATTTCTATCTAATAAATCATATGGGAACTTACTGAGCACATTCGGGAAATAACTTCTATGGTTTTCATACACCGAATATGGCGCTGAAAGAGATCTTGACCTCGATAAATTTCCGAACCACCTGTCTTTATATCTTGCTGCCTCATCTCTAACCGCCTTTTCACCTGAAACTCTCTCTACAACTTTTTTATTCAGAGTAGTTCTTGGTATCTCTCGATTAGATATAAGCATTTCTCCTAAACGACCGGATTCCTTACTGACAGGTCCCACCTCATGAATTTGTTGCATCATCTTCCACCGTTCATACAGGCATTTTCTGGCCTCCTTGCTAACTGAAGATTTAGTTGAATAATAAGATAAGGTGCTAAGCCTATTGCTATGGGAGTTTAATGAAGTCAAAATTTCTGTGCCTGTCATGTCATGTGAGCTTTCATCGCTGATGTACCCATTGTTTTTCGAGGCAGGTATCATTTTACTTCTGCTACTTCCAGAAGCTCTCAAATTTTTAGTAATATCTATAGCAATTTCTCTACACCTCTTTGCCCTATTACCCATAAGATCCGAAATATCAGATAGCCTGTGCCATTCAATTTCTGCATCGTAAATCTCAGATCTCCTGGACATTGAAATTGTTTCTTGCCTTCTGAGGTGATATGGATCATTTTCAGGGGATCTCGCTAAAGGTGCAGACCATGCCGGGCCCCAGACCTCCTTCAGATTTGGTTTCAGAATAACAATTGGATTAGGAAGAAAGTTTCCTTTATTTTTCTCTTCATACAATGGTTCTGAGATATGATCTTTGACAGAATGACTTACAAGGTTAGACAAAGGTTTGCTACTCAAATTTATATCACCAGTGACCGATTTAGATTGCCTTCCATTATTTCTTTTGAATCTACTACTTAATTCATTATCGGACTTGGCAACTATTGAAGGTTTCAGAATCGTGAAGTGTCTTTCATGTGGAGAGAGATGAGAACAGTTCAGATCATGGAGAGGCTTTTTGAATACCGGCCTAGGTTCGTGGAGAAATTTCACGCAGCGGTCTTCTGTGGAATCTAGGTCATCAGACGAATCATCATATTCCTTGCAGTAATGAAACTCATCGCCGCTCAACAGATGGGTTGCATCCCCGAACTTCTGTTCTGTAAAAGCCAAGTCAGTCCCACTTTGTTCCAAGTTTGATATTCCTTTGTGAATTGGCTTATTAATTTGTCTCTGGAACTTTGGCATTTCCATGACTTCGAATACATCTTTACATTGCTGATACCCATTGTTGCTCATGTGAAGGGGATACGCCTCTAAGGTCTTTTGGTAACTAATTCCTCTTTCTTTATCATGTTTATTGACTGGAGAAGGCAGTGCATTTATACCCATCAATCGTGCAACCACACTTGTTGAGGACCGTCTGCTCTCCATTTCTTTTGACAACTCTTTATTTACCAGTGATTTTATTGGTGTTTTGATGGCATCCTTGGAAGAGCCACGCCTGAACTCGGGATTAAACTAGGAATTTGAACACATAAAGCTGTTAGAATCTGTCTTCAGAAGTCAATGCACAAGAATTCACAGGAATGAAAGCAAGTGGAAAAAAGGATAAGTTTAAGAGGAAGAAGAAAACTAGATGACAGAGGGATCTATCCAAGAAATTTAGCATTGGTGTCATATAATTCACTCGAAAGAAATCTTGCAATGTATGAAGTATGACAAGGTTCCTTATATCAAGTTGTATGCCTGACAAAGAATAGCTGTACTTACAGAATCTTTTTCGAAGGAGGCCGTATTGCCAGGAGTAAAATTCAATGTTTTCTCTGGTGCATCTGCCTGCTCTTTGACTTGAGCATTCCCTGAAAGACAAGTTTGACACGTTAAGATAATTATCACATATCAGTTTCTTCTAGATTCAGATGAATAACAAAATGGCATCACAATGTCAATGGCTCATTATCTGCATTAGAGAACTCTAACAGGAAAAGAAAAACCATCAATAAACACTGGCATAAAGCTTCGGTATATGTTGTAAAGAAAAAATATCAAAATCATTAAGGCTAAATTGCTTGACACAAATTTATGAACATGCTTGACTGGGCATAATTTACAAGACATTTTTCAGACTACTACAGTTGAATGAGGTAATCCAGCAAATGGACTTGTCATATATGGCTTGCAGCCATATAGAAGGTTCCTCTATAATATCAAGTCCATTGAATATTTTTACATTTAATATCATGACAAAATATATCTAACAGAAGCACCAGTGTTGCACAAGGGTTGATAGTTATGGAACTTGAGTGTCGAGCTTCTCAAAAACCACCCCAAACCCCTTTACCCCTAAGCCAGGTCTCGTTGAGCACAGGAATGATGGAAAAGAAATAAGGGAATCAATTATCTGCCTTATCTGGAAATAAAATTATATATCAAAGAAAAGACAAAGTCTCATTTGCAACCTTCTGTTAGGATTGTATCTCAAATCTGTATGCACACCTAGGCATGATCGATAGAATTCAAAACTGGGACTGGACTTGGGCTACCAATAGATGAAGGAATGCTTTTGAGCACTATAGATATCTTTTTTTTCTGGATGTGGCCCCCATTTGGGAATCAAAACTGTTGACCTCTCACTATGGAGCAGAAATCCTTACCACATGAACTATGCCCAGTTTATAGCACTGTAGATATCACTTGTGTGAATAAGAGATAGGATAGCCTACAGATAAACATAGCTCCAGTAGGCAAGAGAGGGGAAATGAGTGTGAGAGAGTGAAATGTGAGTCGTGTGAGTAATTATAGTCGTCCTCGTTGCCATGGAGTCCTCATGCATGATTTTCCCTGTGGATCTAGGCCGGTTTTGGTCAAATGACTTGAACCACATAAATCTGGTCGGTTCTTGTGGGGATTTCTATCTTGTGTACTAGGTGGCAGCGGCGAAAGGGATCAAGCCATAAATGGAAGAAAGATGTTATGAAGGCTGCTGGCTGGCAGAATTACAACAACAAAAACAACACAAGAAGTGCATGCTCTTCAAGAGGTAAGATTCAAGTTATGTATTTACATAACAACCTGCAGAAGTACAACTCAACCCATCAATAGGTGAAAACTGTAGCATTAGTTTTAATGTCTTGTCATGACCAAATGGTATCTTATGTATCTCAGTTGGGATGGGACTTCTGGATTTTTCACCAGCCATATGTGTCTACGCACACATAATACATCATAGCCGTCCATTACATCATATATCATCATAACAATAAGCAACCAAACAACCCTTTCCTGTCATTTATGTTTACTCCCTAAACAACATGTTGATATAAAGTAAGTTCTCATTTCATAAAGTTATCTAAACTTAGTACCAAAATCCTAACCATGCCCCGATTAGCTTACATTTTGGAGTTTACAAATCGCTGTTTATGTTGACTACAAAATTGAGATAACATGAGTTTAGAAAACGCCAATCCAACCTAAGTTTTCTAAACTCCAAAAGGATGCGAATAAAATATCCATTTAGGAGTTTAGATAACTCCAAAACAACATTTTGGATTTAGATAACTCCAATGCAAAATACCCCAACAAAGTTAAACGTTAAGGTGGAGGTAGAGCCTTGCAAACAAGAATTTGCTTAGATTCCACCCTCAATTAAATATAAACTCCAATTATCCCAACTCCACCCCAAACAGGTGTTATGTTGTGAAGAATCTTCCTACAGATTACAATGAATTTGAATTAAGTTAGTTGGAATTGAATGTAGGGATTTATATTAATCTCTATCTAAATTCCAAGTTATCTTTAAAAGCCTATGGATATATATATCATAGATTAATTAAATTAATCTACTAGACCAAATTACAAATAAAATATACAAAGCCATGATTTGGGGGCTTGAACAGGGTCTGTTTCGATTTGGTGAAGTTTTAAATTAAATCTTAATTTAAAGTTTAACCTTATCTAAAAGCAAGCAGCCATCACCTATATATATACATGCATGAATTATCATGCAACAGGGTCTCCAATTAATGAATGTGATGTGGCCAAATTAATGTGCACAAGGTGCCTACGGCCAAAATTCAACGGCCGAAAAGGGATTTCTTTGATGGCGGTCAAAAATCGGAGAATCAGATCATTGTATTGATAGGGTTCCGGTTTAAAGAGATTTGAGAGGAATCTCCTAGGGTGCTTGTAAACTTGATTCAAGGATAATAATAGACGTTTGCAGATTTCGCTCTACCGGAGACTAGCCATACGGTAGGTGAATCCCGTTAACAAATTTCTTATGCCTCTGGTTTGTATTTCTTATTTTATTCTCGCACTTATTTATTTATCTTTCGTGGATTAATTGCGTGGTTGTTGTTGCGTAATTTGGTTTGTCGCGAATATTGTTACGTGCATCGATTTTCTCCCACCAACTGGTATCATAGCTTCGTTAAGAAATCTGGGATTCTTCAAATTTACGATCTAGATCAACGGTGGCTAACAACAACTACGTTCTCTTTCCACTTTCTTAGATCATCGGATGTTGGTTCAGATCAAGAGAGAAGTCAGGTTTACTGCGACAGAGACGAAAGATGACGGTGGATAAGATGAGGATCGAAAAGTTCAATGGTCATAATGTTGGTTGGTGTCGCAAGTAGATGAAGGACTGCTTGTATCAAAAGGACATGTTTCTTCCATTGCTTGGAAATAAGCTCGAGAAAATGGCCGATGAGGCGTGGAACTTTTTAGATAGAAAAGCCCTGACGACAATCCGGTTGTTGTTGACCCCGTATGTGGCCTTTAATATCTCAAAGAAGACAATTATGGCACTAATGACGACGTTAGCAAAGTTGTATGAGAAGCCATCAACATCAAATAAGATATTCTTAATGAAAAAGCTTTTCAACATAAAGATGAGCAAAGTGATTCGGTGACGGAACACTTGAACGAATTCAACAGCATGACGAGCCAACTCGAATCGGTTTCAATTAATTTTGAAGATGAGATTCAAGCCCTTCTATTTCTATGTTCGTTCTCAGAGAGTTCGGAAAACTTGGTAATGGCGGAAAGCAGCTCAATCTCAGAGACTCACATTTAATGATGCGGTGAGCAGCATATTAAGTGATGAGATGAGGAGAAAAGTTGTGAGTGGGAGTTAGGAAACTTCTGCGTTTGCAGCGGAGAATCGCGGTAGAACGATAGAAAGGAGGAAAGGGAAGAAAGGCAAGTCTAAAAGCCAAGGAAAAATCCAAGACGCATGTTGGAATTACGGAAAGAAGGGTCACAGGAAAAGTGACTGTAAACTCCAAAAGAAAGGATCACATGAAAAGACAGTTGAGAAGGAAACTAAAGTTGTGTCTATACATGAAAAGGGAGAATAAGAACGGTCTATCGGCAAACGAGAATACAAAGGTAGATACTTGGTTTCTTAATTCGCGGGCATCCTTCCATTGCACTCCGGACCGGCATCACTTCAGCGAGTATGTTCAAAGTGATATTGGACATGTGACGGTAAGCAACGGTCAACCGTATATAATCATTGAAAAGGGAACGATCATCTTACAGCCATCAGGAACTAGTCAAATAAAATTGAAAAATGCTCGTCACGTTCCAGATTTGAAGAAAAACCTGATTTCTTCTAATCAGCTTGACAATGAAGGATTTATTATGACGTTTGGGACTTCGCAGTGGAAGATTACCAAAGGGTCGTTGGTGGTTGCTTGCGGCAAGTTGAGCGATTCGTTATATTCCTTTACTGGGAGTAGCGGAGATTTGATTGGTTTGGTGACGGGTTCGGAGATAAACTCGAAGACATCGTTGTGGCATAAAAGATTGGGGCACCTCAGTGAGAACATGAAAATTCTTCAGGATAGAAGGCTTCTTTCGGGCTGAAGAAGGTGGAGTGGGGGTTTTGCGAGAGTTGCATTTGTGGGAAGCAAAACGCGCTCAGATTTCAAATTGGAGGCGTAGCTAAAAAGACCAAGAAGCTGGAGATGGACGTATGGGGTCTGGTCTCGGTGGAGTCTTATGGAGGTAATCGATACTTCGTGACGTTCATCGACGATGCAAGCCGGAAAATATGGATGTATGCGATGAAAAAGAAGTCCGGTGTGTTTGGTATTTTCAAACACTAGATTACGCAGGTTGAGAATCAAACATGGGCTAAAGTAAAATGCCTTAACTCTGATAATGGAGGGGAATATTATACACAGGAGTTCGAGGCATTTTTCTCACAGAAGAGTATCCGTTGGTTGAAGACGATATCAAAGATGCCACAACAGAATGGTATCGCTGAAAAAATAAACAGGACGATCATAGAACAAGTGCGGAGCATGACCTTGGATGCGGATATGCCTAAATTCCTATTAGTGGCGGCGGTGGATACTGCTGTGTATTTGATCAACAAAAGACCGGCATGTGCGCTTAATGAAGGCATTCTGGAAGAAAATTGGTTTGATAAACCGGTTGATTATTCGTACATAAAAGTATTTGGCTGCATTGCGTATTCTTTGATTGATAAGGCGGAAAGGAGCAAGCTTGACTCCAAGTCTAGGAAATACGCTTTCATCGGATATGGTGGAGACGGGTTCGAATATCGGCCGTGAGATTACACAAACAATAAGGTAATACAAAACTGGGACGTCTTCTTTGATGAACAGCACTTGCACAAAGAAGAATAGCAAGCCAAGAAAGGTGCAGTACGTGGGTTCATCGAGGTAGATGGAACTTAAGAGAGCATTCAGTTACCTACAAGTGGTGATCAGAACTTTGAGGTGTTGGGGTCGAAAATTGCACCCCGGTTGACCAAGTCAAAGTCAAAGTCAACCCCAAACCCAGGTCAAGTGGGCCCATGCTCAAGTCAAGCCCGAACATGAAGCGGCCGGCCTCCCCCGTGCCAACATAAAAATCATGTAATAAATAATTTTAATGTAATTTTTTTATGCATGAATGGGCATAAAGCTAAATTTTTGTAAAGCCCTTGGCTTATCTGCAAAAAAAAATAAGCACATGAGGCATGGGATGGGCAAAATGCCATTTTGTAAAACCCAAGGGGCTATATGTAAAATGTATAGCCTATAAAGGCAAAGATAATGAAAATATCTCAACAACTTTTTCTCTCTCCCAAGAAAAATCAAGATCTGTGATCTTCTCCTTTCTCAAGGTTCTGAAACCTCTTCTTTCTTTTGAATTAAATCAAGAATTTTACTCTTCCTTTTCCAAAACTAAATAGTTTTTCACTACAAAACCCACAAAGGGGAACTCAGAGCTTCCATTAGATCTCAAAAAGGAGAGATTTTTTTAAATCTCATACTTCTTGGTCTTCAAGATCTGGCCAACAGAGCAGGAAGAAGGAGACCCGCTTCCAAGGACCCTATTTTGGGGAAGATCCATGGGTCAAGAGAGAAGCCCCTTCCATCAGCTCCAAAATATCTTAGGAGTTCAACTCCTCAAAAATATATATACATATATATACAAAATAATAAATATTTCTTTTTTGGAGCACGGCTCCCAGTGCAGGGACCAAGTCCCTTCTGCTGCCGGCGCCCAGCGCCCGCGTGCCGGGTTTGGATGCCCTTTCCCTTTATATACACACACACACATACATACTCCACAACACTGTTCCCGTTAGAAAAAATTTCTAACGGGACGCTGCTCCGCATCCCGCAAGGGGGCTGCTAGCCCCTTTGACCCCCAGCCCGCTATCCGGATAGCGGGACCCCGTAAAAACTCTGCGGGACCCACGATATATCCAAAACCCCTTTCAAAACACAACACACGCACACTGCACATTGAGTTCGCATGACCAGTTTAACCCGTTAATCGGAGGTTCCCTCGCTCCAAAAGCGAGGAGCTTAGTCCGCAGCTATCGGAGATTCGGATTCCCGCAATCAATAAACCCTCGCTTATCCTAGGTAGGGGGAATCTGTAGTACGCCTGACAAGCGCGCGCTTATTCCCATCTCAATGGGGTGAGAAAAAAACACTCTACAGATTCTGGCACGTCCGGTGGGACCGATCTCTCCTCCCATATTTCGGGTTAAACGTTCATGCGAACTCAATCAATATACATATTTATATTTATACTAAAATAATGCTCTTTCATGCAGGTTTTCAAGCAATCACTTTTCAACAATGTCTCCAAAGATGAACTCAGCTCTCAGCACGACTCTCATCTCCTACACGATGAAGATGGACGCCAGGACGGTCCTTCCGACCAGTCTCGGGCGACAGTGGGAGGAGCCGCCGCTGCCATTTGGCTCTATTCTGTTCGTGCCAGCTAACGACGTCCCTGCTCTGCAAGCCCCAGTGATGGATAAACCAGCCTCAAAGGGGAAAAGGCCGAATGTCATGGTCGCGAGGGCGCTCCAACCCAAACGCAAGTCGGTGTTTGAACGACTTTCCTTGGCCCCAGCTGGGGGCAAGGCCATCAACACCAACAAAGCAACAAGGCATCTCGGGCAAGCTCCGGCGGCGCCCCTGACAACTGCTCGATTGGGTATCTTCTCTAAGCTCTCCATCACTCGGCCTATGGCGGCTTCCCGAAGAGCCGAAGCCTGCTCAGCACTTAAGGCAGAGAAGCTGAGACAGAAGCGGCTCAGATACAGATCCAACAAAAGGGCTAGGACTCTGGCCATGTTAAAATTTATGAATTTCCAAAGCCCAGACCGCTCTTCAAAATCAGCCGCCAAAGATAAAGAGATGGCTGGATATATGGTCTATACTGTCTACATGGTCGGACATGAAGAAACGAACCCTCATATGCTTCACAGCCAGGGTGATGATACGGTGGACGCTACCCAACGTCAACTCGGTCTAAATGATGAAGAGCTCGCTCAAGCCGATAAGCCAAAAGAGCTCGGGATTCCTGCGGAGTTGAGCTCAGGCAATAAGGATGACCCGGTTGTCATAACCGGAACTACAGAACAAGCATTATTCCGATGGCTTCAGAGGCAGCTTCAGGACAGGGATGAGAAGTTAGCCAAGGTACAGTCTAAGGTCGACGAATTGGCAAAACGTCGCAGCAGATCTCGCGACCCAAATCGCCCGATTGCAATTACAGCAGAATCAAATTTTGGTTCATGGGCCAGGGATTGATACCTGGAGGCAGCCAACTGATACCCCCTTCAACCTAAAAGCGGGGCACCTTCGCGAAAAACGACCGCGATTAGCCTCCAATCCCTCCGATACATACACCAAAGGGGAATCGTCTCTGAAAGAGAAACTGGATAAGGTCTATTCCTTCAAAAGGGACAAAGTCCATAAGATATTCAACGACGCCCTAAGAAACGGTCTACAACTGCCAGAATCAAAGAGACCGCAAGAAGCGAATATGACCGACGACCCAAAATATTGCCCCTATCACAGAGTGATAGGTCATGCCATTGAGGACTGTTTCGTCTTCAAAGATTGGGTCGAAAGGCAATATAAGACGGGAGAGATAGAACTGTCTAAAGACGTGTTAGCAAACAGTCAAGCTACGACCGCCGGTTTCATACAAATGGAGACCGGAGCCTTTCGGGAACCTAATCCACCCAGACATGTGACATTATCTGAAAAGGACGAACCAAAGACTGATCGGCCTCAAGGACCGGCATCAGTAAGGGCACCTACTCTAATGAAGAGAAAGAAGGTGTACTCCTTCAGGAGGGATGAGGTCCGCGGTATATTCAAGGAAGCCTTGAACAACGGTCTGCAACTGCCTATTCCGAAGAGGCCACATGAAATGAATATGACCGGCAATCCCGTATACTGCCCATACCATAGGGTGGTGAGTCATACCATTAAAAATTGCAGTGTTTTCAAAGATTGGGCAGAGGACCAATACAAGCTTGAAAAAACCTCACAGTTCTCGGATGTATCGGCAAGCCACAGAGCTACGGTCATCAACACAGCTCCGCCAAGATCAAAGTTCGAAGAGCTGGGATAAGCAAGCCCAATAAACCTCCACGTCTTTAAACTGGAAACAGATGACCACCACGTCGTTAAACTGGAAACAGTCGATCACCACGTCATTAAACTGGGAACAGTCGACCTCTAAGTCGTTAAACTGCGAATGTAAAAAAAATGTGTGTAAATAAAAAAATAAAAATAAAAATAAAGCCGAAATGATGGGGCAATCGCGAATAAAAAGCCGAAATGATAGGGCAATAGCGACCTTCGCGATAAGAAAAGCTGAAATGATGGAGCAACCACGGTAAATAAAAAAAAAACTCCAACGGCGAATGATGAGTCGCTCCTGTTACCACATTCCAGTGCAGCGATGCAGACGCCAACCAAAATCCAATTTCCCAAAATTCTTCCAGCCCTACGGTTGGTCCCAAGTTGACTACTGTATACAATCCACGGGCTCAAATAATTCTCATCGTACACATGCCCCACCGCAGTCACCAGTTACGCGGCTGGTCTCCGCCCTTGGAATTATACTCCATCTGGGAAGACCCACTCATGTGTCCTCACGATAGATGAGGAGAACAAACTTACGAGATCCTCTCGACTCGTAAGAAAACACCTTCATGGGATCCTTACGACTCACGAAGGAAAAATACACTTGGGAGTCCCCATGACTCCTAAGAAGAAAGTACACTTACGAGATCCTTTCGACTCGTAGGGAGAAAATGCTTTTATGAGACCCTTACGGCTCATAAAATTGAAAAGACTTAGGTGATAGGGACCTAAACCCGTCTCCTAAGCTATCGCTCCCCAACAGGAAAAGGCAAATGATGAATTGCTCCTGGCACATGTGCTTCAGTGTTAGCAATCGCTGATGCTTACTCTAACCCCAAAATTCCAAACTCCAATCCAATAGACGCCTAAGTCTTTAAACTGGGAACAGATGACCTCTAAGTCGTTAAACTGGGAACAGATGACCCCTAAGTCGTTAAACTGGAAACGGGAAAGATCCCCTCACGGTGAATGATGGGTCGCTCCTGGTACCATATTCTAATGCAGCGATGCAGACGCCAACCAAAATCCAAATTCTCAAACGGCGAATGATGAGTCGTTTTTGGTACCATATTCCAGTGCAACGATACAGACGCCAACAAAGTTCCGAAATTCTTCCAACCCTACGGTCTGGGATCATACATCCTGCAAAACCGTATACAATCCACGGACGTAAATGATCCCTATCTCTCCTAAGTCCTACCGGCGGACCACATTCAAAGTCCCGCCGGCGATGAAGATTCAAAAAAACAAAAAAAGGGTATGTCCACAAGCAAAATGGGCACGGATGAAAATCCGAAAAAGCTCCGTGAGTAAAAACAGCAGGACTGCCGGCGAGTTTGTGAAAACCCGAAAGGGCGCAAACTCGTGAAAAAGAGATGAAATGCACTCGCAAAGTCCTCTCGACTTTGTGAGGAGAAAATTCCCATTTGAGATCCTTACGACTCACAAAGAAGCAACACACTTGGGGGTCCTTACAACTCCTAAGGAGAAAATGCACCTACGAGATCCTTTCGACTCGTAGAGAGAATGCTTTTTTGGGACCCTTACAGCTCATAAAATTGAAAAGTCTTAGGTGATAGGGACCTAAACCCGTCTCCTGAGTCATCACTCCCCAACGGGCAATGGCAAATGATGATTCACTCCTGGTATCATATTCCAGTGTAAGCGGTGTTGATGCCAAACAAAAACCAATTCCCAAATCCTCCCGGGGCAAATGATGAGTTGCTTCTGGCATTATTCCAGTGCAGCAATACAGATGCCAAACCAAAACCAAATCCTCTCAAAGACAGATGATGATTCGCTCCTGGTACCATATTCCAGTATAGTGATGCTGATGTCAACCCTAATCACAATCAACAAGTCAACTTCAACTCCGACACCGCAGAAAGCAGAGGAAGTCAGAATCCAATCTCGACACCGCAAGAAGCGGAGCAAGTCAAGATCACCCCTGACACTGCAAGAAGCAGAGCAAGTCAAATCGGGCGTCGACCGTCCATGTCGTAAAAAGGGCAGTGCAGGCTTCCCACAAATCGGGAACCAAATCGCTCCAGGCCATGACGTCGACCGTCCATGTCGTAAAAAGAGCAGTGCAGCCTTCCAACAAATCGGGAACCAAATCATATCGGGTTAGGACGTCGACCGTCTATATCGTAAAAAAGGCAGTGCAGGCTTGCCACAAATCGGGAACCAAATCGCTCTGGATCAGGAAAAAGTCTACCACGGACACGCCGCCTCGGAGACGCGTCAAGTGTCGACCGTCCATGTCGTAAAAATGGCAGTGCAGGCTTCCCACAAATCGGGAACCAAATCGCTCCAGATCAGGGCGTCGACCGTCCATGTCGTAAAAAGGGCAGTGCAGCCTTCCCACAAATCGGGAACCAAATCGCTCCGGGCTAGGGCATCGACCGTCCATGTCGTAAAAAGGGCAGTGCAAGCTTCCCACAAATCGAGAACCAAATCGCTCCGGACCAGGGAAAAGTCTACCACGGACACTGCGTCTCGGAGACACGTCAAGCGTCGACCGTCCATATCGTAAAAAGGGCAGTGCAGACTTCCCACAAATCAGGAACCAAATCGCTCCAGGTCAGGGCGTCGACCGTCCATGTCGTAAAAAAGGCAGTGCAGGCTTCCCACAAATCGGGAACCAAATCGCTTCGGGCCAGGGCGTCGACCGTCCATGTCGTAAAAAAGGCAGTGCAGGCTTCCTACAAATCGGGAACCAAATCGCTTCCGGCCAGGGCGTCGACCGTCCATGTCGTAAAAAGGGCAGTGCAGGCTTTCTACAAATCGAGAACCAAATCGCTCCAGGTCAGGGTGTCGACCGTCCATATCGTAAAAAGGGCAATGCAGGCTTCCCACGAATCGGGAATCAAATCGCTTCGGGCCATGGCGTCGACCGTCCATATCGTAAAAAGGGCAGTACGGGCTTCCCACAAATCGGGAACCAAATCGCTCCGGGTCAGGGCGTCGACCGTCCATGTCGTAAAAAGGGCAGTGCAGGCTTCCCACAAATCGAGAACCAAATCGCTCCGGGTCAGGGCGTCGACCGTCCATGTCATAAAAAGGGCAGTGCAGGCTTCCCACAAATCAGGAAGCAAATCGCTCCGGGCCAGAGAAACGTCTACCACGGACACTCCGCCTCGGAGACGCAAACGTCGACCGCCCATGTCGTAAAAAGGGCGGTGCATCCCAAAAAGTGGGAACCAAAGCAAGTCGGCTCCACGTGAAAGAAGATCCATCAATTTCATGCACACGACTCACACATGTGGTGTGCGCATTTATTGATGGCGGGCACTTTGTTGGGGTCGAAAATTACACCCCGGTTGACCAAGTCAAAGTCAACCCCAAGCCAAGTGGGCCCAAGCCCAGGTCAAGTGGACCCATGCCCGAGTCGAGCCCGAACATGAAGCGGCCGGCCTCCCCCATGCCAACATAAAAATCATGTAATAAATAGTTTTAATGTAATTTTTTTATGCATAAATGGGCATAACGCCAAATTTTTTGTAAAGCCCTTGGCTTATGTGCAAAAAGAAATAAGCACATGAGGTATGGGATGGGCAAAATACCATTTTGTAAAACCTAAGAGGCTATATGTAAAGTGTATAGCCTATAAAGGCAAAGATAATGAAAATATCTCAACAACTTTTTTCTCTCTCCCAAGAAGAATCAAGATCTGTGATCTTCTCCTTCCTCAAGGTTCTAAAACGTTCTTCTTTCTTTTAAATTAAATCAAGAGTTTTACTCTTTCTTTTCCAAAACTAAATAGTTTTTCACCACAAAACCCACAAAGAGGAACTCAGATCTTCTATTAGATCTCAAAAAGGAGAGTTTTTTAAAAATCTCATACTTCTTGTTCTTCAAGATCCGGCCAACAGAGGAGGAAGAAGGAGACCCGCTTCCAAGGACCCTATTTTGGGGAAGATCCAGGGCTCAAGGGAGAAGCCCCTTCCATCAGCTCCAAAATATCTTAGGAATTCAACTCCTTAAAAATATATATACATATATATACAAAATAATAAATATTTCTTTTTGGAGCACGGCTTCCAGTGCAAGGACCAAGTCCCTTCTGCTGCTGACGCCCAGCGCCCGTGTGCCAGGCACGTGGGGCGCTGGCGCTCTGGCGCCCAACGCCCGCGTGCCAGGCACGTGGTGCGCTGGCGCACAGCTCCCGTGTGCCAGGCACGTGGGGCGCTGGAGCCTTCTCCCACGCATCCTTTGGATGCCCTTTCCCTTTTTATATACACACATACTCCACAACACTGTTCCCGTTAGAAAAAAATTTCTAACGGGACGCTGCCCCGCACCCCGTAAGGGGGCTGCTAGCCCCTTGACCCCCAGCCCGCTATCCGAGTAGCGGGACCCCCGCAAAAAACTCTGCGGGACCCCCGATATATCCAAAACCCCTTTCAAAACACAACACACGCACACTGCACATTGAGTTCGCATGACCAGTTTAACCCGTTAATCGAAAGTTCTCTCGCTCCAAAGGCGATGGGTAATTAACGGCAGCTTAGTCCGCGGCTGCCGGAGATTCGAATCCCCACAATCAATAAACCCCTGCCTATCCTAGATAGAGGGAATCTGTAGTACGCCTGACAAGCGCGCGCGTATTCCCATCTCAATAGGGTGAGAAAAAAACACCCTACAGGAGGAAGCCGCGGTGCAGGATCAGGTTCAAGAACAGAATGGTGAGCATGTTCAGCAACCAGATATGTCAGTTCTGAGAAGATCTACGAGAAAAAAGAGGATACATGAAAGACTTATGACCGACTTCGTTTTATACACAGATGCGGAAGAGCCCAAATCCCTTGAAGAAGCAACAAACGATAGTGCTAGCAAGTGGTGGGAGCAAGTTATGGACGCGGAGATGGAATCTTGGAAGAAAAACCATACATAGGACCTAGTGAAACTATCTAAGGATTGGAAAGCGTTGCTTAATATGTGGATGTAAAGGATTAAAGATGAGGCCGATGGTGTGAAGCGGTACACAGCTCGTTTGGTAGTCAAAATATATGCACAAAAATAAGGTATTGACTATCAAGAGAGTTTTTTCCCTGTAATAAAGATAGCATCCATTCGAATGATTCTTAGTATTATGGCGGTGGAGGATTTGCATTTAGAGCAGCTAAATGTCAAGATTGCGATCCTTCGTAAAGACTTGGAGGAGGAGATTTATATAATGCAACCACCGGGATACGAGCTGAAAGGGAAAAGAATATGGTGTGTAAACCGTGAAAGAACTTGTATGGCCTCAAGCAAGCTCCTAGGTAATGGTATCTCAAATTCGATCGGTTTATGATAGAAAAGGATTTGTGCAGAGTGAATCAAACCACTGCGTTTACATTCAAACTTTCAAGGACGAAAACTATATTATTTTGTCATCGTATATGGATGACAGGTTGGTAGCGGGTCCGAGTTATGAGAAAATTCAAAGTTTAAATAAGATGATGGCCGAGAAATTCGCTATGAAAGATTTGGGAGCGGCGAAATAAATCTTGGGTATGAAAATCGTTCGAGATAGGAAGCAGCAGAAGTTATGGTTATCGCAAAGGAACTACATTGAGAAAGTTTTGAAACGGTTCGATATGGACAAGTCAAAGACGGTGAGTACACCCTTAGCGAGGCATTTCAAACTCATTAAGGAGTTGTTCCCGACAACTCAAGAATAGAAGGACGAGATGGCCAGAGTACCATATACTTCTGCAGTTGGGAGTTTGATATATACGATGGTGAGTACTATACATGATATTGCACATGCAGTGGGAGTTGTTAGCCGGTATATGCAAAATCCGGAAAAGAAGCATTGGAATGCAGTGAAGTGGATTCTAAGATATCTTAGGGATATATCTAGTCATTGTTTATGCTTCAGGGTGACTCTCTAAACGTGCAAGGGTACGTTGATGCAGATTATTCGGGAGATCGAGATAGTAGGAAGAGCACAACGAGATACGTATTCATGGTTGGAGGAACAACGGTGAGTTGGATCTCTCAACTACAAAAGGTGATGTCATTGTCGACTACGGAGATGGAATACGTGGCGATCACGAAAACCAACAAGGAGATGATATGGTTATAAAGGTTATTTGAAGAATTGGGCAAGAAGCAAGACTTCAACACCTTGTGGAATGACAGTCAAAGTGTGATACATTTGACGAAGAACGCGGCGTATCACTAACAGACGAAGCACATCAAAGTGCGGTACCACTTCATTCGTATAGTGATTGAAAAGGGGTTGACATTGCAAAAGATCGCCGGAGAAAATAATCCTGCGGATATGATCACCAAGATCGTAGACTGAGATAAGCTGGATCTCTGTTGCAGGTTGGTAAATCTCTCCATGAAAATTTGATGAGGAGAGAGCAGCAGCGGAATCGTGTGAAGTCTACTGGTCAGGAATCAAGGCGGAAGAAATCTCCAACGGGGAGAATGTTATGTTGTAGAGAATGTTCCGACAAATTACGATGAATTTGAATCAAGTTAGTTGATATTGGATGTAGGGATTTATGTTAATCTCTATCTAAATTCCAAGTTATCTCTAAAAGCCTATGAATATATATGGATATATATCATAGATTAATTAAATTAATCTACAAGACCAAATAGCAAATAAAATATACAAAGCCATGATTTGGGGGCTTGAATAGGGTCTGTTTGGATTTGGTGAAGTTTAAAATTAAATCTTAATTTAAAGTTTAACCATATCTAAAAGCAAGCAGCCATCACCTATATATATACATGCATGAATTATCATGCAACAGTGTCTCCGATTAATGAATGTGTTGTGGCCAAATTAATGTGTACAAGGTGTCTGCGGCCAAAATTCAACAGAGCCGAGAGAGGATTTCTTTGATGGCGGTCAAAAATTGGAGAGTGAGATCATTGTATTGAGAGAGTTACGGCTTAGAAAGATTTAAGAGAAATCTCCTAGGGTGCTTATAAACTTGATTCAATAATAATAATAGACGTTTGCAGATTCCGCTCTACCGGGACTAGCCATACGGTAAGTGAACCCCTTAACAAATTCCTTGTGCTTCTCTGACTTGTGTTTCTTATTTTAGTCCCGCACATATTTATTTATCTTTCGTTGATTAATTGCGTGGTTGTTGTTGTTGCGTGTTTTGGTTTGTCGCGAGTATCGTTCCGGGTATCGATTTTCTTCCAACAGGACCTAATTATTTACGAAAAAATAAAATAAAAATAAAAACAAAAACTGAACATCAAATCTAGGTCAAATGTACCTGACAAACATATATATATATATATATATATATATATATATATATAAAGCTTGTCTTGTCAAATAAACATATCCCAAGACTCAGCCTTTTCATAATCCAAGCAAAATTCCCCCAAAAAAACACCAGTTGCAATCTCAATTCCACAATTCAATCGGCTGAAAGTAAATAAATCGCAAAAAACAATCGCATTTCAAAAAATCGCGACATCTCACCTTCTCTCTGAGCTCGTTCCATCGCAACAGTATCAGGATCAACGATCGCCTTCTTCTCTCTGGATCGAGACCTGCTGCTGCTCTTCCTCTCTTTGAACTTTCGATACATTTTGCTCACATCAAAACCCTAGAAATCGTCGAAGCGAGAGAAGCGAGGGAGAGTGACGAGAAGCGAATGAGAGAAATCAAAAAGAAAAGATTTTGAGAAATTTTGGGGGATTTATTTGTTAAAAGTGCAATTTTTTGGGATAAGAAAGCGACAGGCAGCGAAACAGAAGCGAAGCATTAAACGAAGTATTAATGAAGGCGTTGCAAGCATTAAGCTCAGCCAAACTGTTGCAAACATTGTTTCTTCTTTGTAAATAAGCCCCCCATTTTCCATATATTTTGACATGCTTCGTCATTATCTTCATGACTGTAATAATAGAAAAACTCTTACACGTTTATTAATAAAAGTATAATTTTTCAAAAATATTAAATGTCATGAACGTGGAATTCCTAATTTAATCCCATGATAGTCTTCATTTATTGCAATTTTAGAATTAGATTTTAAAACTCTATATCTAAAGTGCATATACATAAGTCATAAAAAAATGATTCTTGATATTTTAAAATGACAAATAATTTACGGATAAAAGTGCAAAAAGGTAATGATATAGTATTTCGAAACAGAGGCAACAGAAGTTCTTACAAAGTATTATAAAGCAAAAAAATAATTGGAACACTACAAAGAAATAGAAGCTTTTACATATCTCTATACCATGACCTGAAGTCTGGGACAGTAAAAACAATACGATAGACTATGCTAGGTTTTGGGTGTGACATTTTTCGGTTGAGAAAAGAGCGACGTCGAACCACTCATGCTCTTCTCGTATATATAAACACAAACATATGACGATCAAAATGGTTGACTAGTTCGCAGATAGATATATTACATAAGTCAATTTAATATGTATATTTTGGTAATCGTACAGGTTCAAAATCTGTCGCGGGCTTGTTTGGTTGCAAGATTATGAAATTTGGATTCCAAAATAGTACGGTTGAAAATTTCTAGATTTGGTAATTTGTTATTTGATCGGTTTTGGATTTCTAGTATTGGATTTCTAGATCCTTGTAATTTTTGATTGGTTGGTGAAAAGAAAGTGGGATTTGGATTTGAGGATTTTAGAGAGAGAGATATAGAGAGGGTTATCAAATAAATAAAGTACACGGATCACATCTAAAAGTACAATGAATAGTATCAAATCCTTGCAAATTCTTAAAAAATTTAGGATTCATGAATACTTGTTTTGTGGTGGCCCCCCATAAAAAACAAAGGAATCCTACAGATCCAAATTCCCCAACCAAACACAAAATTATGGAATCCTTAATTCCTGATGATGCTCTATGTTTCCCCCAATCAGAGCAAAAATCTGTTTGAAATTTAAATTTTTGAAATGAAGCAACGCTTCAGATGCAGCGCCAAGTGCGCTGCGCCCCAAGCAGCGCACCACGTGCAAAACACGTGTGCGCTAGTGCTAAGTGCGCTGCGCTCTAAGCAGCGCACCACGTGCAAAACACGGATACGCTAGCGCTGGAACTAAAATCTCCCCACCGTTAGATCAAAATCTAATAATAATGACAAATCATTAATCAATCAGAATTAAATTCTGTTAAGAAAAGATTTCTCAAATCTTTCCAAACAAAAAGATTGTTCTCTGTAAACTAGAGCACCATTGGATCAATGATCCAATAGTGATTAAAAATCGCCAAAATACATAATGAATTCTGTATGAAAAGATTTACCAATCTTGTTAAAAACAAGAAAATTGCCTTCTGTAAATCAGAAGATCAAAAATCCAACGATAGGAAAATCCCCCAATCAATTAGAGAAAAGTTCTCCTTAACTGATTGAACAAATCAGCTTGCCCTATAAAAAGGCCTCTAGACTTCAAGTCTGGGATATAGAGAAGTATAGAGAGGAACCCCCCCATAAGCTTTGAGAGATCTCAAAAAGAAGAGCCAGGCTCTCAAAGAAAGAAGATTCTTCTTCAAGGTAAAAAGAATGATGAACAGAAAGATGAAATCATCTCGTAATTAATTTAAAAAGAAGGATTCACTTTTTTAAAAGATCATAGATCTACAAGACAAAAATCTTTCACAAAGAGATCAAAAGATCTCACCATAATAGAAAAAAAATATAATTTTTCTCACAGATCATAGATCTATAAGACTCGGGTCTTTTCACAAAGAAATCATAAACATCTTAAAAGGGGGGAGAATAATTTAATTCTCTTGAGGATCACAGATCCATAAAGGCAAATGCTTTCATCAATATAAGAGATTGAACAACTTTTGCTCTTAGAATTTTGAGACAAAGTCTCTTTTTGGATCATAAAATTGATCAGATGCGCTTTGCGCTCTGGAACCGCGCTTTGCGCTCTTGAATTGCGCTTCTGCACTCTTAGAATGGCGCTCGGCGCCGAGCGCGACACGTGTCCCTCACGTGTGTGCCATTTAACGGTTAGCGCACTGCGCTCATGGGCTGGCGCTCAGCGCCAGGCGCACCACGCGTCAATCATGTGTGCGCCACTGAACTAATAGCGCAATGCGCTCACAAATCAGTGCTCTGCGCTCATAAACTGGCGCAATGCGCCCATCATCTGGCGCTTAGCGCCAAGCGCGACACGTGTCCTTCACGTGTGCGCTACTTGGCAGAAGCGCATTACGCTCTTTGACTGGCGCAAAGCGCCAAACGCACCACGTGTCACTCACGTGTGCGCTCATAGAACATAAATTGTTCTTTAATAAGCCCAGAGCTATGATGAATGCGCAGCATTCAATAAAAGGCAAAATATTGTCAGAAGTCAAGTCAATGCTTAGCATTATTAAAAGGGCCAAGCCCAAGCAAATGCTCAGCAGCACAAAATAAATGATAAACATTTTAACTTAATTGGACTTAGCCCAAGATTGGCAATAAGTCATCAACTCATATTAACTGAGCCCATACGCTCATAAATCTCAGATCTTAGTTCCAATCGGACTACAGATCTCTCAACCAAAATTGGTTCAAGGGTACATCTCTGAACACCTCTGATATATATCGTTGTAATCCTTCAACGTCTTCAGAGAGGTGACGGGCCCCGGCAACCATACATTTCATAGACTATGACGTCTTTAAACTGGACTGTAGGATCCTTAAACCCATGGACTATGATGTCCTTAACCTCGAACTGTGGGGTCCTTTAAAACCCATTCATAGACTATGATGTCTTTAAACTGGACTGTGGGGTCCTTAAACCCATGGACTGTGGGGTCCTTAAACCCATGGACTATGATGTCCTTAACCTTGGACTGTGGGGTCCTTTAAAACCCATGGACTATGAAGTCCTTAACCCCGGACTGTGGGGTCCTTTAAAACCCATGGATTATGATGTCCTTAATCTCGGACTGTGGGGTCCTTTAAAACCCATGGACTATGATGTCCTTAACCTTGGACTGTGGGGTCCTTTAAAACCCATGGACTATGATGTCCTTAAATTAACATCGGACCGAGATGTCCTTAAACTAACATCGGACCGAGATGTCCTTAAACTAATATTGGACCGTAATGTCCTTAAACTAATCGACCGCAATATTCCTAAACTAAGCAATAGAGCCCAAATGCTCTCTTGTTGGATCTAAACGATCCCGTTAAGTTGATCTTAGTCTAAAATTAGATTAACGTATCCTTAACTAACGTCTAAGTTGATCTTAGTTTCAAATGAGACCAACGTATCTTTAAACCCAACCCCAAACCCAAATCTAAGAAGATACGGATTTGGACTAATTCATGCCCTACGGGCGACAACATAAATTAGTCTCCGTATACAATCCGCGGGAAACCAAAAAACAAAACAAACACACACGACACAAATTGACCATCCGGAGAAGGAGAAAGTGGTTACCGCGATGCGGTAGCGTAATTAACTGCAGGGGCTTGCGCCTGCAGGGAAGAGCGTCTCCACAATCAAAAACCCCTCAACGAGGGGGAATCTGACGAAATCTGCTACATCGGCCGCATCCGTTTAAACCTTCGATACACGGTGCCATAAATCAACTTGGCATCTTCGGAGAGGTGGACGGATAGCACCAATTAGCATATGCCCCCGAAATTCAGGTAAGACGGACCTGCGCGGTCGCGTCTCCGTGTTTCGGCGAAGAACAGATTCTGGCACGCCCGGTGGGACCTTTTCCTCTTTCCACTCCACACTTCGTGTGTCATGTTCGCGAATGAATCGCGGTTTGATATGGTTGCCCTTGGGTTCGAGGTACTAAGACTTGGTGTCTTGCTCCGTGCAGAAAACATAACATCAATGGCCTCTAACTACTCCAGCTGCAACTGCAACTCCCGTTCCGCCTCATCTGAAGGTGTAACCTACGGGCCCCAAGCGGCCTCCCTGTTCAAGATGCCGGTGGAGCAAGTAACTCAGGCCACTACTGGGCTGTTCTTTGGGACCATGATCCCACCGATGAGCTTCAATGCCCCGCTGTTGTCGCAAGAAGCCCCAAAGAAGTCGGTTTTTGATCGACTTACCACTGCCGCGGCCCCTCTCAACAGGTCTCCCAACTTCAATGCCTTAGTTTTCAACAGATTGTGCCAGAACGCCAATAAGCCCGCGATACCTGAAGCAGCCATCCCAAAGCGGATAGCCATCCCGGCTCAAGCGGACGAAATTATTAGAGAAGCTTCTTCTGCCAAGAAGTCAGTCTTCACAAGGATGGCCGTTCCGGCTCCCGCTCCAGGCGAAGTCATCAAAGCCGCTTCCCCCGCCCAAAGGTCTGTCATTGACAGATTGGGCATCGCTTCTCAACGGACATCGGTCTTCAAGAGGCTGACGCCGGCAACAACCCTTCGCCAAAACAGGGGGCATGATGAAATCACCCTTAAAGCTGAAACAATCCCATCCGCACGACATGCTCGACGTCGCCACTGGCGCCGAGTAAGGAAGGCTGGGGGCAATTCCCCTTCTGGACTGACTCCGCCAGCTCCCATGGTGGAAATCAATGCTGTTGTTCCAACTGGGAACAGTTTTGAACCGCTTAAGAGGGTTCGCAAGAACTCTCCGACTGCCGTGCTGAAAAGATCTCCTCCATCTATGGAGATTGCTATAGATAAGAAGCCGGGGCAGCCCCCTCAGCGGCTGTCCTCCAAAATTTACAAAGTTTGGCGACAGGTTCACGAATCGGTGATTGACCAAGACTATTCTCGCCGACCAAAGAAGCTTAAAGTTCGGAAAGAAAAGAGCCACCCCGTGGTACCACAGAAGATGTCATCCGTATGTGTGCCCGCTGCAACGGCTCCCTCAACGTCAACCGCTCACAAGAGAAGGAGGCCGGAGAAAGCCCCCGTGACCGCGACGAACCACAAGGATGCTGAATCTAAACGTCCCAAGCCTGGGGGCATAGTAACACATACCGTTTATATGGCTTCCAGAAAAAAGGAAAGCCGTGCTTCCACGGGTCATTGACCGCTTACTCGATCGATAACAAAGGCTCAGGAGCAGCAGAAGCAGAAACTTCAGGAGATGCTAACTGCAATGGCCGCACTCACTGGGCCGAAAGACAATCCAGAGACCTCAGAACAGCGTCAGGAACAAGAAACTGATGCTGATTTCCTCGGAAGAATGCTCGAGAGGAAAGAAAAAGAGGCCGCGGAACAGGCGGCCAATATAAAACGAATGGCTCTTTTGTTCCAAGATATGGCCAGGATAATGTTACAGCCGGAACTTCCAGCTGAAGACCCCCCGATTATCATTGAAGACGACAGAGGGGAGACATCGAACCCTCTACCATCTCTTTCAGCAGCCAAGGAGAAGACCATCTCCAAGGCCGCTCTGGATGATTACATTGCTCAGTAAATACGAGCTCACCAGGCGAATGAAGCTGCCAGGCAGATCGTTAAGACTGGACGACCCTATCCAGGCTGGTATGACCAAATAAGGTACCCGCCGGGATATACGATCCCTAAATTGCATGTATATAAAGGGATGGGGAATCCGCACCAGCATGTTGCCCAGTTCAGGGCTCTATATGGCAACACTGGAGGTGACGATAAACTCCTAGTTCGTCGGCAGCCTGTCGGAGACAGCGTTCGAACGGTACTCTGAACTTCCGAACGACTCTGTAAAGACATTTGAAGAGATGGAGCTGCTGTTTACCCAGCGTTTCGCAAGTGCTAGCGAGCGCACCCCGATCATAGCGTTGATTAACGCCAGGGTAAAGCCAGGCGAAACGTGGGTGCAATACGCAATACGATGGCGGAATCTATGGTCGAAGTGCGAGCAGCGCATCGAAGAAGCGCCTACGGTGGGCATGTTCGTGGGTACTCTCAACCCTCAAGCGACCATCTCCTAATTTATGATGTTTTTCAAGCCGACCACTTTCCAGTCCTTGATTGATAAGCTAGCCCAAATGGACCAGATGGGCCACAGGCCTTCCTCTTCGAAGCCGGAGTCGCGGAATGAAAAAGGGAAAGAGAAAGCGACCTTTGTTGCCAATGCTCAACAGCAGCCCGATGGTCCAAAATTAACGGATCACCTTGACGAGAGACGGCGATACTATAATGAGAAAATAAAGTACCCTTATTCGTTTCCCCGGGACAAAACGAGGAGATTGTTTGAGCTAGCGGTACACAACAGGCTCATTAATTTACCAAATCCAAAACGCCAATTGCAACCCGGTGAGGCTAATAGTCCCAATTATTGCCCCTACCATCAAGCGGTAAGCCATCCAATTGAAGATTGCTTCGTCTTTAAAGGCTGGATCGAAGACCAATACCAACAGGGCAAATTCGCACTGTCCGAGAATTAGAAAGTAAACCCGCCGCAGCCGCACGCTCTCAAAAAGACAGACACTCCGGGGGCATCATGCTCTTTTGTAGAAGAAGCTCCATGGGAGGTCGTTCTTTCAGCCAAGACAAAAAGAATGCTAAAGGATCTCCAAACGTTCCTGGCAATCAGATGGAAAAACCCACCGGAACCCGAGATCATCGAGGGAATGCTGAAACTGCGCCCAACTCCAAAAATTGGTGGTGATAGTCAAAGCGCCCACACCTAGCCGTCAAAGTCTTCGAGGAAGAAGAAGAAATCCAAGAAGCCCGTGAAGCCTGGTGACAAGCGCACGGACCTGCAAAAATATATCGACGCGCTGGAAGAATATAACCAGAAGGCGCGGACCTCAGTCACACTCCAAGAATTTCTCAGCCACGTCCTTGAGGACGGAGATGATGACCATGGAGAAGACTCGTCGGATGAGTCTGAAGATTATGTGGCAAGCTGCCATGTGATCTCTCACTCATTAATAGACGATGGAGAAGCTCCTTACGCAGAGAAACTGGGGGCAGATCCTGAGCCGGAACTTCTAGGACTATTGGACGAAATGATCGATGCATTCCTAAACGAAGCTCTTTTAAAAAGTAAAGCTAACCAGGAGCGCGAAATGGCCATATTTGAAAAGACCAAACGCTGGCGACTGGATGAAAGGGTCGAAACACTCCCGCCAGATCAAAGTACATCCGCCGCAAATAAAAACAGGTTCAAGACAAGGAAAAGGTTCGCCAAAGCCATATCGATGGGAATGAAGCCGCCACCCTCTGAAGGAAACACTCGTGATGAAGCGGATATACATCCTAGCTATTGCTTATATCATCGAAAGATTGCGTACCCCACCGAAGAGTGCAACGCTTTTAAAAACTAGTGGCAGGGATATGTCGCTCACAGGCAACACTTTAAAAAGATGAAGCATAAAGCTCGTCGACAGCGGAAAAGCGCGACAAATGAGCACAAAAGAACTGCCAGCAACTGTCATATGGTTGACCATGGGGTATCGCAAGTCCTCACTTTCGGGAGCGACTCTGACGAGGAAATGACTCTTGGCCCTCTCTTCAAAGAATCCACCTCGGGAAAAGAGGAAGAACCGAAGAGCTGCGAGAACATTCAGCTGCGCAGTCGCACACTGCCCGAAAAGAATTTCAGGCCCGCGGACAGTAGGTCGAATAAAAAGGATAAGGGGAAAGAAAAGGTCCCCGAGGACATTGCCCTAAATGATCAAGCCATCAAAGAACTGACAGCCAAGGACCCGCCAAAGAAAAGTAAGGTGGACTACAACGTTCTGACACACTTGAGGAAGCTACCTTCGCAGCTAAGCATTCTTGATGCCCTCTTGTTAGCAAAAGAAGCAAGAGATTCTCTGATCAAGGCGTTATAAGAGCCTGAACAATTCCAAGTTTTCCTCGCCGAAGAAAAGATGAGGGACGAGTTGGAAGAAGTGCACACAGCCGATATCACCTTCGGCGATGAAGATCTCCTCCTCGGGACGTGCGAGCATAACCGTCCCCTTTATATCTCTGGATACTATCATGATATTAAGATAGGCAAGATCCTGGTTGACAATGGGTCCTCCGTCAATCTCCTCAATGTGAGAGTGTTGAAGAAAATCTGCATGAGCGTTCAGCACCTCACTCGTGATAAAATCACCATCTCCGAATTTGACTCCCAGTCATCACGGACACTTGGGTCTGTAATATTGACATTACGCTTTGGGCTGCTTGTCACGGACATCAAGTTTCATGTCATTGACGCCAAGACATGATACAATGCTTTGCTCGGCAGGCCTTGGTTACACGAGTACAACATCATCCCTTCTACACAACATCAGTGTATGAAGTATTTCAAGGATGGTCTCGAGTACACTGTGACAGGAGAACTAAACCCATTCTCCGTGAACGAAATCAGCAAATATGAGGATGCTAAATACTTCCTGCCTGATTTCAAAGACACAGAAAGATGTCGCAAACCGAAAGACAAGAACAAAGCTATCACCACTATTTCGGTCTTCGGGAGTGATACCGAGGAAGAAGAAGAAATAATTTATTCAGGGCCGCCACGACGCAACAAGCCGGGACCGTCCACCCCTATTCTGATCTTCGGCAGCGACTCGGAAGATGAGGTCAACGCTGTATTTTCCGCTCGGCCATCAATGCAAGCCCTCGCTAGCGATGATCGGAGTTTGCAAATTGCTATGGTTCCGCTAGAGTATTACAAAGAGCTCGATGCACTTGAAACTTATAGTGTGCAAGAACTGCAGACATTCTATATCCCCCCAGGCGCAAGGGTGAAAAGGCGATCCTATTCTACCGATCCGGGGAAATCAAAGTGGAGAAAGAAATTTGGCATGGTACGGATTCTATACTTGACAGGCTCCAGCCCATCCGTTTTCCCAGATATTACACAGACGGATTAAAAAGACTGTTGAGACGCCAAGGTGTACCCCTTAAGCAAACTGCTCAACAAGCACAGTTCTATAACAGAATCTGGAACGTCCCCGGAACTCAATGAAAGTTACCCAACGGGAGAATGGAAACGATCGGAATTGGATATGTTCAATCCAAGAAATGGGAGCGATTTCGCGGCTGCTACGTCATACATGAATTCGATGAAGAAGGAGATGCTCTGTGGGAAGATACTAACCCTGAACCAAAACGAGCTCCCGTCGTGAAAATGCCAAGCCCGTCGTTCGAAGAACAAATGGACAAGCTTATAAGTGAAGCGGGTCAAAAGGTTCGAGACGACTATAATCGCGAAATGGCCATCTACGAGAAAGCCAGAACGCGGCGCCTCCTCCAGCAGGCCGCAGAGAATGACGATACCCTTCGTCGCCAACCCGTCACAAAAAAGACCCGACGCAGAGGCAGAAATAAACCCAAGAACGAAAAAAGCGTTCGACAGCGACAAAGCGAGACCAAGAAGCCACGCGAGCGAGAATCGAGCAATCAGGATTCATCTCTTATAAGGAAGAAGGGTCGAGCGTATTCTTTTTCCCAAGAGAAGACAAAGAAGATATTCGATCTTATCATGAAACATCAGATGATGACACTCCCGGAGTCCAAGCACCCCGAGCAAGCAAACG
The DNA here is from genome assembly GCA_030015575.1 of Agapanthus africanus. Taxonomy (NCBI): domain Eukaryota; kingdom Viridiplantae; phylum Streptophyta; class Magnoliopsida; order Asparagales; family Amaryllidaceae; genus Agapanthus; species Agapanthus africanus. The sequence continues at coordinate 911,702,915 of CM057337.1, forward strand.
AGGTCTCTCATCCCAACTATTGCTCCTATCACCGAGCAACAGGACACCCTCTCGAAGACTGCTTCACCTTCAAGAACTGGGTCGAAGATCAGTATCAACTCGGCAGGTTCGCTCTATCCAGCAGTTGGAAGGTAATCCCGCCGCAGAACCATGAACTAAAAGCCACGTATGCAGCGAGAATGGAACCAGATCAATATCGGTCTTGGAAGCGATCTCGTACCTGCCATGTGATAACGCTGTCAGAAGAAGAGCCCGAGAATATGGATGACCTCCCCTGGTGCTTCGAAAATGATGATGGCGAGGTGATCTCAGAGTTTCCACCGGCGCTAAAAGAGCTGGAAGATGGAATACATACTACTGCAGATAACCTCAAGAAAATTGACTTGGGAACGGCAAACGACCCACGGCCGACGTTCGTCAGTGAGCTGTTGTCTGAAGAAAAAGCGACTACGCTCAAAGATGTGCTCATGCAGTACAAAGATTGCTTCGCATGGAACTATTCCGAGATGCCGGGACTAAATCCAGAGATTGCTGTGCACAAATTGGCGATATCTCCGGACATCAAGTCGATTAAACAAGCACCGAGAAGAATGCGACTCGAGCTTGAGATGAGCATCAACGCCGAGGTCAAGAAGCTAATCGACTCTGGCTTTATCCAAGAGGTTCAATATCCTGACTGAATCGCCAACATTGTCCCAGTAATGAAGAAAAACGGGACGGTGCGCATATGCGTAGATTTTCGGGATCTCAACAAAGCTTGCCCGAAGGACGACTTTCCAGTACGGTCACCGAGCTGATGATAGATAATACATCCACTCACGAGGTCTTCTCTTTCATGGACGGCTTGTCAGGATACAATCAGATAAAGATGCATCCCGAAGACCAGAAGCATACCGCTTTCCGGACTCCTTTGAGCATATTCTGCTACAAAGTGATGCCTTTCGGTCTAAAGAACGCCGGTGCCACCTATCAGAGGGCCATGATGAAAATTTTCGATGACCTCATACATGAAATCGTCGAATGCTATATTGATGACCTCGTAGTTAAAAGCAAATCATACGAGGAACATTTAGAGCATCTGAAGATCGTGTTTCAGCGCCTTCGGAAATACAACCTGAAGATGAACCCTCTCAAATGCGCATTCGGGGTCTCCTCGGGTAAATTCCTAGGGTTCATCGTAAGACATCGAGACATCAAGATAGACCCGTCAAAGATTGTCACGCCCCGCTTCCCAGAGTATGCTAAGATAGGCACGTGACATAGCCAACCATGCTACCTGTGGATAGGAAAAATCCTTCCACAGTCACATTACGGCTGTAGAGATACCAAGAACAGGAAAGGAAACTAAACTATCTAGTACATGTCCATAAACCAGAATAAATGAGTCAAGAAATAATATAATATGCGGAAGCAAAAGATCCAATAAATAAAACACCTGGAAAGTAAAACTGGATACCAACAGGATTCTCACCGCTCGGTCTACCAGCGGCAGTACTCCTGATCTGTCTGCAACAAAGGTAGAGGATTTGGGCCATGCAAAACCCAGACGTCGGTGCGTCATAACATCAAGCAATAACATAAACAGGGTAGCAAAACATGCAGGCATGTGTATGAACAGTTGTAGGGTTGCTATGCACGCGCACAAGGGTCTACGAGGCATCAACCATGCCCGATTAAAAAATTAGCCGTGCCGAACAACCCGAACCCGGATCTTTAAACTAGAGATTAGGCGAAAACTAACATGCTAAACACTTTAACACTAAGTGAGAGGGATTACAACCTTTGTAGATCCGGTCCTTCACTTCATAAGCTCCGTGTTGTGGTCCCTTCGCTGCGATCATCGGGTTCCGGACTCTCGAGAGGTTCCACGAAGAGAAAGATACAGTCTTGCTTCCGATCTTCGATACAAAGATGATCTACCTTGAAATTTCATTAACACAAGCTAACACTCACTAAAATTAAGTGAACACTCTCATCTAAAGGGCAAGGGAAGATGAGGATGATGAAGTAGGATTTTTCTCTCTCTTTATTTATCTTTTTCTCACATTTATTCATCACTTGGAAAAAGCTAGTAAGCTTTTTCCATGAAGAAGGAAGAAGAAAGAAGATGATGAATAATGATAGAATTCCTTTTGTGATGAATAATGCAAAGAAGATAATGATCAATAATGCAACCATGGTTGTCTAAACCATTGTAGAGAATTAACCAAGGCTAGGGTTTGGGTTAGGTTAAGAAATGAGTCATAACAAAATATCTTTCACAAAACAAAACTAAACCTTCTAGAATCATCTAGAAAGCATTAACCCAAATCAAACCCTAATCTTGTTTAATCTTTACTAAACATGTTGCATTAGTTATCATATCATGTTACAATATTATATATCACGTATATAATATTTATTGTAACCAAATAAAATAATACAATTAACATATATCGCATATATATCAATGTATTACCCGGGTGAGAAAAAGAATCTTTTAGTGAGCTAATATTAGTTAATGCCATTTAATATATCATATATATTATTATACATTAAATTATCGAATCAACACTTGATCCGACAATCCGACTATATCGCATATAACCGACTAATATTTATCCGTACCGATTCATCGAATCAACACTTGATCCGATGACCCGGCTGATATCAAATATCACAAGAATAGAATACGGTATCTCATATCGTATTATCCTCGATCCCGCACATATCACATATGTGCCCCTACTCCGTTTTTCCTGAGCCGAGAAACCTCTGTGTAGGACTCTAAAGAATCGTCAATACGCCGGCAGTAGGTGATGATCATATCAAACACCCACAAGCTGCAAGCGGTCAGCTAAACGTAACAGCTACCCAGGTATTGAGCGCTCAGAAGATCAACAAGCAAGCCTGTACATTCTCCTGTGAATCCAAACAGTAACACTCCCGTACAGTCCGGTCTCGTCGTCTGATATGTTGCATATCTCGCCTAGGGGTGGTAAACGTCAGACCCCAGTAGCTCGATAAGTCGTGTCGATATGAGGTCTATAACAGTTCGAGAAACTACTGATAACACTTACCAGTAAATCTCAGCAACCCTGGCCAGGGATTTCCGGTTATAGCCAATCGAACACGACACAACATCAACTCCCTATACCGGGAGAGATGAATCCCCTCCTATCGCTCATTGCCTCCATGTGATTCAGGACTGTACCCAAAAGCCACCTTTTTGCACGCCCTCTTAGACGTGGTATGATGGAAATCAAAGCACAGTGGGAATCACACAAGACTCTATGACGATCTCGGGTTAACAGACTACTCTGTACCAGTGTCACCGGAGAACTGCCATCTGACGTGAGGTATAATACCATCTGGGAGTTCTCGGCGAGTCCGTCCAGTGTACCCAGTCTCCACTGAGCACCCGTACACCATCCTTGATATCAAACACCGATGGATATGGGATCATCCATCGCCCATCATATGGGTCAAGATGCGTATACGCTAGTCTACTCTAGTGTATCGATGCCCTGTCTCGATACACTCTCGACTAGGAACAGTTATAGGATGTACTCATCGACTACCGTGGCCCCACTAGTATGATCTCATCATAGTCCCAGTAGTCGAGTACATATCCTAAGGGCTTTATCAACATGTAACATAGAGACAATCAGAGTACATGTTAAGATAAAGTACAATCAGATAGCATACTATCATGTCGAGCAAGAAAGTCCTCCCTATATATGTCCTAGCATCCACTACAATATATATCGTATGTACAGTAATGGCCTCTAGGGCATACATATAACTAACAATCTCCCACTTGCACTAGGGCCATCTGTTGTGGTATCGCATACCCAACAATTAGCTGCGGTTGAAGTATCTCATACTCAACCATCCCATAAAAGTCTCTACTGGGAAAAAGGCCTTTGTGAGTGGATCCGCGCTGCTGTCCTCTGTGTCTACTCTCCTAACCTCGATCTCCCTGGAGATCAACCATCTCTATGATCAGGTGATACTGCCTAAGAATTATATCTGGATTTCTGATGGGACGACAGTTCCTTGGCTAAAACCACAACTCCATTGTCACACAATGGTAGGAACGAAGTTCATCTCATGAACTTATATATATCCAGACTGCCTCTTTGGTAGCATCTTTGGTAATGATGTATCTTGCCTTTAATCGTCTAGTATGTCACGGTATCTAGCTTGGAACTCTTCCAACATACCGTCCCTCCACTGAGGGTAAAGACAATGCCTGCGACTGACATTCAGTCGTCCTTATCACCCTGGAACCTTTCCAGTGATTCTCCCCAGGATCGATTGATACTATCTCACTACAACTAGTGAGTATCCTAACATCCAATTAGATCTATCTTATAGATCCAAAACCCAGGATTTAGGAGGTATTACTTTGATCCTATATGGAGAATTCTTGTGATAAGCGGAGATTGATCGAGCGTAGCATAGGAAACCCCTTCCCTATCAAGAGTATGTCATCCACGTACTCTACGAGGATCACCACCATACTCCCTACTACCTTTTTGTATATACAAGGTTCATCTACCATTTTGATGAAGTCAAACTCTTTGACTACCACATCAAAACAGATGTTCCAACTCCGCGATGCCTGTTTTATCATATAAAACATCTTGCACACGTTTCCGCTGCTCCCACTGTCTACGAAGCCCTCTGGCTGTGTACTTATAGACGCTCTTTTCTAAAACATCATTTAGAAAAGCAGTCATGACACCCAACCACCAGATATCGTAGTCATGGTATGTAGCCGTGGCAAGTAGGATCTGGATGGACCTAAGCATAGCTTTGAAAGTCTCAACTTTTCCATGTACACCATGTAATCTTCTCAAGATATACTCTCTCCTGATAGGGATTTAACCCTTCAGATAAAGCAACCAAAGTCCATACTTTGTTGGTGTATAAGGATTCCATCTCAGATCGATAAGCATCCAGCCATTCTTACAGAGTCACACTCCTGATGGCCTGCTCGAAACTAGTTGGGTCATCATCTCATGATGCAATCCTCGCTCCCACTGTCATAGAGAAACCGAAGTATCTCTCAGGTGGGTGAGGAATCCTACTAGATCGGCGGAGAGGCTGAGGTTCGTTGGAAACTATTGAATCCTTTAGTTCTACCAAATCATCAGCTGCAGTTTGTATAGCTGGAACATTTCCAGTTCTACATAACAGACCTTGCCTTGAGCTTGTTCGGATTTTGCTATTAGATATAGGCCGGACAACCCCAAATCTTAACAAACTTAAGATATGGGCTCTTACCTTTCCATATCACATATGAAGTGGTAGGCAACTAATTTGATTTGAACCCTATTCAATAGGTATGCAACTTCACAAGTGCATAACTCCCTAAAGGAAATAGGAAACTCAGTAGTACTCATCACAGAGCGCACCATATCACATAGGGTGCTATTGCTCAGCCCCGATACACCGACGTGTTGTGGTGTATACGGAGGAGTAATGCTGAGAGAGAATCTCATTCTCCTTTAGAATAGTCCAGAAATTCCGTGCTCAAGTATTCTCCTCCTTGATCTCATTAAAGGACATAATACTTATACCCGTTTTTGGTTCTCTACTTCTAACTTACGTTCTGTGGATATCTCAAAAGGTTCGGACTTGTGTTTCAGCAGGAACATATATCTGAATCTTGAGAGATCATCAGAGAATGTAATGAAGTACAAAGAACCGGTCTTGGCATATGTAGACAGGAGACTTTCATACATCAGCATGTATCAATCCCAAGAGCTCACTAACTCTTTCTCTGTTTCCAATAAACAGAGCTATGGTCATCTTATCTTTGTGACATGACTGGCAAGTTTCACAACATGTAAATTCAAACTAATTTAAATATACATCTAAATGTAACTTCAGCTAATCTGGTCGCATTGATATGACCTAGTCTACAATACCTCAAGAAAGATTCGTTCATTTCTGAACTCTTCCTCTTGTGTGTGTTCTGTATACTAAGAACTGTAGTTTGATTTAGAATGTCAATGCTTTTAGATAACGTGCCTGAACCGATCAACTCTTGATATAGGAAATGTTCAAAACATTATCCAACAATACAAAATTATATCCTTTCTATACTAATAAAGAGACTGATATGATTTTGTATATCAGGTTCGGTATCTAATAACATTCGTTCAGAATCAATGTATTCAGGTAATACAGGGTGATAGTGACCAACAGACTTGGCTACAACACTTGCACCGTTTTCTGTCTCATGAAACTTATCACCCGTTCTCAGTTCTCTACTTTTCTGTAGCCCATGTAACAGATTACATATGTGGGATCCTGATCCGGTATCACATACCCAGGACGTAAAGGATACTGAGAAACAGTTCTATATAGTGAACATACCCGAAGAAGATGCATCAGCATGCACTTTCTTCGTTTGGGCGGCACCGGAAATCTGGTATTCCCCAATTTCCTGCTCTGTCTTATAACAATTATAAGTTGGAGCGGGACCAACGTTTTCCAGCTCAGTATAACAAGCGGGTTCGGTCAATTTATCCGTTTTATTATCTTGATTAAGGCGTGATATGGCCGCTACCTGGAGAGAGAGAGAAGAAAACACTCAGCGTGCGCTTTTACAAGATTAGATTGGTTATCAATTTATCTAATCAGGATGTCTCCCACTGTTTTAATCAAATCTTCCTTCAAACCCTAAAAGGAAAGACTACCCGGGATTAATTACACGCTACAAGTTTGCCAATTTTTCAGCCAGGCCAGTGTCGGTACTTTGAGGGAGGTCCCCCGTGCTTTCGCACGAACCTAATTAAAGTAAACCTCGTTTTCCCAGAGGCGTAACCCCGTTAACACCTTTCTAGACACCTACTTGATCGGCTAATTGTAATATGTAAAACTCTCTCAGGAGTAACTCTTACTCGCAGCGGGTATCGGGTCCAACTATCTCATAGAAGGTATGCAATCTCATTGCAAATTTCAACACTTGAAATTCCCAATAATATTTTACCCCTAGCGTCCTATGACCTTGACAAAGGCCAACAAACCATAGGCTGCTAGTCAAGTTCAACCCGTCATTTCTTGATTGAATTAAACCCACCCGCACAGCCTTGACAAAGGCCAACAAGGTCGCACGACTACCCTAATCCAATCTGCATCATATGCATAAGCAGATAAGTACTATTCAGCTACCGCACACTACGCCTTGACAAAGGCCAACAAACGCGGCACAAATACTAAACAATCCTTATCTGAAATGACGGAGGGCTACGACAGGTTTTTATGAAAACCCTTTGCGTAATGAACTTGATATCGTTGTAGAATCGAGCGATTTTTAAATGGAGTGTTTTTTGAGACTTTTCTAGGTTTGCTAAAGGGGTCACTCCTGGTGAAGGGATCGTCGGCCCTTTCCTCATCGAATAAGGTGCAGGATATTTCATAAATATCACTATGCAAAGCAAGAACTATAGAAGCAATCAAAAGACAAACCGAGTTTGTAGCACCTGCTAGTTTCACTAAAGAGGTCACTCCCGGTGAAGGGATCTCGGCTCTTTCCTTATCGAATAAGGTGCTGGATGTTCTACAAGGAACACCGCTATGCAAAGCAAGAATTAGAGCTACCAGTTTTTTAAACAAGTTTCTACAACATCTTAGGTTTCTTTTAGTTTCATTAATCTCATTAATGAAGTCCCATTCTATTATGCTTCGCAAGCATCACATTTGAAACGAAATCTGCAATATAACATATATCTCATATATATAATAAAAACATTCGTCTCAGACAGTAATATGATCTCATCACAGAACATTGCAGCAGAAGAACATATATGAAATATTGGATATATTAGGATGTCCGTGTTTTCAATACGAGCCTGTATAAAACACGGATTCCACGGTCGCGATGAATAGCCAAACCCACATCCCTAGACCCCTACGAGAGCGGCAAGTAACACTGCCAATTCTAGGGTTAGGAGACCTGGTCTCGACTCCTCGAGATGGTCTCCCACTGGACCCTAGAACCCGGTTACTTATGCTCCCCGCCTTGGGTCTACCTAATGCGGAAAAGTCAATAATATACAACGGTGACATCTTCCGCAACCTGGAAGTGCCCTAATAAAAGAATATTACATACAAATGAATTTTACATTAATGAAAAAGAAAAAAACTCTCATCTCACATAAAACCCCCGGCTATTCAGAACGCGACGATCCAATATAACATATTACAGCAACACATAATATCTCATATCATCAACGTAAGCAAGTATGCGTATCCCGATTGTCGTTGATGTATAGCAACGAAGCCGGCGATACACCACATACTACGCTTACGGTCACAGAAAAGAAAGTGTAAAACTACAACAGTTGGAATCCGCAACCACCTTAGACATCGCATGCCTAACCAAATGAATTCCTTAGACATCGCATGCCTAACAATTATAAATCCCGCATTTTAGTCTCATTATCGAAAACTCTTTTCAATATCAAGTCGGGCAATTCAACAAGATTCCCGACATCCTGATCGAATGCTCGTCGCAAACTTTAATAGACGGCCGCACCCCCGGATGCCGTCGACGAAGTGCACTAAGGCGGAACACCGTTGCCGCGAGCATCCGAACAGATGCTTTTGGCGACGGGGTTCTCCTACAATCACTTGGTCGGGGCTATGGGGCGTGGCTGTCTGTTAAGTTTACCCGGCGAGTATCCGCGTACGCTACGTGATTGCGACGGACTTTTGATCACATCAAAATTCCGTGGCAACCGATCATCTGAGACTAAACTGCTAGATTTACAACATTCAAATTAGTTATCTCATAACTACCTGTGGATTCCAAATATTGTATCCCATTCCGGATAAATAGAAAATGTTAAACTTTCCGATCGAGCAATCGAACACCCAAGTTTTCCCGAAACAGCTCAACACTTGAAACAAGTTTGAAAACATTCATTTCATGCCACAGAACCAACGGTCCAGCCGTAGAAGGGTCAAGCCAACGCCTCACATGTGGCACGCCGTACTGCCCCAAACCCGAAGGTTCAAAGGGCAGTTCAAGACGGTCACATAATCGAGTTAAGGTTTGTTGTCTTCTAGAGGGACCATCGCGTTACTTACACTACTTAGAACGTTCTCAAACTACGGAAGAATCCAACACTTGGAAATTTTCCGACAGGGGAAAAATTGGGTATTTATATCCGGTCGAACTTTTTAACATATTCAAAAATCATCCGGAAAAACACAGACGAAGTTAAATAAACCGATCGAATCATCAAATCCCCAAAACAACCCAGAAAATTCAACTGTTGAATAAATATTAAAAATTCCCAGAAAATACAAGATTAAAAGATAGGAATTACTGTGCAAAGCACGTGCCAAGAATCGACTTTATGGCCGCGGAACCGCCGCACATGCTGGGGTGGGGCCGCGGTTCCACGGCGCTTTAGTCGAACTGCGCTCACGTGCTTCACAGTAACTCTTATAATTCCCTGCTGTAATTTTTGGATATTTTTAACTTGGAAAAAACCACATTTTCAGAAAATATACAGAGAGGGTTCCGTATCGGGGTTTTGACGTTCGATCGGACTTTAAACTTCGCCTAGACTTCGCCTAAAACTCTAGCTTGGCTCTGATACCACTGTAGGGTTGCTATGCACGCGTACAAGGGTCTACGAGGCATCAACCATGCCCGATTAAAAAATTAGCTGTGCCGAACAACCCGAAGCCGGATCTTTAAACTAGAGATTAGGCGAAAACTAACATGCTAAACACTTTAACACTAAGTGAGAGGGATTACAACCTTTGTAGATCCGGTCCTTCACTTCATAAGCTCCGTGTTGTGGTCCCTTCGCTGCGATCATCGGGTTCCGGACTCTTGAGAGGTTCCACGAAGAGAAAGATGCAGTCTTGCTTCCGATCTTCGATACAAAGATGATCTACCTTGAAGTTTCATTAACACAAGCTAACACTCACTAAAATTGAGTGAACACTCTCATCTAAAGGGCAAGGGAAGATGAGAATGATGAAGTAGGATTTTTGCTCTCTTTATTTATCTTTTTCTCACATTTATTCATCACTTGGAAAAAGCTAGTAAGCTTTTTCCATGAAGAAAGAAGAAGAAAGAAGATGATGAATAATGATAGAATTCCTTTTGTGATGAATAATGCAAAGAAGATAATGATCAATAATGCAACCATGGTTGTCTAAACCATTGTAGAGAATTAACCAAGGCTAGGGTTTGGGTTAGGTTAAGAAATGAGTCTTAACAAAATATCTTTCACAAAACAAAACTAAACCTTCTAGAATCATCTAGAAAGCATTAACCCAAATCAAACCCTAATCTTGTTTAATCTTCACTAAACATGTTGCATTAGTTATCATATCATGTTACAATATTATATATCACATATATAATATTTATTGTAACCAAATAAAATAATACAATTAACATATATCGCATATATATCAATGTATTACCCGGGTGAGAAAAAGAATCTTTTAGTGAGCTAATATTAGTTAATGCCATTTAATATATCATATATATTATTATACATTAAGTTATCGAATCAACACTTGTTCCGACAATCCGGCTATATCGCATATAACCGACTAATATTTATCCGTACCGATTCATCGAATCAACACTTGATCCGATGACCCGGCTGATATCAAATATCGCGAGAATAGAATACGGTATCTCATATCGTATTATCCTCGGTCCCGCACATATCACATATGTGCCCCTACTCCATTTTGCCTGAGCCGAGAAACCTTTGTGTAGGACTCTAAAGAATCGTCAATACACCGGCAGTAGGTGATGATCATATCAAACACCCACAAGCTGCAAGCGGTCAGCTAAACGTAACAGCTACCCAGGTATTGAGCGCTCAGAAGATCAACAAGCAAGCCTGTACATTCTCCTGTGAATCCAAACAGTAACACTCCCGTACAGTCCGGTCTCGTCGTCTGATATGTTGCATATCTCGCCTAGGGGTGGTAAACGTCAGACCCCAGTAGCTCGATAAGTCGTGTCGATATGAGGTCTATAACAGTTCGAGAAACTACTGATAACACTTACCAGTAAATTTCAGCAACCCTGACCAGGGATTTCCGGTTATAGCCAATCGAACACGGCACAACATCAACTCCCTATACCGGGAGAGACGAATCCCCTCCTATCGCTCATTGCCTCCATGTGATTCGGGACTGTACCTAAAATCCACCTTTTTGCACGCCCTCTTGGACGTGGTATGATGGAAATCAAAGCACAGTGGGAATCACACAAGACTCTATGACGATCTCGGGTCAACAGACTACTCTGTACCAGTGTCACCGGAGAACTGCCATCTGACGTGAGGTATAATACCATCTGGGAGTTCTCGGCGAGTCCGTCCAGTGTACCCAGTCTCCACTGAGCACCCGTACACCATCCTTGATGTCAAACACCGATGGATATGGGATCATCCATCGCCCATCATATGGGTCAAGATGCGTATACGCTAGTCTACTCTAGTGTATCGATGCCCTGTCTCGATACACCCTCGACTAGGAACAGTTATAGGATGTACTCGTCGACTACCGTGGCCTCACTAGTATGATCTCATCATAGTCCCAGTAGTCGAGTACATATCCTAAGGGCTTTATCAACATGTAACATAGAGACAATCAGAGTACATGTTAAGATAAAGTACAATCAGATATCATACTATCATGTCGAGCAAGAAATTCCTCCCTATATATGTCCTAGCATCCACTACAATATATATCGTATGTACAGTAATGGCCTCTAGGGCATACATATAACTAACATCAGTAAAACAGATATAACAGTAATATAAGTGAGGATAGTGGGGTAATGTGTAGTGAGTGATCTAAACTGGTCTATTGGGTTCACTATTCTCAGGTCTTTGAAATCAATTTGATGAATCATCGATGTAACTCAATAGTATCCCGTGCGTGCCCGGGATCACGGTGAAGATTCTCGGGCTGAAACCGAGGCATGCCGCTAGGCACTAAAAGGAAAAGGGGTAACGATGAATGATGTCAAAAGTATCATCCCAAGGCTGGCCTAGCCTCTAAAAAAGGTGGTGGGTAACGATGGATGATGTCAGCAGCATCATCCCAAGGCTGGCCTAGCCTCTAAAACTGATCAGTAAAGGTAGCGAACTGTCGAGTTACAAGTCAGGTTTCATCATTGATTTCCCCATACCCCCAAGTTATATGTGTTCAAGTCAGGCATTAAATAATCTGGAGCTAAAGACAACACAGGATCAGCAGGTAAAGGTTTGTCTGGATAGACAACAGGAAATGTCCGTAGGGACAACAGGTAAAGTTTGTTGGTATTAGTAACAAGATCGGGTAACCGGTAAAGCCATGGTACATCAGGTCAAGTCTAGTAATGTATATAGGTATCATGTCATGTCAAGAGTTGCACGGTACCATGTCGTGTCAAGTAGTAGGTGTAACAAGTCATGTCAGGGGTGCACAAAATGTCATGTGGGTGCTCATAATCAACTAACATAAGCGTGGGTATACAAAACAAGCATGGGATACTAATGGAACAATAAAGTGGAACATTGTAATGTGATATGCAATCAGGTATAGATTAAGGTATACAGATGCACAGTTATGATTAGGGTTAAAGTTAAAGTTCCAATACTAATCAAACTACAATTTATCAAATGTGGAATATTAATATTTCAGTGTTATACATTCAAGTGAGCTATGGATGCAATAATATGTATACTAGACGAGATGGATGCAAACGGGTGTTTACAAGGTTATAAACTATTTAAAAGGGTTCTATGGGCTATGTAAATAATTATTATGTGATTTAAACATGGACGTGGGTACCATATATGGTAAACTAAAATGCAACATGGTATGTGTTAAGTTCTAGATCTAAAATGATATATGGAACATCGAAATGGGAAATGGAACATGTGGCATTATATGTAATCTACAGGTTTACTATGCAATTAAATAAGTATAAAATAGTATAGATAGCATGTAGCAAGTTTTACTTGCCTCGATGGATCACGCGACGGATACGCACTGCAACGTCCAATGTCGGTAAAAGCTGCGATGCACACACGCGTGCCCGGAACGGAACCAGCTAATGCAAGAAGTGACCACGCTGCACAAGAACGTCTTCTGGGTCGGCTGGATCGTCGGCGTCGTCACGGCTCCGGTGATGGCCGGAAAACACCAGATCAAGAAAAGAAAGAGAAAGAAAGAAGAAGAAGAAAAGAGAAGAAGTAGGAGATGGCTGTGGGTTTGCAGGGTGCACTGGAGTTGTCTCAGGGTTCGGAGACAGAGGCGAGGGGGTGATGACGACAATGGGTCATCGATGGCGAGGTCCCCAGCAAGGCAGCAAGGGTTTCGAGTTCTGGTAGTCGAGTGTGCAGGGTTCTGGTCGGGGGTGCAGGGTTCTGGTCGGGGGTGCAGGGAGGAGGCTATGGTGTTGGGGAGAGAGGCGACGACGAGGTGGAGGCGAGGACGTCGACAGCGAGGATCGGAGGTGATGGGTGCAGGGTTTGCAGGGGTTTCGGATGTAGGGATCTTGGGGTTCTCGTCGGGGATGAAAGGAAGTGGAGGTGGTAGTTGCGAGGGTGAGGTGGTGAAGACGGGGATGTGGAGACGACGATGAGGTGGAGCACCGGCAACGAGGGCTTGGGTGAGGCGTGGGTTCACGCGGTCATGGGTTTGCAGCGGACGAGAGAGGGAGGTGAGGTGGTGGTGTGGTGTCGGGGAGATGGGGATGCCGACGAGGGCAGAGGCGGCGACGAGGCTTGGGCGTGGGTTAGGTTTTCTCGTGAGGAGGCGGGAAAGGTAGAAAAAATGAAACGAAGAAGAAAAGTGAGGAGAGAGGACGTGGGAGGGGTTAATTAATGGATATATAGGTTTAAAAATTTTTCTGAGAAGATGAGGAGAACGTGAGGGATCAATGAGGGTTTTTAAAATATATATATATATATATATATATATATATATATATATATATATATATATATATATATAGAGAGAGAGAGAGAATCACGAAAGAGATAGAGAGTCAGGAGAGAGAGAGAGTTGTGGAATTCTGTTAAAAGATTTATATAAAAAAATATTTTTAGTTTTTAAAAACAAACTTAGATTCACAGTTAAAATAAAATATTAATATAATATTAGTACGTTTTGAGATTTTGGCAAATACAAATTTACTCCAAAACACGCCCGGGTCGGGTCTAAAAATTCAGATTTAAAACATGAAAAATATATGCGCTTTCAAAATTCAAAATGAATGCTTATGTAACGAAAAAGCATACCCCAAAGAACGGATGCACGTACGTACGCGTAGCCATCCAAATACGTCCGTTTCACTGAACGGGACGAGAACAAGATACGCGGATGCTACCACAGGGTTTGGGGTATCAAGCAGGCTATATTAACTATTTTTAAAATATTTTCTTTAATTTTATTTGTTTTATTAAAAAAATGTAAAAGCCAGATATAAATGCAAGCATGCAAGATATGCAATAAGAAAATGCACTGATCCACAAACTAGCAGGGATATCTCAAAGACGAGAATCAAGACGGTTTTCCACAAGCGGGTCGGGTCACGGATATAATGCAGATGTCAAAAAATACTATTTGCACCCAAAACATAGCAAAACAAGAAACAACCATAATAAAGAAATACTCAGAAAAAGAACTGGTATAAATGAACTAGGGTGTTACATTATACCCAACTACAAAAAGAATTTCGTCCTCGAAATTCTAAGAACAAGAAAGGATAAACAATCAAGAATTGCAAGAATAGATGTGGAAACTTCTGTCGGATTTCATCTTCTCGTTCCTCAAGTTGATTCTCCATGTGAGCGATTACCCCAAGAAACAAATACAAGAGAGATAACTTTGTTCTTAAGATCCTTTTCCCTTCGATCCACAATCGACATTGGTTGCTCCTCAAAAGTCAAATCTTCCCGTACAGTCAGTTCCGAATGATCCAACACATGTGTTTCATCTCGAACATACTCACGGAGTTGAGATACATGAAACACGTCATGAACATTCACCAAAGATGGTGGTAAAACCAATCGATAGGCCACTTCTCCAACACGCTCAAAAATATCGAAAGGCCCAACGAATCAAGAGCTAAGCTTGCCTCAACTCCCAAAAACGAATCACTACTCTAGTCGTGATATCTTCAAGAATACAAGATTACCAACAGCGAACTCTAGAGGTCTTCTCGATATAACTGCCCAACTCTTTTGTCGGTCTTGTGCTGCTTTCATATGATTCCGGATAGTATTAACCTTCTCAACTGTATGCACAACCAAATCTGGTCCCAACAATCTTCGTTCACCGACATCGTCCCAACAAACAGGTGAACGACACTTGCGACTATATAAAGCCTCGAATGGAGCCATCTGAATAGTCACCTGAAAACTGTCATTGTAAGAAAACTCCATTAAGTGTAGATGATCCTCCCATGAACGCTTGAAGTCTAACATGCAAGCTCTCAACATGTCTTCAAGAGTTTGGATCGTTCTCTCTGACTGGCCATCTGTTTGAGGATGATAGGCTGTACTAAACTTCAATCGCATCCCAAAACTTTCCTGTAAGCTCCTCCAAAAGTGTGATAAGAAACGGGTGTCACGGTCGGACACGATGCTCACCGGCACTCCATGCAATCTTACAATCTTCTGCATGTACCGTTCTGCCAAAGCTTCTGTTGATTGACCAACTCAAAATGGTATGAAATGAGCTGCATTGGTCAATCGATCAACAATCACCCAAACTGCATTGTTGCCTTTTGGACTCCACGGTAAAGCCGTCACGAAATCCATGGTTATATGTTCCCACTTCTATTGAGGAATCGGAAGTGGTTGCAATAAACCAGCAACCCTTTGATATTCAGCCTTAACTTGCTGACACACCAAGCACTTTGCCACAAAGCGGGCAATCTCCCGTTTCATGCCTTCCCACCAGAAATGCTGTCGTATATCTCGGTACATCTTCGTGCCTCCTGGATGTACGGAATATGCTGAACTGTGTTCCTCCTTCATAACTCCTTCGCGAATATCTCCTTTTGGTACACACAAACGACTACCATATCGCAACGAACTATCTTCATGAATCAAAAAGTCTGTTCGAAGTCCAGCTTCAACCTGTTCTCGAAACTTTTGCAATATAGGGTCCTGCAATTGCGCCGCTTTAATACTTTCGATCAAGATGATTGTACTTGCAGTTGTATCAACTGTCCCGAAGAATGCGGTAGCACAACCTTCAAATCGAATCTTCGAAAGTCTTCAATAAGTTCCTTCTGTGCAGTCAACATCTGAATTGCTGGCAACCGACTAAGCGCATCCGGCACAACATTAACTTTCCCCGAAGGGTATTTAAGATCGAGATCGTAGTCAGCCATCATCTCTAACCATCTGTGATGTCTCATAATTAGCTCCTTCTGAGTGAACACGTACTTTAGGCTTTTGTGATCGGTGAATACTTCGACCCCTTTCGCCCAATAAGTAGTGTCTCCAAAACTTCAAAGCGAAAATCACAGCTGCTAGCTCCAAGTTAATGAGTTGGGTAATTCTTCTCATGGGTCTTCAATTGTCTCGATGCGTCAGCTATAACCTTCTCATGCTGCATCAAAACACATCCCAAACCTTTTCCAGATGCGTCGCTGTGAATCACCAATACTCCGGAACTATCTGGCACGGTCAAAATAGGAACGGTTATCAATCTCTGCTTCAACGCCTCAAAAGCTGACGCACACTTATCCGTCCACACAAATGGTACTTCCTTGCACGTAAGCTTGGTCAAAAGCTCAGCCAAACGAGAAAAATTCTCCACGAACCTTCTATAATACCCAGCAAGTCCAAGAAAGCTTCTTATCTCCGCAACATTCTTCGGAATCGGCCAATCTCGAACTGCTGTAATCTTTCGGGATCAACGGCGATTCCATCTCCAGCCACAACGTGCCCCAAAATTTCACTTCTTCAAGCTAAAACTAGCACTTGCTCATCTTTGCATACAATTTTCTTGCCTCAATGTCTGTAATGCGATCTTCAAATGTTCTGCATGCTCTTCAATACTCTTCGAGTAGACCAGAATATCATCAATGAACACTACTATAAACTGGTCTAAGAATGATGAAAAGATTCGGTTCATCAAGTCCATGAATATCGCCGGTGCATTCGTTACTCCGAAGGGCATCACTAAATACTCGTAATGACCATACCGAGTTCTAAACGCCGTCTTGCAAACATCCTATTATTTAATTCGGACCTGATGATATCCGGATCGCAAATCCAGCTTCGAGAATACCCTCGCGCCACTAAACTGCTCAAATAATTCACCAATGCGAGGGATCGGGTACTTGTTCTTAATAGTCACCCAGTTTAATTCTCGATAATCGATGCACATCCTCCTTGTGACATCATCTTCTTTACTAGAAGAACTGGAGCTCCCCAAGGTGAGTTACTGCTGCGAATCCAACCCTTCTCAAGTAATTCAGTAATCTGCTTCTTGACTTCTTCCAACTCTACTGGTGCCATTGGATAATACGCCTTTGAGATTGGCGCTGCACCAGGAACAAGATTAATCGTAAACTCCACATCTCGTTTTGGTGATAAACCCGAGATGTCTTCGAACACGTCCATGAATTCTCGAACTATAGTCGGCGCTTCTTCCTTAATAACTTCCATGGACGAAAGAACATTGTTTGTCGGCCTAGCCCTAAACTCAACTGGCCCGACAGAACTGCTTCCTCTAGCAAAACAAACTCCAGATGTCCGGGAATCTGGAGAATCACTTTCCTTTCCTTACAATCAATATGAGCATGGAAAGTGCCGCGAAAATTCATTCCCAAGACAACAACAAACAAAGGGGTGCACCAGAATTGAATAATTCTCATGCGGGGAAAACATGAACAAGTAAGATACCGAGATGACTTTATCCGAAGTCAAGATACTGAAGAGGATTAAGCACGGTAAACATGATTCAAGCTGGCGATAAAACAATAACTGGTAAGTAATGAAACCGAGAGAAGCAATGTAATATAACGATCATGAAACAAGGAAATGAATCAAAACTAGAATTCCAAGTTACTTAAATAGAGTACCGCATTGTAACCATACTGCAGTTCATAGTTACAATCACATAACTCCACTCAAGTCGCCCAAATCCTAGTATCAAAATCAAGAAACAGGGAGAAGCAATAGGGAACCAAAAAGGTTTCAAGTCGAGATGCAAAGTGGTTTGCATATCGTCAAGGCAAAAGATAAGAGAAAGATATGATTCAAGAATCACGATAACAAGGTGGCAGGACATGTTCCTAATCACGAGTATTCTGATTCGTGTATTGGGTCCAATACCCAACTACAAAAGAATCAAACTCGATTAACCTATAACCTGGCTCTGATACCAAACAAACCATGTCACGCCCCGCTTCCCAGAGTACGCTAAGATAGGTACGTGACATAGCCAACCATGCTACCTGTGGATAGGAAAAATACTTCCACAGTCACATTACGGCTGTAGAGATACCAAGAACAGGAAAGTAAACTAAACTATCTAGTACATGTCCATAAGCCAGAATAAATGAGTCAAGAAATAATATAATATGCGGAAGCAAAAGATCCAATAAATAAAACACCTGAAAAGTAAAACTGGATACCAACAGGATCCTCACCGCTCGGTCTACCGGTGGCAGTACTCCTGATCAGTCTGCAACAAAGGTAGAGGATTTGGGCCATGCAAAACCCAGACGTCAGTGCGTCATAACATCAAGCAATAACATAAACAGGGTAGCAAAACATGCAGGTATGTGTATGAACAGTAAAACAGATATAACAGTAATATAAGTGAGGACAGTGGGGTAATGTGTAGTGAGTGATCTAAACTGGTCTATTGGGTTAACTACTCTCAGGTCTTTGAAATCAATTTGATGAATCATCGATGTAACTCAATAGTATCCCGTGCGTGCCCGGGATCACGGTGAAGATTCTCGGGCTGAAACCGAGACATGCCGCTAGGCACTAAAAGGAAAAGGGGTAACGATGAATGATGTCAAAAGCATCATCCCAAGGCTGGCCTAGCCTCTAAAAAAGGTGGTGGGTAACGATGGATGATGTCAGCAGCATCATCCCAAGGCTGGCCTAGCCTCTAAAACTGATCAGTAAAGGTAGCGAACTGTCGAGTTACAAGTCAGGTTTCATCATTGATTTCCCCATACCCCCAAGTTATATGTGTTCAAGTCAGGTATTAAATAATCTGGAGCTAAAGCCAACACAGGATCAGCAGGTAAAGGTTTGTCTGGATAGACAACGGGAAATGTCCGTAGGGACAACAGGTAAAGTTTGTTGGCATTAGTAACAAGATCGGGTAACAGGTAAAACCATGGTACATCAGGTCAAGTCAAGTAATGTATATAGGTATCATGTCATGTCAAGAGTTACATGGTATCATGTCGTGTCAAGTAGTAGGTGCAACAAGTCATGTCAGGGGTGCACAAAATGTCATGTAGGTGCTCATAATCAACTAACATAAGCATGGTTATACAAAACAAGCATGGGATACTAATGGAACAATAAAGTGGAAGATTGTAATGTGATATGCAATCAGGTACAGATTAAGCCATATAGATGCACAGTTATGATCAGGGTTCAAGTTAAAATTCCAATACTAATCAAACTACAATTTATCAAATGTGGAATATTAATATTTCAGTGTTATACATTTAAGTGAGCTATGGATGCAATAATATGTATACTAGACGAGATAGATGCAAACGGGTGTTTACAAGGTTATAAACTATTTAAAAGGGTTCTATGGGCTATATAAATAATTTTTATGTGATTTAAACATGGACGTGGGTACCATATATGGTAAACTAAAATGCAACATGGTATATGTTAAGTTCTAGATCTAAAATGATATATGGAATATCGAAATGGGAAATGGAACATGTGACATTATATGTAATCTACATGTTTACTATGCAATTAAATAAGTATAAAATAGTATAGATAGCATGTAGCAAGTTTTACTTGCCTCGATGGATCACGCGACGGATACGCACTGCAACGTCCAATGTCAGTAAAAGCTGCGATGCACACACGCGTGCCCGGAACGGAACCAGCCAATGCAAGAAGTGACCACGCCGCACAAGAACGTCTTTTGGGTCGGCTGGATCGTCGGCGTCGTCATGGCTCCGGTGATGGCCGGGAAACACCAGATCAAGAAAAGAAAGAGAAAGAAAGAAGAAGAAGAAAAGAGAAGAAGTAAGAGATGGCTGTGGGTTTGCATGGTGCACTGGAGTTGTCTTAGGGTTCAGGGACAGAGGCGAGGGGGTGATGACGACGATGGGTCATCGACGGCGAGGTCCCCGGCAAGGCAGCGAGGGTTTCGAGTTCTGGTAGTCGGGTGTTCAGGGTTCTGGTCGGGGGTGCAGGGAGGAGGCTATGGTGTTGGGGAGAGAGGCGACGACGAGGTGGAGGCGAGGACGTCGACGGCGAGGATCGGAGGTGATGGGTGCAGGGTTTGCAGGGGTTTCGGGTGTAGGGATCTTAGGGTTCTCGTCGAGGATGAAAGGAAGTGGAGGTGGTAGTTGCGAGGGCGAGGTGGTGAAGACGGGGATGTGGAGACGACGATGAGGTGGAGCTCCGGCGACAAGGTCTTGGGTGAGGCGTGGGTTCACGCGGTCATGGGTTTGCAGCGGAGGAGAGAGGGAGGTGAGGTGGTGGTGTGGTGTCCGGGAGATGGGGATGCCGACGAGGGCAGAGGCGGTGACAGCGACGAGGGCAGAGGCGGCGACGAGGCTTGGGCGTGGGTTAGGTTTTCTCGTGAGGAGGCGGGAAAGGTAGAAAAAATGAAACGAAGAAGAAAAGTGAGGAGAGAGGACGTGGGAGGGGTTAATTAATGGATATATAGGTTTAAAAATTTTTCCGAGAAGATGAGGAGAACGTGAGGGACCAGTGAGGGTTTTTTTAAAAATATATATACATACATACATATATATATATATATATATATATATATATATATTAATATAGAGAGAGAATCACGAAAGAGATAGAGAGTCAGGAGAGAGAGAGAGAAGAGAGAGAGAGAGTTGTGGAATTCTGTTAAAAGATTTATATAAAAAAATATTTTTAGTTTTTAAAAACAAACTTAGATTCATAGTTAAAATAAAATATTAATATAATATTAGTACGTTTTGAGATTTTGGTAAATACAAATTTACTCCAAAACACGCCCGGGTCGGGTCTAAAAATTCAGATTTAAAATATGAAAAATATTTGCGACTTTCAAAATTCAAAATGAATGCTTATGTAACGAAAAAGTATACCCCCAAGAACGGATGCACGTACGTGCGCGTAGCCATTCAAATACGTCCGTTTCACTGAACGGGACGAGAACAAGATGCGCGGATGCTACCAGAGGGTTTGGGGCATCAAGCAGACTATGTTAACTATTTTTAAAATATTTTCTTTGACTTTATTTGTTTTATTAAAAAAATGTAAAAGCCATATATAAATGCAAGCATGCAAGATATGCAACAAGAAAATGCACGGATCTACAAACTAGCAGGGATATCTCAAAGACGAGAATCAAGACGGTTTTCCACAAGCGGGTCGGGTCACGATACAATGCAGATGTCAAAAAATACTATTTGCACCCAAAACATAGCAAAACAAGAAACGACCATAATAAAGAAATACTCAGAAAAAGAACTGGTATAAATGAACTAGGGTATTACAAAGATCAAGGCGATCATGGTAATGCCTTCGCCAAGGACTCTCAAGCAACTGCGGTCTCTCCAAGGAAAGCTCGCTTATATCCGACGATTCATAGCTAATCTCTCGGCAAGTGCCGTACTTACTGTCACTTAATGAAGAAGGAGACCCCATTCGTCTGGGATCGCAAATACCAAAGCGCACTGCACGAAATTAAGCAATACCTGGAGAATCCCCCGGTGTTGACCGCTCCGGTCAAGGAAAAGCCTCTCATTCTGTATACAACCGCCCTTGAGGGTTCTCTAGGTGCATTATGGGCACAAGAAAACGACCAAGGGAAGGAGAGAGCTCTCTACTATTTGAGTCGAGTTCTCATGGGGACAGAAAACAATTACTCTCCCATCGAAAAACACTGCCTGGCGTTGTTCTTTGCGAGAACGAAGCTCAGACACTACGTGTTGGCACATAAGGTCCATCTCATATCGAAGGTGGATCCTCTCAAATATTTAATGTCAAAGGCTATATTAAAGGGACGGCTCACTAAGTGGGCCCTACTCTTGATGGAGTTCTCGATAACTTATCGTCCTCTCAAGGCAGTGAAAGGCCAGGCCGTCGCCGACTTCCTCGCTGAGCATCCGATACCTGCCGAATTTCCCTTGAACTGCGAATTGCCAGACGAGCACGCGTTTGACACGATCGACGGTGAGAGAAGAGAAAATGATACCCAGTGGGAACTTTAGTTTGATGGAGCATCTTCTATGAAGAAGCGCAAGCAAAGCACCCCCATAATCAAATCCGGGTTAGGCCTCATCTTTGTGACTCCACAAGGAGGGATAATGCGCTTTGCCTTTTCTTTAACAGAACTGAAGACGAACAATGAAGCCAAATACGAAGCTTTCATATTAGGTCTTGGGATCGCCGTCGACAAGGGAATTGAGAACCTCCTCATATATGGAGACTCCCAACTGGTCGTTAGTCAAGTAAACGGCGACTATCAAACGTGCAAAACCAGAGTTAGTGAAATACGGCGAGAGAGTACAGCAATTGCTGACTCAAATTCCTTCATACACCCTGAAAAGCATACCGCGGGCGGAAAATAGCAAAGTGGATGCACTGGCCAAGCTCGCTAAAGAATTGGCCGACGAGAATCTCGATGACGTAAGGATCGTTGTGCAAAGTCGTCGAGTTCTTGCGCCGGCAGAAATATCTCCGGAGTCGTCCGAAGAAAAAGGAACAACCGAGCAAACGGCCCTACAAATAAAAGACCAGGAAAAGGCTATGGATTGGAGAGAACTCTTTATAGACTACTTCAAATCCCGTCGAACACCTGAAGATGCATCCTCAAGGCATCAGCTCATGAAACGAACTCTATCCTTCGCCTTTGTTAATGATACTCTGTATAAGAGATCATTTGATTCTCTATGGCTAAGATGCCTGGGACCCGAAGAGGCAAAGAGAGTCGTCCAAAAAACTCACGATGGACTCTGCGGTTCTCACCAAGCCGGCCCGAAGATGAAGCTAAAAATCAAAAGGATGGGCTATTATTGGCCCACGATGATCCAGGACTGCCTTGAATATGCAAGGCAATGCCACTGGTGCCAAATTCACGGAGACTTTATTCACCAGTATCCAAATTCACTACACCCAACGGTGGTTAGCTGGCCATTCGAAATGTGTGGAACCGACGTAATCGGGCCCATCGAACCAACATCATCCCGAGAACATTGATTCATTTTGGTGACAACTGATTATTTCTCTAAATTGGCAGAAGCAGTACCGCTAAGAGAAGTGAAGATGGAGAATATCCTCTATTTCTTCAAGACACACGTCATTTATCGATTTGGCACTCCGCGACGGATTATCTCCGATAACGGGCCAGCCTATAGAAGCCACAAGATCAGCTGCTTCGCACAACAGTATAACATAGACTGGAGATATTCATCGGTCTATAATCTCCGAGATAACGGTCTAGCTAAGGCTTTTAACAAAACCTTGACGAAGATCGTGAAAAAGACGGTGTCTCAAAATAAGAGGGACTGGCACGAGAGACTGCATGAAGCTCTTTGGGCGTATCGAACTACGTTCAAAACAGCCACAAACACCACGCCGTATGCATTAGTATTCGGTACAGAAGCGGTACTCCCTCTCGAGATAGAGTTACCTTCTCTACGAGTGGCGGTTCACTACGAGCTAACAGACGAAGAAAATGCTCACCTTCGCCTTGAGGAGCTCGATGTCCTTGATGAAACTAGGCTCATGGCGCAGCAAAATCTGGAGGCTTATAAAGCAAAGATGACGCGCTCATATGAGAGATTGATTAGGCCAAGAGCATTCCGCCAAGGCGGACTCGAGCTAGTGGTCAAAAGACCTATGATCCCCAATCGTGCCAAGCGGGGGAAATTCAAGCCGAACTATGAAGGCCCGTATATCATAGACAAAGTCTACCAGGGTGGAGCATATCTACTCATGGACATGCATGGTGAAAGACCTTTCAGGCAAATAAACGGTCGCTTCCTAAAAAAATACTACGCCTGACGAGTCACGGCCTAGGTCAATGATAGATGACGACGCCTATGTCCGCTCGCTATCTTCCTAAGCCTAAACTCTGTAAGTAGCAGTGTTCACACCATAATATTGTATTATTATATTCCCCATTCTTATTCTTTTTATAAATAAACATGTACTTTTGACGCATATCTGCTACATGTTACAGGTTACAAGTTCTTGGAGCGAAAACAGTGAAAAAGACAAAAGACGACACAAAAGGACTTTTGACCAACAAATAGGAGGATCTTAGTCAAGCCTAGACGAAGAACAATTCACAATGTATAAGGCAACACAAGGTCCAAGAATACAAAGCGAACGGTTAAAAATCCATTGCAAATTGTTCACTGAAGATCTGGAACCAATGCAGAAGCCCAATTGATAAAAGAACGAGCAGCCCAAAAAGACCCAGAACAAAACCCTAAAGTTTCAGCAATCAAGCTTGCCAAACCTAGAGGAAGAAATATCTTTCCAAATGGTTCTAATCCCTTTTATTAATAATTACCATAACATCTAATTAGATCTTCATATGGGTATAGAAAGCGGTGAGATTTATAGACTTTCCAAATTTAACCAAGACCTAACCCTAGCAAGATTTAGATATAGATTAATTTAGTTTTTAGATTTAATCAATCCGGCTCCCATCGGAATTAACTCGTAAGAGCGATTAGGAAATTCACAACATCCCTGTGGACGGACCCGTACTCACCGGCTAGCTACCAAGCGACGCCGTTCTTGATTGCGGTTACTAGATATTTTTGAGATCAATCAAATGGCGCCGTTGCCGGGGATGGCGTGTTATTTGCTTTTTGCAATTTCAGGTTAATCAAAATTAAAAAAATCATAAAAATCTGAAAAATCAAAAAAATATAAAAATATATTATCTGTTATTTTTGGAAAGGGTATTTTTGTGAGAATTTTGCTGGATCTACGCACAATTTCGGATCTGGAAATCTACAGAAAGCTGAACAGAAAAAAAAAACAGATCGGAACAACAGAAAATCACAACAACCGAGGAACAGAAGAAATTTGGAGGACCGAGTCTACAACTCAACCGAGATGATCTGGTCCCAAAAAAAAAATCTGCCGAATCCACCAACCTGCGACGGATCCGCGGTCAGAGGCTGCAATTAGCGGCGGTTCCGCGGTTAAGGCGACAGATCGGTTCCCCCAAAAAAAAAAGCAGAAGCGCGGTAAAAAAAAAGGGTAAGTTTTCTGATCTCCTCCTCTGCAAATCTCTGATATCTCCTCTGAAAGATTCCTGCAGAATTTTGTGCGCTTTAAAAAATATTTTCCTTTCCAAATAATAAATCTTATGCAGGATTCGTTGCGCTATGCTTAAAATAATAATTGATTGCAAGTGATCTTTTCTGATTTGCATATCCTTAATCTTTTTGCTAAAAATATCTTTCCAAATAAAGAGCAAGAGACAAAAGGAAAATTTTAATTAGAAAACTTGCAAACTTTGAAATTCACAAAAAAGATTTGATTGCAAGTGATTTACTGTTTTGCATATCTTTAATCGGATTTTAAGGGGCTTTTGACCAATTCAGATTGGGTGGGGATTTCATCACCCTTCCCAGAACCCCAGAAATCACATAAGGCATATGCATTGACCATCTATTAATTAAAAAATACTAGACCCAGCTCTAAGGACTTCGAGCTCAATAGGACAGAGGACTAGTTATAGGCATCAGCCGTTTATCCTAACCTGACTTTGCGGTGTCTAGGCAAGTGTGTCAAGGCAAGTGGTTACTTAATTAGGACCGCTACTTGTAGCGGGGAGCCTCCCACTTACCTGGTACTTACCTGGCCGCAATTGACGGTGAAGAGGCGGTTTGAAGTCCTATCTCTAGCCCTTTGGAACAGTTAGGAGCTGTCTAGCTGACCCTAGAGTTAGGCCTGATTGTGCATTTTTGGTTGATCGAAAGTGTGTCTTAGCCCTTTATCAAATTTTTTTTTGCAAACGGTTCCAAATAAAAAATAAAAGAAGAAAAAGAAAAAATCTTTTATAAAAAAAAACTTGCAACTTGTTGCGTAAAATCCTTGCACCCTACCACCTACCTTCTTCATCTTCTCTTTCTTCTATCATGGGTACCCCACATCATAAATCTCTTGCCGAACTTTGGTATCCCGAACCTAACTTTGCGTCGTACGTCAATTGTTTCGGTCGATTTAAAGAAGATCCTTCCATGCCAAAAATATCTTTGAAAGATTAAATAGAAGCGTCTAGGAGAAACAGTTTGACTTTGCAACCCACTTTGTGTCAACCAAGTCAACCTTCACCACCTCGTATGTTGATGCCACTTTTTCGAGTCCAGCTGTAACTCTTAAATCGATGTCCATTGCTGAGCATATTGCTCAATCTCATTGCCGATCTTTCACCCCTCTCCACACATCTAGTTCTAGGGATCAACAAGTCCATTCACCTTTTTATCCACATGTTGATCCTACTCCTGTCCAACCATCCAATTCCTACCAGTCCTACCCGACTTTCCCACCTTCATTAGACACTGTTTCTACACAGCCTTTTGGGAGTTTCACGTATCCAAACAATTTCAAATCTTTTACCGAAACCCCCTTACCACCTAAGTCTAGTTTGGAAGAGTCGTTGGAGGCTTATATCTTAGCAACAAACAAAATGGTTAGGAATGTGGAAGCATCCATTACCGCCCTTATGCAACCTAGTGAACCGGCAGCTAGTTTTCAACTGGTTTCAAATTTTTCAATGTATAAGGAGTTGGTTGGACAGAGTGAGAATGTGAGAGGATTTCCAAATCAAACCTACCCATACCCAATTGAATCCAACAACTCCAATTTTCAAACATATGTCCAAAATGATGAGTTGTGCGACTTTGTAGTGCTTGATTTGCCACATTGTGAGGAACCCCTTTCGAGTGAAACCGCACCTAATCCGTTTGACCTTTACACCTCCAATCTAGAACCTAAATCGATAAATATCCATGCTATTGATGAGGTGTCAGAAAACATTGATTTTCACTTGATTGAGGATATAGACGCCGGGAATATTTCGGATGATGAACCTGTCGATTTGTTTGAAATTTTATGTCCAATTCATCATCCCGAGTCATTAAATGTTTCTCCCGAATTTCATATGCGTCTTGATTTTGATGACAATGGCATGGATAGGCTAAATATTGAGGAGAATTATGAGGATAGTATCGAGGAGAGTATTGAGGATAATATTGAGGTTGAATCATTTTTGTTTGATGTGTCTGATTTTCCTATCCATCCTTTTGACCCTTTAACTAAATCACCCTCCCTCCTTTCCATCGTTCCGACCACGCCTAAGATCATGCTTGATGACTGTGAGCTTGAAATTTTTTCCTTTGAATCTGACACAGTTCTCACAGCCGATAACACGTACGAGTATTTCACTTTTTCGGACGATGTTGATGACTCACCGCCCGAGTTTGAGTGCTTTACATTTTCAGATGAGTTAGTAGAACCATCAGACTTGGTTGCTTACAGTCAGTTCGAACCATTGATGGAATCCTTCAAGTTCGAGACAGATTAGTTAGGTGAGATTACGACTATCTCTATCATTCCGACCGTACAAGAGACCGTTACGCTTTCATCTCCTATACCAAGTTCGGCGTACCCATGCTTTCTTGCGAATCTTGAGGGATTTGACCCCGTTTCTCGACGGGTTGATAGGCTAGCACAATCGCTTTTAACACATCGGTCATCAAAAATTGCGCTAATTTATTCACTCGATTTACACCCTCAAGATCGTACTCCACTTCTTTCTCCTTTCCGCCATTCTTCTCCTCCACCGAGACCATATTCTACCCTTCTTCCCACACGGTCTCGTGTGTTTCTCATTTCTTTTCTCTACACTCCATTCTTTCACCAACTCGACCATTACCACGATAAGATTTTTGAATGGTTGGTGCTAACCTTTGGCTTATGTAAGGCCAAGCTTAAGTTTGGGGGGAACCTTGTTGTATATATATTTTGTTTTTCTTTCAACAATAAAAATTTTATTAAAAAAAATTGTAAATAAATAAACAGGGGAGTGCCGACATTCTCAACCCTCTTGGTGTAGCATAACAGTGAGGACACTGTCAAGTTTAAGTTTGGGGGTATTCTCGGTAAGTCTTCTTCCTTTGCATTCATATGTACATATTTTTGCATTTGCATATTTATTTGAAAACTCATAAAAATTGAAAAATTATAAAAATTAATGTATTCAATTTTGGCTTATTTGACTTGAGTTTGACAAATAGGTTAACTAGCTAGGAACAACTAGATCTTAAACTTAGTAAATTAAAAACCCTAAAAATAACCTTTCTTAAAGTTTAACGGTAGAAAGTATATGTCTTTGTAGTTTATTTAGAAATGGGCAAATTTTAGTTCACTTCTTGGGCTAAGTTGAAACGAAGGAAAAGTATTGATATCTTTATTAGAGTATAAGTTTGAAAAATAATTCCTAGCTTAAGTCTAGATTCTGAAAATATATACCCTACAATTTGCACAATTACGCACCTTGAAACTTGGAATAATAGAGGAGACCTTGAAATGCTCTTTTCTAAAGTCTTTAGTACGAAGAAAAGAAATAAAAAAAATAATACAAGTGTGAATAAAGAAAGAAAAAAATGAACACTGGTTTTTGTGATTACTTAAGGCTGTAAAAAATAGAAAAATATTTAGCGAGGGTGCTTCATCACCCAGTGCCTTAGACCAACTGGTTTGGGAGTCACTGCTAAAGCCTTGGGTGTTGCAAGACTAGGAATTATGCTTTAATGTGTAAACACATCTTGTAATCGGTTGTTGGTACCTCAAGAAGTATTAACGGTCGCATGAAGGATGTGTATGCAAAATTCAATTAACCAATTAATAAGTGCTTTGGACAACGGACAAGAGTACGATTGCTTGATTTGAATTTTTTAGTGTAGGGGTGATTTATACACACACGTGGGGATATGTGATTGGAGTTTAGATGAGAGAAAGGAGTGAAGAATAGAACTTGTATTTTTAGTAGAATTGATAAAAATTCCTAAGTGGAGATGGAACCCTAGAAGGAAAACTTAAGAGATGCCGAAAGCTAAGTAAGTCTACAGAACATATATAATCTTAAGTTAAATGATGAAGAAGTGTGAAGAATATGGGTGGATAATTTATGAGTCGACGATAATAGAATTCCTTGTTAGAAAACCTAATTGGAGAATAAAAGTCGAAAGGCCGAATTGATAGGATTTTGTGGGTAGTATCCGCTGAAAACCCTCAGGAAACAACACTCCTCCTACTAGGGACACCTAGAGGTTTAACGGCTTGTTGCACGTGCTCAGTGCAATCGCGTTTCCCTGCGAAAGTGTGGTTAGGATTTTGTCGAGAATAAAAAAAAATAAGTTTGCTCGAGGACGAGCAAAAGATAAGTTTGGGGGTATTTGTCCACACCATAATATTGTATTATTATATTCCCCATTCTTATTCTTTTTATAAATAAACAGGTACTTTTGATGCATATCTGCTACATGTTACAGGTTACAGGTTCTTGGAGCGAAAACAGTGAAAAAGACAAAAGACGACACAAAAGAAGGACTTTTGACCAACAAATAGGAAGATCTTAGTCAAGCCTAGACGAAGAACAGTTCACAATGTACAAGGCAACGCAAGGTCCAAGAATACAAAGCGAACGGTTAAAAATCCATTGCAAATTGTTCACTGAAGATCTGGAACCAATGTAGAAGCTCAATTGATAAAAGAACCAAAGAACCAGAAGCCCAAAAAGACCCAGAACAAAACCCTAAAGTTTCAGCAATCAAGCTTGCCAAAGGGCCGCGGAACCGCGGCCCAAGCCTGCCATTGCCGCGGTTCCGCGGCCATCATGTGCCCGGGCTTCGATAATTTTTTACCAAAATATTGGGCGGCGCTGAATACTAAACCTAAGGGCAAATTTGTAAATTTAGACATGCGGATCAAAATGTAACCTAGGGTTTCCTATTCTCTATAAATAGGAACTCTAAAACTTGTAATTTTTCTATGCCTCCCTTCATTAATAAAATTCAGCATTCTTTTGGAGAGCATCAATTTGTAAGTTCTTTATTTTCTGCCCTAGGTTAAATTTTCTATTCTTGCCCTAGATAAATTTAATTCCTTGCCCTAGTTAATCTTTTATTCTCTGCCCTAGATAAATGTATTTTAATTCCCTAATGAGTGAGTAGTCTCCTCGCTTGTTAGGGTTAGATCTGGGGAAGGTTTGAGGGACGAAGATCTCTCATCCCCTTTCTTGCCCATCATATATTTTCATAGGACTCTATGCATACATGCACATACCGCTCCCTACGGCACCCTATCCCTCGAGGTAGCAGTGATACCGTAGTATAAAGGCCCGGTTGTGATGGTTTTCCATGGAGGTTAGGGTAAGGATTTCTAAAGGAAGGACAAGAACCTAGAGGAAGAAACATCTTTCCAAATGGTTCTAATCCCTTTTATTAATAATTACCATAACATCTAATTAGATCTTCATATGGGTATAGAAAGCGGTGAGATTTATAGACTTTCCAAACTTAACCAAGACCTAACCCTAGCAAGATTTAGATATAGATTAATTTAGTTTTTAGATTTAATCAATCCGGCTCCCATCGGAATTAACTCGTAAGAGCGATTAGAAAATTCACAACATCCCTGTGGACCGACCCGTACTCACCGGCTAGCTACCAAGCGACGCCGTTCTTGATTGCGGTTACTAGATATTTTTGAGATCGATCAAGTAGCCGGCTTCTTTTTCTCAGACCGAAACGTCCTTAAACTAACGATGGACCGTTATGTCCTAAAACTGGCGTTGGACCAAAACGTCCTTAAACTAACAATGGACCACTATGTCCTAAAACTGGCTGTTGACCGAGACGTCGATAAACTACTATGGACCGCAGCATCCTAAAGCTGACACAAAAAAAATAAAAATAAAAAAGAGAAGAAAACGGTATGTCCATAAGCAAAATGGGCACAGATGAAAACCCGAAAGGGCTCCGTGAGTAAAAACAGCACGGCTATCGGCGAGTTTTGTGAAAACCCGAAAGGGCACAATCTCGTTAAAAGACACTTGCAGGGTTCTCTCGACCTTGTGAGGAGAAACCACCTGCGTAAGATCCTTACGACTCACAAAGAAGCAACATACTTAGAGATCTCCATGATTCCTAAGGAGAAACACACTTACGAGATCCTCACAACTCGTAAGGAGAATTCCTCCTTTGAGACCCTCACGGCTCATAGGATTCAAAAACCTTAAGCTATAGGGATCTGAACCTGTTCTTAAGCAGCCATCACAACCTCCAATGCTGCCCTACAAGCGGTTCAGTATTGACCCTTGTATACAATACACGGGCGCGAATAAACATTTCCCTAACAAAGTCCTACCCGCGACTAGGGATATGTCTACACGGTAAACAGCCCTTATAAGTCCTCTCGACTTATAAGGAGAAAACACTCTTGTAAGATCCTTACGACTTACGAGAAGCCATACACTTGGGAATCCTCACGATTCTTAAGGAGAAAGTGCACTTACGAGATCCTCACGACTCGTAGGGAGAAATACCTTTATGAGACCCTTACGGCTCATAATGTTAAAAGCCTTAGTCGACAGGACCCTAACCCTGTTTACTAAGCCACCTTTGTTCGACATCGACAAAGGAAAATGATGATTCGCTCATGGCAATATCCCAATTGTAGCAGTGCTGATGCCGAAATCGGTGTCCAATCCCAAATTTGCAGCGAAAAGCCAGCAAGCCACAAATGCATACGAAATAGCCGAAATGATGGGGCAACTTGCAACAAAATCAGCAAGTAAAAATATATGCATGAAAAAATAGTCGAAATGATTGGGCAATTCGCAATAAAAAGCAGCGAGTAAAAATAAAACAAACAGCCGAAATGATTGGGCACCGTGAAAAATAACTGAAATGATTGGGCAATCGCGATTTTCGCGATATAAAAGCTGAAATAATAGAGCATCGCGGAAAGAAAATATATAAAATGAAACTTTTTACCCTACAGGTGAGATCACATCGATCCCTGTATACAATCCAGGGGCACAAACAGAGAGGGAACCATACCTTCCCACCAGGCTCCATCAAAAAAAGAAGCCACATCTCGTTGGTTCATAGACAGCCTGGGATCATCTCAACATTCGTCTCATTACAACAGATGCAACATCAACAAATCGGAGCTGCGGCAAAATTCCCAGTTCCATGACTCGACGATGCACAGACAACCGAGAGTCAACCTTTCCTGGTCCTTGCGAAACACGACTATGTCAATCCTGACCCCGTGGGAAGCATCCAGAGCAAATCATGGTTTCGTGGAACACGACCTATGTCAATCCTGACCCCGTGGGAAGCATCCAGAGCAAATCCTGGTTACGTGGAACACGGCCTATGTCAATCCTGACCCCGTGGGAAACGTCCAGAGCGGATCCTGGTCCTCGCAGAACACGACTATGTTAATCCTGACCCCGTGGGAAGCATCCAGAGCAAATACTGGTTTCGTGGAACACGGCCTATGTCAATCCTGACCCCGTGGGAAACGTCCAGAGCGGAACCTGGTCCTCGCAGAACATGGCCTATGTCAATCCTGACCCCGTGGGAAGCATCCAGAGCAAATCCTGGTTTTGTGGAACATGACCTATGTCAATCCTGACCCCGTGGGAAACATCCAGAGCAGATCCTGGCCCTCGCAGAACACGGCTATGTCAATCCTAACCCCATAGGAAGCATCCAGAGCAAATCCTGGTCACGTGGAACACGGCCTATGTCAATCCTGACCCCGTGGGAAACGTCCAGAGCGGATCCTGGTCCTCGCAAAACATGGCTATGTCAATCCTGACCCCATGGGAAGCATCCAGAGCAAATCCTGGTCACGTGGAACACGGCCTATGTCAATCCTGACCCCGTGGGAAACGTCCAGAGCGGATCCTGGTCCTCGCAGAATACGGCCTATGTCAATCCTGACCCCGTGGGAAGCATCAGAGCAAATCCTGGTCACGTGGAATACGGCCTATGTCAATCCTGACCCCGTGGGAAACGTCCAGAGCGGAGCCTGGTCCTCGCAGAACACGGCCTATGTCAATCCTGACCCCGTGGGAAGCATCCAGAGCAAATCCTGGTTTCGTGGAACACGACCTATATCAATCCTGATCTCATGGGAAACATCCAGAGCGGATCCTGGTCCTCGCAGAACATGGCTATGTCAATCCTGATCCCGTGGGAAGCATCCAGAGCAAATCCTCGTCACGTGGAACATGGCCTATGTCAATCCTGACCCCGTGGGAAACGTCCAGAGCGAATCCTGGTCCTCGCAGAACATGGCTATGTCAATCCTGACCCCGTGGGAAGCATCCAGAGCAAATCCTAGTCACGTGGAACATGGCCTATGTCAATCCTGACCCCGTGGGAAACGTCCAGAGCGGAGCCTGGTCCTCGTAGAACACGGCCTATTTCAATCCTGACCCCGTGGGAAGCATCCAGAGCAAATCCTGGTCACGTGGAACACGGCCTATGTCAATCCTGACCCCGTAGGAAACGTCCAGAGCGGAGCATGGTCCTCGCAGAACATGGCCTATGTCAATCCTGACCCCGTGGGAAGCATCCAGAGCAAATCCTGGTCACGTGGAACACGGCCTCTGTCAATCCTGACCCCGTGGGAAACGTCCAGAGCGGAGCCTGGTCCTCGCAGAACACGGCCTATGTCAATCCTGACCCCGTGGGAAGCATCCAGAGCAAATCCTGGTCACGTGGAACACGGCCTATGTCAATCCTGACCTCGTGGGAAACGTTCAGAGCGGAGCCTGGTCCTCGCAGAACACGGCCTATGTCAATCCTGACCCCGTGGGAAGAATCCAGAGCAAATCCTGATTTCGTGGAACATGACCTATATCAATCCTAACCCCGTGGGAAACATCCAGAGCGGATCCTGGTCCTCGCAGAACACGGCCTATGTCAATCCTGACCCCGTGGGAAGCATCCAGAGCAAATCCTGGTCCCGTGGAACACGGCTAGAGTCAATCTCGACCCCGTAGGAAACGCCCAGAGCAATTTCTGACTCTGTGAAATGCGGATAATGTCAACCTCATCAGACACTTACGGGTCCTTTTGACTCGTAAGGAAGAAAATTCTCTTGTGAGATCCTTACGACTCCCAAGAGAAAACACACTTAAGAATCCTCACGATCCCTAAGGAGAAAATACACCTACGAGATCCTCTCGACTCGTAGGGAGAAAAGTCTTTATGAGACCCTCACGGCTTATAAAATTGAAAAGCCTTAGGCGGAAGATCTAAACCTGCCCCCTAAGCCATCGCTACCTCTCGAAGAATTCAAGAAGGAATGCTCTCTATCAACTATAGGCTACGCTTACTAAAGTAACATGCCAGCAACATAGAAAAGACAAGAAAGCAAGAGATAACACGAGATGGTGCGATGGAAATGTATCTTTTATTTATAAAGACAAACTGAGTACAATTTACATCATATGAGAGGATTAAAAAATGGATACATTTCATTCAAAAGTTACAAATGGTGCAAAAACAACTATTGGGAGGGAAGCGTTTTCAATAGACCAATCAGTTGCTCACGCACTCCCCTCAGCCCTTTTCACGGTCAGCTGCCGCAACCAACTCTGCTTCAACCTGAGCTCGTTGCTGCAAGTAAGATGAAAGTTGCTCATTAATGACCCGCTGAGTTGCCATATGACTCTGCGCACCCCGCTCAATGAGGTCGAGCTTCTGCCTCAGCGTTAGCCCGTCAGAAATATATCGTTGAAGGTTTTCGAAGATAACTTTCAGCTGTACGGCATTTGCGTCAACCTGAGCATGCAGCTGGGCAAATTCGCTAGAAATCTCCTCGCGCTCCTTACGCCTCAAGGCCGCTTCTTGTTCAAGATGGCGGAAGTAGGGAGTGCTCTGCTCGACCCATGCAGCCCGCTGGGAGTTCATAGCCAGGACCTCTGGAGCGGGACGTCCGACCTCGAGCTCATGCAGACAAGCCTCAATTTTCCTACAGAGATTAATCCAAGTCTCAACGACGCCCTCGCTGTAAAAGTGCACGAGCGTCGCCAGCATGGGATTAACCTCAGCAGCAAAATCTGCAGCAAGGGCAGGGGTCTCCGCGTCAAGCTCCTCGAGATGATCGCTCAACATACGCAGACTATTCACAGCGCCTTTTGAAGATGAACGCCTGGAAAAGAGGCCTGCTGGCATTATGATTCGAGATTCGAGCGGAGTTGAAGTCGGTATCACCGCTGCAAAACAAATCACAGTCAAGTGACGGTTCAAGAAATAAAGGAGGCTCATGAACAATGAAGTTTACTATACCGGCTGTAGCAAGTGGCAAGGCCGGGAGTACCGGAGGTGCAACTGTTCTTTCGTCTCCTCCTTCGATCTGTAGTGCTGCAATCAAAACAAAAAAGAATTAGAAACGATTTGACTGCCCGTAAAAGAAAAGAAAAGACATTAGCTAAAGGCTGTACTCACCAGCTCCACTAGAAGAGGCAATCTCTGACTGGAAGGAGAAATGTGGGTGCAGCACCTGATACAGGTGATCAAAAAGGAACCTGCAAGAATGTAATAATGCAATGTCAGTACATAAAGTATACTGCCTACAATGAAACTGATGGGTCACAAATCCGCACCTTCCAGCATTTGAGAGGGTACGAGAGAAAGCAAAGGGGCGGCCACCGTCAAAGTAGCAACTGGAGATGCTTCCTCGAGTGGCATAACCTCAACGCTCTCCACACCTGCATTAGAAATAAGAGAAACGCTGTCAAAAGAGATTGAAAGGGATTGCAGAATAAAGGAGAAAGAAATAACCCAAAATCTACCTGGTGAGTCGCCAATTGAAACAGCGACAAGGGCGTCACTGGGTGCAGCGACTGCTTCACCCTCTCCCATCGGAATGGTCTCGCCGCTCATAGCTTCATCCCCCGACTCCACGAGAATCGTCGTGACACTCGCAGCGCCCTACAACGGCAAGGAGCCGCAAGGGGAAAGAATGGCGATTGGGGCAGTGCCAGACTCTTGAGAAAGAGTGACTACCTCAGGCTCGGCGATTGCAGCCATCTCACCTACCGCTACCTCAGGCTCGGCGATTGCAGCCATCTCACCTACCGCTACCTCATCAAGACTCGGCCCTGCAGGATAGGATATATGAGAATCTGAAAATTAAAACTTTGAAAAAAAGAACTCAATGTCATATTACCTTGGGTCGGTCTTTCAACTGCTTCCCGAGCCGCACGTGCTGCCTGTCTATAGGCGGTGGACAAGACGGCCGGAGCATCCTCTGAAGAAGTAGGGGCAGGGGTAGCAGCGCTCGAACCTGCACCCGCGGCCAAGGCGGCGTTACTCTCCCTTGCTGCGCGCATTCTACGCTTCCGTTCCGCCCGGGCCGTGAGAGCGGATCTTCTCAAGACCTCCGTCAACAGGACGTCGTCATCCGCGCCAAGGGTTACCTCTGGAGCCGTTATGGCGTCCTTCATCGGTTGTTTAAGTAAAGCCTCCTTTGGAAAGGCTGAGGAGGCCGGGACTTCAATAGTTGGCCCTGGTAGCATCTCCAAATCACCCTGCGGGATTGGCACTGTACTGGGCATAACCTGAGTCGAGATAGTCCCTGCGATAAAAAAACGGGGGGGGGGGGGGTCAGATTACCTATAAGAAAAGGGAATGAAGGCACAACAAGCCAAGATATACCAACGCCCAGTGAAGCGCGAGCCCTCTCCTCCTCCTCAAAGGTCTTGAGGGAAGCCGCGAGAGCTTCTTCTGTGGAAATGTCTGTTAGAGATGGGGTATCAGTCAAAACATGGCAACAAAAACATAATAGCAAAAAGATGCGAATGAAGATTACCTGACTCAGCAAGGGTGATCATTCCTGCTTTGTGGCTAGCGAGTTTCTCGGAAGCTGCGATGGCGGCCTCCAGATCACTATCATCTGGCGCCATGAATAAACCCTCGTTGGTCCCATATTCGCTCAGGCCCTCGCTATAAGGAGCATGAGGCTCCTGGCCGAGTACAACGTCTACAGAGAGGATCGACTTCTTCTTCCTCTTTTGCGAGCGAGTGCCCGTCGCCGCTAGCACAAGCTTACGCTTGGTGGGCACCTTGGGACGACGAGTCCCGATATCCGAACCCACGCCAGACTCGGGAGACACCACAGTCACCGTTTCCACGGGAGCACGGGGTATCGGCAACTCAGGCCTATCATGCGGGACCTCGACCGCAGCAACTTCCCTCAAGGGAGGACGAATAATGGTCCGTCGCTTCATAGGAACATTCAGGTTACCAGCCGGAGCAGTGCCCTTGCGATCAAGAAGCAATCGCTTCTCTTCCCTAATGACGGCGCCCATCGAATGTTGATACCACGCCACATACACATTCAGGGCCTTCGGAACACAGCTCAGTTCACTAATAAAGAAGTTGGACCACGTGTTCAGACACATGAAATGATGCAGCGCGCTTCGCATCCCCTCTTCGGTAGCAGCGGGTTTTGCCAAGAAGGCCTCAAGCGGAACGCCTTGATTATAGCCCAGCTGCTGGGAAAAACGATGCGGATTGTATCTCATGAATAGCGCTGCATTATTTTGCCTAAATACGAGAAAGCCCGGCCTGATGGAGTACAGATGAAGAATCTCCCGAGCTTTCAGTACAGAGGCCCCGTCTTTAAAAATGTCTTGCAATGGCAGCACCGCTGTTGAAGATTCCTGGCCGACCGTCAAGATTTTGTCAGTGAAAGACATACCATCTCCAACCGTGCGTGGATGAAGGAGTAAACCCCTAGCTTCCCGCGGTGTCGGACTTACGATGAAAGCGTCGACCAGACGCATTATCCGAGGAAATTTACATCTGTCGTAAAAAGAAGGTCTTTTATGGATGCCGAAGACCCCAAGCACGTGCAACTCTAGCCATGAGGTGAAGTAATGCATTGAGAAGTTGGCAGACCGCACCCCTGGTTCAGTGGTATCCGCTGCCAAGCTGAGGCCGTGATATAGGTGGGCTGATTCGGCGATCCCGATGGCCATTTGTATTCCAGCAACCATTCGATGCGCAGGGTAAAAGACAGAAGGCTTCATGTAGCGAGGGTGCATACGAAGCGCGAACCATCTTAACCATAAACCGAGGAACCCGAGAAAGAACGCTTCCTCATCAATGCCCGGAGCGGCAATTTCTGACAGGGGGACGATCGCGACGTTGGGAAGAAAGAAATCCTTTTGATCGGCTTCCAATATTGGCTGACGATCCAAGCCAAAGCCTAAAGGAACATCAAGTTTAGCAAACTTTTCACCTTGTCGCGACAAAATTTCTGGGTGAAGAAAACGGGCAATGAAGTCTGCAAAGCTAACCCCCCGGCCTCCGGATTCAAGAAAGAGGCTCTCATGCATATTCAACACTTTTATCAGACTTGGAAACTGGTGCTGAATGGCGTTCTCTGGGGTAAGACCCATTACCACTGACTTGGTGGAAAAAACATACTCATCCAGAGGGAGCGGCTCCTCGTAGTGCTCTCCCTTAACTGGTAAACTAGAGACCTCGGCAAATTTCTCCAAAGAAATGGAGACCTCTTGATCCAATAGGAGGAAGGTGTGGGTCGGAATGTTCCACTGCTCTAAAAATGCCTTGATCCACCATGTGGGAGGTGCAGAATACTGGAACAAGGAAGCGTAGATCGCAGGGTATAAGCCAAGTTTCAGCAGCTGCAATTTCTTTGCCGATAAGATATATCGGGCCCACTGTAAGCATCCGGCTGGATGACGGGGAGTTAGTCCGATGTTGTAGGGCTGTCCCCAAGGGCGCGACTCACCCTGACATATGCGCCGCCCTAGGGTGTCCAAAGCCACCGGTGGCTGCACGGGTACTGTGGCAATAGAAGACCGAAGGAGACCTTCTGAAGTCCAATTTACCTCCTCCACCGTATAATTGATCGGGGGTGCATCTGCATAAGGGATCGCAGAGATAGGCTCCGAGGGTGTCGCACAAGAAAAGCTCCGGCGGCCTTTGATAATTTGATCATACCATCTACCCATAGGTGAAGATTCTTATGCTCCGGGTCATGGTCCTTGATCAGCGCAAGATCATCTCGATCTACGGGCGCCTCAGGAAATCCGCCTTCTGAGCGGACGAACGGAAAGGAAGTGTCGAAAGACATGCCACCTACGCAAAAAAAAAACAAACAAAGTCAACCGTCAGTGCTATAATTTAAACTCTGACACTTGGTACTTTAAAATTCGTACTGCACTGCAATGCAGTAAAAAGGGGACCAAGGGGGACCCACAAAATCTAGATGACAGTTCATCATTAATAAAACAGTCTCATCATTTGATAAGACTGTCAATTAAATGAGGAAATCCTCAATTGATTCTCATTTAATGAGAAATCCCTTGGGCTAAGGGGTAAATCTCCCCTTGAGAGCAGTGCTCTGTGACAGAATGACACCTGTTAAATTCTAATGATTAAGGAATAAAAATTCCTCAAGAGCCTGGCTCTGTAAAAATAATGGAAAAACCCATCAGAAAAATTGAAATCAATTTTTTATATGAATTAAAATTCTGAGATCTCCAAGACCTATGAACAAACTCTGTGAGTTCTTCAGAAGAGATTAACAAATCTCCATTATTCAAGAGAGCAAAGCTCTGTTAATGGGTCAAGAAACCCTCAAAAGGTTTTCTTTAGATCTAAGATCTATGAAGAGCAAAGCTCTGTTAATGGGTAAAACCCTAATAACATTTTTTTTAGATCTAAGATCTATGAAGAGCAAAGCTCTGTTAATGGGTGAAACCCCAGATTATTAAAAAGTTGTTTAAAAAGATTTAATCTTTACCTAAAAAATTTTGACAGAGTTCTGTCCTTAAAAAAGTTCTTAAGCCAAAGAGCTATGCTCTGCAAGAGAATAATAATTCTCAGAAGGAAGAAGATGAACAGAAATCATTCTAAGGGCTAAGGGTCGTATTTATAGGCACTGAAATGCCTTTTCAACTTCCGAGTTGATCCAAGGGCGCAGATGCTGCCACCGTTGCACTCACATGTGGGCCCCGTGAGCGCAACGGTGGGGAGGCATTTGTTTCCCCCAATCAGAGCAAAGCTCTATTTGAAATTTAATTTTTTGAAATGAAGCAACGCTTCAGATGCAGCGCTGGATGCGCTGCGCCCCAAGCAGCGCACCACGTGCAAAACACGTGTGCACAAGCGCTGGGTGCGCTGCGCTCTAAGCAGCGCACCACATGCAAAGCACGGATGCGCTAGCGCTCGATACGTTGCGCTCTAAGCAGCGCACCATGTGCAAAGTACGGGTGCGCTAGCGCTGGAACTAAAAGCTCCCCACCGTTAGATCAAAGATCTAATAATAATGATAAATCATTAATCAATCAGAATTAAATTCTGTTAAGGAAAGATTTCTCAAATCTTTCCAAACAACAAAATTGTGCTCTGTAAACCAGAGCACCATTGGATCAATGATCCAATGGTGATTAAAAATCACCAAAATACAGAATGAATTCTGTATGGAAAGATTTACTAATCTTGTTAAAAACAAGAAGATTGCGTTCTGTAAATCAGAAGCCCTTGGATCAAAGATCCAAAGATGGGAAAATCCCCAAATCAATTAGAGAAAAGATCTCCTTAACTGATTGAACAAATCAGCTTGCCCTATAAAAAGGCCCCTAGACTTTAAATCTGGGATATAGAGAAGCATAGAGAGAAACCCCCCATAAGCTTTGAGAGATCTCAAAAAGAAGAGCCAAGCTTTCAAAGAAAGAAGATTCTTCTTCAAGGTAAAAAGAATGATGAACAGAGAGATGAAATCATCTCGTAATTAATTTAAAAAGAAGGATTCACTTATTTAAAAGATCATAGATCTACAAGACAAAAGTCTTTTACAAAGAGATCAAAAGATCTCACCATAATAGAAGAAGAACATAATTCTTCTCACAGATCATAGATCTATAAGACTCAGGTCTTTTCACAAAGAAATCATAAACATATTAAAAAGGGGGGAGAATAATTTAATTCTCTTGAGGATCACAGATGCATAAAGGCAAAGCCTTTCATCAATATAAGAGATTGAAGAACTTTTGCTCTTAGAATCTTGAGACAAAGTCTCTTTTTGGATCATAAAATTGATCAGATGCGTTTTGCGCTCTGGAACTGCGCTTTGCGCTCTTGAATTGCGCTTTTGCGCTCTTAGACCGGCGCTCAGCGCCGAGCGCGACATGTGTCCCTCACGTGCGCGCCATTTAACGGTTAGCGCACTGCGTTCTTGAAATAGCGCACTGCGCTCATGGGCTGGCACTCAGCGCCAGGCGCACCACGCGTCAATCACGTGTGCACCACTGAACTAATAGCGCTCTACGCTCACAAATCGGCGCTCTGCACTCATAAACTGGCGCAATGCGCCCATCATCTGGCGCTTAGCGCCAAGCGCGACACGTGTCCATCACGTGTGCGCTACTTGGCAGAAGCACATTGCGCTGTTTGACTGGCGCAAAGCGCCAAGCGCACTACGTGTCACTCACGTGTGCGCTCATAGACCATAAATTGTTCTTTAATAAGCCCAGAGCTATGATGAATGCCCAGCATTCAATAAAAGACAAAGTATTGTCAGAATTCAAGTCAATGCTCAGCATTGTTAAAAGGGCCAAGCCCAAGCAAATGCTCTGCAGCCCAAAATAAATGATAAACATTTTAACTTATTTGGATTTAGCCCAAGATTGGCAATAAGTCCTCAACTCATATTATCTGAGCCCATACGCTCATAAATCTCAGATCTTAGTTCCAATCGGACTACAGATCTGTCAACCAAAATTAGTTCAAGGGTACATCTCTGAACCCCTCTGATATATATCGTTGTAATCCTTCAACGTTTTGAGAGAGGTGACGGGTCCCGGCAACCATACATTTCATAGACTATGACGTCTTTAAACTGGACTGTGGGGTCCTTAAACCTATGGACTATGATGTCCTTAACCTCGGACTGTGGGGTCCTTTAAAACCCATTCATAGACTATGACGTCTTTAAACTCGACTGTGGGGTCCTTAAACCCATGGACTATGATGTCCTTAATCTCAGACTGTGGGGTCCTTTAAAACCAATGGACTATGAAGTCCTTAATCTCGGACTGTGGGTTCCTTTAAAACCCATGGACTATGATGTCCTTAACCTCGGGCTGTGGGGTCCTTTAAAACTCATGGACTATGATGTCCTTAACTTTGGACCGAGATGTCCTTAAACTAATATCGGACCGAGATGTCCTTAAACTAACATCGGACCGAGATGTCCTTAAACTAATCGACCGCAATGTCCCTAAACTAAAAATAGAGCCCAAATGCTCTCTTGTTGGATCTAAATGATCCCGTTAAGTTGATCTTAGTCTAAAATTAGACTAACGTGTCCTTAACTAACATTTAAGTTGATCTTAGTCTCAAATGAGACTAACGTATCCTTAAACCCAACCCCAAACCCAAATCTAAGAAGATACGGATTTGGACCAATCCATGCCCTACGGGCGACAACATAAATTAGTCTTCGTATACAATCCACGGGCAACCAAAAAACAAAACAAACACACACGACACGAAGTGACTATCCGAAGAAGGAGAAATTGGTTACCGCGATGCGGTAGCGTAATTAACTGCAGAGGCTTGCGCCTGCAGGGAAGAGCGTCCCCACAATCAAAAACCCCTCAACGAGGGGGAATCTGATGAAGTCTGCTACATCGGCCGCATCCGTTTAAACCTTCGATACACGGTGCCATAAATCAACTTGGCATCTTCGGAGAGGTGGACAGATAGCACCAATTAGCATTTGCCCCCGAAATTCAGGTAAGACGGACCTGCGCGGTCGCGTCTCCATGTTTCGGCGGTGAACATTCAATATTGGTGACCTCACAGATCATGACACGTGGCAGATGACGTGTCCCAGAGCTCAGAAGAAAGGTCCCGCAGGGGCCGACCAGGCTACCCCTGTACCCGACCTGCAAGCACAAAGCACAAGCCGGCTCACCTCAGAGCCCCCTGCAAATTGGCTTCCTCGGCCTCTCAGCCCGCCCCTAAGCTACCACAGGATCAAGATAGCTCGCCCCCCCCGCTCGTTCCCGAGCTCTCCTGCCGAGGCCTTCTTCCTCGGTCCCTCCGATCGACCAACCCCACCACTCACAGGCGTAACCACTGCTCCGCAAATCTCGCCATGCACAGATTCTCCGCCGGCAACATCCCCCGTTC
Source organism: Agapanthus africanus (assembly GCA_030015575.1). Classification (NCBI taxonomy): domain Eukaryota; kingdom Viridiplantae; phylum Streptophyta; class Magnoliopsida; order Asparagales; family Amaryllidaceae; genus Agapanthus; species Agapanthus africanus. Next base: position 911,746,371 of record CM057337.1, read on the forward strand.
TACGCCATCACAATCCCCATTAACGGGCGATCCGCTAGTTACGCGGGCGTGACGTCGGGAGCGCAACTGCCGGCGAGATTCTCGCGCTTGCTGCTGTGTGCTGCCACCACTATATAAACCCCCATCACAGAGGGGTCAAGTAAGCTTTTTTGACCCCACTTAGCCTTACTCTGCTCGGATCTCGTGCTAACTTGATCGTCGGAGGGTCCTCGGTGGTACCAAACCACCCCGAGACTTCCTTGCAGGTACTCAGCACAAACTCCTCAAACCACCAGTCTCCTCAAAACCCATTGGGACCCATACGCAGCAGGAGATCACCTCCAAATCCACCGGGAGATCGATGAAGGACAACATCTGACGGAGACCCGAAAATGACCTCCATCGGATGGTGCCGTCTGTGGGAAAAAGACTCTACAAGAAACAAAGTTGGCTTTCCGATCTCCATCCACATAGCAAGCGATCACCCTGAAGATCCAAGCACCCACCGCCGCCTCCCCCTCAATGGAGGCGCGAGTGAACCTCCGCCGAATGTCATCAACCCCTCCGCCGGCCACCGCCTCGCAAACCCCAGCGGTCGCCGGTCCCTCGATCCGTTTTAGTTAACCTCGAGGTCCCGCGTTGGAGAGCCTCGCCTCGAGTCTCGTCGCAACCCTGTCCCTACCAGGACGGTGGCGGTCAGCTCGCCTGTTTCCAGGCATGACCGGCACCCCCTCCCTCGACGGGGTCATGCCCATAACGCCCGCCAAGGCAGCTCGAAGGCAACCTCACCACGGGGCCTAAAGGACCTCGCCGGAAGGAACCGAGACCCATCAAGAACTATGGTCATGACGATAAGGGGACAGTCGAGCGCCTGCGAGACTCGGCACCTCATGCCGGCAATGGAGGCCAACAGCCGCCCGAGCAAAAAGGCCAGGGACCACGAGCTTATCATCTTTGGCGACGGAGATCTACACGGCATATCCATGCCCCACAATGACCCTCTGGTGATTACGGCCCGAATCCACTGGATACTTGTCGACTCGGGCAGCTCGGCAAACATCCTCTTCCATGACTGCTTTCTGCGCATGGGGATCACCCCAGCAGACTTGAAACCGACCTCCCACGTCCTTTCAGGGTTTACCAACCACTTTATCCCGGCGGAAGGGGTGGTCACCCTGCAATTCAACGTCGGGGAGCCCGGCCGCACCCGTACGTTGCCTATGGACTTCATTGTAGCAAAGGTCCCATCGGCCTACAACGTCCTCCTCGGCCACCCGACGCTGAACTCCCTCCAGGCCCGGATATCGACCTACCACCTGGCGATGAAGTTCACTCTCGATCAGGGCAGGATAGGCCGGGTCTACGGAAACCAGCGGGTCGCGAAGGTATGCCTTACCGAAACATCTTCGTCCGAGCAATCGGCCGATGACGTTGTGGTAAAAGACGACATCGAGGGTTCTCTGGACACCTGAGACGAGCAGAAGGAGGTCCGGGGGACGCCGGTCGAACCACTGACCGAGGTTCCCCTGACAGGGGGGACGATGAAAAAACCGTCCAGGTCGGATCACTCCTGACAGGGACTCTGCGAGATGACCTAGTCGATTTCCTCATAAATAACTCCGATGTCTTCACCTGGGCGCCTGTTGACATGCCTGGGATCGACCCCAAAATCATTTCTCACAAGCTCGGGGTCAATCCTACGGCCCGACCCGTCAGATAGAAAAAGCGACGCTTCGCCCCGGTCAAACAGAAGGCTATCGAAGATGAGGTTGATCGACTTTGCGCCGCCAACTTCATCCGAAATGTACCCTACTCGGAGTGGCTGGCGAATGTAGTTCTGGTCAAAAAGTCAAGCGGAAAGTGGCGCATGTGTGTCGACTTCACCGACCTTAATAAGGCCTGCCCCAAGGACAACTATCCTCTCCCTCGGATAGATCAGCTCGTCGACAGCTTGGCCGGCCACGATCTGATGAGTTTCATGGATGCTTTCTCCAGCTACAATCAGATCCGTATGAATCCGAAAGATGAAGACCTTACCGCATTCACAACGAATCGGGGGGTATACTGCTACAAGGTGATGCCCTTCGGCCTTAAGAACGCCGGGGCCACGTACCAGCAGTTGGTCAATCGTATGTTCAAGCTACAGATCGGCAGGAATATGGAGGTCTACGTTGACGATATGCTTGAAGAAGCACCTCGACCAATTGAAGCCGCACCTCGACCAATTGAAGAAGCGCCTTCGACCAATTGAAGAAGCACCTCGCGACGCCACCACTGCTCACCCGACCAGTTGAAGGAGACAAGCTGTCGCTGTATCTGGCGGTATCCGACCAAGCAGCAGGCTCGGTGCTCGTCCGAGAGGTCGATGGAGCGCAGAAGCCGGTGTAATATGTGAGCCATGTATTTAAGGACGTAGAAACGAGATATCCAGCTATAGAGAAGATTGTCTTGGCCCTCGTGGTGGCCTCAAGAAAGATGCGACACTACTTCCAGGCGCACACCATCATCATCCTCACTGAGCGCCCGTTGGGAGCTATCCTTGCATCACCGGAATCCTCGGGCCGCTTAGAAAAGTGGAGGTGGGAACTATCTCAGTTTGACATAAAATATCGCCCGAGGCAGGCTATCAAAGCGCAGGCCCTGGCCGATTTCATCGTTGAATGCACCATCCCTAGCAAGGAACCGGAGTCCACGCCGCCCCTCACAACTCAGTGTCCCATCGCGGAAAGGCCTGGCTCGGTTCCTGAGTGGGTCATCTACGTCGACGGGTCTTCAACCGAGAAAAGCTGTGGTGCCGGCCTCATTATCTGGGGCTCGAACGAGGCGGAAATGGAGTACTCTTTGAAGCTCGGTTTCAAAGCCTCGAACAACGCGGCGGAGTATGAGGCCCTCCTGGCTGGACTGCGCATGGCTGCCGGGCTGAGACTGAAGACAATTTGAATCCGCAGCGACTTGGCCCTTGTCGTCGGCCAAGTGACCGGCCGCTTTGAAGCTCGGGAGCCTCTGATGATGAAGTATCTGGACGAGGTGAGGAAACTCCGGAGGAACTTTGACGAAGTCCAAGTAGAACAAATACCCAGGCAGCTGAATGCCCAAGCCGACGCCCTGAGCAAGATGGCTTCGTCATACTCGGCCAACAATAAGCGGTCTATCCTCTTCGAAACCTTGTCTCAGCCCAGCGTGGAAGACGGAGCGATAACACTCCACGTATATGCGGCGCAGGAAGGCGACCAAGATTGGAGGAAGCCCCTCATGGATTTCCTGAAGGACGGTACGCTCCCAGAAGATTGGGGAGCCGCCCGCCGTCTCCAGGCCAAAGCCCGCCACTTCATCTGGAGCAATGGGAAGCTCTACAAGAAATCCTTCACTCAGCCCCTGCTCCGGTGCATCACCCCCACGAGGCCGACTACGTCCTTCATGAAATCCATGAGGGGGTTGGCGGTGCACACCAAGGGGCCCGAACCTTGATCTAAAAGGTGTTGCTCCAGGGGTACTACTGGCCCACTGTTCACGAGGACGCCCAGAAGCTAGTCAGGAGATGCAAGAGTTGCCAGCTCCACGGCAGCATCCCTCGCCTCCCCGCTACTGAGCTGACCGCCCTAACATCCCCATGGCCGTTCGCACAGTGGGGATTGGACATGATCGGCCGGTTCCCTACCGGTACGGGCGGGCACAAATATTTCCTCATCGCGGTAGACTACTTCACCAAGTGGATCGAGGCCGTCCCCATCAGGAAACCGGATGCCGCCATGACCATCAAGTTCCTGCAAAACAATCTGATACTCCGATTCGGCATTCCGAGATGTATCATCACCGACCACGGGACGAACTTCGAGAATGAGAAAGTGAAGAACTTCTGCAAAGAGTACCATATCCTCATGAAGTTCGCCGCGGTTACGCATCCCCAATGCAACGGGCAGGCCGAAGTCGCTAACCGAGACGACCTCCGAGGTCTCCGGACCCGCCTAGAAGGGCGACAAGGCAGTTGGGTCGAAGAACTACCCCGGGTCTTATGGGCCCTGCGCACGTCAAAGAAGACCCCCATCGGGGAAACCCCCTTCAGCCTCTGCTACGGGACCGAGGCAATGGTCCCAGCGGAGATCGGGCAACCTACTCATCGGGTCAAGCACTTCGACGACGATGCGAACACCTTGGCGCTACGGACCAACCTGGACATCTTGTTGGAGAAGAGAGACTGGGCTCAAATCAGGGCTGCTGCTTATCAACAACAAATAGCCCGATACTACAATGCTCGGGTCAAGCGCCGCTCCTTCATCTGGCCCTTCTTCTTCGGCTGGAGCTTCTTCATCGAGGTTTGATTCTACGTGATCCTCTTCTGCTGGATCTTCCTCCATGGGATTTTCCTCCACTGGATTTCCTTCTATCGGGTCCTTCTCGGGATCTTCCTCTATCGTGTTCTCTTCGGGGTCCTCCTCATCGTCGTCAGAGTCGCTGATTATGTCGACTTCTGGGGCTGCGAATCCCTCACCCTCGGAATCGCTGTTTCCGAAAATAACCTATAGGCCGTTGGTCTCGTCATCTGATCTTACCAGCATGTAGTCCGAGGAAACGCATGACCGTGTGTCCTCATCTAGAGGCGGCGCTGCTCCAGGGTGGGTCATTGATCTGAGGAGAAGGAGTCATGGTTAGACAGTGGGACACATCAAGAAGATATCCAAGGATACGGTGGCACATGGAGGATATGCTGGAGGCAAGGACGGAAAAATTAAAATGTAAAAATGCTGATGCAATGAATAGTATAAATAAAGTGAGAAGCAAGAGAACGATACATACATCACAACTCAGAGTTTTATTGCATTCAGCTAAAAGTTCGACGGATACAAGATTTCAAACGAAAAGAAATATTTACAAAAAGTGACAACGTCTTTATTGAAAGTAGAAAACGTGATAATTCTTCTTTGATTTCTGGACTGCTGCATTCTTGTTTCGCGAGTTGAATCCTGCGCGGGGTCCGCACTATCCTCGAAGCTCGAACTACGAAATATCCATCACTTAGCCGAAGTGGAGAGTGTGGATGAACCGCCTCCTTGTAGCTCCTTCCTATTAGGGCAACTATTGATAAAGTGTTCGCTGGATCCGCAAATCAGGCATTTCCCTTTGGCGCGGCAACAATCCTTCTGAAGGTGTCCTGGCTTCTTGCAGTACCCACAACATTAGGTCTTCTGCTGCTTTTGTCGCGGAGGAACAAGTGGGCGCTTCATCTTCACCTCTTTTCCTCGTCTAACAGGGGCCCCTTTACGATTGGAGACTTCCGCTGGTGCCTGAGTCATCTGCCTTCTTAGTCCTTCGGTTAACAGGTCGTTTGTTCGCTCCTGGGCTTCCTTCAGTCTTTGCAGTGCATTCAGAATCTCCACGGTCTGATTCTGGGGAATGGAGATAGAGGAAGGGTCGTTGGAAGACATGGTCCTGAAACAATCATTTTAGGACGGCATAAGATACAGAAAAAAATCAGAACAAGATATAAAATTGACAATGAAACAAGAATATCGGGTGAGGTGAAACTCATTCAAACGGAAAAACAAATGTAGAACTCCAAGTTACCCAATAGAGTACAGTATTGTAATTATGCTGCAGTTCATAATTACAACCACGTAACTCTACTAAGTCACCCAAAACTCTAACGGATGGATTCGAAATATGGCATGACAAATAATAAAGATTCAAGTCAAAGATAACAGTTCACAATCTGGGTCGAAAGAGCGACTTAAATTGTCAAGCACTACTCGGAAACTGCAATCCCATTCATAGCAAAACCTGGTTCTGATAGCAACAAAACCATGTCACGCCCCGCTTCCCAAAATACGGAATTCGAGGGGTTGACAAGGCCAGCCATGCTCCTACGGTCGAGGAAATATCCCTCCGTAGTCACACTTCGGCTTCTAGCTTTAAGTGGAAATCAGTAACCCATGCACAGGTAATGAGAAATGCAGTAACTAAAACAAAAAAAATACAAAAGAACTAACCAGATGGAGATCAAGAGTGTATAGGTCTGGGTAGCTGATCAAGAAGTCCGCGATGTCCTCGAGGTATGTCTGGTCCTGGTCCAAACTAGATCCACTTCTCACTCTGAGCATGCATACTCAGGTCGTCAGAGCGACACGATAGCAATACATATGGGTACAAATAGTAACTCATGTAATAATAATGAAATGCAACAGTAAATCAAGAGGGTAAAGGTGTGAACATGAAGTAGCCAATGCGGGTGTATAATAAAGCAGGTGAACAGTAAGCAGAAAAATAATATGTCATGTGTGTTGATTCAGTAAGCAATGCATGTCAATGTCACTAACCCTATCAGTCTCTAAGTCTCACTGTATAGGTCACTAAGCCTATCGTCAGTCCAAGTGTGAGAGTCAACCACTCGTGAGTATCCCCCACCCAAGGGTAGGACCCAAGGGCAAGGGAACACGGGCCCGAGTCGCTCATAATAATCAGTGATATCCCTATATATCTCCATATATCTCCATATGTGCCGGCATGGGACTCCCGAGAATCTGTTGAACTCACACTCAAACTACCCCACACCCCGTGGTCTACATCAAACGCCAACCATAAACTCAAATACCAGCCGGTCCATGACGAGTCTACGCGAGAACTGAAGACAGGGTCTCCATCAAGCATGTCTCGACTGATACCCAAGATAAATGGATAGTGTTTGGTGCCTTACCTGTGACACCCATACAAGCGCTTCCATAATTGTCCCATACCAATTATAGTCATACTTATACATGTCCCGCAGACGTCGACAATGCGATAAATCAAATAGGGTCCACTGATTGTGTACAAGCACGTGTCACTTTCACTTATCCATTCATGCTCAAACACTAACGTACTTGCCACAATCACCACTAATACCTAACACTGGGTAATGCACATGATCACTAGGTTATCAATGCAATGATATATACATGATGTAATGAGAAAACAGTATTTAAGGCATGATTAAGATGTCATCAGACGATGTCCTACCACTTGCATAATTCTTCATAATTCATACATGCACAATTTAGCGAAACAATGAACAGGGGATAAGTAGTATGTTTGATTATCTAACCATCAAAATTTGTTTCACGTTAATCGGGTTTCAGGATCACTAGATATGACCATTTCATTTTAAGCGTTCACTGTTGGAAATCCGGTTTCAGAATTGGAAGTCCGTTTTGTAATGCATTTTATTCCCAGCTGGGATCGCAATTGGGCGATACTATAGTTGAACTATATTTAGGATTTCCAGTCAGGTTTCCACCTCAATTAGAGGATCAGTATTATATTACGTCAACAGAGAGTTATGGCCAGATTAAGTTTGGGGTGTAAAATCTGCTTTTACAGAATTCAGCAAGACATGTCGACAAGGTAAAATAAATTAAAAATATCAAACGGTTGAGGAATCCAGTGAGACCAGTCGAGTAAGAAAGATAATCCAATTTCCTATGTAACGATACAGGGTTCCACACATTCTCTTATAAGAACAGTGATGTACAGGGGTTGAGCAACGGGGGTTATCCTGGATTTCCATTCTGGACTGCAGTCCAGAATCATAATCCACCGCAGTTATTTCTATCATAGTGTACTAAAATTCAGTGATCAATAATATTTTACAGTAGGTTAACCAGTTAGCTTCGTTACGAGCCATCAAAGGCTAAAATCTGGTTTATACACAATTTATCATAAATTTCATAGTTTGGCATGTACGAAGGTTTTCAGGTTTCATGACAAAAATTGGGATGCCATTTTATGTGAGCAAACGATCTTATTTTGCAATCAAAATCTTAGAGGGTATTCGTTATAACTCGGGCCATTCAAAGTTATCTAGTGCCGTCAATTTAACTGGGTTTGTAGGTCATGGTTCACATCGAACACTTAACTTATAACCATTTACACGAAAAGTATGTGTGGGAATTTTCGTAACTAGAAATGTAATATAAGAAGTAGCATGAAGCAAGTATTAAACTTGCCTGAAGACGTGTCGACGATGGTCCGGCAGTGGCAACAGCACGATCGCTTCACGGGCGCAGCACAGGTTCGGCCTTTGAAATCAGACAATTGTACTCAATCCAGTTAATCTCTGTGTAGTCATTTTCATCACTGCTCCAAGTTGTTTCTTGTTTTGATGTGAGGGAGGTAGAGGTGCTGAGAGAGAGAGACAGAGAGAGAGATTTAGAGAGAGAGAGAGGGAGAGAGACTTAGAGAGAGACAGAGAGAGAGATTTAGAGAGAGAGAGAGATTTAGAGAGACAGAGAGGGAGAGACTTAGAGAGAGACAGAGAGAGAGATTTAGAGAGAGAGAGAGAGACTCAGAGAGAGAGAGACTTAGAGGGAGACAGAGAGAGAGAGAGAGAGATTTAGAGAGAGAGATACGCTGAGTGCCGACGAGGGGTCGACGAAGGCGCCGTCGGGATAGTCAAGGCGGCCGATGGGAGGAGGCGGCGAGGGTGTCGAGGGGGTGGCCGGGTGTGAGGAGACGGCAGTGGGTGCAGGGTTCTTAGGGCCGGGTTTGGGGCGATGGAGGTGCGGCGAGGCGGTTGGCGGTGAGGAGCTGTTCGTCGTCGTAGGGCTCAGAGGGGCGTTCGTCGATGAGGGCTGAGTCGTAGCCGATGGAGGTAGTTCCGGTAGTGAGTTCGAACGGTGGGGTCGGCCGACGTGGGTTTTCTGAAGAAGTGGGGAGCTAGGAGGAGGAAGAGAGGGGGAGAAGGGAAGGAAGGCGAGAAGAGTCATCGGCGGCGTCGTCGTCGTCGGTGTAGGGATGAAGGCAGTGGGTCGGGAGAGAGGGGAGGAGTTAGGGAGAGGTTCGAGAGAGTGAGGGGAAAGGTGTTAGAGACGAGAAGGGGGTTTAAGGAGCGCGTGCGAACGTGGGTCGTGGGTTCGAGGGGTGTTCGCGACGTAGGCGGCGACGTGGGGGCGACGCGGGGGATCCGCAGAGAAAACGAGCGGGAAAGGAATCTTTACGTGGGGAAGAAGGAGGGAACGGGTCTCGGGTCGGGTCGGAAGAGTGGGCTGGGCCGGCCAAATAAAAATAATAAAAGGAGGTGGGGAAAGGGATTTCAGTGTTGGGCTGGGCTTGGAAGCTTGGGAAAATAAGATTTATTTAATTATTCGTTTGGGCTTTAGGGGAAAAGGCTGGGCCGGCTGAGGGAATATAAAGACGAAAAGAAAAGGGAAAACTGGGGTTTGGCTTGGGCTGGGAAATAGAAAATGAATGAAATAGGGTTTGGGTTTGGTGTTTAAAGGGGTTAAAAGGAAATAAAATAATTATAAATAAAATAAATAAATTTTGTAAATAATATATTATGGAGAATAAGGTTAGTGGTGTACAAAAAGAACTGTGTATTATATCATATCACCCTTACAAAAATTTCGTTCTCGAAATTTAAAACAAGCGACAAGCTATATAAAGTACACGCGAAAAGCTATGACCTCAAACACTCACATAAAGTGGTTTTCTTAAAACAGTTAAAAAGAAAAAAAATCGAAGGTCTAATTAAGTATAAGGCAGAAATTAACTATAAGGGAAAACTATATGTACAAGGGAATAAAAATAGCAATATCGAACAATAACACCTGAGGCATAAAATCGAGATCCTAAATATATGCATACATACATCAAAATAGCGCAGCTAAAATAATATTATCAGACACAGCCATTTATAATAGCAACGATAAGCACAATACCCGGGATAATAAAGTAACAATAATAGAATAGTGAAGGATTTGTCGATAGGTTAAAACATTTTAGGATAATGTATCGATCAAATAGTTTCAAAATAACTTAGGAAACCCACATAGTGAAAATAAAAAACATGGAACAAAATATGCACGATATATGGTTGCGCTATTGAAAATGTGAAGGATAGTAAATCATTTAACACGGGTAAAATGGAAGTAGTCAGTAACACGCAATTTTTGTTTTGATAAATACAAAATAGTGAGAGCTAAGTTTTCGAATGACGGTGTCCCTAAATATAGTTAGGGTGAAAGGAGATAGCACAAGAAATGTATAGGCTAGACAGGGTAGGGATTTCAAATGGAGTGTGATCCAAAAAGTCGGGGTGCGGTACTTCATTCTGGACGTCGAAGAAGCTGGGGTCGGTTAAGCACAGGGTGCAAGGGCGAACAATAATGAATCTCGGGAGGGAAGAAATTTATTGGGAATGAAAACGGTCTGTTTACCCTCAATCAGAGCAAAGCTCTGTTCAAATTCCAAGGTGGGAGATGAAGCAACGCTTCTGTTTCCCCCAATCAGACCAAAGCTCTGCTTTGAAATTAAAGTTAAAATTAAAGAAGCAACGCTTCAAATTCCTTGCGCTGGACGCAACGCGCCACGTGTCAAAATCAGGCACGCCAACGCAAGGAGCGCAGCGCACCCAATCAGAGCAAGGCTCTATTTAAAATAAAAAATAAAGGAAGCAATACTTCAGACAAGTTGCGCTCTGCGCTGCGCGACACGTGTCAGCACAGTTGCGCTAGCGCAGTTGCGCTGCGCTCTGCGCTGCGCGACACGTGTCAGCGCAGTTGCGCTGCGCTCTGCGCCGCGCGACACGTGTGCCAGCACTAAAACAGAATTAAAATTCCAGAAAAATCTTTCTGATCTTATTAAAACAATAAAATTCTCTCCTGTAAAACAGAAGCCCTTGGATCAAAGATCCAACGGTGGGGAAAAATCCCTAAATCACTCAGAGAAAGATCTCTTTAACTGATTTAACAAATCAATTGGCACTATAAAAAGGCCCCTAGACTCCAAGTCTAAAAGGGATGAACAGAGAGAGATATTCAGAACTCCTCTAGAAAATTTTGAGAAGAGCTCAGAAAGAAAAAAAAGGTAAAAACCTTTAAATAAAAGAAGAACTTTCTTCTATAAAGATCAATGATCTAAGAACAAGATCAAGATCTTCAATTAAAAGGAAAAAAAGATCAAAAAAATCCAATCACAAAAAGATAAAAAAAAAGAAGTAATTTACTTCTTTAGATCATTTGATCTACATAAAGGCATTGCCTTTTGATGAACAATTGGTTCTGAGATCTTAAAAGATTCTTTTGTTTGATCCAAAATTGGATTAAAATATTGAACAGTGCCCTGCACTTGTAAAATTTGCACTGTTGCGCTCTTGGGTTGGCGCAAGCCACCAGAGAGCGCCACGTGTCAGCCCCAGAACGAACTGCGCCCTGCGCTTCTAAAACAGAGCACTGCTCTCATAAATTGGCGCAAGTCACCAGAACGCGCCACGTGTCGGCAGCGCAACAGCGCAGCGCACTGTCGCAGCGCACTGCGCTTGCGCTCATTAGAGCGTGACACGTGGCACCTCCACATGCGTTTGCGCCTAGCGCTGGCGCAAAGCGCCTGACAAGCCACGTGGCGCTCTGTCAGACTAATTAATGCAGTGCATTATTAAAAAGAGGGACAGAGCCCAAATAAGGGTCTGTCAGACCAAAACAGATGCTGTGCATCATTTAAAAAGGGGCAGAGCCCAAATAAAAGTCTAAACAGACCAAAATAAAATGCTTTGCATTATTTTAAAAGAGGGCAGAGCCCAAACAAAGGCCTAACATGCCAAACATAAATAAAATGTTGAACACCTTCAACTGAACTTAGCCCAATTCTGGCCGTAAGTTCTCAAATTAAATTGACTGAGCACGACTGCTCTCTTAAATCAATTTACACCTGGTTTGAGGGTACATCTCCGAACTCCTCTGACATCTGTCGTTGTAATCCTTCAACGTCGTCAGAGAGGTGATGGGTCCCGACGGCCATACATGCAATGGACCGCTATGTCCCTAAACTGGAACAATAGAGCCCCCAAATGCTCTTTTGTCGGATCCAAACGATCCCGTTAAGTTGATCTTAGTCTCAAATTAGACTAACGTATCCTTAACAAATGTTTAAGTTGATCTTAGACTCAAATATGGCTAACGTATCCTTAAACCAAAACACCAAACCCAAATCTAAGAAAATACGGATTTGGACTAATCTACGTCCTACGGGCGACGACATGAATTAGTCTCCGTATACAATCCACGGGCAACCACAAACAAAAGAAACACCCACGACACGAAGTGAAATTCTGGAGAAGGAGAAAGTTGTTACCGCGATGCGGTAGCGTAATTAACTGCAGAGGCTTGCGCCTGCAGGGAAGAGCGTCCCCACAATCAAAAACCCCTCAAGCGAGGGGGAATCTGACGAAGTCTGCTACATCGGCCGCATCCGTTTAAACCTCCGATACACGGTGCCATAAATCAACTTGGCATCTTCGGAGAGGTGGACGGATAAAAGCAAATAGCATCTGCCCCGAATCTCAGGCCAGACGTCTCTCTGTCGTCGCGCCGTCTTTCGGAGGGGAACAGATTCTGGCACGCCCGGTGGGACCTTTTCCTTTTTCCACTCCACACTTCGTGTGTAGTGTTCGCGAACAAATCGCGGTTTGCTGTGGTTGCCTGTGGATTCGAGGTACTAAGATTTGGTGTCTCGCTCCGTGCAGAAAAAAGAAGATCAATGGCTTCAAACTGCACTACCTGCAACTGCAAATCTCGCTCTGCTCCCGCCGGAGGAGTGACTTACGGGCCTCAAGCGGCCTCCATCTTCGCTATGCCGGTGGAACAGGTGACTCAGGCCACCACTGGGCTATTCTTCGGGACCATGATCCTACCAATGAGCTTTAATGTCCCATTACCATCGCAAGAAGCTCCGAAGAAGTCGGTCTTCGATCGGCTTACAACTATCACGGTCCCTCTCAACGGGTCACCCAAGCCCAATGCCTCAGCTTTCAGCAAACTGGGCCAAAACTCATGTGGGCCCATGAAGGAGCCTGCAATACCAGAAAAGGTTGTTCCGAAGAGGATAGCCATCCCTGCTCCTGAAGTCATCAAGGCGGCTTCTCCTGCTAAAGGGTCGGTCTTCACAAGACTGACTATTCCGGCTCCCGTTCTTGCTCGAAGGTCTGTCTTTGACAGATTGGATACCGCTACTCAAAAGACATCAGTCTTCAAGAGACTGGCACCAGCAGCGCTTCATCTGGACAGGGGGCAAGACAAAGCCATCCCCATCGCTGAACCAACGTCGTCCACTCGACATGCTTGCCGTCGTCACTGGCGCCGGGTAAAGAAGGCTGGGGGCAACTCCCCCTCTGGGATAACTCCACCAGCTCCGATGGTGGAAATCAATGCTGCTGTTCCGACCGGGAATAGCTTTGAACCGCTAAGAAGGGTGCGCAAAAACTCGCCAACTGCCGTATTGAAAAGATCTCCTACACCTGTGGATAATGCCCCAAAGGTGAAGCTGGAGCAGCCCCCTCAACGGCTGTCCTCTAAAATTTATAAGGTCTGGCGTCAAGTCCAGGACTCCATAGTGGAACAAGACTATCTCCGCCGACAGAAAAAGATGAAAGTTCGGCAGGAGAAGGACTACTCTGTCAAGCCACTAAAAGCGACAGCTACTTGGGTACCCACTACAATGGCCCCCTCAACTTCAACCGCTCAAAAAAGAAGGAGGTCGGAGAAGATCCCTGTGTCTTTGGCAAATAGCAAAGACACTGAAGCTAAATGCCCTAAGTCTGGGGGCATGGTGGTGCACACCGTTTATATGGCTTCTGGAAAGGAGGATAGTCGCGCTTCGATGGGTCACCAACCGCTCACCCGATCCGTGACAAAAGCCCAGGAGCAACAACAGAAGCTTCAGGAAATGATGACTGCAATGGCCGCACTTACCGGACCAAAAGAAAGCTCGGAGGCATCCTCGGATCAACGCCGGGAGCAAGAAACCGACGCTGACTTCCTACGCAGAGTCCTCGAAAAGAAGGACAGAGAAGCAGCAGAACAAGCAGCTAATATAAAACAAATGGCGCTTCTTTTCCAAGATATGGTAGGAATAATGTTACAGCAGGATCCTCCAGCTGAAGACCCTCCGACCATTACTGAAGACGATAGAGGGGAGACATCCAATCCTCCTCCGGCTCTTTCAGCAGCCAAGGAGGAAACCGTTTCCAAGGCCGCACTGGATGACTATATAGCTCAGCAAATACGAGCTCATCAGGCGAGTGAAACGGCTGAGCAAATTGTTAGAACCGGACGACCCTATCCGAGCTGGTACGACCAAATCAGTTACCCGCCGGGATATACGATCCCTAGATTCCACGTGTACAAGGGAACAGGGAATCCACACCAGTATGTCGCTCAATTCAGGGCCTTATGCGGCAACACTGGAGGCGACGACAAACTGCTGCTTCGCCAATTCGTCGGCAGCTTAGCAGAAACAGCCTTTGAATGGTATTCGGAGCTACCTAACGACTCTGTCAAAACATTTGCGGAGATGGAGCTACTGTTTACACAAAGATTCGCGAGTGCTAGTGGACGCACCCCGATCACGGCATTGATCAACGCCAGGGTAAGGCCAGGCGAAACTTGGGTCCAGTATGCGATACGGCGGCGTAATCTATGGTCAAAGTGCGAGCAGCGTATCGAAGAAGCTCCTGCCGTGGGCATGTTCGTAGGTACTCTCGACCCTCAAGCGACCATATCCCAATTCATGATGTTCTTCAAGCCGACCACTTTTCAGGCCTTGATCGACAAACTGGCCCAAATGGACCAGATGGGTCACAGACCGTCTCCTCCAGAGCCAGATTCTCGAAATGAAAAAGGGAAAGCGATCGTCGTCGCCAATACTCAACAACAGTCGAGCAACTCAAAGCCGGTTGTTCGCCAAAACAACGTGCGTCCACGCCCATCCCTTGAGGAAAGACTGGGACGTCCTTACTCATTTCCTCAAAATAAAACAAGGAAACTGTTTGAGCTAGCAGTGCGCAACAAATTCGTCAATCTGCCGAGTCCGAAATGTCCGCTACAGCCAGGCGATATCAACGATCCTAATTACTGCCCCTACCATCGAGCAGCAAGTCATCCGATCGAAAATTGCTTCGTCTTCAAAAACTGGGTTGAAGACCAATACCAACAAGGCAAACTCGCGCTGTCCGAAAACTGGAAGGTGAGCCCGCCACAACCACATGCTCCGAGAAAGATGGATATGCCGGGGGCATCATGCTCATTCATAGGGAAAGCCCCATAGACCGAAAAGTCAGTAAACTAGAGATTCGCCTCAAATACGGCGACGGCGGACCGAAACGTCCTTAAACTAACGACGGACCACTACGTCCTAAAACTAGCTAATGACCGAAACGTCTTTAAACTACTACCGCAACATCCTCAGGCTGACGTGGTAAAAAAAATAATAAAAAATAAATAAAAACGGTATGTCCATAAGCAAAATGGGCACGGATGAAAACCCGAAAGGGCTCCGTAAGTAAAAACAGCAGGACTACCGGCAAGTGTTCGTGAAAACCCGAAAGGGCGCGACCTCGTTAGAATAAAAAGAATAAAAAAAATTAATTAAATAAAAAAATAATGGTATGTTCATAAGCAAAATGGGCACGGATGAAAACCTGAAAGGGCTCCGTGAGTAAAAGCAGCAGGGCTATCGGCGAGTGTTTGTGAAAACCCGAAAGGGCGTAACCTCGTTAAAAGACACTTACAAGGTCCTCTCGACCTTGTAAGGAGAAACCACCCGCGTGAGATCCTTACGACTCACAGGGAATGTAACAACCCTAATTTTCTTATACACTTTTTCCTATACAAATTTTTTTCAAAATATTTTTAAAATCCACAAAGGGGTATTATAGCCTGAGCACAAGATTTAGGTAATTATTTTTGTTTTTAATTACAAGCTACAAGAATGAAATAACTCCATTTTTAGTGTACAAGAAATTACTTTAGATTTAATGTATACTAGGAGTATTTATTCTTGCTGCTATCAGTTTAAGTAATTAAAAACCACAATAATTACAAGAAGGAGCTTGTAGCTCATTGGTAATACCTTACACTGCTGAACCAAGACATCGGAGTTCAAATCCCATGCCCCACATTATTTTTGTATTTATTTTGTTTTAATTTTTTTTGGAAGTCAACGATAAAAAGGCCATAACTCCCAAAATATGTACTGGACAACAAAAAGTAAATATACCAAATTATACCCCCAGAAAATCCCCGGCCACTGGAAGCCTGACTCGGCCCGACTCGGCGCCGCCGACCGGCGAATCGGCCGACTCGGTCCGGCACCGCCGGCCGGACTTGGCCGGACGGCCGAGTCAACAACTGAGAAAAATTGGCTCTTGACTTGGTCAATCTTCTTGCACACTTATTATACCTGGATCGGTTTTAATTTGGCCAATAAATCCCTTTTACTCCTAGGTTTAATGATTTTTAATGATTTTTATATATTTTTTTAATTAAAACCCTAACTCTAGCCTAGCCCTATATAAACACCCCTACCCTCTACCATTTTACCCTACAACTCTAAGTCCACTCTTCCAAATTCTCAAGAGAACTCGGTACGTTAGAAAAAAAGCGAGAAGCGAAGCGCTGCCGAAACCGACGACGAATTCCGGCAATCGTACTAGAACCTTCGCGACGTTTTCGACGCATCGACAATCACCACCTTCTTTAGCCCCCTTAGTTTGTCCAAACCCGTAAGTCCCATCTCTTCTATCTCTCTTTTCCTTAATGTAAAAATACGACTTTTTGGAACCCGACGGAAATCGGACAAACCGATTTCCGATTCGGTTTTTTTCTATAAATTTCCACTTGTCACCTAATACATAACACCTACCTATATTCATGTTGACTATTAATCACCCATAAACCAATTTAAACAAACTTTCTCACATGAAATGATAGTTTCTTTGCAAAACCGTATTCTTTTCATAAAAATACCATGAAGTTCATTTTTCTTAGTTTAATTAATTCCCTCACTCCTAAATAGGTTTATCTTGATCACTAAACTTGTGGAAATCAAATTGAATGAAATTTCACACATGAAATGATAACGTTTTCAAATACCGTATTCTTGCGTTTTAATACCTTCAACCTTAACATGTCATGTTTTACCTCTAAACGTCATCAAAACTTAAAACAAGTCACGAGGTAATGACCTATCTCTACACACACACAAATATAACCCTAATTGATAAATATCAAAACATAGAATACGAAATTACAGGACTCTTCACTAAAATACCATAATCTTTATAACCTTTATTGAAAGCTTAAGGTTGTAAACATTTCTAAATAAATTTTTTTAATAAAATGAAAGCACGATTGGTCATGGACATCGATCGTTTATCTAAACTGTCTTGTAGTGTCTAGGCAAGTGTGTCTAAGACTAGTGGTTTTTAATTAGGCCCACGACTGTGGTTCCTTCCCACTTACCTGGCACTTACCTGGCCGCAATTGACGGTGAAGAGGCGATTTGAGGCTTCTAACGACTCATCGTTTAGACCTTAGAAATATGCTAGTTGGCTTAGGAAACCCTAACAACTAAAATACGGACAACTATACTCTTTTGCAAATAAATACCTTTTATTTATAAAACCGTTTTCCTAAATGAATAGTATTTGTTAAACCTAAGCAAAGCGCCGCTACAACCCACCTTTGGGGAACCTGTTAGGGATAGTACGGTTCATCGTGCACCCGTAGGCTAGTAGTGCGAGATTCAGACCTCCGCAAGGAGCATTTGGTCTTGAAAGGTTTAAAATACGACATTTAAGAAAAATGAGATTTTTGAAAATAAAACATTCATTTAAAAATTATTCATGTGGTAATATATATATAATTATCTTTTAAACACCTATTTTATCATAAGATAAAATTACCACTTGTTCCTAAAATTAAAAGATTAAAAGTTACATTAAAATACCATGAATTTCAGATAAAACAATTAATACTTTTATTAGGATATATTCACTAGAATAACACAAATAAAATTCACATTCATTATAACAATAAAGACGATTATTAAATACTTGAGGTGTATTTTGAAAACTATACAAAAGTACTTTTTACATAAAACCCCCTCAAGTTTATAAAATTACAATAAGGCCCCTAACTAATATTGAACTTCAAATTATCTTCTTTTAGTCTGACTCGGGTTAGAGTCTGACTATTTCTGACTTGAATATGATTCAAGTCAATCTATATTCTTTTATATTCCAACACAATTTGAATACATGAATCCCTGAATCCAGTTAACAATATATATTCATTTTGACTGAATCAAACCATGGATATTCATCCGTTATCCTGATATTCCATTTACCTGATTATACAGTTTCAACATGTTTACTGATATCATGGTTTTAGTCAGTCACCCAACTTACATATTCCAATACAACAATACTGTTAAAGCATTACAGGGTTTAAGGGGTAGATTGGTATGGAAGGTGTTAAAGGTGGCACGAGGTGGTCAGATTAAGACACCTAATCTGAATCCTATTGCTGTTGTACCGTGGCATAACGGTTCCTTGTACTACACGTGCCTTAGTCTCTGGCAAGTGAGACTCCCCTCGTATACACTGGCATCCTTCTGTACCAAGCTACAAACAACAACGTTAACTCAGTATTCCATAGTATTCAACAATATAATACTTTAGAAAATACTTTTACACTGTCTTCCTAATTCTTCTTTATCTTGGGACTTACCGAGCGACCTGTTCGCTGACGACATTCTATTTCTTTCTTCTTTGAATGTCGTCAGGTGCATTGGACCAAGCTGAGATCGAGCCCACCGGTGAAGATTTGGAGCAGTTCCAGGAAGATCCCGAGCTCTAGATACTGTACCTTGTTCTTTTCAGCATTTTCATTTTCTGTTATGCCACTGTTTAGGCATCGCTTTTCATTTCAGTTGTATTTTCTTTTTATGCATTGTACAAAGAATGTTATTAATAAAAGTTGCTGTTATATCTTTATCATTCGTCTCTTGTGATTTACTTTATATTGCTTAGCTACGCTTAGCGTATGTACTTCTGAGTATATACGTAGCGGGCCTCGTCGCGTCCACTTCGCCGTACACTGGGAAGCGGGGCGTGACAGGGAAGCAACACACTTAGGGATCCTCACGATTCCTAAGAAGAAATTACACTTACGAGATCCTCACGACTCGTAAGGAGAATTCTCTTATGGGACCCTCACGGCTCATAAGATTTGAAAGTCTTAAGTTACAGAGACCTAAACCTGTGCTTAAGCAACTCCCACAACCTTCTATAGTGCTCTACAAGCGGCTCAATACTGACCCTTGTATACAATCCACGGGCGCGAATAAACATTTCCCTAACCAAGTCCCACCCGTGACTGGGGATATGTCCATACGGTGAACAACCCCTGTAAGTCCTCTCGACTCATAAGGAGAAAACCCTTTTGTAAGATCCTTAAGACTTACAGGGGAACATACACTTAGGAATCCTCATGATTCCTAGGGAGAAAACACACCTACGAGATCCTCACGACTCGCAGGGAGAAAACCTTTATGAGACCCTTACGGCTCATGAAGTTAAAAGCCTTAGTCGACGGGATCCTAACCCTGTTTGCTAAGCCACCTTTGTTCAACATCGACAGAGGCAAATGATGATTCGCTCCTGGCAATGTTCCAGTTGTAGCGATGCTGATGCCTAAACCGGTATCAAATTCCAACCCCTTTCATGGCAAATGATGATTCGCTCCTGGCAATGTTCCAGTTGTAGCGATGCTGATGCTGAGATTGGCGTCAGATTCCAAATTCCACACTCGCGATAAAAAAATCAGCGAGCCATACATGCATACGAAATATCCGAAATGATTGGGCAACTTGCAATAAAAATCAGCAAGTAAAAATGTATGCATGCAAAATAGCCGAAACGATTGGGCAACTCGCAATAAAAAGCAGCGAGTGAAAATAAAATAAATAGCCGAAATGATTGGGCACCGCGAAAAATAGCCGAAATGATTGGGCAATCGCGACCTTCGCGATATAAAGCTGAAATGATAGAGCATCACGGAAAGAAATAAAATGAAAAAATATATATAACGAAATTCATGCCCTACGGGCGATATCATAGCAATCCCTGTATGCAATCCAGGGGCGCAAACAAAGAAGGAAACACACCTTCCCTCCCCATGCTCCATCGGAAAACGGAGTCAAGTCTTGATGGTAACTTATATAAAACCTGAAAGACTACCGGAGATCATCCCACATGGAGTGGTCACCACCTCGACGTTCGTCTCGATACAGCAGACGAGATGTCAACAATGGCGTTCCTTCGCAGTCTAACAGAATGCAGATGCAACGTCAACGAAAGACCCCATGGTCAAACAAGCGGAGTAACGGCAAAATCCCAGCTCTACCTCAGCATTCGTCTCGATACAGTAGACGAAATGTCACTACAACGTCCTTCCCCCAACAGGATTCGGACACGCCAAAGCAAACGAAGCGAAGGCCAAATCCTAGCTTCAGGGTCTTGACGGTAACTCATATAAAACCGGAAAGACAATCGGAGATCATCTCGCACAAGCACGGAGTGATCACCACCTCGACGTTCGTCTCGATACAGCAGACGCAACGCCAAAGCAAACGAAGCGAAGGCCAAATTCCTAGCTTCAGAGTCTTGACGGTAACTCATATAAAACCGGAAAGATGATCGGAGATCATCTCGCACAAGCGTGGAGTGGTCACTACCTCTACGTTCGTCTCGATACAGCAGACGCAACACCACCAAAAGGAGCCACGGCAAAGTCCCTAGTTCCAAACCTCGACGGTTCATCAACAACCTAGAGACAACCGCGACATTCGTCTCGATATAGAGGACGCAATGCCAGCGAACGAAGCAAAGGCTAAATTCCTAGCTTCAGGGTCTTAACGGCAAGTCATATAAAGCCTGAAAGACGATCGGAGATCATCTTGTACCAGTGCGGAATGGTCACCACCTCGACGTTCGTCTCGGTAGAGCAGATGTGATGTCACCTCAGCGTTCTTCCTCCAACAGGATTCGGACGTGACAAAGCAAACGAAGCAAAAGCCAAATTCTTAGCTTCAGGGTCTTAACGGCAATTCATATAAAGCCTGAAAGACGATCGGAGATCATCTTGCACCAGTGCGGAATGGTCACCACCTCGACATTTGTCTCGATACAACAGACGAGATGTCACCCCAGCATTCTTCCTCCAACAGGATTTAGACGCGACAATCAAACAGTGGAGCCACGGCAAAGTCCCTAGTTCCAAACCTCGACGGTTCACCAACAACTTAGAGACAACCGTGACATTCGTCTCTATATAGAGGACGCAATGCCAGCAAACGAAGCAAATGCCAAATTCCTAACTTCAGGGTCTTGACGGCAAGTCATATAAAGCCTGAAAGACTATCGGAGATCATCCCACACCAGCGCGGAGTGGTTATGACTCATCGGGGCTCTCCAAAATGAGCCTAACCTCAAGTAAAAAGTGACATGGAATATCCCTACGCTTGCTCTTTCGACGGTAAGATTACCTAGAAGATTACTTGAAGACGTCTTGTCCAGCCCCCGAAGGGATCAGAGACACGACAATCGCAAGGCTACTCGAACAGTAAGATTGCATATCGAGGAATATATCAGCCAATGCGACGGTACGACGGCCAAAACCCTAAGTACCACAGACCCTAACGGACCTCTGTCGTAAAGAGCAGAGGTTAACTGTGTCGTTAGGATATTCTTGCGAGGAGTGCTCGATTCGGCTCGACTCGTGAAGAAAAGCCTTAGGCAGCAGGGATTAAAAAACTTATTTCCTAAGCACTGGGACCCTGCAAGTCGGTCCAAAATGGACTCTTACATACTATTCATGGGTCTCACTCTCCGAGATCAAATCTTGATAAGGAGGGAAACAACCGCTTACGGGTCCTCTCGACTCGTAAGAAGGAAAGTTCTCTTGTGAGATCCTTACGACTCTCAAGAGAAAATGCACTTAGGAATCCTCATGATTCTTAAGGAGAAAATACACCTACGAGATTCTCTCGATCCATAGGGAGAAAAGTCTTTATGAGACCCTCACGGCTCATAAAGTTGAAAAGCCTTAGGCAGCAGAGATTAAAAAACTTATTTCCTAAGCACCGGGACCCTGCAAGTCGGTCTAAAACGGTCTCTTGCATACTATCCACGGGTCTCACTCTCCAAAGTTGAATCTCGACAAGGAGGGAAACAATCGCTTACGAGTCCTCTCGACTCGTAAGAGGGGAAATTCTCTTATAAAATCCTTACGACTTATAAGAGAAAACACACTTAGGAATCCTCACGATTCCTAAGGAGAAAATACACCTACGAGATCCTCTCGATCCGTAGGGAGAAAGTCTTTGTGAGACCCTCACGGCTTATAAAGTTGAAAAGTCTTAGGTAGCAGATCTGAACCTGCAGCCTAAGCCATCACTACCTCTTGAAGAAGCCAATACAGGATGCTCACTCTATCATCTGTCAACCATGTTTACTAAGGCAGCATACTGATAATAAAAGAAGGAAGAAAGCGACAGAAAGAACATCCGATTTGCATTTAATCAAGCGTTCGAGACACAATCACTCACGCATGTGCAAAAGACTCAGAACGAGAAATAAGATAAGCTGAAATAAAAAAAAATTCCATTGATATTGCAAAGGGTTCTTACAATTATAAAGAAATAAACAAAAACATTATCCAAATGATTACAATGGCAAAACCTCAGATCCAGGGCATGGATTAAGGAATTCAAAAGTAAGGCCATCCAGAGTCTTTCTGGCCTTTCTGATCATTCTCGTGTGCATCCTCTCGTGCTCACGTGTGTCAAGATCTTCGGCAAGGCCTCCCATCCTTCGATAAGCAGCAATTATCATTGTCTGTTGAAAAATTTGATGCAGAATGTCGATGAGGCTATCTCGCCGTTTCTTCAAGATTAGCCCCGACAGGTACACTGAATGCACCTTGTCTTCGGCATCATCCAGCGCATTAAGCGGCATGGCCTCGTGAAACCCTGGAAGTGCTCTCCAAATTGCTCCCAGCACGACTTTTAAGAGAGCAGAACGGCGAGGAAGCAACCAACCAACGCGTGCGTTCAGACGACCCATAATCTCCGCACACTGAGCATCTGTGAACTCTTGGTTTTGGTGACGGCCCTGTACGCGGATATCCTCGTAAGTGATGAATTCGTGCAAACTGTATAGATGAACATCCATAATACCTGAAGGAAACATCATTGTAAGATTAGCAATGAGAAAAAAGACACAGGAAGTTAAATTCCTCGAGAGCAATGCTCTGCAGACAGGAGTGACACTTGTCAAAAATCAGTTATGAGAAGAATTTGAAGAAAATCCCCTGAGAACATTGAGAGCTTTGCTCTGGAAAAATGATATAATTCAAAAAATAAAATTTTTTTGGAGAGTAAAGGCTCTATTATTGAAACCCTAATAGAGTTCTCTTTAGTTCTCTCTAGATCTTTTTAGAGCAAAACTCTGCTAAATGAAACCCCAAATGGGTCTTCCTTAGATCAGGGATCTATTAAGAGCAAAGCTCTTGAAATTAATTTAAATTAATCCAGGTTAATTTTTACCTAAATTTTTTTTTAGAGTTTTAACTCTTAAAAGTGCTTGAACAAGAGAGAAATGCTCTGAACAAAAATTCTTATGAAGAGGTAAAAATCATCTAAGGGACCAAAGGTCCTATTTATAGGCATTGAGAGCCCCTTCAACTTCCAAAAGTTGCCACAACGGTTGGAATTCTGCCACCGCTGCGCTCACGTTTGGGGCCACATAAGCGTAACGGTGGGGGGGCATTTGTTTACCCTCAATCAGAGCAAAACTCTGTTCAAATTCCAAGGTGGGAGATGAAGCAACGCTTCTCTTTCCCCCAATCAGAGCAAAGCTCTGCTTTGAAATTAAAGTTAAAATTAAAGAAGCAACGCTTCAGATTCCTTGCGCTGGGCGCAACGCGCCACGTGTCAAAATCAGGCACGCCAGCGCAAGGAGCGCAGCGCACCCAATCAGAGCAAGGCTCTATTTAAAATAAAAAATAAAGGAAGCAATGCTTCAGACAAGTTGCGCTCTGCGCTGCGCGACACGTGGCAGCGCAGTTGCGCTGCGCTCTGCGCTGCGCGACACGTGTCGAGCGCAGGTACGCTTGCGCCAACTGTGCCAGCACTAAAACAGAATTAAAATTCCAGAAAGATCTTTCTGATCTTATTAAAACAATAACATTCTCTCCTGTAAAACAGGAGCCCTTGGATCAAAAATCCAACGGTGGGGAAAAATCCCTAAATCACTCAGAGAAAGATCTCTTTAACTGATTTAACAAATCAATTGGCACTATAAAAAGGCCCCTAAACTCCAAGTCTAAAAGGGATGAACAGAGAGAGATATTCAGAACTCCTCTAGAAAATTTTGAGAAGAGCTCAGAAAGAAAAAAAAGGTAAAAACCTTTAAATAAAAGAAGAACTTTTTTCTATAAAGATCAATGATCTAAGAACAAGATCAAGATCTTCAATTAAAAAGGAAAAAAGATCAAAAAAATCCAATCACAAAAAGATAAAAAAAAGAAGTAATTTACTTCTTTAGATCATTTGATCTACATAAAGGCATTGCCTTTTGATGAACCATTGGTTCTGGGATCTTAAAAGATTCTTTTCTTTGATCCAAAATTGGATCAAAATATTGAACAGTGCCCTGCACTTGTAAAATTTGCACTGTTGCGCTCTTGGGTTGGCGCAAGCCACCAGAGAGCGCCATGTGTCAGACCCAGAACGAACTGCGCCTTGCGCTTCTAAAACAGAGCACTGCTCTCATAAATTGGTGCAAGTCACCAGAACGCGCCACGTGTCGGCAACGCAACAGCGCAGCGCACTGTCGCGGCGCACTGTGCTTGCGCTCATTAGAGCGTGACACGTGGCACCTCCACATGCGTTTGCGCCTAGCGCTGGCGCAAAGCGCTTGACAAGCCACGTGGCGCTCTGTCAAACTAATTAATGCAGTGCATTATTAAAAAGAGAGACAGAGCCCAAATAAGGGTCTGTCAGACCAAAACAGATGCTGTGCATCATTTAAAAAGGGGCAGAGCCCAAATAAAAGTCTAAACAGACCAAAATAAAATGCTTTGCATTATTTTAAAAGAGGGCAGAGCCCAAACAAAGGCCTAACAGGCCAAACATAAATAAAATGTTGAGCACCTTCAACTGCACTTAGCCCAATTATGGCCGTAAGTTCTCAAATTAAATTGACTGACCACGACTGCTCTCTTAAATCAATTTACACCTGGTTCGAGGGTACATTTCCGAACTCCTCTGACATCTGTCATTGTAATCCTTCAACGTCGTCACAGAGGTGACGGGTCCTGACAACCACACATCAATATGGACTGTGGGGTCCTTAAACTCATGGACTGCCGTGTCCTTAAACTCATGGACTAATGCGTCCCTAAACTAACATCCGTCCCCAAAATGGGAATGTTGGACCACCATGTCCCTAAACTGGAACAATAGAGCCCTCAAATGCTCTTTTGTCGGATCTAAACGATCCCGTTTAAGTTGATCTTAGCCTCAAATATGGCTAACGTATCCTTAAACCTTCAAACAGACTTTAGTCCCAAATTGGACTATAGATCTCCCAATCAACTTTGGTTCAAGGGTATATCTCTGAACTCCTCTGACATCTGTCGTTGTAATCCTTCAACGTCGTCAGAGAGGTGATGGGTCCCGACGGCCATACATGCAATGGACCGCTATGTCCCTAAACTGGAACAATAGAGCCCCCAAATGCTCTTTTGTCGGATCCAAATGATTCCGTTAAGTTGATCTTAGTCTCAAATTAGACTAACGTATCCTTAACAAATGTTTAAGTTGATCTTAGCCTCAAATATGGCTAACGTATCCTTAAACCAAAACACCAAACCCAAATCTAAGAAAATACGGATTTGGACTAATCCACGTCCTACGGGCGACGACATAAATTAGTCTCCGTATACAATCCACGGGCAACCACAAACAAAAGAAACACCCACGACACGAAGTGAAATTCTAGAGAAGAAGAAAGTTGTTACCGCGATGCGGTAGCGTAATTAACTGTAGGGGCTTGCGCCTGCAGTGAAGAGCGTCCCCACAATCAAAAACCCCTTAAGCGAGGGGGAATCTGACGAAGTCTGCTACATCGGCCGCATCCGTTTAAACCTCCGATACACGGTGTCATAAATCAACTTGGCATCTTCGGAGAGGTGGACGGATAAAACCAAATAGCATCTGCCCTGAATCTCAGGTCAGACGTCTCTCTGTCGTCGCGCCGTCTTTCGGAGGGGAACACGGTTGATACATCATGCGAATCAAGAATCCGTAAGGTTAGCAAACACAGAAAATTCACTATCATTTATCCTCCAGAAGAATCTCAAACAAGGCACATACGGAGGATGAAAGGTGGCCCATTCAAAAGATCGGGGTGTGGTACTTTTTAATCTAAGCGAGGGTCACAACAGTACAAGGTGCAGGGGTGGACAGTCAGGGATCTCAGGAGGAAGATAAATGTATAGGGGAAACAGTCAAGTATCATGTGAACCAAAAAGATCAAAAGATTTGCGAACTCAGCAAATTCATTTCATTCCAGAAAATTCCTAAACAAGGCATCCACGATAAATAAAAGATGGCCCTAAACTATACATAGATTAGTTTGGTCAGAGGGGACAAAAGCTAAATCACATCAGTCGCGGTTGTGGAGGTTCAGCAGGCTACGGTAAGCTCGCGTGCTCAGATAGGGGCGCCCATTCCCATATCGTCTCGCAGGGATCGCCACTGGAGGTTCTTCTGTCATGGTGTCTTCTTCTTCTGGCCCTTCTTCTTCGGCTGGAGCTTCTTCATCGAGGTCTGATTCTACGTGATCCTCTTCTGCTGGATCTTCCTCCATGGGATTTTCCTCCACTGGATTTCCTTCTATCGGGTCCTCCTCGGGATCTTCCTCTATCGGGTTCTCTTCGGGGTCCTCCTCATCGTCGTCAGAGTCGCTGATTATGTCGACTTCTGGGGCTGCGAATCCCTCACCATCGGAATCGCTGTTTCCGAAAATAATCTGTAGGCCGTTGGTCTCGTCATCTGATCTTACCAGCATATAGTCCGAGGAAACGCACGACCGTGTGTCCTCATCTGGAGGCGGCACTGCTCCAGGGTGGGCCATTGATCTGAGGAGAAAGAGTCATGGTTAGACAGTGGGACACATCAAGAAGATATTCAAGGATACGGTGGCACAGGGAGGATATGCTGGAGGCAAGGACGGAAGAATTAAAATGTAAAAATGCTGATGCAATGAATAGTATAAATAAAGTGAGAAGCAAGAGAACGATACATAAATCACAACTTAGAGTTTTATTGCATTCAGCTAAAAGTTCGACGGATATAAGATTTCAAACGAAAAAAAATATTTACAAAAAGTGACAACGTCTTTATTGAAAGTAGAAAATGTGATAATTCTTCTTTGATTTCTGGACTGCTGCATTCTTGTCTCGCGAGTTGAATCCTGCGCGGGGTCCGCACTATCCTCGAAGCTCGAACTACGAAATATCCATCACTTAGCCGAAGTGGAGAGTGTGGATGAATCGCCTCCTTATAGCTCCTTCCTATTAGGGCAACTATTGATAAAGTGTTCGCTGGATCCGCAAATCAGGCATTTCCCTTTGGCGCGGCGACAATCCCTCTGAAGGTGTCCTGGCTTCTTGCAGTACCCACAACATTAGGTCTTCTGCTGCTTCTGTCGCGGGGGAACAAGTGGGCACTTCATCTTCACCTCTTTTCCTCGTCTAACAGGGGCCCCTTTACGATTGGAGACTTCCGCTGGTGCCTGAGTCATCTGCCTTCTTAGTCCTTCGGTTAACAGGTCGTTTGTTCGCTCCTGGGCTTCCTTCAGACTTTGCAGTGCATTCAGAATCTCCACGGTCTGATTCTGGGGAATGGAGATAGAGGAAGGGTCGTTGGAAGACATGGTCCTGAAACAATCATTTTAGGACGGCATAAGATACAGAAAAAAATCAGAACAAGATATAAAATTGACAATGAAACAAGAATATCGGGTGAGGTGAAACTCATTCAAACGGAAAAACAAATGTAGAACTCCAAGTTACCCAATAGAGTACAGTATTGTAATTATGCTGCAGTTCATAATTACAACCACGTAACTCTACTAAGTCACCCAAAACTCTAACGGATGGATTCGAAATATGGCATGACGAATAATAAAGATTCAAGTCAAAGATAACAGTTCACAATCTGGGCCGAAAGAGCGACTTAAATTGTCAAGCTCTACTCGGAAACTGCAATCCCAATCATAGCAAAACCTGGCTCTGATACCAACAAAACCATGTCACGCCCCGCTTCCCAAAATACGGAATGCGAGGGGTTGACAAGGCCAGCCATGCTCCTACGGTCGAGGAAATATCCCTCCGTAGTCACACTTCGGCTTCTAGCTTTAAGTGGAAATCAGTAACTCATGCATAGGTAATGAGAAATGCAGTAACTAAAACAAAACAAATACAAAAGAACTAATCAGATGGAGATCAAGAGTGTATAGCTCTGGGTAGCTGATCAAGAAGTCCGCGATATCCTCGAGGTACGTCTGGTCCTGGTCCAAGCTAGATCCATTTCTCACTCTGAGCATGTATACTCAGGTCGTCAGAGCGACACGATAGCAATACATATGGGTACAAATAGTAACTCATGTAATAATAATGAAATGCAACAGTAAATCAAGAGGGTAAAGGTGTGAACATGAAGTAGCCAATTCGGGTGTATAATAAAGCAGGTGAACAGTAAGCAGAAAAATAATATGTCATGTGTGTTGATTCAGTAAGCAATGCATGTCAATGTCACTAACCCTATCAGTCTCTAAGTCTCACTGTATAGGTCACTAAGCCTATCGTCAGTCCAAGTGTGAGAGTCAACCACTCGTGAGTATCCCCCACCCAAGGGTAGGACCCAAGGGCAAGGGAACACGGGCCCGAGTCACTCATAATAATCAGTGATATCCCTATATATCTCCATATATCTCCATATGTGCCGGCATGAGACTCCCGAGAATCTGTTGAACTCACACTCAAACTACCCCACACCCCGTGGTCTACATCAAACGCCAACCATAAACTCAAATACCAGCCGGTCCATGACGAGTCTACGCGAGAACTGAAGACAGGGTCTCCATCAAGCATGTCTCGACTGATACCCAAGATAAATGGATAGTGTTTGGTGCCTTACCTGTGACACCCATACAAGTGCTTCCATAATTGTCCCATACCAATTATAGTCATACTTATACATGTCCTACAGACGTCGACAATGCGATAAATCAAATAGGGACCATTGATTGTGTACAAGTACGTGTCACTTTCACTTATCCATTCATGCTCAAACACTAACATACTTGCCACAATCACCACTAATACCTAACACTGGGTAATGCACATGATCACTAGGTTATCAATGCAATGACATATACATGATGTAATGAGAAAACAGTATTTAAGGCATGATTAAGATGTCATCAGACGATGTCCTACCACTTGCATAATTCTTCATAATTCATACATGCACAATTTAGCGAAACAATGAACAGGGGATAAGTAGTATGTTTGATTATCTAACCATCAAAATTTGTTTCACATTAATCGGGTTTCAGGATCACTAGATATGACCATTTCATTTTAAGCGTTCACTGCTGGAAATCCGGTTTCAGAATCGGAAGTCCGTTTCGTAACACATTTTAATCCCAGTTGGGATCGCAATTGGGCGAAGCTATAGTTGAACTATATTTAGGATTTTCAGTTGGGTTTCCACCTCAATTGGCGGATCAGTATTATATTATGCCAACAGAGAGTTACGGCCAGATTAAATTTGGGGTGTAAAATCTGCTTCTGCAGAATTCAGCAAGACATGTCGACAAGGTAAAATGAATTAAAAATATCAAACGGTTGAGAAATCCAGTGAGGCCAGTCGAGTAAGAAAGCTAATACAATTTCCTACCTAACGATACAGGGTTCCGTGCATTCTCTTATAAGAACAGTGATGTACAGGGGTTGAGCAACGGGGGTTATCCTGGATTTCCATTCTGGACCGCAGTCCAGAATCATAATACACCGCAGTTATTTCTATCATAGTGTACTAAAATTTAGTGATCAATAATATTTTACAGTAGGTTAACCAGTTAGCTTCGTTACGCTCCATCAAACGCTAAAATCCAGTTTATACACAATTTATCATAAATTTCATAGTTTGGCACAACAAAAATTGGGATGCCATTTTATGTGAGCAAACGATCTTATTTTGCAACCAAAATCTTAGGGGGTATTCGTTATAACTCGGGCCATTCAAAGTTATCTAGTGCCGTCAATTTAACTGGGTTTGTAGGTCATGGTTCACATCGAACACTTAACTTATAACCATTTACATGAAAAGTATGTGTGGGAATTTTCGTAACTAGAAATGTAATATAAGAAGTAGCATGAAGCAAGTATTAAACTTGCCTGAAGACGTGTCGAAGATGGTCCGGCAGTGGCAACAACATGATCACGTCACGGGCGCAGCACAGGTTCGGCCTTTGGAATCAGACAATTGCACTCAATCCAGTTAATCTCCGTGTACTCATTTTCATCACTGCCCCAAGTTGTTTTTTGTTTTGATGTGAGGGAGATAGAGGTGCTGAGAGAGAGAGAGAGAGAGAGAGAGCTTTAAAGAGACAGAGAGGGAGAGACTTAGAGAGAGACAGAGAGAGAGAGAGAGATTTAGAGAGACAGAGAGGGAGAGACTTAGAGAGTGACAGAGAGAGAGATTTAGAGAGAGAGAGACTTAGAGGGAGACACACAGAGAGAGATTTAGAGAAGAGACGCTGAGTGCCGACGAGGGGTCGACGGAGGCGCCGTCGGGGTAGTCAAGGAGGCCGATGGGAGGAGGCGGCGAGGGTGTCGAGGGGGTGGCCGGGTGTGAGGAGACGGCGGTGGGTGCAGGGTTCTTGGGGCCGGGTTTGGGGCGATGGAGGTGCGGCGAGACGGTTGGCGGTGAGGAGCTGGTCGTCGTCGTGGGGCTCAGAGGGGCGTTCGTCGGCGAGGGCTGAGTCGTGGCCGATGGAGGTAGTTCCGGTAGTGAGTTCGAACGGTGGGGTCGGCCAACGTGGGTTTTCTGAAGAAGTGGGGAGTTAGGAGGAGGAAGAGAGGGGGAGAAGGGAAGGAAGGCGAGAAGTGTCGGCGTCGTCGGCGTCGTCGTTGGTGTGGGGATGAAGGCAGTGGGTCTGGAGAGAGGGGAGGAGTTAGGGAGAGGTTCGAGAGAGTGAGGGGAAAGGTGTTAGAGACGAGAAGGGGGTTTGAGGAGCATGCGCGAACGTGGGTCGTGGGTTCGAGGGATGTTCACGACGTAGGCGGCGACGCGGGGGATGCGCATAGAAAACGAGCGGGAAAGGAATCTTTACGTGGGGAAGAAGGAGGGAACGGGTCTCGGGTCGGGTCGGAGGAGTGGGCTGGGCCGGCCAAATAAAAATAATAAAAGGAGGTGGGGAAAGGGATTTCAGTGTTGGGCAGGGCTTGGAAGCTTGGGAAAATAAGATTGATTTAATTATTCGTTTGGGCTTTAGGGGAAAAGGCTGGGCCGGCTGAGGGAATATAAAGGGGAAAAGAAAAGGGAAAATTGGGGTTTGGCTTGGGCTGGGAAATAGAAAATGAATGAAATAGGGTTTGGGTTTGGTGTTTAAAGGGGTTAAAAGGAAATAAAATAATTATTAATAAAATAAATAAATTTTGTAAATAATATATTATGGAGAATACAGTTAGTGGTGTACAAAAAGAACTGGGTATTACAGAAAATATCAAAAAGGCCTAAGTCACAAACCCCCTCCTGCGCCTCGCTTCCCTCATCACTGTCATCGTGGTCTGTCGGAGGCTTCACCACCGGAGGTTTTGCCACCAGGGGTGCGCTTCGCTTCCCTCATCGCTGTCTGCCGGAGGTTTTGCCACAGGGAGTGGGACCCGAGCATGGAGCTCGCCGTCGGTGAACTCAAGAAGCTGCTCCTTCACGGTATCTAGAGCCTTGTTCCACGCGATGGTGGAATGCTCGCCAAGCTCGGCGTAGAACTGCTCTGACACCTTGTAATCAGCCACGGCCTTCCTAGCCCGAACCTCGGCGACCTCGGCTGCCCGAAGCTCCGCCTCGGCATCCCTCCTGCTAGCGTTTTTCTCCTCCTCCATGGCCATGAAACGATCGGCCAGATCCGCTAGCTTCGCCTTAGCAATTCGGTGGGATGCACTCAGGCGACGATAGGTACCCTAGTTCGCTGAGACGGCGAGCTCCGCGCTCTCCGCTCGGGCTGCCAGGACATCAGCCCTCACCCTCTCCAGATGCAGGTCACGTCGCAGGACCTCAACCTCTGAAGGAAACGCTTCCACCGGTCTCGGTGCGTGGAACGCCCCCTCGGCCTCCATACGAGCAATGGGGGCGCGGTGTTGGAGGATCTGACCGGAAACGGATGAGAAATTTGGAGACGCTCGAGCCAAAGAAAAGATGGTTAAAAAACAACGTGTGGGGGAATTCGTACCTGGACTGCCCCTTGGGCTATGGCCTCCATTTGGATCCTCAGGGTGCCATGCGGAAGCCTCCCCCCGTCCGACTCTTCCATCCCTGCAAGCAGGCCGGCAGCGACGGAAAGCCCAGATGAGCCATGAAGACGACAACACCCTCCTGCACGGGAATCCCCTCAGGAACCCTCGAGGCGGCGCACGAGAGATTGTCCTTTTCCTCTTGAAGGGGACCCCGTCCTCGCCCTCCCCTACGTCTCTTGTCTGGGGCTCGGATGACCATTGACGTCTCTGGCCGCCGCCGGAGCAATCACCAGGAGCCATCAACGAAGCGGGCGACCCTATCGCCGGCGGAACATTCGGCATAGGGCACGAGCCAGCCGGGGGCACGGCCGCGCCACTGGCCTCCCTCCAGAACGAGAAACCCAAAGAGTGGGAACGAACCATGTATCCAGCCCAAAAGAGGACGAGCGCCGAGCAAACAGGACTTAGAGAGAGGAAATATGAAGGAGTAGGGACCCTGGGGTGGGCCCCACCCTATTTATCACTGCAATCGCCCTCATCCAACGGCGCCCTTCATCTCCCACCAAAACCCTCCTCGCGTCCAACGGCCCGATCGCTCCACTTGTCGTTCCCACACTGGGCCGCATCCCATCAGACGCCGCAGGTTTGCACACGTCGCGTCGGCCAACCGACGCTTGACACGCGGACCGTCGCTTCAGTGACAGGATGCACGAACCGGCGCACCTCCCTTAAATGTAGAGATCTTGCCCTGATTCGCTGGCAGAAAAGACAGCTAGCAGCCTGGGAACGCGTCCCGACGAAATCTTGAGAGGGAGCCCACCCCGGGCGGCCCGGCTGACCACTCTTGACCCGATCTGAAAGCTGATCGGGACAAGAGCGGGGGGTTAATGATGATGCTCTATATTGACGACCTCGCAGATCATGACATGTGGCAGATGACGTGTCCCAGAGCTCAGAAGAAAGGGCCCCCAGGGGCCGACCAGACCACCCCTGTACCCGGCCTGCAAGCACAGGCCGGCTCACCTCAGAGCCCCCTGCAAATTGGCTTCCTCGGCCTCTCAGCCTGCCCCCGAACTACCACAGGACCAAGATACCTCGGCCCTCCCGCTCGTTCCCGAGCTCTCCTGCCGAGGCCTTCTTCCTCGGTCCCTCCGACCGACCGACCCCACCACTCACAGGAGTAACCGCCGCTCCGCAAATCTCGCCATGCGCAGATTCTCCGCCGGCAACATCCCCCGTTCCACGCCATCACGATCCCCATTAACGGGCGATCCGCTCGTTACGCGGGCGAGACGTCGGGAGCGTAACTGCCGGCGAGATTCTCGCTCCTGCTGCCGCGTGCTGCTGCCACTATATAAACCCCCATCACAGAGGGGTCAAGTAAGCTTTTTTGACCCCACTTAGCCTTACTCTGCTCGGATCTCGTGCTAACTTGATCGTCGGAGGGTCCTCGGTGGTACCAAACCATCCCGGCACTTTCTTGCAGGTACTCGGCGCAAACTCCTCAAACCACCAGTCTCCTCAAAACCCATTGAGACCCACACGCAGCAGGAGATCACCTCCAAATCCACCGGGAGATCGACGGAGGACAACATCTGACGAAGACCCGAAAAGGACCTCCATCAATTCCACAATCCAAATCTTCAAGAATCCTGCAACCAAACATGCCCTTAAAAACCGTGATATACATAACTAAACACCTTATTGTTATCTTCATAATTAATCAATTGCACTGGCATGTATGTATACATAGAGTTTAGTAATACAAAACTACTTACAAGGTGTGACATGCAAGCAAGGAAGGTGTGAAGGGGCTATGTGCAAAATCCAAACAATCTTTAATCGGGCGGTCCAAATCCCACGCACGAATCCTAGCACAAAAAGACAAAACTGACGCCCAGCAGCAAACGAAGCGGTTTCTGACACATAACGCTCGTTCCTGAATCGCAGCAGGGACGCAGTTGTCAGCTGTTGTCTATCCCCAAGGGCGTTTTCGTCATTTAATCCTTCTAAAGTGGGTCACGTGAATCGCAAGTGCGCGTGCTTTGCAAGTTGCGGTGAAAATTAAATGCGGCGGTTACTCAACCGTCGAACCAATGAAATGAAACATATTATTTACGTTCTATGTATTCGGATCTGATACGAGCATTGACTATTCATGACTTCAGCTATAAATACAGGTAAAAATACCGATATACAAGACTGTACAGATGTGATCATAGAGCAATTATGTATGTGAAATCTATATGGGCTGAAAAACAAAAAGTATATGCTAACTGCATATTTTAAATTTTATGGATAAATAGATATGCCACCAAATATAGACGGACTCCGGAATTTTTACCATAAGGGCATTAACCAGGGCAAGGGTTCCATAAAAAGCAAAATTAAATATTATATAAAAGCCTGCAAGTAATGAATTGATTTAATTATAAACATAGAAGAAGAAGAAGAAAACTTTCCCTTATGGTAGAAAACAGCAATGATATAAATTTAGTGTAGCTGTGGGCTCCAGAGCTAAGAAAAGATGAGCGGGTCACTCACCTGGATCCTTAACATGACCTCTTTTTATACAGACACTCTCGTGCCTACAATTAAGTACTCGTTAACGTCCACACTTGCATAAAACCCTACTGGTATCCATATACGTTTACAAATGATTCAAAAAGTAATTTTGTTTGAGCGGTGGGAAGTAAATCCATGACTTTTAGTTGGAAAACAAAACATATTTTCATGCAACCTCCTATCAATTTGCTTGTGTTATCAATATTATATAACGAGAAAACGGAATCTCAGATGCCATAAGAAAATACCGGCTACCTCCTATGGCGTTTTCGACGTCTCGACGATCGGTATTCACCGTATTCATCTTCATCGATCCAACACCTTTTCACCATCAATATAATGGATTCAAAATTAACGGTTTTCTGATAGTCCAACATTTTTAGTATTTTTACATCACAAAATCAACTTTGAAAAAGGGTTGGATCCACATCAAATTCCGTATATCCACGTCTTGTATGATGAAGATGAAGATGAAGATGATGGACACCGAAAAAAATTAATGGAGTGTTGACCTTTTCAACGGCATCGGAGGCAACTTCATCCTGTGGCAGCTGACATCCCATTATATATATATATAATCATTTGGGAGAGATATTAGTCTCTTTTCTTGTTTCAGTGGGGCACGTGCCCATCTCTATCGTCCCATATATTGCTTGTGATGATAACTTACTACATATGAAAACTTTCAAGCATGATAGAATTATATGTTGAGATATTATTTGTTGTATGTTATGAGTCAGCCTAAACATTATCTAGACGGACATAATTGATTAAAAAATACAAACCATATTTCAGTAGTTAATTACTTCTAAAAAGTGTTTAAGCATGTATCTGCATTCAATAGGATACGAAAAGCTTATCCATCTGAATAATATTCAGATAGAAAACACATGTATTAGTTTGCAGCCCTAATCTTCCATGAACTAATCATTTCACAACCGGGTTTGTCGATACATGACATACTTGAGTTAATTAGTTACTGATCAGATCAAAATCTTAAATTATTGTTTTCTAACATTATATATTTAGGAAACGAGTATAATCAAGATGGGAATAATCTTTTAGAATTACTCATTTAAGCTAACGCATTTCATGGTTTTCCTAAAGAAAATATTTGACAAAGAATGCAACATAGATGGAGTAGGTTAATTTGTACTATATAACCAATTTATGCAAGTAACCGATCACAAGCATAACTTAGATGATTATAGCATTTTCTCTCATGGTGAGTGTGTGAGGATCGATTGCCAAAAAGGAAAATGCTCATAATTTAACGCATTCGGCGTGAATATATATGACTATGGGCGTCTGTAAGTGATGTTTACATGTTTTAGGCTTCTCGGCCGGTTCCGAAAAACAAAAAAAGAGGTTAATTCAAATAAATCGTCAAATATAAAGCTGAGACCGAGATAATATCTCTGTCTCAAGTTTCACATCCAAAATCATCATCATAGTTTGTAAACGTTGCAGGATTGCCAAAAGAAGTTAAGAGCCTTTTCTGGTCACCTCTGAATACTTTGTTGTTGTTGTCTTTGCTCTGCATGGCATGAAACTGACTTCCTGGCTACCTCCAAATTCTGACAAGATTCCCAAAACCATGATGCTTTTCATTGTGGTCCAAAGTAGCTTTGCACATGTCGAGATTGCTCTCATGTCTGCTTCATCAATGTTTGTTGATAATGCAATGGCCGAGATATTTAAGAGGAGACTGGAATAACCTAAGATCAAAAATATCGGCCGTGTATGTAAAATTCTGGATTTTAATTGGTCTAACGCTCAATCTACCAGACGTGTTAGAATATGAAAATATATAATCTTCACCCTTATCACATCTTTAGTGATTTGCTGCATTGGTTGGACTTTAATTTGGAATAAATATTATGGATCATGACACATGTTATCGCATGCTAAAAATTTGTTCCAAAGCTTAGCATGAGCATAAATTGAATCTCAAGAAACTAAATGAACTTACATAAGTTTAGCATGTTCTGGCTCAATTCGTGCCGAGACCGTGCTCCTTTATGGCTTGTGTGAGCACGCCTTGTTTATAGCCCATTTAGATTTTAGCAATAATGGAAAAAAAATTTCTTAAAATTGAAATTATAGCTATTAAGTCGTATGTATTATCTCGTGACTTAGGTCATAGTGTAGTCAAACATTGTCACGGTACACGAGTTGAAGAATTCATACAATTCATAACATTGAAATTTAGACTAGGCAGCTAACTAACAAAGTACAAGCTCCTCCGGGAAGTCATAACAACTCAATTTCTTGCTACCTAATTTTTCAACATCCACCTTCGGATATATTTTTGTAATTATTTGCTGTTAATTTCCTTCATTGCAAACCGAAGCTGGAAAGCTCAAGGCTCGGCTCGTCCTCTAATATAAATAAGTAGAGGCTAAACAAGTTTCTTATGCACGTATAGGTAACCCAGTAACATGAACAATCTCAAACTTGGCTCATATACCAAACCAGAAAAAAACATCACATTTTTTTAACATGCTACAGTTGAACTGAAAAACAAACTCAGCTCCATCTGACATTTGACTGAACACAAGCGCCACATTCAACTGAAGTCAAGTACATTGCAAAGAATAGATGCAGGTTGGCTTGCTCTTGCTCACCGTTCGCAGTTCGAGAATTATTCGGCGAGGTCGAAAATTCGGATCCGGAGAACTATTCGAAAAAAATCAGCAGATATTCGGGAAAGATTAGGCAGGTATTCTGGAAATGTCCGGAAAGGATTTCGAGCAAGAAATTAATATATGAGGCGCTGGGTTTTGATATTACAAATTATTCGTTATTTTTGTGAATTATTCGTTGTTTATTTGAATTATTCGAAGCGTTCGTCAGTGGCGATTAAATCGGAGAATTAATCGGCCGATAAAAAATTCATGAATTATTCACGAAATCGCCGAATTATTCGCGAATTATGTGACTATGCTCTTGCTAGCATATAGTATTAAAGTGTGACATTTTTTGGCCCTGTGGTATTTATCTACAATATACTAGTTCATGGTATTTATTTGGAACCCCCAAAATCTAAAATATTCATCTAAAAATAATTTATATATATATATAGAGAGAGAGAGAGAGAGAGTGAGAGAGAGAGGCCATAAGAGGGGATTTCCTCCTATGGCGTGGAAAAAATACAACCTCCATCAATTTTTCCGACGATCGGCCTCCATCATCTTCATCGTTATCATCTAAGATGTGCGTACACCAAATTTCATGTGATTCCACAACTTTTTCACCGTTGATTTAGTGGGTTCAAAATTAACGGTTTACCGACAATAGAACTTTTTACATTGCTAAATCAACGGTGAAAAAGTTGTAGAATCACATGAAATTTGGTGTACCCACATCTTAGATGATAACGATGAAGATGATGGGGGCCGATCGTCGAAAAAATTGGTGGAGGTTGTATTTTTTCCACGCCATAGGAGGAAATTTCCTCCTATGGCCTCTTTTCTCCATTATTCTCATATATATATATATATATATATTAATTAATTACAGAAATGAACAATAAACACAGCGGGATTTTGTGATAACATGTATCCATACATATATAACTCACAACATAATTTGCATGTCATCGGCTTAGAGCACGATAGAATTCTGAAAACTATTCATTAAGCTAACTCAATCATTTTCGACCCAATGGAGCATAGAACTTAGTCCTCAGGTCCCACAAATATCGCAATTCAAATGGGAGCCAAAAAACATTTTCTTAAAGAAAAAAATCAATAAACTAAAACTCTTTCAAACAATAAGCAATTCCAATTGAAAATCATAAGTGGGAATTTCTCGGATCACGGCACGTAGCGGACGACGTGTCATCTATGTAAGCCCGCTAGACTCCTGGGGGCTACGGAGTTGGAATAAGTATGATGCATTTGGGACATTCCTCGACGCTCCGTCTCCGAGACTGCACCCGACCTTTTAGAAGACCTTCATGGAGTATGTTCTCCCTTCGGCTGACCGTCAGTCAATAGCTCGTCTCTGAGCTATCCTA
Organism: Agapanthus africanus; assembly: GCA_030015575.1. Classification (NCBI taxonomy): domain Eukaryota; kingdom Viridiplantae; phylum Streptophyta; class Magnoliopsida; order Asparagales; family Amaryllidaceae; genus Agapanthus; species Agapanthus africanus. The sequence goes on from CM057337.1 coordinate 911,785,335, forward strand.
TAGCTGAGACTCCTCAGGAGTTATCCTATATCTGAGTTTCCTCAGCGTCCATGTTTAGCCGGGAGCACGGAGCCCGAGCGTCCCCGTAACGGCTCCATGTATCTCACCACAACGAGATCTTCGACCTCCACATCCCGCATCCTATGCTAGCGTATCTCGCCATTAATGGGCGTATCCCGCCATCAACGCGCACGTGATGCAGGGACGTAACGGATAGCGAGAATCTCGCATCGGCTCGCTCCATGCGACCGTTATATAAACCCCTCTTCTAGACGACTTAAGTAATTGGAATTGAATCCAATACGCCACTACTCTGCACATCTATTTCTCGGTACTTACTTGATCGTCGGAGGGTCCTACGGTGGTTTCCAACACCGAGACTTTCTTTGCAGGTAGCTCGGCGTCAACAACAACCCATTGAGATCCACACGCTCAATTTTCTACAACAAATCTCAGTCGTTCATCCCCGCTGGCCGCGAGATCGACGGAGAACAATATCTAAGAGAGATTCCGACCTCCGTTAATTGGCGCCGTCCGTGGGAAGTCCTTTTCCACCCAAAAAAGTTGATTTTCCGCCTTCGATTCGATGGCCAGCGATCATCGCAACGAAAATCCCAGCACAAACCATCCCGTCCTCCGCAACGGAGGCGGGGGCGGTTCCACTCCTCCTCCCAACGTCGTCGAAGCCTTATCGGCACGGATCGACCGACCGACAGCGATGGTGGACGCGCTCGCTCGTATCCAAACTGCCAGCCAAGTCCTGCAAATCGCCGCCCCTACTCCCCAGAACGGCGGCATGCACGATGCGGCAGAGAGACACGTTCAGGTCCTCAACCTCGCTTGCGCCAACAACGACGCTGCGGAAAATCGGCGTGCCGATTCCGGCAGTTGCGACCCCCATACGAGAAATATTCTATGACTCGTTGGGCCCCGGACAATCGAACACCGAGGTCTCGGGACCAACCAGATTATCGCTTTAACGCTCCTTCACCCTCTATGGCGATGTTGGTCAGAACACCTGATTCTAGGAATGACCGGCATCACCATGATCACCGAGGCCGTGCCCATGGCGTATGTCGGAGGGAGCCATGAAGGGTTCACCTCGAGGTTCTGAAGAACTTGATAGAGCGAAGCCGAAACCGCTCTATCGCCCAAACCCGAAGCAGAGACAGCAGACACGCCGATTATGGAGAATCCTCGGGGTACCAGTAGCGAATCAAGGTCCTCGAGAAAAAGATTGAGAACATGCGACTCGCCACCCGTTCGCCTGGCGGATCGGAAAAATATTCCTCGGACTCTCTCACGAAACCTTTCACCGAGCAGCTACTGAGAGAGCGAGTCTCTTTCCGGAACAAGCCGTCCAAAGTTGCTCTTTTCGACGGGAAGTCCGACCCAAAATACCCCTGGACGCGTTCACCGTGGGCATGAGCTATCAGGATAACTCAAACGCCGCTCAGTGTCGAGCATTCCCCACCACCCTTATCCGAGCAGGACGAGACTGGTTCCGCGGCCTGACTCTGCACTCGATCTCGACCTTTGAAGAATTGGCCACGCGGTTCCTCAGCCACTTCGTCGGCAAGCATAGCTGAAGAAGGGCATTGTAGAAACAGGCAATATAGTCTTGAAAGATTCCCTATCCTCGCACTTTATGGTGAACATGTAGTCAACCAATTTCTTCTGTCGTCGATTGCTGACGAAGTGGCTAAAGAACTGCATGGCCAATTCTCAAAGGTCGAGATCGAGTGTGGAGTCAGGCCGCGAAACCAGTCTCGTCCAGCTCGGATGAGGGTGTAGGGGAATGCTCGGCATTGAGCGGCGTTCGAGTAATCCTGATAGCTTACGCCCGCAGTGAACGCGTCCAGGTGGTCTTTTGGGTCAGACTTCCTATCGAAAAGAGTAACTTTAGGCGGCTTATTCCGGGAAGAGACTCGCTCTCTCAGTAGCTGCTCGGTGAAAGGCTTCGTGAGAGAGTCCGAGAAATACTTTGCCAATCCGCCGGGTGAACGAGTAGTGAATCGCATGTCCTCGATCTTTTTCTCGAGGACCTTGATAAGCTGCCGGTACTCCAAGGATTCTCCATAATCGAAGTGTCTGTTGTCTCTGCTTAGGGTTTGGGCGATGGAACGGCTTCGGCTTCGCTCTATCACGTTCCTCAGATTATCAGGATGAACCCTTCGTGGCTCCCCCAACGTACGCCATGGGCATGGTTTCAGTGATCATGGTGACGTCGGTCGTTCCTGGAATCAGGTGTTCTGACCGCCGCCGCCTTGGAGGGCAAAGAAGCGTAGCGAGCTTTAAAGCGATAATCTGGCTGGTCCCAAAACCTCGGTGTTGGACTGTCCGGCGCACAACGAGTCGTGGAATCATTCCTCGTATGGGGGTCGCGACTGCCAGAATCATCACGTCGGTGTTCCGCGACATCGTGGTTGGCGCGAACGATGCTGAGGACCTCAATGCGTCCCTTTGCCGCCTCGTGCATGCCGCCGTTCTGGGGAGCAGGGGCGGCAATTTGCTGGGCGTGGCTGGCAGTTTGGAAATGAGCGAGCGCATCCACCATCACTGTCAATTGGTCGATCTGTGCCGATAAGGCTTCGACGACGTTGGGAGGAGGAGTAGAACCGCCCCCGCCTCCGTTGCGGAGGACGGGATAGCTTGTGCTGGGATTTTCGTTGCGATGATTGCTGGCCATCGAATCGAAGGCAGAAGATCAACTTTTTTTTGGGTGGAAAAGAAACTTCCCACAGACGGAGCCAACTGATGGAGGTCGGAATCTCTCTCAGATATTGTTCTCCGTCGATCTTGCGGCCAGCGGGGATGAACGGCTGAGATTTGTTGTAGAAAATTGAGCGTGTGGATCTTAATGGGTTGTTGTTGACGCCGAGCTACCTGTAAAGTAAGTCCTGGTGTTGGAAACCACCATAAGACCTTCCGACGATCAAGTAAGTACCGAGAAATAGATGGGCAGAGTAGCGGCGTGTTGGATTCAGTTCCAGTTACCTGAGTCGTCTGGAAAAGGGTTTATATAACGGTCGCATGGAGCGAGCCGATGTAAAATTCTCGCCGTCCGTTACGCCCCTGCGTTATGTTCGCCTTGATGGCGGGATACACCCATTAATGGCGGGATACACTCATTAATGGCGAGATACGTTAGCGTAGGATGCGGGACGTGGAGGTCGGAGATCTCGTCGTGGCGAGATACATGGAGCCGTTACGGGAGCGCTCGGAATCCGTGCTTGTTCAGTCGAAAATATCGCACATTTGATATAAAATTTTCCTTACTTTTCTTAAATATTTAAAAGGCGTTTATTATAAATATAAAACATATTTGGGTTTATCTGCAAAATACTATTTACCATATATTTATAAATTATAATTAATATTATGAAGGAAAATATATGTATATAATATTTATATAATATTTTTATTATGCATATCATATCAAATAATCTTAATTAAATTGCTTAAAGATTTATTTCCATATAAAATGATTAAGATTATATCTCTATAACAAATATTACTAATATTATTCATGGAGATATTGTGCAATATTTAGCTCAGGTCAGGAGATCAGGATATCGAGATGTCAGAATCAAAAATCTGCCGATAAAGTTAAATAAAATCATAGAATCAATACTGGCAGAGACTCAATGAAGAAATGAAGATTTCAGATATCACAAAAATCTCCATGTGTCAATATGAGGCTACAGAAGAATTTTCATCAACTGATCCCACTAATCCGTCGCCTATTCGCTGCTAAACCCTCCAAAACGCGGCAGATCCGCGGCCTTTATAAAGAATTAGGGTTTCGGATTTTATGGGTAAGATTTTCTCAACAAACCCTCACATATGACATCTAGGGTTTGTATCTTCTGTAGCTATATAAAGGACCGATGGCTAAAATTAGAAATCATCAAATTTAACACGAAGCAAATCACCGTCAAAGAACAAGTGATCACGACGGGTCCGCGATTCGACGTGAGTATCGACAGAATATCTACTTCCTACGATGTAGAGATTGAGAGCTGTTTACCCCAATCAGAGCAAAGCTCTGTTCAAATTCCGAGGCGGGAGATGAAGCAACGCTTCATCTTCCCCCAATCAGAGCAAAGTTTTGCTTTGAAAATTTAAACATTAATAAATGAAGCAACGCTTCAGATCCTTTGCGCTGCGCGCAACGCGCCATGTGTCAGGTGCTGATACGTCAGCACAGCGCCCGAGGCAGCACGCCCGAGGCAGCACGCCCCAACAGACCAAAGCTCTATTAAAAACAAAAGGAAGCAACGCTTCAGTTGCGCAAGCACTGCGCTGCGCGACACGTGTCAGCGCAGATGCGCTAGCGCAGTCGCGCTGCGCTTTGCGCCGCGCGATACGTGTCAGCGCAGATGCGCTAGCGCAGTCGCGCTGCGCTGTGCGCTGCTTGACACGTGTCACGCGCTGGGGCGTTTGCGCTGTTTCCTGATTTAAAATCAGGAAAGCTTACGGAGGAGGCATCACGTGCTAGCACGTGACCAGTAGTCACGTGTTGGCACGTGACATTTAAAAGCAGCGGCCAAAGGCAGATTCAATCCCTGATTAAATCAAAGAAAAGGATCCAGAAAAGGTCACGTGCTCACACGTGACCAGGGGTCACGTGTTGGCACGTGACATTTAAAAGCAGCGAAAAAGGCACATCAGTTCCCTGATCAAATCAAGGAAAAGGCTTCAGAAAAGGTCACGTGCTCACACGTGACCAGGGGTCACGTGTTGGCACGTGACGGCTGAACAGCGGCTAGGAGACATAGCGCAGAAAGCAGAGGAAAGCTCGTTCCAAGGGGTCACGTGCCTACACGTGACCAGGGGTCACGTGGCCACACGTGACCGGCTTTCAAAGCCTATTTATTTAACAGAATCAAATTCTGAAGAGATCATTCAAATCTTTCCAAAGGAAAATGATTATTTGGAACCGATTGAACTAAAGATTTAAAGGTGATTAAATATCACCTATCTATAGAAAAATCTTGAACTTGGAAAGATTTCCCCTTAAAATCTAACCGAAATAACAAAGGGAAATCTCTGGATTTAAAATCCGATGGTGAATAAAATTCACCTAATAATCCAAAGGACCAGATGAATAATGAATGCAAATCAAATCTCTCAATGAAAGATTCACTAAGATTAATTGATTCTGCTCCTTCTTCTATAAATAGGAGCCAACAGATATACAGAGAAAAAAGGGGATATACAGAGAGATAGAGAGGAAAAGAAATAGAGCCTTGAGACTTTGGAAGAATTTGATCTGCTGCAGAAGAAAACCTTAGGTAAGAAAGGAAAGGCTTTTGAAAAGAGAATTTAATTCTCAAAAGAGTTGAACTCTTATAAAAAAAAGAAGAACTTAGTTCTCTCTTTGGTGGAGGATCTGCAAAGTGCACATCTCCCCATGAATTGAGAATTTAATTCTCATTGGTGTTGGGGTAAAAATTTACACCCCGGTTGACCGAGTCAAAGTCAAGGTCAACCCCCAAGCTAGGTGGGCCCAAGCCCAGGTCAAGCGGGCCCATACCCAAGTCGAACCCGCAGCCAGCCTCCCCATGCCAACAACAAAATCATGTAATAAATAATTTTTATGTAATTGTTTATGCATGAATGTAAAAAAATGGGCATAAAGCCAATATTTTGTAAGCCCATGGCTTATGTGCAAAAATGAAATGGCACATGAGCCATGGGATGGCTAAAATGCCATTTTTGTAAAGCCCAAGGGGCTATATGTAAATATGTAAGCCTATATAAGGCAAAATGATGATGAATAAAGAAGGACTTTTCATTCTCTCCAAAAAAATTAGATCTGAGATCTTTTCTCCTTCCTCAAGGTTCCAAAACCTTCTTCTTTCTCTTGAATTAAATCAAGAGTTTTACTCTTCCTTTTCAAAAACAAAATAGTTTTTCACCACCAAACCCACAAAGGGGAACTTGGATCTGTCTTTAGATCCCAAAAAGGAGAGATTTTGAGATCTCACATCTCTTGATCTTCAAGATCCAGCTAACAGAGGAGGAAGAAGAAGAACCCCTTCCATTAACCCCAAAAACACACTCAGGAGTCCAACTCCTCTCTCATTTCTCTTCTGAGAAATTTCTTTTAGCAGCGCGCAGCGCAAAGTGCGCAAAGCGCCCGCGTGCCGACACGTGGCGCGCGCGCTTGCGCAAGTGCGCAAAGCGCCCGCGTGCCGACACGTGGCGCGCGCGCGCGCTTGCGCACCTGCGCGCAACGCGCATTGCGCAAAGCGCCCGCGTGCCGACACGTGGCGCGCGCGCGCTTGCGCACCAGCGCGCTTGCGCAAGTGCGCAAAGCGCCCGCGTGCCGACACGTGGCGCGCGTGCTTGCGCAAGTGCGCAAAGCGCCCGCGTGCCGACACGTGGCGCGCGCGCGCTTGCGCACCTGCGCGCAGCGCTCTTGCGCAAAGCGCCCGCGTGCCGACACGTGGCGCGCTTGCGCACCTGCGCGCAGCGCTCATGCGCAAAGCGCCCACGTGCCGACACGTGGCGCGCTTGCACCTAAGCGCACAGCGCCCAAGGTGCTACCCCACGCATCTTTTGGATGCCTCTTCCCCTTTATTTATATATATATGTATATATATATATATATTTGTATACAAATGTACACATACACATACTCCGCAACATTCTCCCCCTCAAAAAAATTTTCGGGCCGGGGCGCTGCCCCGAACCCCGCAAGGGGGCTGCTAGCCCCCTTGACCCCCAGCCCGCTATCCGGGTAGCGGGAGCCCCGTAAAAACTCTGCGTGGCTCCCGATATATCTAAAACCCCCCCTTTTCAAAACAGAACATACGTACACTGCACATTGAGTTCGCATGACCATTTTAACCCGTTAATCGGAGGTTCCCTCGCCCCGAAGGCGAGGGGTAATTAACGGCAGCTTAGTCCGCGGCTGCCGGAGATTCGGATCCCCACAATCATTAAACCCCGGCCTACCCTAGGCCGGAGGAATCTGTAGTGCGCCTGACAAGCGCGCGCGTATTCCCATCTCAATGGGGTGACGAAAAACACCCTACAGATTCTGGCACGCCCGGTGGGACGAATCTCTCCTCCCATATTTCTGGTTAAGCGTTCATGCGAACTCAATCTATATACATGTCTATACTTATACTAAAATAATACTTTTTCATGCAGGTTTTCAAGCAATCACTTTCCAACAATGTCTCCGATGATGAACTCAGCTCTCAGCACGGCTCCCGTCTCCTACACGATGAGGATAGACTCTAGGACGGTCCTCCCGGCCAGTCTCGGGCGACAATGGGAGGAGCCGTTGCTACCATTCGGCTCTATTATGTTCATACCAATTGGCGCCATCCCAGCTCCTCAAGCTCCAGCAACAGACAAACCGGTCTCGAAAGGCAGGAGACCAAATGTGGTGATCTCAAGGGTGCCCCGACCCAAACGCAAATCAGTGTCTGGACGGCTTTCCATGGCCCAAACTGGGGGCAAAGCCATCGGAACAAAAGAAGTTGGCAGACGTCGTGGGCAAGCCCAGGCGATACCTTCGACGGACACGCGGGCAGATGTCTTCTCAAGCATCCCCATCACTCGGCCTATGGCGGCTTCCCGAAGAGCAGAAGCCTGCCAAGCACTTAAGGCAGAGAAGCTGAGGCAGAAGCGGCTCAGATATAGAGCCAACAAAAGGGCTAGGGCTCTGGCCATGTTGAAATTTATGAATTTCCAAAGCCCGGACCGCTCCGCGAAACCAGCTGCCAGTAGTGAAAGAAGGGCTGAACGTGTTATCCACACTGTCTACATGGCCGGACATGAAGAAACGAACCCTCCTCTTCTTCACAGCCATGGTGATGATATGGTTGACGCTACCCAGCATCGGCTCGATCTAAATGATGAAGAGCCCGCTCAGGCCGATAAGCCAAAGGAGCCCGTGGTTCCTACGGAATTGAGCTCAGGCAATAAAGATTACCCGGTTGTCATAGCCGGAACTACAGAACAAGCATTATTCCAATGGCTTCAAAGGCAATTTCAGGACAGGGATGAGAAGATTGCCGAGGTCTATTCTAAAGTCGACGAGCTGGCAAACGTCGTGGCAGATCTCGCGACCCAAGTCGCCCGGTTGCAATTACAGCAGAATCAAGTTTTGGTTCATGAGCCAGGGATTGATACCCGGGGGCAGCCAACTGATATCCCTTTCAACTTAAAAGCGGAGCGCCTTCGTGAAAAACGGCCGCAATCAGCCTCCAGTCCCTCCGATACATACGTCGGTGGGGAGTCGCCTCTGAAAGAGAAGCTGGAAAAGGTCTATTCCTTCAAGAGGGAAAAGGTCCACAAGATATTCAGGGACGCCCTAAGAAATGGTCTTCAACTGCCGGAATCAAAGAGACCGCAAGAAGCGAATATGACTGACGACCCAGAATATTGCCCCTATCATAGGGTGATAGGTCATACCATTGAGGACTGCTTTGTCTTCAAAGATTGGGTCGAAAGGCAATACAGGATGGGAGAGATAGAATTGTCTAAAGGCGCGTTGGCAAACAGTCAAGCTGCGACCACCGATTTCATGCAAATGGAGACCGAAGCCTTTCGGGAACCTAATCCTCCCAGACATGTGCCATCATCTGAAAAAGGCGAACCAAAGACCGATCGGCCTCGAGGACCAGCATCAGTAAAGGCACCTACTCCAATGGAGAGAACAAAGAAGGTATACTCCTTCAGGAGGGATGAAGTCCGCAAAATATTCATGGATGCCCTGAACAGCGGTCTGCAACTGCCTGTTCCAAAGAGGCCACAAGAAATGAACATGACCGGCAATCCCATATACTGCCCATATCATAGAGTGGTGGGTCATACCATCGAAGACTGCTATATTTTCAAAGATTGGGCAGAAGACCAATATAATCTTGGAAAAACCTCACAATTCTCGGATGTATCGGCAAGCCACAGAGCTAGGTCATCAACACAGCTCCGCCAAGATCAAAGTTCAAGGAGCTGGGATAAGCAAAAAAGACCACCACGTCATTAAACTGGGAACAATCGACCACCATGTCATTAAACTGGGAAACAATCGACCTCTAAGTCGTTAAACTGGGAATGTAAAAATATATGTATACATATATATGTAAATAAACAAAAAAACGTGTAAATAAAAGAAAAATAAAGAAAAGCCGAAATGATGGGGCAACCGCGAATAAAAGCCGAAATGGTAGGGCAATCGCGACCTTCGCGATAAGAAAAGCTGAAATGATAGAGCAATCGCGGTAAAACAAAAAAAAAACAAACGAAAAAAAAGGCGGATGATGAGTTGCTCCTGGCATTATTCCAGTGCAGCAATGCAGACGCCAACAAAAATCCAGTTTTCCAAAATTCTTCCAGCCCTACGGCCAGTCCCCAAATTGACTACCATATACAATACACGGGCTCAAATAATTCTCACCATACCCATATCCCACTGCAATCACCAGTCCAGCGGTTGGTCTCCGCCCTCGGAATTATGCTCCATTGGGAAGACCCACTTATATGTCCTTGCGCATGTGCTTCAGTGTTAGCAACGCTTATGCCGGCCCCTACCCCAAAATTCCGAGCTCGCCATCGATCGACCTCCAAGTCGTTAAACTGGAAACAGCTGACCTCTACGTCTTTAAACTGGAAACAGTAGACCTCTAAGTCTTTAAACTGGAAACAGTAGACCTCTAAGTCTTTAAACTGGAAACAGATGACCTCTACGTCTTTAAACTGGAAACAGATGACCTCTACGTCTTTAAACTGGAAACAGTAGACCTCTAAGTCTTTAAACTGGAAACAGACGACCTCTAAGTCGTTAAACTGGAAACAATCGACCTCTAAGTCGTTAAACTGGAAACAGATGACCACCAAGTCGTTAAACTGGAAACAGATGACCACCAAGTCTTTAAACTGGAAACAGATGACCACCAAGTCGTTAAACTGGAAGAAACAGATGACCTCTAAGTCGTTAAACTGGAAACAGACGACCACCACGTCGTTAAACTGGAAACAGATGACCTCTACGTCTTTAAACTGGAAACAGATGACCTCCAAGTCGTTAAACGGGAAACAGTCGACCTCTAAGTCATTAAACTGGGAACGAGGGAAATCCACTCATGTGTCCTCACGATGCATGAGGAGAACAAACCTTTATGGGATCCTTACGACTCACAAAGGAAAAGCACACTTAGGAGTCCTCACGACTCCTAAGGAGAAAATACACCTGCGGGATCCTTACGACTCGTAGGGAGAAAGTGCTTTTATGGGACCCTCACGGCCCATAAAATTGAAAAGTCTTAGGTGATAGGGATCCAAACCTGTCTCCTAAGCCATCGCTCCCCAATCCCCAACTGGCGAATGATGAGTCGCTCCTGGTACCATATTCCAGTGCAGCGATGCAGACGCCAACCAAATTCCAAATCCCAATCCCCAACGGCGAATGATGAGTCGCTCCTGGTACCATATTCCAGTGCAGCGATGCAGACGCCAACCAAATTCCAAATCCCATACCCCAACGAAGAATGATGAGTCGCTCCTGGTACCATATTCCGATGTAGCGATGCAGACGCCAACAAAGTCCTGAAATGTTTCTGGCCCTACGGTCTGGATCATACATCCTGCAAAGCCGTATACAATCCACGGGCGTAAAACAATCCCGATCTCTCCAGAAAAATAAAAAATAAGAAAAAAAAATAAGAAAAAAAAAGAAGGAAAAAAAAAGAAGAACGGTATGTCCACAAGCAAAACGGGCACGGATGAAAACCCGAAAGGGCTCCGTGAGTAAGAACAGCAGGACTGCCGGCGAGTTTGTGAAAACTCGAAAAGGTGCAAACTCGTAAAAAAAAAAATGAAATGCACTCGCAAAGCCCTCTCGACTTTGTGGGGAGGAAATTCCCGCGTGAGATTCCTATGACTCACAAAGGAGCGACACACTTAGGAGTCCCCACGACTCTTAAGGAGAAAATAAACCTGCGGGATCCTCACGACCCGTAGGGAGAAAATGCTTTTATGGGACCCTCACGGCCCATAAAATTGAAAAGCTTTAGGTGATAGGGACCTAAACCTGTCTCCTAAGCAACCAAATCCAAATCCTCCCGGGGCAAATGATGAGTTGCTCCTGGCATTATTCCAGTGCAGCAATGCAGATGCCAAACAAAAAAACCCATCCTCAAATCCTCCCGGGGCAAATGATGAGTTGCTTCTGGCATCATTCCAGTGCAGCAATGCAGATGCCAAACAAAAATCCCAATTCCCAAATCCTCTCAAAGACAGATGATGATTCGCTCCTGGTACCATATCCCAATGTAGCGATGCTGATGTCAACCCAAATCAAATCAAACCAACAACCTCTACGGCGGAATCATGCTCTGTCCCAGAATCTACCCCGTGTCGAAATCATGCTTCGCCTCGGGATATCTACCTTCCCTGCCGGAATTATGTTCCACCTCGGAATCAAGTCAACCCGACACTCCGCGCCGGGGAAAAGTCGATCAGCGACACTCCGTACCGGGGAAAAGTCAACCCGACACTCCGCGCCGGGGAAAAGTCCATCAGCGACACTCCGTGCCGGGGAAAAGTCAACCACCGACACTCCGCGCCGGGGAAAAGTCGATCAGCGACACTCCGTGCCGGGGAAAAGTCAACCTGACACTCCGCGCCGGGGAAAAGTCCATCAGCGACGCTCCGTGCCGGGGAAAAGTCAACCAGCGACACTCCGCGCCGGGGAAAAGTCGATCAGCGACACTCCGTGCCGGGGAAAAGTCAACCCGACACTCCGCGCCGGGGAAAAGTCCATCAGCGACACTCCGTACCGGGGAAAAGTCAACCAGCGACACTCCGCGCCGGGGAAAAGTCGATCAGCGACACTCCGTGCCGGGGAAAAGTCAACCCGACACTCCGCGCCGGGGAAAAGTCCATCAGCGACACTCCGTGCCGGGGAAAAGTCAACCCGACACTCCGCGCCGGGGAAAAGTCGATCAGCGACACTCCGTGCCGGGGAAAAGTCAACCCGACACTCCGCGCCGGGGAAAAGTCCATCAGCGACACTCCGTGCCGGGGAAAAGTCAACCCGACACTCCGCGCCGGGGAAAAGTCGATCAGTGACACTCCGTGCCGGGGAAAAGTCAACCCGACACTCCGCGCCGGGGAAAAGTCCATCAGCGACACTCCGTGCCGGGGAAAAGTCAACCAGCGACACTCCGCGCCGGGGAAAAGTCGATCAGCGACACTCCGTGCCGGGGAAAAGTCAACCCGACACTCCGCGCCGGGGAAAAGTCCATCAGCGACACTCCGCGCCGGGGAAAAGTCCATCAGCGACACTCCGTACCGGGGAAAAGTTAACCCGACACTCCGCGCCGGGGAAAAGTCCATCAGCGACACTCCGTGCCGGGGAAAAGTCAACCACCGACACTCCGCGCCGGGGAAAAGTCAATCAGCGACACTCCGTGCCGGGGAAAAGTCAACCTGACACTCCGCGCCGGGGAAAAGTCCATCAGCGACGCCCCGTGCCGGGGAAAAGTCAACCAGCGACACTCCGCGCCGGGGAAAAGTCGATCAGCGACGCTCCGTGCCGGGGAAAAGTCAACCCGACACTCCGCGCCGGGGAAAAGTCCATCAGCGACACTCCGTGCCGGGGAAAAGTCAACCCGACACTCCGCGCCGGGGAAAAGTCCATCAGCGACACTCCGTGCTGGGGAAAAGTCAACCAGCGACACTCCGTGCCGGGGAAAAGTCGACCAGCGACACTCCGTGCCGGGGAAAAGTCAACCAGCGACACTCCGCGCCGGGGAAAAGTCGACCAGCGACACTCCGTGCCGGGGAAAAGTCAACCTGACACTCCGCGCCGGGGAAAAGTCCATCAGCGACGCTCCGTGCCGGGGAAAAGTCAACCAGCGACACTCCGCGCCGGGGAAAAGTCGATCAGCGACACTCCGTGCCGGGGAAAAGTCAACCCGACACTCCGTGCCGGGGAAAAGTCCATCAGCGACACTCCGTGCCGGGGAAAAGTCAATCAGCGACACTCCGCGCCGGGGAAAAGTCGATCAGCGACACTCCGTGCCGGGGAAAAGTCAACCCGACACTCCGCGCCGGGGAAAAGTCCATCAGCGACACTCCGTGCCGGGGAAAAGTCAACCCGACACTCCGTGCCGAGGAAAAGTCGATCAGTGACACTCCGTGCCGGGGAAAAGTCAACCCGACACTCCGCGCCGGGGAAAAGTCCATCAGCGACACTCCATGCCGGGGAAAAGTCAACCAGCGACACTCCGCGCCGGGGAAAAGTCGATCAGCGACACTCCGTGCCGGGGAAAAGTCAACCCGACACTCCGCGCCGGGGAAAAGTCCATCAGCGACACTCCGCGCCGGGGAAAAGTCCATCAGCGACACTCCGTACCGGGGAAAAGTCAACCCGACACTCCGCGCCGGGGAAAAGTCCATCAGCGACACTCCGTGCCGGGGAAAAGTCAACCACCGACACTCCGCGCCGGGGAAAAGTCAATCAGCGACACTCCGTGCCGGGGAAAAGTCAACCTGACACTCCGCGCCGGGGAAAAGTCCATCAGCGACGCCCCGTGCCGGGGAAAAGTCAACCAGCGACACTCCGCGCCGGGGAAAAGTCGATCAGCGACGCTCCGTGCCGGGGAAAAGTCAACCCGACACTCCGCGCCGGGGAAAAGTCCATCAGCGACACTCCGTGCCGGGGAAAAGTCAACCCGACACTCCGCGCCGGGGAAAAGTCCATCAGCGACACTCCGTGCTGGGGAAAAGTCAACCAGCGACACTCCGTGCCGGGGAAAAGTCGACCAGCGACACTCCGTGCCGGGGAAAAGTCAACCAGCGACACTCCGCGCCGGGGAAAAGTCCATCACCGACACTCCGTGCCGGGGAAAAGTCGACCCGCGACACTCCGCGCCGGGGAAAAGTCAATCAGCGACACTCCGCGCCGGGGAAAAGTCGATCAGCGACACTCCGTGCCGGGGAAAAGTCAACCCGACACTCCGTGCCGGGGAAAAGTCGACCAGCGACACTCCGTGCCGGGGAAAAGTCAACCAGCGACACTCCGCGCCGGGGAAAAGTCCATCAGCGACACTCCGTGCCGGGGAAAAGTCAACCCGACACTCCGCGCCGGGAAAAAGTCCATCAGCGACACTCCGTGCCGGGGAAAATTCAACCACTGACACTCCGTGCCGGGGGAAAGTCGATCAGCGACACTCCGTGCCGGGGACACGTCAACCAGCGACACTCTGCATCGGGGAAACGTCCAACACGGACACTCCGCATCAGGGAAAGGTCAACCAGCCGATACTCTGCCTCGGGGAAGCGTCAACCAGACACTCCGTGCCGAGGGCACATCGACAACAGACACTCTGTAACGGGAAAACGTCAAGCAGACACTCCGTCTCGGAGACGCTTTAAGCGTCGACCGTCCACGTCGTAAAACGGGCAGTGCAGGCTCCCAACAAATCGGGAAGCAAATCACTCCGGGTCAGGGAAACGTCTACCACGGACACTCCGTCTCGGAGACGTGTCAAGCGCCGACCGTCCATGTCGCAAAAATGGCAGTGCAGGCTTCCTACAAAACAGGAACCGGATCGCTCCGGGTCAGGGAAACATCTACCACGGACACTCCGTCTCGGAGACGCGTCAAGCGCCGACCGTCCATGTCGCAAAAATGCCAGTACAGGCTTCCTACAAAGCAGGAACCATGATCGCTCCGTCTACCACGGACACTCCGTCTCGGAGACGCGTCAAGCGTCGACCATCCACGTCGTAAAAATGGCAGTGCATCCCAAAAAGTGGGAACCAAAGCAAGTCGCCTCCACGTGAAAGAAGATCCATCAATTTCATGCACACGACCCACATATGCTGTGTGTATTTATTGATGGGGGGCAATTTGTTGGGGTAAAAATTTACACCCCGGTTGACCGAGTCAAAGTCAAGGTCAACCCCCAAGCTAGGTGGGCCCAAGCCCAGGTCAAGCGGGCCCATACCCAAGTCGAACCCGCAGCCAGCCTCCCCATGCCAACAACAAAATCATGTAATAAATAATTTTTATGTAATTGTTTATGCATGAATGTAAAAAAATGGGCATAAAGCCAATATTTTGTAAGCCCATGGCTTATGTGCAAAAATGAAATGGCACATGAGCCATGGGATGGCTAAAATGCCATTTTTGTAAAGCCCAAGGGGCTATATGTAAATATGTAAGCCTATATAAGGCAAAATGATGATGAATAAAGAAGGACTTTTCATTCTCTCCAAAAAAATTAGATCTGAGATCTTTTCTCCTTCCTCAAGGTTCCAAAACCTTCTTCTTTCTCTTGAATTAAATCAAGAGTTTTACTCTTCCTTTTCAAAAACAAAATAGTTTTTCACCACCAAACCCACAAAGGGGAACTTGGATCTGTCTTTAGATCCCAAAAAGGAGAGATTTTGAGATCTCACATCTCTTGATCTTCAAGATCCAGCTAACAGAGGAGGAAGAAGAAGAACCCCTTCCATTAACCCCAAAAACACACTCAGGAGTCCAACTCCTCTCTCATTTCTCTTCTGAGAAATTTCTTTTAGCAGCGCGCAGCGCAAAGTGCGCAAAGCGCCCGCGTGCCGACACGTGGCGCGCGCGCTTGCGCAAGTGCGCAAAGCGCCCGCGTGCCGACACGTGGCGCGCGCGCGCGCTTGCGCACCTGCGCGCAACGCGCATTGCGCAAAGCGCCCGCGTGCCGACACGTGGCGCGCGCGCGCTTGCGCACCAGCGCGCTTGCGCAAGTGCGCAAAGCGCCCGCGTGCCGACACGTGGCGCGCGTGCTTGCGCAAGTGCGCAAAGCGCCCGCGTGCCGACACGTGGCGCGCGCGCGCTTGCGCACCTGCGCGCAGCGCTCTTGCGCAAAGCGCCCGCGTGCCGACACGTGGCGCGCTTGCGCACCTGCGCGCAGCGCTCATGCGCAAAGCGCCCACGTGCCGACACGTGGCGCGCTTGCACCTAAGCGCACAGCGCCCAAGGTGCTACCCCACGCATCTTTTGGATGCCTCTTCCCCTTTATTTATATATATATGTATATATATATATATATTTGTATACAAATGTACACATACACATACTCCGCAACATTCTCCCCCTCAAAAAAATTTTCGGGCCGGGGCGCTGCCCCGAACCCCGCAAGGGGGCTGCTAGCCCCCTTGACCCCCAGCCCGCTATCCGGGTAGCGGGAGCCCCGTAAAAACTCTGCGTGGCTCCCGATATATCTAAAACCCCCCCTTTTCAAAACAGAACATACGTACACTGCACATTGAGTTCGCATGACCATTTTAACCCGTTAATCGGAGGTTCCCTCGCCCCGAAGGCGAGGGGTAATTAACGGCAGCTTAGTCCGCGGCTGCCGGAGATTCGGATCCCCACAATCATTAAACCCCGGCCTACCCTAGGCCGGAGGAATCTGTAGTGCGCCTGACAAGCGCGCGCGTATTCCCATCTCAATGGGGTGACGAAAAACACCCTACAATTGGGTTGAGATCCTGCCATGCAGATCCAAAGCATAGGGAGGGAATGGAAATTTGAGAATTTAATTCTCACAAAACTATAGGAATTTAATTCCTTTAAAATAAAATTAGGGTCTAACCCTATGTTATGGAAATTTAATTCCTTCAGAATGAACAGAATCAGGGTTTAACCCTAGTTGAGAACTTAGTTCTGTTAAAATAACAGGAATTTAATTTCCTTAAGAAAGAAGAAATTAGGGTTTCACCCTATGACAGAATCTCATTCCTCAGAATAATTCTCTAAAAGAGAGTGGGAACTTAATTCCTTAAAGCTGTTATTAGGGTTTAACCCTATGATAGAATGCAGTTCTTCACATATATGAGAAATTTAATTCCTACAGAAAATTCAGAGTTCAACTCTATCCGAGAATATAAATTTTCAGAAGGAAATAGGAATTTAATTCCTCTAAAAATTATTGTTAGGGTTCAACCCTGCAAAGAATTTAATTCTTAAAGGGATTAACAGATCTTCCAAAAAACATACAAAGAGGCAGGGTCACGTGCTACCACGTGACCCCCGGAAAGATTCACAGAGAAGGGCTTTTGAGGCAATGCCTCACGTGACCCACGTGACCCTTGGCAGAAGCTTTAACGCACAAACACTTAAATGCCCATCACGTGACAGCACGTGATGCTCCAAAGTATTCAATATTCTCAGCAGAACAAATAAAGGGAGGGCGCCCTCACGTGCTACCACGTGACCCCTCTTGCCTCAGTGTTTAACACTAAATTGGAACCCCTGAATCCAGTGTTAAACACTGTTTTGCCTTAGTGTTCAACACTAATTAAAGAGCTTTCTTGTAGTGTTTAACACTGAATTTCTTAGTATTTAACACTAAATTAAATCTCTGTTAACAGAGTTTAACATTAATCTTCTTAGTGTTCGACACCAAATTAAAGTCTCTGTCACCAGTGTTTAACACTGATTATCTTAGTGTTTAACACTAATTTGAGATCTCTGTTGCTAAGGTCTCACACTGATTTGTTTTAGTGTTTAACACTAATTTGAACCCCCTGTTGCTGGTGTTTAACACTAACTTCAGCCCAATTGGCTAAGTATCCAGAGGCAAAGCCTCTCCTCTAATGGACCAACAGAGGGCTAATATCCTAAACATGATTGGACTTAGCCCAAGCTGGCCATAAGTC
Source organism: Agapanthus africanus (assembly GCA_030015575.1). NCBI lineage: Eukaryota > Viridiplantae > Streptophyta > Magnoliopsida > Asparagales > Amaryllidaceae > Agapanthus > Agapanthus africanus. Next base: position 911,803,005 of record CM057337.1, read on the forward strand.
CTCAATTCAAATTCAACTGAGCCAATGGGCTCATAATATAATTAATTGGTCTTGGTTCCAAATTGGGCCAAATATTATTTAATCTACCCCGGTTTTAAGGGTACATCTCTTCACTCCTTTGATACGTGGCTTTGTAATTCCTCAACGTCTTCAAAGAGGTGACGGGTCCCGATGACCACATATTGATACGGACTGCGGGGTCCTTAAACTCATGGACTATGAGGTCCTTAACCTTGACCGTGATGTCTTAAAACTAATATCGGACTGTGGGGTCCTTAAACTCATGGACTGTGAGGTCCTTAACCTTGACCGTGATGTCTTAAAACTAACAACGGACTGTGGGGTCCTTAAACCCATGGACTATGACGTCCTTAACCTTGACCGAGATGTCTTAAAACTAACAATGGACTGTGGAGTCCTTAAATCCACGGACTATGAGGTCCTTAACCTTGACCGCAACGTCTTAAAACTAATATTGGACCGCAATGTCCTTAAACTACCTATTGACCGCAATGTCATTAAACTAAAAACAACAGGGCTCCCTTAATTGCTCTCTTGTCGGATCTAAACGATCCCGTTAAGTCGATCTTAGTCTAAAAACTAGACTAACGTATCCTTAACAACCGTTTAAGTCGATCTTAGTCTCAAACGAGACTAACGCATCCTTAAACCCAAACCCCCAAACCCAAATCTAAGATAATACGGATTTGGACTAGTCCACGCCCTACGGGCGACGACATAACTCAGTCTCCGTATACAATCCACGGGCAACCAAACATAAAATAAACACACACGACACGAAGTGACCATCTGGAGAAGGAGAAAGTGGTTATCGCGATGCGGTAGCGTAATTAACTGCAGGGGCTTGCGCCTGTAGGGAAGAGCGTCCCCACAATCAAAAACCCCTCAAGTGAGGGGGAATCTGACGAAGTCTGCTACATCGGACGCATCCGTTTAAACCTTCGATGTATGGTGCCATAAATCAACTTGGCATCTTCGGAGAGGTAGATGGATAGCACCAATTAGCATCTGCCCCGAATCTCAGGCAAGATGCCCATGTCTCGGCCGCCATTCGGAGGGGAACAGATTCTGGCACGCCCGGTGGGACCTTTTCCTCTTTCCACTCCACACTTCGTGTGTCGTGTTTTTCCCGCGATCAAATAATCGCGGTGTGTATGTTTTTGGTTGCCCTTAGGGGAGTGGATATTGAAGCCGGCATTTCGTCTCTATGAAGAATGGTATTTGCTCCCATCCCAGCAACTCAGGCTCTGTCATATCCGACGGAGTCAAGTATGGGTCACTTGCAGCCTCGAATCTCTGCAATCCGGCTCTTCAAGAAATCAACGGGATTCTTTTTGGGTCGATGCTCCCACCTCCCATCCTCGGTGCCTCAACGCCGATGGAGGAAGCCCAGAGGATGTCTGTCAAGCAGCCGCCTTGCCGACGGAATCGGTCCTCAAAAAAACTGGCACATGCCAAAGACCAAGGTCGACGCAGGGGGCAGAATATTCAAGCTATTTAAGAAATCAACAGGCTTCGAACTGCACTAACTGCAACAGCAACTCTCGCTCTGTCCTTGCTGGAGGAGTAACCTACGGGCCCCAAGCGACCTCCCTTTTCACTATGCCAGTGGAGCAGGCAACTCAAGCCACCACTAGGCTATTCTTCGGGACCATGCTCCCACCAACGAGCTTCAGCGCTCCTGTACCATCGCAAGAAGCTCCCAAGAAGTCGTTTTTCAGCGCCCCTGTGCTTATTTACGCCTTACTCTGCACACACAAAAATTGTGATAAGAAAAGAGTAGAAAGTGAAAAGTTATATTTAAAAGATAGGAATAGTTTAAGAAAAACAAGAAAATTAGATGTTTTCTTAAATGAAACCGGTAATAAGTAGCTATGAGCTGTCGTCCCAAGGGTTAGTAAAATGAAGGAAATTGCTAATCTGAGGATAAAAATAAGCCTGAAAAATAGTTCCTGTTCTGTAAGCCAAACATTTGAACGTTGATACCCTACTATACGCACTTACACACATCTTGAAACTCGAGATAGTAGAGGATACCTTGAAATACTCTTGTCTAAAATCCAAAGTATGAAGGAAATAATAAATGGAAAATAAAAGATAAAATGGTGAAAAGAAAAATGAACACTGGTTTTGTTATCACCGAGGCAGCAATAAAAAATTATAGCGAGGGTGCTTTATCACCTAGTGCCTTAGACCAACTGGTTTGGGAGCCACTGCTAAGCCTTAGGTGTTGCAAGACGATGAAAAACACCTAATTAGCAAGCACATGAGTAATCGGTCGGTTAGTACCTCAAGAAGTATTAACGGTCGCATGAAGAATGTGTGAGCGAATTCCATCTAAATATCCATTAAAAAGTACTGAGGTAGATGGACAAGAGTATGATTGCTTGAATTGAATTCTCTGAGTGTAGGGATGTCTAGTTCATACACGTAGGGGTATATGATCAATGTTTGGAAGAAAGGTAGGAATAAAAAATAAAGGCGATGTTTTATTGAGGGATAGTGTGATTTCTAACATTTTTTCATGACCATTAAGATATGGCTCATAGCAACTGAAAAGCTGGTATAGTTGAAAACTCTTATTTTCAAGTTCTTTCTTTTATAGTTCTTATCTTTATATAACTTTCACCATCTCTCTTTTATTATAGGATTTTGTGGGTGTAATCCGCTGAAAACCCTCAGGAGACAACACTCCTTCTACTAGGGATATGCCACTGGCACCGAGTAAGGAAGGCTGGGGGCAACTCTCCTCCTGGACTGACTCCGCCGACTCCAACGGCGGAAATTGATACTTCTGTTCCAACTGGGAACAACTTTGATCCACTTAGGAAGGTCCGCAAGAACTCTCCGACCGCTGTGCTGAAAAGATCTCCTCCACCTATGGAGAGCGCTACAAAGGTGAAGCCGGAACAGCCCCCTCAACGGCTGTCCTCTAAAATCTACAAGGTCTGGCATCAAGTCCAAGGCTCGGTAATTGATCAAGATTATCCCCGCCGACAGAAACAGGTGAAAGTTCAGCGGGAAGAGGACCGTCATATCAAGCCATAAAAGGCGATAGCTACTTGGGTGCCCACTGCAAGGGCCCCCTCAACTTCGACCGCTCACAAGAAAAGAAGGCCGGAGAAAATCCCTGAGTCTGCGACGAATCGCAAGACCACTAAACCTAAACGCCCCAAGTCTGGGGGCATGGTGGTGCACACCGTCTATATGGCGTCCGGAAAAGAGGACAGCAGTATCTGCAGAGCCCTCCAGTGCTGGCTGCTCCGGTCAAGGGAAAGCCCCTTATTCTTTATACAACAGCCCTTGAGGATTCCTTGGGCGTATTATGGGCGCAAGAAAACGACCAAGGGAAGGAGAGAGCGCTCTACTATTTAAGCCGAGTTCTTCTGGGGGCAGAAAGCAATTACTCCCCGATCGAAAAACATTGCCTGGCGTTAATCTTTGCGATAACAAAACTCCGGTACTATGCATTGGCATATGAAGTCCGTCTTATATCAAAGGTGGACCCCCTAAAATATCTAATGTCAAAAGCCATATTGACGGGGAGACTCGCTAAATGGACCTTGCTCTTGATGGAGTTTTCAATAACCTATCAGCCTCTCAAGGCAGTGAAAGGCCAAGCCATCGCCGACTTCCTTGCTGAGCATCCAGTACCTGCCGGTTCACCTCTAAGCTGCGATTTGCCGGACGAACATGCATTTGACGCGGTCGACGGTGGTGATACCCAATGGGAACTTTATTTTGATGGAGCGTCCTCCGTAAAGAAGCGCAAACAATGTGCCCCGATGATCAAATCAGGGGTAGGCCTCATCTTCGTAACTCCACAAGGAGGGATAATGCGCTTTGCTTTCTCCTTAACAGAACCGAGGACGAACAATGAAGCCGAATACGAAGCTTTGATAGCAGGCCTCGAGATCGCCATTGACATGGGAATTGAGAAACTCCTCATATATGGAGATTCTCAACTGGTCGTTAGTCAAGTAAACGGCGACTACCAAACGTGCAAACCGGAGTTGGTGAAGTACGGTGAAAAGGTGCAACAGCTGTTGACCCAAATTCCCTCCTATACTTTGGAAAGCATACCACGCGCGGAAAATAGCAAAGCGGACGCGTTAGCTAAGCTCGCTGAAGAATTGGCTGATGAGAACCTCGATGACGTTAAAATCATGGTACAAAGCCGTCGAGTGCTTGCCCCAGCAGAAATATCCCCGGAATCATACGAAGAAAAGGGAGCGACTGAGCAGATGACCCTGCAAATAAAAGACCGTGAGAAGGCTGAGGACTGGAGGGAAGTCTTCATAGACTACTTCAAGTCCCACCGAATGCCCGAAGAAGCGTCCACAAGACATCAGCTCATGAAACGAGCTTTGTCTTTCGCCTTCGTCAATGATACTCTGTACAAAAGGTCATTCGATTCTCTGTGGCTGAGATGCTTGGGACCTGACGAAGCAGAAAGAGTCGTTCAGGAAGTTCATGACGGAATCTGTGGTTCTCACCAAGCAGGCCCGAAGATGAAATTAAAAATTAAACGGATGGGTTACTACTGGCCCACGATGATTCAGGATTGCCTCGAATATGCGAAGCAATGTCACTCATGCCAAATCCACGGGGATTTCATCCACTAGCATCCGAATCCGCTACATCCAATGGTGGCTAGCTGGCCATTCGAAATGTGGGGGACTGACATAGTCGGCCCCATCGAACCAGCATCGTCCAGGGGACATCGTTTCATCCTGGCGACGACTGATTACTTCTCCAAATGGGCGGAAGCGGTACCGTTGAGGGAAGTGAAGACGGAGAACATCCTCCACTTTTTCAAAACGCACGTCATCTATCGGTTTGGAACTCCACGGCGGATTATCTCCGATAACGGGCCAGCCTACAGAAGCCATAAGATTAGCCGCTTCGCGCAACAGCATAATATAGACTGGAGATACTCCTCAGTTTATAATCCACGAGCTAACGGTCTGGCCGAGGCCTTCAATAAGACCTTGAAGAAGATCATAAAAAAGACGGTGTCCCGAAATAAGAAAGACTGGCACGAGAGGCTGCAAGAGGCCCTTTGGGCCTATCGAACTACGTTCAAGACGGCTACGAACGCAATGCCGTACGCATTGGTATTCGGGACGGAAGCAGTACTCCCCCTCGAGATAGAGTTACCCTCTCTACGAGTGGCAGTCCACTACGAGCTGACGGACGAAGAAAATGCTCACCTTCGGCTTGAGGAGCTTGATGCCCTCGATGAAACCCGGCTCATAGCGCAACAAAATCTGGAGGCCTACAAAGCGAAGATGACGCGCTCGTACGAAAGATTGACCAGGCCGAGGACATTCCGCCAAGGCGAACTCGTACTAGTGGTCAAAAGACCTATGATCCCCAATCGCGCCAAGCGGGGAAAATTCGAGCCAAACTATGAAGGCCCGTACATCATAGATAAGGTCTACCAGGGTGGGGCCTATCTACTCATGGACATGCATGGTGAAAGGCCTTTCAGGCCAATAAACGGCCGCTTCCTAAAGAAATACTACGCTTAATGAGCCACAGCCTAGGTCAATGATAGATGACGACTATGTCCGCTCGCTATCTTCCTAAAGCTCAAAGCTCTATAAGTAGTAGCCGGCCCTCTCCTCAACGGACCGAAATGTCCTTAAACTAACAACGGACCGAAACGTCCTTAAACTAACGACGTACCGAAACATCCTTAAACTAACGACGGACCGAAACGTCCTTAAACTACTACCGCAGTATTCTTAGGCTGATGAGATAAAAAAATAAAAAAAGGGGGGGTAGGTCCATAAGCAAGAAGGGCACGGATGAAAACCCGAAAGGGCTCCGTGAGTAAAAACAGCAGGGCTACCGGCGAGTATTCGTGAAAACCCGAAAGGGCACGACCTCGTAAAAAAAAATAATATAAAAAAAAATTAAAAAAAACGGTATGTCCATAAGCAAGAAGGGCGCGGATGAAAACCCGAAAGGGCTCCGTGAGTAAAAACAGCAGGACTACCGGCGAGTGTTTGTGAAAACCCGAAAGGGCGCAATCTTGTTAAAGGACACTTGCAGGGTCCTCACGACCTTGTAAGGAGAAACCACCCGCGTGAGATCCTTACGACTCACAAGGGATTAATACACTTAGGGATCCCCATGATTCCTAAGGAGAAAATACACTTGCGAGATCCTCACGACTCGTAAGGAGAACTCTCTTATGGGACCCTCACGGCTCATAAGACTTGAAAGTCTTAGGTCACAGAGACCTAAACCGTGCTTAAGCAAAATCCCCCATAACCCTCGACAATGCCCTACAAGTGGCTCAATACTAACCCTTGTATACAATCCACGGGCGCGAATAAACATTTCCCCAGCAAAGTCCCACCCGTGACTGGGGATATGTCCATATGGTGAACAACCCTTATAAGTTCTCTCGGCTTATAAGGAGAAAACCCTCTTGTAGGATCCTTACGACTTACAGAGAAACATACACTTAGGAATCCTCACGACTCCTAGGGAGAAAATACATCTACAAGATCCTCACGACTTGTAGGGAGAAATACCTTTGTGAGACTCTTACGGCTCATGAAGTCAAAAGCCTTAGTCGACAGGACCCTAACCCTGTTTGCTAAGCCACCCTTGTTTAACATCGACAGAGGCAGATGATGATTCGCTCCTGGCCATATCCCAGTTGTAGCGGTGCTGATGCTAAAATCGGTGTCTAATTTCAGGTTTATGGCGAAAAACCAGTAGGCCGCACGTGCATATGAAACAGCCGAAATGATGGGGCAGCTTGCAATATAAAAAAACAGCAAGTAAAAATATATGCATGAAATAAATAGCCGAAATGATTGGGCACCGCGAAAAATAGCCGAAATGATAGGGCAATCGCGACCTTCGCGATATAAAAGCTGAAATGATAGAGCATCGCGGAAAAAGAAATAAAAAAAAGTTTTAATTTATGCCCTACAGGTGATGTTCCATCACTCCCTGTATACAATCCAAGGGCGTAAATAAAGAAGTGATCACATGTCCCCCAGGTTTCATCAAAGAAAGGAGTTAAATCTTGACGGGCCGCAAGCGACCTAGAGATCATCCCAACACTCGTCGCGTAACAGCGGACACAACCTCAAGCAAAGCGGAACAGCGACAACCCCCCCAGTTCCATGGCTCGGCGATACACATATCACCAACAGTCAAACCTCCATACCGTGAAATGCGGATACAATCAGCAAAATTCCTGGTTACGTGGAACGCGGATAACGTCACTCTTTGATCCCGTGGAAAACGTCCAGAGTGGATCCTGGTCCTCGCAGAGCACGGCAGTGAACCTGTGTGAAGCATCCAGAGCGGAGCCTAGTCCTCGCCGAACACGGCAGTGAACCCGTGTGAAGCATCTAGTGCAAAATTCCTGGTTACGTGGAACGCGGATAACGTCACTCTCTGACCTCGTGGAAAACGTCCAGAGCGGATCCTGGTCCTCGCAGAGCACGGCAGTGAACCCGTGTGAAGCATCCAGAGCGGAGCCTAGTCCTCGCCGAACACGGCAGTGAACCCGTGTGAAGCATCTAGCGCAAAATTCCTGGTTACGTAGAACGCGGATAACGTCACTCTTTGACCCCGTGGAAAACGTCCAGAGCGGATCCTGGTCCTCGCAGAGCACGACAGTGAACTCGTGTGAAGCATCCAGAGTGGAGCCTAATCCTCGCCAAACACGGCGGTGAACCCGTGTAAAGCATCTAGCGCAAAATTCCTGGTTACGTGGAACGCGGATAACGTCACTCTTTGACCCCGTGGAAAACGTCCAGAGCGGATCCTGGTCCTCGCAGAGCACGGCAGTGAACCCGTGTGAAGCATCCAGAGCGGAGTCTAGTCCTCGCTGAACACGGCAGTGAACCCGTGTGAAGCATCTAGTGCAAAATTCCTGGTTATGTGGAACGCGGATAACGTCACTCTTTGACCCCGTGGAAAACGTCCAGAGCGGATCCTGGTCCTCGCAGAGCACGGCAGTGAACCCGTGTGAAGCATCCAGAGCGGAGCCTAGTCCTCGCCGAGCACGGCAGTGAACTCGTGTGAAGCATCTAGTGCAAAATTCCTGGTTACGTGGAACGCGGATAACGTCACTCTTTGACCCCGTGGAAAACGTCCAGAGCGGATCCTGGTCCTCGCAGAGCACGGCAGTGAACCTGTGTGAAGCATCCAGAGCGGAGTCTAGTCCTCGCTGAACACGGCAGTGAACCTGTGTGAAGCATCTAGTGCAAAATTCCTGGTTACGTGGAACGCGGATAACGTCACTCTTTGACCCCGTGGAAAACGTCCAGAGCGGATCCTGGTCCTCGCAGAGCACGGCAGTGAACCCGTGTGAAGCATCCAGAGCGGAGCCTAGTCCTCGCCGAGCACGGCAGTGAACTCGTGTGAAGCATCTAGTGCAAAATTCCTGGTTACGTGGAATGCGGATAACGTCACTCTTTGATCCCGTGGAAAACGTCCAGAGCGGATCCTGGTCCTCGCAGAGCACGGCAGTGAACCCGTGTGAAGCATCCAGAGCGGAGCCTAGTCCTCGCCAAACACGGCAGTGAACCCGTGTTAAGCATATAGTGCAAAATTCCTGGTCACGTGGAACGTGGATAATGTCACTCTTTGACCCCGCGGAAAACGCTCAGAGCGGAGCCTGGTCCTCGCCAAGCACGGCAGTGAACCCGTGTGAAGCATCCAGAGCAAACACCGGACTGTAGAGTCCTTAAAATCCACAGACTATGATGTCCTTAACCTCGACCGTAATGTCTTAAAACTAACAACCAACCACCCTGATTCTCTACTGATTCAACCTTGGTCTAAGGGTACATCTCTTCACTCCTTTGATGCCTGACGTTGTAATTCCTCAACGTCTTCAAAGAGGTGACGGGTTCCTGCAACCAAACATCGGACTGTGGGGTCCTTAAATCCACGGACTATGAGGTCCTTAACCTTGACTGTGATGTCTTAAAACTAATATCGGACTGTGGAGTCCTTAAATCCACGGACTATGAGGTCCTTAACCTTGACCGTGATGTTTTAAAACTAACATCGGACTGTGGAGTCCTTAAATCCACGGACTATGAGGTCCTTAACCTTGACCGTGATGTCTTAAAACTAACATCGGACTGTGGAGTCCTTAAATCCATGGACTATGAGGTCCTTAACCTTGACCGTGATGTCTTAAAACTAACATCGGACTGTGGAGTCCTTAAATCCACGGACTATGAGGTCCTTAACCTTGACCGCGATGTCTTAAAACTAACATCGGACTGTGGAGTCCCTAAATCCACGGACTATGAGGTCTTAACCTTGACCACGATGTTTTTAAACTACGATACCCTGGAGAACATCCCAAAGCGACCCTTGACCCCGTGAAATACGGATAAAGGTGACCGTACTCAGCACTTGTAGGTCCTCACGACCTGCAAGGAAGAAAACTCTCTTGTGAGATCCTTACGACTCCCAAGGGAAAACCCGCTTAAGAATCCTCACGATTCTTAAGAAGAACTCACACCTACGGGATCCTCTCGATCTGTAGGGAGAAAAACTCTTTATGAGACCCTCACGGCTCATAAAGATCAAAAGTCTTAGGAGGCAGATCTTAACCCTGAATCCTAAGCCATCGCTGCCCTGCAAGTAGGCCAAGATAAATTGTCCGCAGAACACATTCAATAGAAGGGGGACACACCATTGAGAAGAAAAAAATATGTCTTTTATTCATAACTAAAATGGATACAAAGTACAATTCATGAAAGAACAAAAAAGAAAATACTCTCGTTCAAGAGTATGTACAAAAAGAAAGGAAAAGATACAAGTTTTCAAGCTGGCGGGCGATTTAGTAATTTTACTAGCTCATCCTTCTTCTGCTGAGTCATGGCTTCATGATTCAGGATCTCCAGAAGACGAGCCTCCACCTGAGCCTGCTCGGCCTGATACGAAGCAAGCCGACCTTCAAGCTCTTTCTCGGTGGCCTTATGGGCTTCGACCCTTTCGCGAGTGAACGTGGTAGCTTTATCAAGAGCCACTACCTCTTTGATGGACTCCTGAAGCACCCGCCAGAGTTCATATGCTTTGTTGGCCTTGGCGGTAAGATTGGCTTGAAGCTCGTTCAGCGCCATAGAATCCAGTTCGCTCTCCGAGAACTTGCGGCCGAGCCTCTCCTCGCACGACACCATGTTTGCCGTACATCGCTCAATCAAACTTCGTAAGCTCGCCTTCGCGACCATGACCTCTGAAGGAAGGCGCGTACACTCAAGACTATATATATATAAGCCTCCCTTCGACGGCAATACTCAATCTAAAACTAGCACAAACCACCCGATATGGGAGATAACAAGGAAAGTTTCTGATCTATATCCTATCAGGTGCGCATTTGCAACTGTACGAATGTTTAAAAGGAAATGTTACCCGAGGCACTGATGTGCATGCAACGTAACGATGGTGCTCGCAATTAAAGAACATTCCCATTAGAAAAACAGGCAGCTCATTTACGTAAGCAAGGCACACGTACGAGTATCCGACAAACATGAAAATTCAACAGAAAGCATGCAAACCGCTTTTTATAAAGGGAGTACATTGATTCAAACATACTACACTACAGGGAAAAGATCACCAAACAAGGGATCAGAAATACGAGGGTTAACAAAGCAAAACACAAAATTCTCCAACTCCCTCTCCGCCTTCTCCAGCACATCAAAACGACGATTTTCGCGAGGAGTCGCTCCCCATCGGTTGGAGCCGTGCTCATCAGCGAAAGCAGACATGACGGCCCGGCGGGCTCTTAACTGACTCAGTATATGAACTGAGTGATCCTTCAGAGCTTGAGTGATTAGACAAGCCTCGTGAAAGCACTCAAGCTTGTCCTCCGCCGCGTCAAGGATCGCCGAAGTCATCTCTGCCGGATGAGGGGGTATATCGCCAAGCACAGACAGGAGGATCATCCGGAGCCAAATGGAGCCCATGGGAAGAGGAGAGCCCTGACGAGTCAGTAGCTCGTACATCACCGTGTCACATTGAGCGTCGGTGAGAAGGGGATCTGCCAGCCGCGCAACGAAGCGAGGGATTATCTCCTCAATGAGCACCTCCCATGGTTGACGACGAGCATGGGGACCATTGCAAGCCATGGCGATTGATCGGGTTCTCAAAGATGATCACCTTAAGGTATAAATGGGTTTCTCTGTGAGGAAAAGAGGTAAGGCATGGGTTCAGGTTATAAAGGGGAGCATTTAATGCTATGCACAAAAAATGTTGTGCATGGTGGGACTATTCTCAAAGCCCGGAAAGAAGGGGAGAGCGTTGGAAATGAAATCCAACGACGCATTGGAATCAGATCAGGGAAATGAAACGTCCCCATCAAGCAGAGCTCTGCACGCGCAACACGTGAGCACTAGCTTTTGATTGGAAGATAAAGCGGCACTGCATAGACACAACAGAGAACTAAGCTTTGGAAACGAGAATTAAATTCTCAAAATAGAAAGTTCTCAAAGGAAGAAGATGAGCAAAGTGGAGGCTCTTCTGAAAGGACATTGGCATTTATAGGATGGGATGGAAAACGCTTCATCTCCCCGATTCCCTAGATGGATCCGACGGTCACCAAAGTGACAGCGTTGCACTCACGTGCAGACACGTGAGAACAACGCTGTGGGGGCATTTGTTTCCTGATTTAAAATCAGGAAAGCTTATGGAGGAGGCATCACGTGCTAGCACGTGACCAGTAGTCACGTGTTGGCACGTGATATTTAAAAGCAGCGGCCAAAGGCAGATTCAATCCCTGATTAAATCAAAGAAAATGATCCAGAAAAGGTCACGTGCTCATACGTGACCAGGGGTCACGTGTTGGCACGTGGCATTTAAAAGCAGCGATAAAGGCACATCAGTTCCCTGATCAAATCAAGGAAAAGGTTTCAGAAAAGGTCACGTGCTCACACGTGACCAGGGGTCACGTGTTGGCACGTGACGGCTGAACAGCGGCTAAGAGACATAGCGCAGAAAGCAGAGGAAAGCTCGTTCCAAGGGGTCACGTGCCTACACGTGACCAGGGGTCACGTGGCCACACGTGACCGGCTTTCAAAGCCTATTTATTTAACAGAATCAAATTCTGAAGAGATCATTCAAATCTTTCCAAAGGAAAATTATTATTTGGAACCGATTGAACTAAAGATTTAAAGGTGATTAAATATCACCTATCTATAGAAAAATCTTGAACTTGGAAAGATTTCCGCTTAAAATCTGACCGAAATAACAAAGGGAAATCTCTGAATTTAAAATCCGATGGTGAATAAAATTCACCTAATAATCCAAAGGACCAGATGAATAATGAATGCAAATCAAATCTCTCAATGAAAGATTCACTAAGATTAATTGATTCTGCTCCTTCTCCTATAAATAGGAGCCAACAGATATACAGAGAAAAAAGGGGATATACAGAGAGATAGAGAGGAAAAGAAATAGAGCTTTGAGACTTTGGAAGAATTTGATCTGCTGCAGAAGAAAACCTTAGGTAAGAAAGGGAAGGCTTTTAAAAAGAGAATTTAATTCTCAAAAGAGTTGAACTCTTATAAAAAAAAAGAAGAACTTAGTTCTCTCTTTGGTGGAGGATCTGCAAAGTGCACATCTCCCCATGAATTGAGAATTTAATTCTCATTGGGTTGAGATCCTGCCATGCAGATCCAAAGCATAGGGAGGGAATAGAAGTTTGAGAATTTAATTCTCACAAAACTATAGGAATTTAATTCCTTTAAAATAAAATTAGGGTCTAACCCTATGTTATGGAAATTTAATTCCTTCAGAATGAACAGAATCAGGGTTTAACCCTAGTTGAGAACTTAGTTCTGTTAAAATAACAGGAATTTAATTTCCTTAAGAAAGAAGAAATTAGGGTTTCACCCTATGACAGAATCTCATTCCTCAGAATAATTCTCTAAAAGAGAGTGGGAACTTAATTCCTTAAAGCTGTTATTAGGGTTTAACCCTATGATAGAATGCAGTTCTTCACATATATGAGGAATTTAATTCCTACAGAAAATTCAGAGTTCAACTCTATCCCAGAATATAAATTTTCAGAAGGAAATAGGAATTTAATTCCTCTAAAAATTATTGTTAGGGTTCAACCCTGCAAAGAATTTAATTCTTAAAGGGATTAACAGATCTTCCAAAAAACATACAAAGAGGCAGGGTCACGTGCTACCACGTGACCCCCGGAAAGATCCACAGAGAAGGGCTTTTGAGGCAATGCCTCACGTGACTCACGTGACCCTTGGCAGAAGCTTTAACGCACAAACACTTAAATGCCCATCACGTGACAGCACGTGATGCTCCAAAGTATTCAATATTCTCAGCAGAATAAATAAAGGGAGGGCGCCCTCACGTGCTACCACGTGACCCCTCTTGCCTCAATGTTTAACACTAAATTGGAACCCCTGAATCCAGTGTTAAACACTGTTTTGCCTTAGTGTTCAACACTAATTAAAGAGCTTTCTTGTAGTGTTTAACACTGAATTTCTTAGTATTTAACACTAATCTCTGTTAACAGAGTTTAACATTAATCTTCTTAGTGTTTGACACTAAATTAAAGTCTCTGTCACCAGTGTTTAACACTGATTATCTTAGTGTTTAACACTAATTTGAGATCTCTGTTGCTAAGGTCTCACACTGATTTGTTTTAGTATTTAACACTAATTTGAACCCCCTGTTACTGGTGTTTAACACTAACTTCAGCCTAATTGGCTAAGTATCCAGAGGCAAAGCCTCTCCTCTAATGGACCAACAGAGGGCTAATATCCTAAACATGATTGGACTTGGCCCAAGCTGGCCATAAGTCCTCAATTCAAATTCAACTGAGCCAATGGGCTCATAATATAATTAATTGGTCTTGGTTCCAAATTGGGCCAAAGATTATTTAATCTAACCCGGTTTTAAGGGTACATCTCTTCACTCCTTTGATACGTGGCGTTGTAATTCCTCAACGTCTTCAAAGAGGTGACGGGTCCCGATGACCACATATTGATACGGACTGCGGGGTCCTTAAACTCATGGACTATGAGGTCCTTAACCTTGACCGTGATGTCTTAAAACTAACATCGGACTGTGGGGTCCTTAAACTCATGGACTATGAGGTCCTTAACCTTGACCGTGATGTCTTAAAACTAACAACGGACTGTGGGGTCCTTAAACCCATGGACTATGACGTCCTTAACCTTGACCGAGATGTCTTAAAACTAACAATGGACTGTGGAGTCCTTAAATCCACGGACTATGAGGTCCTTAACCTTGACCGCAACGTCTTAAAACTAATATTGGACCGCAATGTCCTTAAACTACCTATTGACCGCAATGTCATTAAACTAAAAACAACAGGGCTCCCTTAATTGCTCTCTTGTCGGATCTAAACGATCCCGTTAAGTCGATCTTAGTCTAAAAACTAGACTAACGTATCCTTAACAACCGTTTAAGTCGATCTTAGTCTCAAACGAGACTAACGCATCCTTAAACCTAAACCCCCAAACCCAAATCTAAGATAATACGGATTTGGACTAGTCCACGCCCTACGGGCGACGACATAACTCAGTCTCCGTATACAATCCACGGGCAACCAAACATAAAATAAACACACACGACACGAAGTGACCATCTGGAGAAGGAGAAAGTGGTTATCGCGATGCGGTAGCGTAATTAACTGCAGGGGCTTGCGCCTACAGGGAAGAGCGTCGCTACAATCAAAAACCCCTCAAGCAAGGGGGAATCTGACGAAGTCTGCTAAATCGGACGCATCCATTTAAACCTTCGATGTATGGTGCCATAAATCAACTTGGCATCTTCGAAGAGGTAGACGGATAGCACCAATTAGTATCTGCCCCGAATCTCAGGCGAGACGCCCATGTCTCGGCCGCCATTCGGAGGGGATCATGCGCCAAACAGAATTAAGATTTCAAAGAAATCTTTCTGTTCTTGTTAAAACAAGAAGATTTTCTTCTGTAAAACAGAAGCCTTTGGATCAAAGATCCAACGGTGGGGAAAATTCCCCAAATCACTCAGAGAAAGATCTCTTTAACTGATTTATGGGCACTATAAAAAGGACCCTAAACCTCAATTCAAAGGGAATCAACATTTTTTTTGAGAAATCAAGAGCTTCAAACAGAGAGAACTCTGAAAAAATTTCAAGAAAAAGGTAAAAAAAAACCTTCATAAAATAGAAGAAATTTCTTCTAATAGATCATTGATCTAAGAACAAGATTAATGATCTTTACATAATAAACAGTGCTTTGCACTTCTTATGAACCACTGGTTCTTTAAATAAGAAAAACAAGAAATACTTGTTTTCTTTGATTCTCATTAAATCGAAGAAAACAAATAGTGCTTTGCACTTCTTTTATGAACCATTGGTTCTTGAATCTAAAAGATTCTCAAATTATAGTGCCTTGCACTTGTAAACTGCGCTGTTGCGCTCCTGGATTGGCGCAAACCACCAGAGAGCGCCACGTGTCAGCATCTGAACCATCTGCGCTATGCGCTTTTGAAATAGAGCCTTTCTCTCTGAAATTGGCGCAACTCACCAGAGTGCGCCACGTGTCAGCAGTGCAAGCGCAGCGCACTAGCGCAGCGCACTGCGCTTGCATGACACGTGTCATCACCACAAGCGCTTGCGCTCTTTGATTGGCGCAAAGCGCCTGAAAAATGCAATGCATTTCTTTTGTAAAGGGGCCAGGCCCAAATCAAAAAGACCTAGTAGACCTAAATAAATTGCAAGGCAATAAATGGGCAGAGCCCAGGTAAAATTGATGCTCTGCATCTTTTATAAAAGGGCAGAGCCCAAGTAAAATTGGTATTCAGCATCATTTATAAAATGAGCAAGGCCCAAAATAAATTGATACTCTGCATCCTAAATGGGCAGAGCCTAAAACAAATTGATGCTCTGCATCCTTTATGGGTAGAGCCCAAATAAAAATAAAAAAAAGAAATGCAATGAAAAAGCAAATAAAATGTTGAACATTTTCAACTGGACTTAGCCCAATTTTGGCCGTAAGTCCTCAAATTAAATTGACTGAGCAAGATTGCTCTCTTAAATCAATTTACCTCCGGTTCGAGGGTACATCTCCGAACTCCTCTGACACCCGTCGTTGTAATCCTTCAATGACGTCAGAGAGGTGACGGGTCCCGACGACCACATACGTATATTAGACCGAAACGTGCTTAAACTAATATTTGACCGAAACGTCCTTAAACTAATGATGGACCACCACGTCCCTAAACCGACGATGGACCACCACATCCCTAAACTGGAATATGGACCACCACGTCCCTAAACTGGCGATGGACCACCACGTCCCTAAACTGGAATATGGACCCCTATGTCCCTAAACTGGAACATGGACCACTATGTCCCTAAACTGGAACAATAGAGCCCCCAAATGCTCTTTTGTCGGATCCAAATGATCCCGTTAAGTTGATCTTAGTCTCAAATCAGACTAACGTATCCTTAACAAACGTTTAAGTCGATCTTAGCCTAAATATGGCTAACGTATCCTTAAACCAAAACACCAAACCCAAATCTAAGTAAATACGGATTTGGACTAATCCACGTCCTACGGGCGACGGCATCACTTAGTCTCCGTATACAATCCACGGGCAACCACAAACAAAACAAACACACATGACACGAAGTGAAATTCTGGAGAAGGAGAAAGTTGTTACTGCAATGCGGTAGCGTAATTAACTGCAGGGGCTTGTGCCTGCAGGGAAGAGCATCCCCACAATCAAAAACCCCTCAAGCGAGGGGGAATCTGACGAAGTCTGCTACATCGGCCGCATCCGTCTAAACCTCCGATACACGGTGCCATAAATCAACTTGGCATCTTCGGAGAGGTAGACGGATAAAACCAAATAGCATCTGCCCCGAATCCCATCGTCAGGACCTCGCAGTCTTGTGTGCCGCCGTTCGGAGGGGAACAGATTCTGGCACGCTCGGTGGGACCTTTTCCTCTTTCCACTCCACACTTCGTGTGTCGTCTTCGCGAACGAATCGCGGTTTGTTAATGGTTGCCTTTGGGTTGCAAGTTACTAAGATTTGGTCTTTTTTCTGGCGCAGAACTCAAGTATCAATGGCCTCTAACTGCACCAACTGCTCGAAGTGCCACTGCAACGGACGCTCCACCTCCCCTGGAGGTGTAGCATATGGGCCCCAAGCGGCCTACTTCCTCGCTTTGCCGGTAGAACAGGTGACCCAGAGGCAAAGCCTCTCCTCTAATGGACCAACAGAGGGCTAATATCCTAATTATGATTGGACTTGGCCCAAGCTGGCCATAAGTCCTCAATTCAAATTCAACTGAGCCAATGGACTCATAATATAATTAATTAGTCTTGGTTCCAAATTGGGCCAAAGATTATTTAATCTAACCCGGTTTTAAGGGTACATCTCTTCACTCCTTTGATACGTGGCGTTGTAATTCCTCAACGTCTTCAAAGAGGTGACGGGTCCCGATGACCACATATTGATACGGACTGCGGGGTCCTTAAACTCATGGACTATGAGGTCCTTAACCTTGACCGTGATGTCTTAAAACTAACATCGGACTGTGGGGTCCTTAAACTCATGGACTATGAGGTCCTTAACCTTGACCGTGATGTCTTAAAACTAACAACGGACTGTGGGGTCCTTAAACCCATGGACTATGACGTCCTTAACCTTGACCGAGATGTCTTAAAACTAACAATGGACTGTGGAGTCCTTAAATCCACGGATTATGAGGTCCTTAACCTTGACCGCAACATCTTAAAACTAATATTGGACCGCAATGTCCTTAAACTACCTATTGACCGCAATGTCATTAAACTAAAAACAACAGGGCTCCCTTAATTGCTCTCTTGTCGGATCTAAACGATCCCGTTAAGTCGATCTTAGTCTAAAAACTAGACTAACGTATCCTTAACAACCGTTTAAGTCGATCTTAGTCTCAAACGAGACTAACACATCCTTAAACCTAAACCCCCAAACCCAAATCTAAGATAATACGGATTTGGACTAGTCCACGCCCTACGGGCGACGACATAACTCAGTCTCCGTATACAATCCACGGGCAACCAAACATAAAATAAACACACACGACACGAAGTGACCATCTGGAGAAGGAGAAAGTGGTTACCGCGATGCGGTAGCGTAATTAACTGCAGGGGCTTGCGCCTGCAGGGAAGAGCGTCGCCACAATCAAAAACCCCTCAAGCGAGGGGGAATCTGACGAAGTCTGCTAAATCGGACGCATCCATTTAAACCTTCGATGTATGGTGCCATAAATCAACTTGGCATCTTCGGAGAGGTAGACGGATAGCACCAATTAGTATCTGCCCCGAATCTCAGGCGAGACGCCCATGTCTCGGCCGCCATTCGGAGGGGAACATGCGCCAAACAGAATTAAGATTTCAAAGAAATCTTTCTGTTCTTGTTAAAACAAGAAGATTTTCTTCTGTAAAACAGAAGCCTTTGGATCAAAGATCCAACGGTGGGAAAAATTCCCCAAATCACTCAGAGAAAGATCTCTTTAACTGATTTATGGGCACTATAAAAAGGACCCTAAACCTCAATTCAAAGGGAATCAACATTTTTTTTGAGAAATCAAGAGCTTCAAACAGAGAGAACTCTGAAAAAATTTCAAGAAAAAGGTAAAAAAAAACCTCCATAAAATAGAAGAAATTTCTTCTAATAGATCATTGATCTAAGAACAAGATTAATGATCTTTACATAATAAACAGTGCTTTGCACTTCTTATGAACCACTGGTTCTTTAAATAAGAAAAACAAGAAATACTTGTTTTCTTTGATTCTCATTAAATCGAAGAAAACAAATAGTGCTTTGCACTTCTTTTATGAACCATTGGTTCTTGAATCTAAAAGATTCTCAAATTATAGTGTCTTGCACTTGTAAATTGCGCTGTTGCGCTCCTGGATTGGCGCAAACCACCAGAGAGCGCCACGTGTCAGCATCTGAACCATCTGCGCTATGCGCTTTTGAAATAGAGCTTTGCTCTCTGAAATTGGCGCAACTCACCAGAGTGCGCCACGTGTCAGCAGTGCAAGCGCAGTGCACTGCGCTTGCATGACACGTGTCATCACCACAAGCGCTTGCGCTCTTTGATTGGCGCAAAGCGCCTGAAAAATGCAATGCATTTCTTTTGTAAAGGGGCCAGGCCCAAATCAAAAAGACCTAGTAGACCTAAATAAATTGCAAGGCAATAAATGGGCAGAGCCCAGGTAAAATTGATGCTCTGCATCTTTTATAAAAGGGCAGAGCCCAAGTAAAATTGGTATTCAGCATCATTTATAAAATGAGCAGGGCCCAAAATAAATTGATGCTCTGCATCCTAAATGGGCAGAGCCCAAAACAAATTGATGCTCTGCATCCTTTATGGGTAGAGCCCAAATAAAAATAAAAAAAAGAAATGCAATGCAAAAGCAAATAAAATGTTGAACATTTTCAACTGGACTTAGCCCAATTTTGGCCGTAAGTCCTCAAATTAAATTGACTGAGCAAGATTGCTCTCTTAAATCAATTTACCTCCGGTTCGAGGGTACATCTCCGAACTCCTCTGACACCCGTCGTCGTAATCCTTCAATGACGTCAGAGAGGTGACGGGTCCCGACGACCACATACGTATATTAGACCGAAACGTGCTTAAACTAATATTTGACCGAAACGTCCTTAAACTAATGATGGACCACCACGTCCCTAAACCGACGATGGACCACCACATCCCTAAACTGGAATATGGACCACCACGTCCCTAAACTGGCGATGGACCACCACGTCCCTAAACTGGAATATGGACCCCTATGTCCCTAAACTGGAACATGGACCACTATGTCCCTAAACTGGAACAATAGAGCCCCCAAATGCTCTTTTGTCGGATCCAAATGATCCCGTTAAGTTGATCTTAGTCTCAAATCAGACTAACGTATCCTTAACAAACGTTTAAGTCGATCTTAGCCTAAATATGGCTAACGTATCCTTAAACCAAAACACCAAACCCAAATCTAAGTAAATACGGATTTGGACTAATCCACGTCCTACGGGCGACGGCATCACTTAGTCTCCGTATACAATCCACGGGCAACCACAAACAAAACAAACAGACACGACACGAAGTGAAATTCTGGAGAAGGAGAAAGTTGTTACTGCAATGCGGTAGCGTAATTAACTGCAGGGGCTTGTGCCTGCAGGGAAGAGCGTCCCCACAATCAAAAACCCCTCAAGCGAGGGGGAATCTGACGAAGTCTGCTACATCGGCCGCATCCGTCTAAACCTCCGATACACGGTGCCATAAATCAACTTGGCATCTTCGGAGAGGTAGACGGATAAAACCAAATAGCATCTGCCCCGAATCCCATCGTCAGGACCTCGCTGTCTTGTGTGCCGCCGTTCGGAGGGGAACAGATTCTGGCACGCTCGGTGGGACCTTTTCCTCTTTCCACTCCACACTTCGTGTGTCGTCTTCGCGAACGAATCGCGGTTTGTTAATGGTTGCCTTTGGGTTGCAAGTTACTAAGATTTGGTCTTTTTTCTGGAGCAGAACTCAAGCATCAATGGCCTCTAACTGCACCAACTGCTCGAAGTGCCACTGCAACAGACGCTCCACCTCCCCTGGAGGTGTAGCATATGGGCCCCAAGCGGCCTCCTTCCTCGCTCTGCCGGTAGAACAGGTGACCCAGAGGCAAAGCCTCTCCTCTAATGGACCAACAGAGGGCTAATATCCTAAACATGATTGGACTTGGCCCAAGCTGGCCATAAGTCCTCAATTCAAATTCAACTGAGCCAATGGGCTCATAATATAATTAATTGGTCTTGGTTCCAAATTGGGCCAAAGATTATTTAATCTAACCCGGTTTTAAGGGTACATCTCTTCACTCCTTTGATACGTGGCGTTGTAATTCCTCAACGTCTTCAAAGAGCTGACGGGTCCCGATGACCACATATTGATACGGACTGCGGGGTCCTTAAATTCATGGACTATGAGGTCCTTAACCTTGACCGTGATGTCTTAAAACTAACATCGGACTGTGGGGTCCTTAAACTCATGGACTATGAGGTCCTTAACCTTGACCGTGATGTCTTAAAACTAACAACGGACTGTGGGGTCCTTAAACCCATGGACTATGACGTCCTTAACCTTGACCGAGATGTCTTAAAACTAACAATGGACTGTGGAGTCCTTAAATCCACGGACTATGAGGTCCTTAACCTTGACCGCAACGTCTTAAAACTAATATTGGACCGCAATGTCCTTAAACTACCTATTGACTGCAATGTCATTAAACTAAAAACAACAGGGCTCCCTTAATTGCTCTCTTGTCGGATCTAAACGATCCCGTTAAGTCGATCTTAGTCTAAAAACTAGACTAACGTATCCTTAACAACCGTTTAAGTCGATCTTAGTCTCAAACGAGACTAACGCATCCTTAAACCTAAACCCCCAAACCCAAATCTAAGATAATACGGATTTGGACTAGTCCACGCCCTACGGGCGACGACATAACTCAGTCTCCGTATACAATCCACGGGCAACCAAACATAAAATAAACACACACGACACGAAGTGACCATCTGGAGAAGGAGAAAGTGGTTACCGCGATGCGGTAGCGTAATTAACTGCAGGGGCTTGCGCCTGCAGGGAAGAGCGTCGCCACAATCAAAAACCCCTCAAGCGAGGGGGAATCTGACGAAGTCTGCTAAATCGGACGCATCCATTTAAACCTTCGATGTATGGTGCCATAAATCAACTTGGTTTCTTCGGAGAGGTAGACGGATAGCACCAATTAGTATCTGCCCCGAATCTCAGACGAGACGCCCATGTCTCGGCCGCCATTCGGAGGGGAACATGCGCCAAACAGAATTAAGATTTCAAAGAAATCTTTCTGTTCTTGTTAAAACAAGAAGATTTTCTTCTGTAAAACAGAAGCCTTTGGATCAAAAGATCCAACGGTGGGGAAAATTTTCCAAATCACTCAGAGAAAGATCTCTTTAACTGATTTATGGGCACTATAAAAAGGACCCTAAATCTCAATTCAAAGGGAATCAACATTTTTTTTAAGAAATCAAGAGCTTCAAACAGAGAGAACTCTGAAAAAATTTCAAGAAAAAGGTAAAAAAAAACCTCCATAAAATAGAAGAAATTTCTTCTAATAGATCATTGATCTAAGAACAAGATTAATGATCTTTACATAATAAACAGTGCTTTCCACTTCTTATGAACCACTGGTTCTTTAAATAAGAAAAACAAGAAATGCTTGTTTTCTTTGATTCTCATTAAATCGAAGAAAACAAATAGTGCTTTGCACTTCTTTTATGAACCATTGGTTCTTGAATCTAAAAGATTCTCAAATTATAGTGCCTTGCACTTGCAAACTGCGCTGTTGCGCTCCTGGATTGGCGCAAACCACCAGAGAGCGCCACGTGTCAGCATCTGAACCATCTGCGCTATGCGCTTTTGAAATAGAGCCTTGCTCTCTGAAATTGGCGCAACTCACCAGAGTGCGCCACGTGTCAGCAGTGCAAGCGCAGCGCACTAGCGCAGCGCATTGCGCTTGCATGACACGTGTCATCACCACAAGCGCTTGCGCTCTTTGATTGGCGTAAAGCGCCTGAAAAATGCAATGCATTTCTTTTGTTAAGGGGCCAGGCCCAAATCAAAAAGACCTAGTAGACCTAAATAAATTGCAAGGCAATAAATGGGCAGAGCCCAGGTAAAATTGATGCTCTGCATCTTTTATAAAAGGGCAGAGCCCAAGTAAAATTGGTATTCAGCATCATTTATAAAATGAGCAGGGCCCAAAATAAATTAATGCTCTGCATCCTAAATGGGCAGAGCCCAAAACAAATTGATGCTCTGCATCCTTTATGGGTAGAGCCCAAATAAAAATAAAAAAAAGAAATGCAATGCAAAAGCTGACTGAGCAAGATTGCTCTCTTAAATCAATTTACCTCCGGTTCGAGGGTACATCTCCGAACTCTTCTGACACCCGTCGTTGTAATCCTTCAATGACGTCAGAGAGGTGACGGGTCCCGACGACCACATACGTATATTGGACCGAAACGTCCTTAAACTAATATTGGACCGAAACGTCCTTAAACTAATGTTGGACCGAAACGTTCTTAAACTAATGATGGACCACCACGTCCCTAAACCGGCGATGGACCACCACGTCCCTAAACTGGAATATGGACCACTACGTCCCTAAACTGGCGATGGACCACCATGTCCCTAAACTGGAATATGGACCCCTATGTCCCTAAACTGGAACATGGACCACTATGTCCCTAAACTGGAACAATAGAGCCCCCAAATGCTCTTTTATCGGATCCAAATGATCCCGTTAAGTTGATCTTAGTCTCAAATCAGACTAACGTATCCTTAACAAACGTTTAAGTCGATCTTAGCCTAAATATGGCTAACGTATCCTTAAACCAAAACACCAAACCCAAATCTAAGTAAATACGGATTTGGACTAATTCACGTCCTACGGACGACGGCATCACTTAGTCTCCGTATACAATCCACGGGCAACCACAAACAAAACAAACACACATGACACGAAGTGAAATTCTGGAGAAGGAGAAAGTTGTTACCGCGATGCGGTAGCTTAATTAACTGCAGGGGCTTGCGCCTACAGGGAAGAGCGTCCCCAC
Source organism: Agapanthus africanus (assembly GCA_030015575.1). Classification (NCBI taxonomy): domain Eukaryota; kingdom Viridiplantae; phylum Streptophyta; class Magnoliopsida; order Asparagales; family Amaryllidaceae; genus Agapanthus; species Agapanthus africanus. The sequence goes on from CM057337.1 coordinate 911,826,697, forward strand.
AATCAAAAACCCCTCTAGCGAGGGGGAATCTGACGAAGTCTGCTACATCGGCCGCATCCGTCTAAACCTCCGATACACGGTGCCATAAATCAACTTGGCATCTTCGGAGAGGTGGACGGATAAAACCAAATAGCATCTACCCTGAATCCCAGCGTCAGGACCTCGCAGTCTTGTGCGCCGCCGTTCGGAGGGGAACAAGAGCAACTTCTTCTTCTTGTAATCTAAACTCGAAGGATTTGTACTTGTAAAGTTGATTAATGAAGGTAGATTATTAGATTAATTATTTCGCATTTAATTTCTGCATTATGATTTACTTCTCTATCCTTTCTTCTTCTATCTCCATCATGCGCGAGTAATTCTCCGCTTGATAGGGTTCGTATGATTATGTTAGAATAATGGATGGAAAAATATTTTAACTTCTTTCATGTCTTATGAAATTTATAAACTTTAGCAAAAGAATCGTTAACGTCCTAATCGGCGCGCAATCAATTTATTGATAGTCTTGACCGCGATATGAGATTAGATTAATAATTGTTTTGTTAAGGGCTAGACATGAATAGAGATTAATGAAGGGACAAGGGTCAATAGTGGGGAAACTCTAGTTTCTTCCAAGTATCCTAATCTTCATTCACCGCTATCTATCTAGTTTTAAATCTATCAAGAGATAAAACGAGTCATCTTTACTAGTCATCCATGACTACTAAATCCTATGAACCCTACAAGTTTTCTTTATATATATTCTACATCCGTATTCAATATAGATCTAGAATCTATTCTCCTTTCTTCTTTTATTTTATTCAACTCATCTAAAGTAAGACTAAAAGTTCCACGCATCCCTGTGGACAACCCGTACTCATCTCGGCTAGCTACACGCAACACCGTTATTGATTGCGGTTACTTTACTACAAACACTCTTCTCACGAATCAATCAAATGGCGCCGTTACCGGAGATACGTGGGTAATTTTTTTTCTTGCTATTCGGATTGAATTCTTATTCGATCCATATGATAAAAATAAACAAAACCGCAACTTGCATATTTAACGATTAGTGTGCGATTTTTGCGAGGGAATCTGGAGTCACTGGAATGAGAAAATTGAGATTCAGAGACCTTCAGAGAGGATCAGAGGAGCAAAGGAGAAACTGTGGAAAAAATTGTCAGACGTACCATCTTTTCTGCGGCGGAACCGCGACTATTACATGCAAACGGCGGCGGAACCGCGACGGTCTTGAGGAGTTGTGCCCCCAAAATTCTCTGGTATCTTTCTCACATCTTTCTCTCTCCTCTGAGATCCAATAATCTGATTTTTCTGCAGAATTCTTTGCAAAATATCGCCGCTCAAAAATCTTTTTGCGTGTTTTGTAATTGGTTTGTTTGTGTATATTTTAATACGGACTTTAAGGGGTAAGACCAAAATTCAGATTAGGTGGGGATTTTATCACCCTTCCTAGGCCCCACAAATCACAAAACGAGCATCCGCGTAAGCTTACATTAATTAAAAAATATCTAGACCAAGACTCTAATGACCGTCGCACTCAATTAGGACAGAGGAAGGTCATGGGTAATCTATCGCTTATCCGCATTTCTTTTGTGGTGTCTAGGAAAGTGTGACTGAGGCAAGTGGTTACTTAATTAGGTCCGCTATTTTCGGTGATTCGTATAGCGGATACCTCCCACTTACCTGGCCACAAGAGCGATAAAGAGGTGATAGAGGATTTATCCTGCGACTTGTCCTTTGGAAGTCTAGGAGCTGTCTAGTGACTTGATCTAGTGACCTTAGTTCTAGGGTTGTCTGTGTATTTTTGTGTGATTTGTCTCTCGTCCAACACTTTTCAAAACAAACCATTTTTAAATCGTTCACACGCTGCCACTTGTGCTAAACCAGCTTAGTGCATGCTCAGCTGGACACGGGATTCTAGTGTCCGTTTTGTCCGCGTTTCTGCTATCGACTCCGAAGTCGGTACTTCTTCATCTCCTTTTCCCCCTCCATCCACCACATCGACCGAGATGGACGGTTCTCCATCAGATTATAACACCACCATGGCACCACTCGTAAATGCGCAGAATCCACCGCGCATCTCTCTCCAAGAGAGATGCTATCCTATACGCTGTCCCCTTCCTACCTGTCTTTTTATTCCACCATCCAATGGGGATAATTTTGAAATTAAACCCCACTTCATCAACGTTTTGTCCAAATTTCACATGCTTGGGTCTGAAGACGCATACGTTTTTATCACCAAATTCGAAAACATATGCACAATGATGGGCACTTAACAACTTTCAGTGGATGCTATGAGATTACATCTTTTCCCTTTTACTTTGTGCGATCTAGCAGAAAAATGGCTTTATAATACTGTCGCACACTCTATTGCCAACTGGGATGAATTCGTTATAGCATTCCTTAAGAAATTTTATCCCAATCATAAGACCGTCCGTGTTCGAAACGAGTTTAACCAGTTCACTCAACTTCCCAATGAACCATTTTGGAAATGCTTTGAACGGTTTAAAGATCTGCTTGTCCAATACCCTCATCACGGAATCAATAGATGTGACCTTTGCCACATTATATATGAGGGTGTTAATCCAGCGACAAAACAGATGCTTGAAACCGTTTGTCAATGCCATTTCATGTCTAAAGACGATGGTGATGCTTGGCAATTCCTGGAAGATCTCGCTGAACAAACTTTGTAATGAGAAAGCGTTAGACCAACATCGTCTAGGGGAGGTATCCATCAGCTCGATATTTCCATCGCAGTGAAAAAAGAAATGGCCGCGATGCAAAAAAAACTCGATGCTATCGAAAAAAAATCTCATCTGTCTACCTAAACCAGGTTACGCTCCCAAAAACCGTGTGTGGTTGCTGTTCCGACCCATCACACTTAATAGAAGAATGTCCTTTGAGTCCACCGTTTCAAGGTCAAGAACAAATTAATGCTATTTTTCAGCAACGACCTAGAAACGATCCTTATTCTTCCACATATAATCAAGGATGGAGGAACCACCCTAATTTTGCTTGGAACCAAAACCAAACTCAAAACCAAAAGCAGTTCCCAAGCAATTATCAAAGACCTCCACAGCAAAAACAACCACCATAACAAAATCAACACCCGTTTCAACCGCAAACTTTTCAAAATCCGGCCAACAATTCTGCACCTTATAATAATTCTTTCTAAACGTCCGGTACCAATAAAACCTCTGCACTCGAACGTAACTTAGAAACGTTCATTAACCAATCTACACACATGACGGCTACTTTAACATCTTCTATCCAAACGTTAATGCAGAACACCGTCTCCCACGGTGAAAGTATAAAATCGATAGAAGCACAACTTACACAGTTAAAAACCGCGATGAGCGAGAGAAAAGGGAAACTTCCATCTCAACCCCTACCGAATTCTGGCCACTCACAAAGTTATAATGTGAGTGCCGTTACCACGTTGAGATCGAGAAGAGTGTTGAACAACCAAGTCGGTGAACAAGTTGATGAGGAATCAATTGAAACCCCGGCTTTTACTTCTAACCCTATTTTGTCCAGTTCACTTTCTTCCGAGCCTATTCTTCGTTTTCCCCTAGGCTCAAACCCTCAGCCCACTTCCTCGAGTCAACATAAAATGATCCCAACTCTAATTCTGGGATCCAATCCATCCCCACAATCTTCTCCAATGTTGGATCCAACCCTGATTGATAAAGCTCCTTATCCAAGTAGATTAAGGGGCAACAGACCAAGTCTACAAATGGAGAAGATTGTGGAAATTTTTAAGCAAGTTAACATAAATATTACTCTCCTAGATACTATTCAACAAGTTTCGTCTTATGCGAAAATCCTAAAGGACTTTTGCACCAGGAAGAAAAAAATTCAAGTGCCTAAATTTTTTTTCTTAGCGAGTAATGTGAGCACTGCGTTTACCCAACAAATACCCAAGAAACGAAAGGACCCCGGGAGTCCTACCATATCTATTTCTATTGGGGATAAAAATATCAATTGCGCTCTACTCGATTTAGGTGCTAGTGTTAACTTGCTTCCATATTCTGTCTATGAGCAATTAGGAATCGGAGAGTTAAAACCGGCGCACTGCACTCTTCAGATGGCCGATCAATCTATCACCTAACCTAGGGGTGAGCTAGAGGACGTGTTAATCAAATTCGGGGTATTTATATTCCCTGTGGACTTTATCGTTATTGATACACAGCCTGTAGCAATCCTACGAAACTAAATTCCGGTGATTTTAGGTCGACATTTCCTAGCGACTTCCAACGCAATAATCAATTGTGGTAACGGCTCTATGAACCTATCCTTCGGGAAGATGTCAATTGAGCTTAGCATTTACAAGTTAGGAAGTGAACCCTCCGACCCTATGCTCAAGTATGTTCTGTCGAAACGATAGATTCCGACAGCATCGAACTTGAAAAGCTTCACGATACTTATCTCGACTCCACAAGTACGTTGTTGTTTGACCATGCTATTTATTATACACATACGGACCCTTCTATCGAGCTATTCGGGTCAACATCTAACGCTAAATATGAATCTTTTATGGAGTCCGAGTATCATCCCGTTCTTTCCGATGAGATTATTATTCGGGATATCGATGAAAGCTTTGAAGAAATTTTCGCCGAAGAACTCGCATTTTTAGAAGTCATGGGCGCTGTGATGAATCAACCCCAACCCAAAGAAGTTGAACCACCACCTCTTCTTCTTATCCGGAACGAGAATGCGAGTAATCCACCATCACTGTTTTGTCTCTACAAACCGAGACGTAAACCCGTTTTATTCCACCTCTTATCTCCTCCCCACTTTTTCTTGTCTACATATAACATGATCTTCTACCAACCTTGGTGTTACATTGATAAAATATTTGAATGGTTGGTGTTGAATTTTGGTCTTTGTAAGGCTTTACTTTGACCAATAACTTTACCCCTCTCTTTATAATTTTAAATGCTTAATACGGTTTCACTCAAATTTGGGGTGGGGGAGAAAATATTTTGGCTCTTGAAAGAAAATAAATATTTATAAAATTGTGAGCCAAAAATAAGTTTGGGGGAGGATTTCACTTTCATTATTCATGTCCCCGTTACTAATTTTTCCTCCCAAGTCTACAGATTTTTTTAGCTTAACAGATGACATCAGTGAGGACACTGCTGCAAATAGGTTTGGGGGAGGTTTGTGCTTATTCACGCATTATTTTGCATTATCATAAATATAAGCACAAAATTTTTTGATAAAGAAAGTTTGAAAATGAAAAATTACATATGAAAGATAGAAATAGTTTGAGAAAGCAAGAAAATTAGATATTTTCTTAAACGAAACTAGTAATAAGAAGTTATGAGCCGTTGTCCCAAGGGTTAGTAAGATGAAGGAAATTACTAATCTGAGGATAAAAATAAGTCTGAAAAATAGTCCCTATTCTTAAGTCCAAACATTTAAACGTTGATACCCTATTATATGCACTGTCACACATCTTGAAACTTGGGATAGTAGAGGATACCTTGAAATGCTCTTGTCTGAAAGCCTTAGTATGAAAAAAAAGTATAAATGTTGAAGAAAAAAATGAACACTGGTTTTGTAATTGTTTAAGGAAGAATAAAAAATATAGCGAGGGTGCTATCACCTAGTGCCTTAGACCAACTGGTTTGGGAGCCACTGCTAAGTCTTAGGTGTTGCAAGACGAGGAATTACGCCTAAATAAGCGAGCACATTCGGTAATCGGTCGGGTAGTATCTCAAGAAGTATTAACGGTCGCATGAAGGATGTGTGAGCAATTCTATCTAAAATATTCACCGACTTTAAAGTACTTTGGATGATGGACAAGAGTATGATGGCTTGAATTGAATTCTCTGAGTGTAGGGATGTCTTTTACACACACGTAGGGGAATATGATCGATGTTTGGATGAATGGTAGGGAGGAAGACTAAAGGCGATGTTTTATTGAGGGATGATGTGATTTCTAATATCTTTTCATGATCATTAAGATAGGGCTCATGACAACTGAAAAGCTGATGTAGTTGAAAACTCTTATTTTCAAGTTCTTTCTTTTATAGTTCTTATCTTTGTATGTTACTTTCACCATCTTTCTTTTATTATAGGATTTTGTGGGTGTAATTCGCTGAAAACTCTCAGGAGACAACACTCCTCCTACTAGGAACACTTAGAGCTTTAACGACATGTTGCACGTGCTCAATGCAATCGTGTTGCCTAAGAAAGTGTGCTACTTAGGTTTTTCTTTTTCTTTTTCCCCCTCTCTTGAAAAACTAGTTTGCTCGGGACGATCAAAGTTAAGTTTGTGGGTATTTGTTCAGTCGAAAATATCGCACATTTGATATAACATTTTCCTTACTTTTCTTAAATATTTAAAAGGTGTTTATTATAAATATAGAACATACTTGGGTTTATCTGCAAAATACTATTTACCATATGTTTATATATTATAATTAACATTATGAAGGAAAATATATGCATATAATATTTATATAATTTTTTATTATGCATATCATATCAAATAATCTTAATCAAATTGCTTAAAGATTTATTACCATATAAAATGATTAAGATTATATCTCTATAACAAATATTACTAAAATTATTCATGGAGATATTGTGCAAGATATAGCTCAGGTCAGGAGATCGGGATATCGAGATGTCAGAATCAAAAATCTGCCGATAAAGTTAAATAAAATCGTAGAATCAATACTGGCAAAGACTCAGAGAAGATATGAATATTCCAGATATCACAAATATCTCCATGTGTCAATATGAGGCTACAGAAGAATTTTCATCAACCGATCCTACTAAACCGCCGCCCATCCGCGGCTAAACCCCCTAAAACGCGGTGGATCCACGGTCTTTATAAGGAATTATGGTTTGGAATTTTGTGGGTAGGATCTTCTCAACAAACCCTCCCATATGACATCTAGGGTTTGTATGATCTGTAGCTATATAAAGGACCGAGAGCTAAAGTTAGAAATAATCACCTTTAACATGAAGCAAATCACCGTCAAAGAACAAGTGATCTACGACATGTCCGCGATTTGACGTGATAAAGCAGCGTGAGTATCGACGGAATATCTACTTCCTACGAGGCAGAGATCGAGAACAACTTCTTCTTCTTGTAATCTAAACTCGAAGAATTTGTACTTGTAAAGTTGATTAATAAAGGTAGATCGTTAGATTAATTATTTCGCATTTAATTTCTGCATTATGATTTCCTTCTCTATCCTTTCTTCTTCTATCTTCATCATGCGCGAGTAATTCTCCTCTTGATAGGATTCGTAGGATTAGGATTGAACAATAGATGAGAAAATATTTTAACTTCTTTTACGTCTTATGAAGTTTATAAACTTTAGCAAAAGAATCGTTAAAATCTAAATCGGGCACGCTATCAATTTATTGATAGTCTTGACCGCGATATGAGATTAGATTAACAATTGTTTTGTTAAGGGCTAGATATCAATAGAGATCAATGAAGGGACAAGAGTCAATAGTGGGGAAACCCTAGTTTCTTCCAAAAACCCTAATCCTCACTCACTGCTATCAATCTAGTTTTAAATCTATCAAAAAATAAAAGGAGTCATCTTTATTAGTCATCTATGACTACTAAATCCTATGAACCCTACAATCCTTCTTTATATATATTCTACATCCGTGTTCAACATAGATCTAGAATTTATTCTCCTTTCTTCTTTTATTTTATTCAACTCGTCTAAAGTAAGACTAGAAATTCCACGCATCCCTGCGGACGACCCATACCCATCTCGGCTAGCTATACGCGACACCGTTATTGATTGCGATTACTTTACTACAAACACTCTTCTCACGAATCAATCAGTGCTCCTGGCCAAACAGGGACACCAAGGAATCTTAGATATAAGATAGCTCGAAAATGAGCAAGTGAGCCGAGGAGTCTCAACTATAGGATAGCTCGAAAACGAGCTATTGACTGGCGGTCAACCGAAGGGGGAACGTACTCCGGAGAGGTCTTATAAATGATCGGGTGCAATCTCTGTAACGTTTTAAAAAAAAATAAAAAATAAAAAAATAAAAAAAAATTCGTTTAGGTGCATTTTCCGATAGTCGGTAAAATAACTGGTGTTTTCCGTAAAAATCAAGATATAATTATTTTTCAGCATAGACTTAAATATATCTATTGTCACGCCCCGCTTTCCAGTATACGGGCAGAGGACGCGACGAGACCGCTACGCATTTATTCTGAAGCAAATTCGCTAAGCGTATCTAAGCAATACGAAAGAAATATACACAAGAGACAAATGTAATGAAATCGCAACTTTATTTATTAACATTATTTTGTACAATACATGGAAAAGTAAATACATCTGAATGAAAGCGATGCCTAAAAAGTGGCATAACAGAAATGGAAAGTACTGAAATGAAATGTGTACAAGTGTAACCACAGCTCAGGATCTTCAGTAAACTGGTCCAAGTCTTCACCGGTAGGCTCGATCTCTGGAAGGTCTGAATCACCTGACGACATTCAAAGAAGAAGAAAGAGAAAGTCGTCAGCGAACAAATCGCTTGGTAAGTCCCAAAGATAAGGGAGAAATCGAATAGACAGAGAGAGAGAGAGAGAGAGTAGCTTTTAAAGTTGTATTATATGGTTAACGCTGTTGTTTGTAGCTTGGTACAGAAGGATGCCAGTGTATACGAGAGGAGTCTCTATATGCCAGAGACTAAGGGCAACAGGAGTACAAGGAACCATTTATGCCACGGTACAACAGCAACGGAAATACAGGTTAGGTGTCTTAAGTCTTGCAGTCTCGTGCCACTTTTAACACCTTCCGTACCAATCTACCCCTTAAACCCCGCGATATCTTGTTTGTATTGTTTGTATTGTATTGCAACTTATATTGTCTTGTAATATAGATTGTATAATTGGATGACTTGCCGAAACCATGATATCAGTAAAGGGATGTAACTGGAGAATCATGGATGTAACTAGAGAATCTTGTAAATGGAAGTATATCTATGGTTCGGTTCAGTCAATACAGATTGAATAGATTGAATATATGTATTCATGGATTCATATTGAATTGTAGATTGTAGATTGTACTTGAATCATATTCAAGTCAGATTATTTATAATGAGACTCAGTCTGAGTCCGAACAATTAGAAAGAGAAATTGAAGTCATGAATTAGGTTTTGATGTTATCGGCAACCGTTGTACATGGGCGGCAGGATTTGTGTCTTTTTCAAAGACGATTACCGTGTTGATAACACCGTTTGTTAAGTTGTTTACCTTAAATAGGCAAGCACCCATATCTCCGGCTCGCTGAGGCTCAAGAGACTGGTCCCGCTTAAACCTATATTTACTAGGGTCCTTATTGTAATTTATAAAACTTAAGGGGGTTTTATGTAAAAATAATTTTGTATAATTTTCAAAATACACCTCAAGTATTTAATTATCGTCTTTAGAGTTTTCATAGTTGTTGATTTTATATTTGTGACATTTCTAGTGAATAAACATATTTTTCATAATATAGGGTATTTAATTGTAATATTGAACTTGTGTGGAATTTCATGGTATTTTTATGTAAAGTGATCCTTTTGATTTAGAAAAGTTGGAATATTTATATTATATCAAAAATAGGTATTTTGATAATACATATATATATTTATAAAAATAATTTTATTATTTTCTAGAAATCTCATTTTCTTAAGATATTTGTATTTCAAATCTTTCGAGACCGAATGCTCTTTGCGGAGGTCTGCATCTCGCACTACTAAGCCCAGGGTTGTGCGATAATCTGCACCATCTCAGTCGGGTTCCCCAAAATGGGTTGTAGCGGCGCTTTGCAAAGATTTGTAAAAATACGTAATCTTGTAGAAAACGGTTTTAATAGTAAATGGTATTTATATGTAAAGTTTCGTTTTCCCGTATTCTATGTTCCCGAAAGGTATTGTGCTATGTTGCATATGAGTGTTGTGAGGAGTTAAGTCATTACCTCATAATCTAATTAAAGGTATAGCAAGATTAATAATGTTTTAAAGTCGAAACTAAACTACATGGTATTTTATTGAAAAAGAGCGGTAAAAGTTACAAAATGAAATGTTTTGCTATGAAACCTGTTCAAAATATTTTGTTAATGATTAATAGTCAAGATGTAAGAGTTTAATATGGCAGTGTTAAGAAAAATTGAACTTTACAAAGAAAACTGAATCAGAAGTTGGATTTAACTCCGCTTCCGTCGGGTTTTAGAAAAAGAAGTTTTAAGAATAAATTAGAGAGGAGGGAGGTGGTAATTACGGGTTTAGAATCAAGAGAAGAGGGAGAGGAAGTGGTAGGAGGCACCGGTGCGTCGTTTCGTCGTCGGGAGCTCCTAGGGTCGTCGTTGGAAAATTGCCGGAACTTCGCCCTTCGTTAACTTCACTTGTACACAAAATTCTAGAGAGTTTTCTTGAGAGTTTTGGATAGAATTTGTGAGTGAGGGTGGTGTGTTTAGAGGTGGTATTTATAGGGTAATCTAGGGTTTATGGTAGATGAAAAGTTGTATTGAAAATGTATTAAAAATTGTATTAAAAATATGGTTTAATGGGGTTTTGAATGGCTCTGTTAATGTGCAGGATTTTTAAAGCATACAGGAGTTTCCAGAAGACAAAGAGGCACAAGTTTCATGAAGGGTCAACTCGGATTCGGCCGAGTCAACCCAGCCTCACCGGCCGAGTCGGGCCGGGGCTCGCCGTCGAAGGTCCGTCGTCGTCTGGTTAGCACAGTGGGGTAGTTTGTTTTTAGTGTGACCTTTGGTTTTACGGGTTTAGCACGTGTAGAATCTTGGGATTCTAAAAATTTAAATAGAAATCAATATTAAAAATAATGCGGGGGATGGGATTTGAACTCTGATACTTTGGTTCAGCAGTGCAAGATCTTACCAGTGATCTACAAGTTCCTTCTTGCTATTAAAAAGTACAACAAATTTATAACTTGTGCTTAGGCAAAAGTACCCCTTTATGTATATTTTTGAAAAATTTGTACAGAAAGTTTAGGGTTGTTACATTCTACCCTCCTTATAAAAATTTCGTTCTCGAAATTTGTAAAAGGATGGTGTAACAGATTCAACGAAGGTTTGGTGACTGAAATTCTGATAGTGTATGAGAAAAAATAATCAGGTAGTGCAAGGGTTTTAAAAAATGTGAAAGAGACTTGCTAGTGTTACCTTGGTCAACTGTCTCGGCTTCTACGGCTGCTAAGGTGTAAGCCTGTCGCCGTGGCACGTTCCTCCTAGTTGGAGGCACATTCCTCTGTCTTCGAGGCATGTTCCTCAGTGCCTGATGGAATTGGCGATCTGGCTGTGCAGGAGATCCATGTGAAGGTGGTGCTGGGAGTGCAGGACGAGGTGCAGGAGCCTGGATAGCTGGCCGCTGCGGGTAGTTGGGTGTGTGTGATCTGGGTTGCTATTATAAGGACAGTTTCCAATTCCGTGATTGGATACGCCACAAATTAGACACAGGCCTTTTACGCGCCTACAGTTCTTCCACAAGTGTCCCTTTCTATGGCAGTAGTAGCAAAAGTCTGGACTTGGCTGGTTATTAATTTCTTCTGATCTCCTCGGTTCAACAGTTGGCCTTGAAGAGGCTCCTCTTACCATCTGGTTGGCAGGGCGCTTCACTCCGGCAGATTGAGGTCCGCCCTTCTTCTTTACCACTGCCTCATAACGGCGGGCAGCTTTCAGAGCTGATTCATGAGTCGGAAAATCTCCTGTGGCTAGTGCAGCCTGGATCTTCGAGTCCAAACCTTGTTGAAATCGATGGGCTCTGATCTCATCCGTCGGTATCAGGTCTGCCGCAAATCTGTTAAAGTATTGTGTTAGTTGTGTAGTATGTGATATTTTGAAAATCAAACTTATTGAGTCATATCTTACCGACTGAACATGATGAACTCAACGTCATACTCATCTACTGATTTGGTCCATATTGAATCTTGTTGCAGATGGCTGAACTGCTGTTCCATGTCGAACCTGGCAGTCTCAGGGAAGTACTTTGCGTCGAACATATCGTGGAAAGTCTTCCATTCGATAGGTTGGTCAAGACGGCTTTCTTCCGCCTTCCACCAAACCCGTGCATTGTCCGTGAGATGCAGCTTTGCAACTCGGACCCAAGCTATTTCTGGCACTTGTGCTGCTGCCAGATCATCTTCTATGCTCTGAGCCTATTCCTAAGCTTCCAGTGGGCTCTCCTTTCCCGAAAATTTCTTGGGGTGCAGTGCCCGGAATTGCTTCACTCCGGGTGCTTCTGCCTCGGGACGGTTCATTAAAAGAGCAGTCTGCTGCTGCTGCTGTCCTTCCAGGAGGCTGCGAATCGCCTCAAGCAGAACCGTCTGCTCGTTGATCGGAGCAGGGATGGCAGGTGTGATTGGTAGTGGAGGTGGAGTGTTGTTGAAGTTGGTGCTGGTGTTGTTTGGGGAATCCATAACCTTGAATGAAAAATTTGGGTTAGGACAGATTCAAAGTATATGCAATGATAAGATTCAAGGAATATGAATTGTAAAGAATGTTTTAGTTGCTGGTTCTTGTGTTATATTGCTTAGGTAGTTCACGCAGAACAGAACTGTATGGTACGGTGTCGCTTTGCATCTAGCCGTGATGAGTACGGGTCTTCCGCAGGAAGACGGAGCGTTTTAAGTTCTTGTTTTCACGAGTTAATGAGCGAGGCGGAATGTTCGTATCTACCCTATGTGTATATATGCACAATTATAAATTGTTAGTTATAGAAAAGACAGTGTAAGCTAGTGGATTCCGTACTCAATCCTTTGAGCCGAACTTAACCAATGAAGCTAGAGCAATCTGCAACAACGTGGATTAGGGTATTTAAGCACGGTATTGGTACAATCCGGCTTATTGACCTTTGTCCGTCCGTTCTTGTCTCTTGCTTTCGCCTCCGGCGAAACCGAACGCAACCGGTCGCGGTTAGGAATCACCGATACCTTGGTAGGGTAGGGTGTCTAACGGAGCGCTTGCGTAAGTTTTGGGCGGAGTTTCAAATGGAAAATACGGGAAAAGAAAATGGGAAACGAAAACCCTAACTTACAATATCATATTCTTTTCCTAACAACACATATTCACAAACAGAACAAACAACATACAAAAAGAGTAAGAGAAGAGAAAAGGAAAGAAAAGAAAACATTACAAGTAAGTATGTGCATGGAATTTAAATTGCAAGTAAGTAAAGAACAAGTAATGAAAGAGCAAGTAATGAAAAAGCAAGTAATGAAAAAAGCAAGAATAAAAAGAGCAAGAAAGACTAGGAACCCAAGTGTGTAAAATGATATCTTTATTATGTCCAAGATACAATCTTGAGATCAATAACCAAATCTTAAACTTGCAAGCTCATTGGAGAGGTTGCAAGATCAAGAGGAGGCAAGGAGCTCAAGGGATACAAAGTTATGTACAAGAGAACTTAAAAGAGAACAAAAAAAACTTGAGAGTAACAAAAATGAGGCAAAGAATTGACACCTCTCCCTTGCTCGCTCACCTACCTTATATAGGCATAAAAGAAAAGAAAACAAATAATAAAAATAGGATGAGGTGGCAGCATGGAAGGCCCCACAGAAGACTGGGGGCAATTGGAGGCAGGGGGGCCGGCCAGGCCGGTTCAAGAGTATATGTGCTCGCTCGCATTTGGTGTGATGGCTTGTGTGCTCCCCAATATCACATTGATGCTGCTAGATTTCTCTAATTTAACCTGGTCTGCACTCTTGGATTTGGAGGGAAACTTGATGAAACATATCATACATAATCTTTAGCATTCAATGCACATTTAATGCACATCACTTCTCATGCCCACTTGCCTTGCATCATGGCAGCCCTAACCCTAGTTCAAGCATCCAAGAGTTGTGTTCACACATGCTATGTGTTGGACAAAAATTGTGTACATTTTATTTGTTTGCAAAATAACTCTTGGATATCGATCGGTTTCCAGTTTCGGTTGCAGTGTCGGCTCACAAATGATATATCTGTGATTTTAAATGTATTTCCAGTATTTTGTCACGGATACCTGTAATCTGTATTACTGCGCAGACACTGATTAATAGTACCGATATATAACAAAATAGATAATGAATGAGCGGTATTAAAATGCAATATTCTGGTATGAACAAATACCCCAAACTTATCTTTTACTCGTCCCGAGCAAAACAAAAATTCTAGCCTCACTTTTGTAGGGAACGCGATTGCACTGAGCTCGTGCAACAAGCTGTTAAACCTCTAGGTGTCAGTAGTAGGAGTGTTGTCTCCTGAGGGTTTTCAGCGGATACTACCCACAAAATTCCGTCAATCTAATTTCATAAGTTAACGTCAATTCTACTCCTACAGTTTAGTATCTAAGTTAGAAATTCTAACATCCTAAGTTAGAAATATCATACCCTTATGTTTCACACCTACTATTTATTCAACCCCAGATCTCATTTGTTTTACAGTTTAAAAAGATCTCGGCTTATCTTGAGTTTTCCTTCTAAAGTGCGGTCTTAAATTATGGATTTTTATCATATTTACGAAAAACATAAGTCTTATTCTTTATTTCTATCTTTCCTCCAAATACCGCTTCTCAGTATACTGGCAGAGGACGCGACGAGGCCGTTACATATTTACTCTGAAGCAAATACGCTAAGCGTATCTAAGCAATACGAAAGAAATATACACAAGAGACAAATGTAATGAAACCGCAACTTTATTTATTAACATTCTTTTGTACAATGCATGGAAAAGTAAATACATCTGAATGAAAGCGATGCCTAAACAGTGGCATAACAGAAATGGAAAGTACTGAAATGAAATGTGTACAAGTGTAACTACAGCTCTGGATCTTCAGTAAACTGGTCCAAGTCCTCACTGGTGGGCTCGATCTCTGGAAGGTCCGAATCACTTGACGACATTCAAAGAAGAAGAAAGAGAATGTCATCAGCGAACAAATCGCTCGGTAAGTCCCAAAGGTAAGGGAGAAATAGAATAGACAAAGAGAGAGAGTAGCTTTTAAAGTTGTATTATATGGTTAACGCTGTTGTTTGTAACTTGGTAAAGAAGGATGCCAGTGTATACGAGAGGAGTCTCTATATGCCAGAGACTAAGGGCAACAGCAGTATAAGGAACCGTTTATGCCACGGTACAACAGCAACGGAAATACAGGTTAGGTGTCTTAAGTTTTGCAGTCTCGTGCCACTTTTAACACCTTCCGTACCAATCTACCCCTTAAACCCCACGATATGTATTGTTTGTATTGTATTGCAACTTATATTGTTTTGTAATATAGATTGTATAATTGGATGACTTGCCGAAACCATGATATCAGTAAAGGAATGTAACTGGAATCATGGATGTAACTGGAGAATCATGTAAATGGAAGTATATCTATGGTTCGGTTCAGTCAATACAGATTGAATAGATTGAATATATGTATTTATGGATTCATATTGAATTGTAGATTGTAGATTGTATTTGAATTATATTCAAGTCAGATTATTTATAATGGGACTCAGTCTGAGTCCGAACAATTAGAAAGAGAAATTGAAGTCCTGAATTAGGTTTTGATGTTATCGGGAACCGCTGCACATGAGCGGCAGGATTTGTGTTTTTTTCAAAGACGATTACCGTGTTGATAACACCTTTTGTTAAGTTGTCTACCTTAAATAGGCAAGCACCCATATCTCCGGCTCTCTGAGGCTCAAGAAACTGGTCCCGCTTAAACCTATATTTACTAGGGTCCTTATTGTAATTTATAAAACTTGAGGGGTTTTTATGTAAAAATAATTTTGTATAATTTTCAAAATACATCTCAAGTATTTAATTATCGTCTTTAGAGTTTTCATAATTTTGAATTTTATATTTGTGATATTTCTAGTGAATAAACATATTTTTCATAATATAGGGTATTTAATTGTAATATTGAACTTGTGTGGAATTTCATGGTATTTTTATGTAAAGTGATCCTTTTGATTTAGAAAAGTTGGAATATTTATATTATATCAAAAATAGGTATTTTGATAATACACACACATATATATATTTATAAAAATAATTTTATTATTTTCTAGAAATCTCATTTTCTTAAGATATTTGTACTTCAAATCTTTCGAGACCGAATGCTCCTTGCGGAGGTCTGCATCTCGCACTACTAAGCCCAGGGATGTGCGATAATCCGCACCATCCCAGTCGGGTTCCCCAAAATGGGTTGTAGCGGCACTTTGCAAAGATTTGTAAAAATACGTAATCTTGTACAAAACGGTTTTAATAGTAAA
This sequence comes from Agapanthus africanus, assembly GCA_030015575.1. NCBI lineage: Eukaryota > Viridiplantae > Streptophyta > Magnoliopsida > Asparagales > Amaryllidaceae > Agapanthus > Agapanthus africanus. Next base: position 911,842,931 of record CM057337.1, read on the forward strand.
TGGTATTTATATATAAAGTTTCGTTTTTCCGTATTCTATATTCCCGAAAGGTATTGTGCTATGTTGCATATGAGTGTTGTGAGGAGGTAGGTTATTACCTCGTGATCTAATTAAAGGTATAGCAAGATTAATGATGTTTTAAAGTCGAACTAAACCACATGGTATTTTACTGAAAAAGAGCGGTAAAAGTTACAAAATGAAATGTTTTTCAATGAAACTTGTTCAACATATTTTGTTCATGATTAATAGTTAAGATGTAAGAGTTTAATATGGTAGTGTTAAGAAAAATTGAACTTTACAAAGAAAACCGAATCGGAAGTCGGATTTAACTCCGCTTCCGTCGGGTTTTAGAGAAAAAAGTTTTAAGAATAGATTAGAGAGGAGGGAGGTGGGGCTTACGGGTTTAGAATCAAGAGAAGAGGGAGAGGAAGCGGTAGGAGGCGCCGGTGCGTCGTTTTGTCGTCGGGAGCTCCTAGGGTCGTCGTCGGAAAATTGCCGGAGCTTCGCCCTTCGCTAACTTCACTTGTACACAAAATTCTAGAGAGTTTTCTTGAGAGTTTTGGACAGAATTTATGAGTGAGGGGTGTGTGTTTAGGGGTGGTATTTATTGGGTAATCTAGGATTTAGGGTAGATGAAAAGTTGTATTGAAAATGTACTAAAAATTGTATTAAAAATATGGTTTAATGTTTTAAATGGCTCTGTTAATGTGCATGATTTTTAAAGTATACAGGAGTTTCCAGAAGACAAAGAGGCTCAAGTTTCATGAAGGGTCAACTCGGATTCAGCCGAGTCAACCCGGCCCGAGTCGGGCCGGGGCTCGCCGACCCGAGTCGGGCCGGGGCTCGCCGTCGAAGGTCCGTCGTCGTCTGGTTAGCACAGTGGGGTAGTTTATTTTAAGTGTGACCTTTGGTTTTACGGATTTAGCACGTGTAGACTCTTGGGATTCTAAAAATTTAAAAAGAAATCAATATTAAAAATAATGTTGGGGATGGGATTTGAACTCTGATGCTTTGGTTCAGCAGTGCAAGGTCTTACCAGTGAGATACAAACTCCTTGCTATTAAAAAGCACAACAAATTTATAACTTGTGCTCAGACAAAAGTACCCCCTTTCTGTATGTTTTTGAAAAATTTGTACAGAAAGTTTAGGGTTGTTACATCTATTCTAGTTATGTAATGGCTAGTATTGGTATTATTTAGTCACTTATAAATTGTTAGTTTACTTAAATATTTTTCTTAAATTAATTATTTTAACTATTATTATAAGCTTTCATTTATACATTAAATTAGTGATAATTACAAATTGGAATGGGTTAAACACACATTAGTGCACCCTGACAACACAAAACTTAGTTTGTAATATGCTCTTTTCTTCTCTAGTTGTCTCCATGGTTCTAGACTTTTCTAGGGTTAATGAAATAAGAAAATAAAATAATTAAAGATAAAAGATGATATGATGTTGATGTGTATGTGGGGGTAAGGTTATCTCTCTTTCTCTCACTCATCCACACACACAAAACCCCTCACACTCTTGGCCGAAACTTGGCAGCCCCCATCCCTAATTCTCCATCTCTTTTCCACTTCTAAAACTTCACAAAAAAGAAAATCTAAAGAATATAATAAATAATGAGGTAGGGGTGGGGGGTTCTTGACTTGAATTCACACTCCTACACACTCACACCTCACTCTTTTCCCTCACCCTCTGTCACGCCCCGCTTCCCAAAATACGGAATACGAGGAGTTGACAAGGCCAGCCATGCTCCTACGGTCAAGGGAATATCTTGCTATAGTCACACTTTGGCTTCTAGCCTTACGTGGTAATCAGTAATCAATGCACAGGTAATGAGAAATGCAGTCACTAAATTAAACAAATACAAAAGAACTAACCAGATGGAGATCAAGAGAGTATAGCTCTGGGTCGCTGATCGATATGTTCGCGATGTCCTCGGGGTACGTCAGGTTCTCGTCCAAGCTAGATCCATCTCTCACTCTGAGCATGCATACTCAGGTCATCAGAGCGACACGATAGCAATATATATATATGTAGATACAAATGTGAACTCGTGAAATCATAACGAATATGTAATAGTGATCAGAAGAATAAAGACGTGAACATGAAGTAGCCAATGCCAGTATCCAGTAGAGCAGGTAAACAGTAAGGCAGTAAACAGTATGGCAGGTATGTTGAATCAGTAAGCAATGCATGTCAATGTCACTAACCCTATCAGTCTCTAAGTACTGTACAGGTCACCAAGCCTATCGTCAGTCCAAGTGTGAGAGTCAACCACTCGTGAGTATCCTCCACCCAAGGGTAGGACCTAAGGGCAAGAGAACACGGGCCCGAAACATGCACGATAATAATCAGTAACTCCATCCATACAACTCCCAAAATCACGATATAAGCCGGCAATGGGACTCCTGAGATTCTGTTGAACTCATACTCAAACTACCCCACACCCCGTGGTCTACATCAAACGCCAACCATAAACTCAAATACCAGTCGGTCCATGACAAGTCTACGCGAGAACTGAAGACAAGGTCTCCATCAAGCATGTCTCGACTGATACCCAAGATACATGGACAGTGTTTGGTGCCTTACCTGTGACACCCATACAAGTGCTTCCATAATTGTCCCATACCAATTATAGTCACACTTATAGACGTCCCACAGACGTCGACAATGCAATAAATCAATAGGGTCCACTGATTGTGTACAAGTACGTGTCACTTTCACTTATCCATTCATGCTCGAACACTAATGTACTTGCCACAATCAAACACTAATACCTAACACTGGGTAATGCATGTGATCACTAGGTTACCAATGCAATGACATATATATAATGTGATGAGAAATACAATAATTAAGGCACGATTAAGATATCATCAGTCGGTGTCCTACCACTTGCATAATTTATCATAAATCATACATGTGAAATTTAGCGAAATAATGAAAAGGGGGTAAGTAGTATGTTTAATTATCTATCAATCAAAATTGGTTTCACATTAATCGGGTTTCAGTATCACTGGCTATGGCCATTTCATTTTAAGCGTTCACTGCTGGAAATCCGGTTTCAGAATCGGTAGTCCGTTTCGTAACGCATTTTAATCTCAGTTGGGATCGTATTTAGGTGATGCTATAGTTGAACCATATTTAGGGCTATCAGTTAGATTTCCCCCGCAATTAGCAGATCAGTAATATTTTATGGAAACAGGGAGTTATGGGCAGGTTATGTTCGATGTGTAAAATCTGCCTCTGCCGAATTCAGCACGACGTATCAACATTATAAAATGAGTAAAAAAATATCAAACGGTTGAGGAATCCAGTGAGACCAGTGGGGGAAGAAAGATAATTCAATTATCCACGTAACTATATGGGGTTCTGTGCAATCTCATAATTGAACAGGAGTATATAGGGGTTTAGAACCAGGGGTTAACTGGGATTTCCGTTCTGGACTGCAGTCCAGAATCGTAATCCACCGCAGTTATCTCTATCATAGTTTATTAAAATTCAGTGATAAACAATATAATACCGTAGGTTAAACAGTTGGCTTCGATATGAGCCATCGAACGCTAAAATCCTGTTTGTCCACAATTTATTATAAATTTTACGGTTCAGCATGTCCACACGTTTTCAGGTTTTACGACAGGAATCGAGACGTCATTTTACGTGAGCAAACGACATTGTATTGGTACCAAAGTCTCAAGGGACATTCATTATAACCCGGGCCATCACATGTTATATGTTGTTGTCAATTTAACGGTTTTCTCTTATTCGGGTTTTGCATCGAGCACGTGGATTTATAACGATTCACATGAAATAGTGTATGCGGAAGTCATTGATAACTTGAATTGTAATATAAAAATTAGCATGAAGCAAGTATCAAACTTGCCTGGTGACATGTTAATGACGGTACGGCAGCGGCGCGATCGCGGCACACGCGCGGCACGACAACCTCGACTTGGCTCGAGCTCGAGTTCACGGCGGCGACGGCGAGCTAGGATGGCGGCTGGAGGTGGTGGGTGTAGGGTCGCTGGGCTGTGGTGGTGGCCGGAAGAGGAGGAGACGGCGAGGTGCACGGCGGTGACTGAGGTGATCGCCGGTGAGGGTGCAGCGACGTGGGGCGAGGCTCGGAGAAGGGGTGCAGTGAGGAGGTGGGTCTTGGTTGGAGCTCGGAGCTGGTGTGCAGGGGGCTTGATGAGTGGAGCTCGGAGGCAGCGGAGAGGTGGAGGTTGCGGTGCTCAGAGGTGGCCGAAGTTGGAGGTCGGCGGCGAAGGTGGCAGCGATTTAATGGGCTAGGTGCTAGGGTGCTCGGGTTTGGCAAGTGGTTGGGAGCTCGTCGTGGTGTAGTGGGGTGCTCGAGGAGGAAGGGGATGACGGTGGCGTTGCTTGGCACTGGAGGGTTGCAGGTGGAGTCGGAGTCTCGTCGTGATGGGTAATGGCGACAGTGGGCATGCAGAGGTGAGGTGGAGATGGTGAGCTGAGGTGTTAGAGGCGCTCGGGCATTGGAGGGAGGCAGCCGGGGATGTGTACGCGTTGTCTATGGTGAGGTCGCCGGTGAAGGGTCGAGGGTGCAGGCAGTGAGTCGAGGGTGCTGGTGGTGGTGTCGGGAGTTAGGACGACGCCAGCTGCAAGTTTGAGAGATGGAGGAATGAGGAAGGGGGGAACGTGAGAAGGAAGAGAGAGCCGTTGAGGGGAGCGGGTCGTGGGAGGGAACGCGCGTCGCAGGGCATGCGTGCGAGGCGTGGGTGCGTGAGAAGCGGTCGCGGCGGTTGGGAGAACGAGCGGGAAAAGAAGAAGAGGAAGGAAGAAGGGACGCGGGTCGAGTTGGGTCGTTAGGCGCGGGTTTGGGCTTGGATAGTGTGGGCCGGAATAATAAAAGGGGAAAGAAAATAAAGGAAAAAGGGGATGGGAGTTGGGCTCGGGAAAAATAAGAATGGGGAAAGAATTTTGGGGAAGAATTTGGGTGCTTGGGCTGGCTCGAAAGGAATTAAATAAATTGGGAAGGAAGAGAGAGGTGGGCCTGGCTCGGGGTTAGGGAAATGGAAAAATATGAAATAGATAGGTAATAGGGTTTTGGTTTAGTTTAGGGAAAAATAATGAAAGAGAAGATGGAAGTGTGGTTAGGGTTTTGGGGCAAGGAAAATAAAAGGGAGAAAATAAAAGGGTTTAGATAAATTAGGGCTAGGTTTTTAAAAATAAAACAAAATAATTATAAATATAAATAATTAAATTTTGTAAGTAGTATTTTATAAAAATACGGATATTGGTGCGCAAAAGAACTGGGTATTACATCCTCTGTTGCCCGACCCCATTCCAGCTGCAGCTCCTCATTTCCCCATCTCATTTCTCTTCAAAAAATCCATCAATTTTGCCTCAAAAATCAATACAAAACCTCACTAATTCTTCATTTAACCCTTACCCTTTATTCTTTGGCCAAATTAGTTTGGATCTTGGAGAAAAGTTAGCATTTTGGGAGGTCAAGTTCCTATCTAGATCTACAAAATTGTGAGGTATAAATCCTAACCCTATTGTTTAATTGTTGGTTAATTTCTTTAATCTAGCTTATTAGGTGTTTAATTATGGTTTTATTGCAAGTTTGGAAATTCAAGAGAAGGGTTGAATTCAAGTTAGGGTTTTTAGCACATCATTAAGGTTATAATATGTAGTTTAACACCTTAAGGGATGCAAAATCTAATCTAGTTGTTAGTTGCTAATTGCTACTTTTAAAATTGTCTTAAGTAAATAATCATGCAAAACTAGATTTTTAGGATCGATATAAATACGTGAGATTAAAATCTAGTTAATAATTGGGTAGCCTAATTATGATATAAAATGATCATTGTGGCACTAGATTTGTTAAAATATCTAGATTTGGACTAAAATGGTTAATGGCCGCTTACTAGGTTTTTGGAGTAAATAAGTTTTAAGTGAGTTGAGGTTGAATTGAGCTATAACTTATTTTGTGTAATGTCTAGTGTGTTGTGAGCGCACGATTGGGTTCTAGACTTGGTTGTGGTCACGTATTAGCGACCCTAGTGGTGGTTTTGATATTGTTGCGAGCGCGTTTTGTGCACCAAGTGTGCGCGCGTCTAGTTAGTGCGCGAGCTTTACTTGTGTCGTTGTTTCCGCGACTATTCGTATATTTATTCTCTTATTTACTTGTGTACACTTCTAAGATCGGGTGCAGAGGCGTCGGATGTGGCTCGGAAATGGCAGAGCTAAAATCGGATCAGATTAGTCGAGGCGTCCCGGTGAGTAGATGTACACATCTATGGGGGAATCGTGTGGATGGCGCGAGGCGCCCGATAGTCAGGATTTCTAGTAGAGCTTATATTTATATCCGTAGTCTCCTAGTCATTCATCTCATTGCATTGCATCATCATAGATATATATATGATATTATCTCATTGGTCACTTGCACTATTACCATTGGTTCATGCCGCACGTGCACCATTCATGCGAACACACACACCTTTGGTAATTGCTATATCATGAACACTATAGAACTTGCTTAGAATTGGTATCTGTAGACTTGTACTTGTATAGTCATTTTATCAGGATGGATATGTAGGATTGTTAATCATATTTACATACCTCATTGCATCATGATTCATGCATAACCTCTGGCCGTACTTCGCATGGTATATACTATCGTATCATAGACATCCATCACCACCGACATACTTACATATTGTGATTCTTCTCGAGAATTTCAGTATTCATGAGATTTATGGATTTTGGAGAAACCGCAAGGATTTTAAGAACGTATTACCACTTTTAAAAAATGTAAGTTGCGGTTTTCTCGTGATATGATGTGTGAGGCATCCATCATGTGTTTTCTCGGTTCTTGAGCTGTATCATATACCCGATTCGAAGAGGGGGATGCGCCGTCTGCGGGGACATGGTGGACCCGGTGCGGTACTTCGGGGCAAGAAGATCGCACAGATGGTGTTAAGCCCGGCAGGGGAGCACTTCTGATCGGTTATTTTGATACGGCGGATATCCAGAGGATATTGACTTTGTCATGAGATTTGATGATGTGGGTCGATCCGGACTGATGGAGCCCGAGATATTGAGATATTGAGACATTGAGACATTGAGACATTGGGATATATATATATATATATATATATATATATATATTGTATCGATGCTTGACACAGATTTCTATTGATTTCATTGATGATACTTTAGTTTATTGCACATAGGTTTTTCTAAGATAAGAACAAATATTTTCTCATACCAGACTTGTTCAGGTTTTCGTGTTTGATTATGCATTTATGTTGCATGCATATTAGTACATCGTATTATATCGATATGCGTAGGTTGAGACGCATTTGTGTGCATGCTTACGATTGCCTTATTAGATGTTACTTACTATTCATGAGTTGGCAACTCACCCCCGTTGTGCCACAGTATCTTGCAGGTTCGACCCGTCAGCACAGTAGCGGCGGGCGTACTTCCTCATTTTGCTTCATTGTATCGATTTGCAGCTTTGCACATAGGTGGGTTGCGAGGATATGTTATTCCATCATGTATATTATTTGTATCTAGTATACTCCATCTACCCTTGTATATTTGACTAGACGGTGAGACTCGTGGGACTTGTATTTGAGATGTTGGTGTCGATGCTCACTTGAGCCGACGTGGTATTTGCTTATTTCTTACTTTCAGATGCTTATTGTGCACTTTCGATATACATATTGTATGTGGTTGTGATTCCGCCATGGGCGAAGAGCTAGCTCCCGCTTTGGGATGCCTTTATTCATCATTTATATGTATTTTCATGTGTTGTCCCTGTTTGGGGGTCAGTATTTACAAAGGAGACCCTGCCGAAATTTTCGGGAAATTCTGATGTTGCTTTTAAATATTTAATGCGACTTATTTGGTTAAAATCGATTTCTTTAAATAAGTTTTCCTTCACTCTATTTCTTTACATGGTTTTGATTTATGAGCTTTGGCTCACTTAGATTACGTACACCTTGAGACGTTTCATAATTTAAGTGCCAGTTACGTTCCGTACCTTCGGGTCATGACAATTTCGAAGGCGAGGCGCCGAGGAATGTCCCCAATGCATCATACTTATTCCAGCTCTGTAGCTCCAGGAGTCTAGCGGGCTTACATGGATGACACGCCATCCGCTACGTGTCGTGATCCGGGGAATTCCCACTTATGAGTATCATCATTAGCCCCCCCACTCTCGTTCCGACCCGTTTACGGGTCGGGTCGAGAGTAGTTTGCTCGGTTTTCTCTGCTCAGCTAGGTGCCGAGGATTCTTCATGGTGGATTGCCCAGGAACGACATGGCGTCTGGCGGCCGTGTCTCTTCAATCTTCGAGTTCACGTGCATTTAACCGCGCATCTTAATTTCCATGCGTATCCTCGATGACGTTAGTGGATCACTGAAAGGGCGGCATCATAATGGAGACGTCGCTTCGCCCTTTCGGGCCGTCGATTTCGTGCCATGTGGCCGTAATTGGATGGCGGATTGCGAGATGTCACTTCCTCCAGTTGGATCCACATAAGGGGGAAAGTGCCCAATGGTTGGGTACCGCATGGCGCCATCGGGACCGTGAGGCATGGCGCTTCATTCTGGTGGGAGCGGATTTGGGCCGTCAGATGACCTTTGCTGAGTGTATAAATAAGGGAGGCCTATCCCTAGGAAACTCTTTTGCTTCACTTGACTTCTGTTGTCTGAGAATTTATCGGCGCTTCATCTCTTAGGTCGGATCCCCAGTCAAAATCCATCATTAGCTATGCTTCCCTTGAATCAGGTCAGATGTCTTCCTCTGATATTTTAGTAGATGTAGATAGGGTTGAGTCAGGCGACTCGGCTTCAACCTCTGAAGCCGAGTCTAGTGGGTCATCTTCATCTTCTTCGGCTTCTGATAGCCGAGAAAGTTCTTCTTCTTCCTCTGCGTCAGGTTCGCCTCCAAGGGGTGATGATTCCCTTGTTCTTCGTCGTCTGAGAGCCAAAAGGGCCCCCAAGGTGCATATCGAGAATACTCGTTACGTGGCCTCGATGCTAAACAGGTCAGATGAGCTTTCCGATATCCGGGCTCATTTCTATATTCCCTCTGGCTACTCGCTCAGTCTGGCCAAGGAGGGTGAACGGGCAGACCAGGTACATGGCAATGAGATTGCTCTGTACTTGGAAGCGTTTTGAGCAGGGATGCGTTTGCCATTTTTACCCGAGATTTGTGCCATCCTTCATTGTTTCTAACTTGCCCCGGGCCAGCTAGCACCGAATTCATGAAGGATTCTTCTCGGGTTCCTGGTCCGGCTAAAAATTGATCGGATCCTCTTTAGCCTAGGTCTTCTTTTATCCTTCCTCTGCTACAAGAATTACCCAGGGACTCGTAAGGATGAGCCGAGTTGGGTTTACTTCTCCTTTAAAAAGCATAAGGGTAGGATGGCCGGGTCGGGGGTAGTGGTTGTCCCTTCTTCCATCCATGAGTGGAAGGAGAAGTTCGTGTTCGTCGGACTTTTAAGCGGAGAGGAGTGGCTAGTGCACACCAAGTGGCACATGGTAGATATCCCGAAGGCCAAGCAGTCAAACGCCTCGGAGGTGGGAGTCGTTTTGCGGTGGGAGCCGATCTAGCGTGCCGACGACTTGCTTTCCAAGCAAGCCCTGAGTTGGGCGAGACTCAGTCCCGTGTGCTTCATAGGTAAGTCAGTACTTCGTCGATCAACTTAGACTTAGCATAGTTTGATATTTCTGTTGCTAACCTTTTCTTTTGTTTCCTTTTGCAGAGCTTATCGATCAAAGATCATGGCAGCCCTGACCGCCAAGATGCAGGGAAGGAAAGGCGGCGGCTGCTCGTCCAAGCCCGTGCCGAGCGCGGAGCCCCGTCAGGGTTCTTCCGCGAAGGCCGCCGTTGCTCCACCTGTCTTGGAGGAGCGCAGGAACGGAGGGCAAAAACATGCCCAGGAATAGGCTCCCCGAGTGAGACCGGAGATGCCTTCCTCCGCCGAGTCTCCGGCCAAGAGACTCAAGAAGGTGGTTTCCCGGCCGCTTCTGGTGGGGATACACGTGTGTTCACCGCCGGAAACGTAGATGAATTGGGATAGATCGTCCTGCCTGAATTTGGGGGCAGATACTATTTGGATTTATCCGTCCACCTCTCCGAAGATACCAAGTTGATTTATGGCACCATATATTGGAGGTTTGGATGGATGTGGCCGTTGTAGCAGACTTTATCAGATTCCCCCTTATTTGTGAGGGGTTTTTGATTGTGGGGACGCTCTTCCCGGCAGGAACAAGCCCATGCAGTTAGTTACGTTACCGAATTGCGATAACCACTTTCTCTTACTCTGGAAATTCACTTCGTGTCTTGTGTGTTTTTGTTTGTTTAGGTTGCCCGTGGATTGTATACGGAGTCTAGTTTCTGTCGTCGCACGTAGGGCGCGGATCAATCCAAATCCGTATATTTTATATTTGGGTTTGGTTTATTTAAGGACCGTTAATCCGGTTTGAGATTAAGATCGACTTAAACAAATGAGTATTTGGGCCCAATTATTTTAGTTTAAGGACATTGCGGTCTATTACCGCCGTGTTTGGGGCATATATTAGTTTAAGGACATTTCGGTCCAACATTCCCATTTTGGAGAAACGCGTAAGTGTAGGGACGTTTCGGTCCATTATCTCCATGTTTGAGGTGAGGTTATGAGGTCCTTTAGATATATTAGGTAAAGGAGATGTTTTGATCTCGATATTTTCTTTACCTAGGGTTTCGAGAATGGAGCTCTCCTTCTTTGAGAATTGAATTCTTTGTTCTTTCTATCTGTGGTCTCCGTATGTTTTTTTGTCTCTGTCCCTCTCTGCGCGTCTCTGTGTGTGGAAGACTTGAAGTCTCAGGTCGTTTATATAGGTAGGGCAAATTGTTGATTAGTTTTGAGAAAATCTGTCATTAAGAGATTCCAATTGATTTAATTGGTCTCAAAATTGATTTGGGGAATTTTACCCACCATTGGATCTTTGATCCAAGAACTTCTGTTTTTACAGAATATGATTTTTGGTTTTTAACGAGATTGGGGAAATATTTTCCCTATACAGAATTTATTCTGTAAAACGGTGATTTTTAATCACCATTAGATTTTTAATCCAACGGTTCTCTGTTTTACAGAGAGTAATCTTTTTTATTTAGAAAGATTTAAGGAATATATTCCAGAATAGAATTTTATTCTACAATTGGATCTTTTATCCAACCGAGAGTATCTTTCTTATTTCAGAAAGATTTGGGAAATATTTTCTCCCAACAGAATTTAATTCTGTATTTTGATGATTTATCGTCTCCGTTGGATCTTTGATCCAACGGCTCTGTTTAACAGAGAGTATTGTAGAATTTAATTCTACTTGGGCATTGGCGCTCACGTGTCGTGCACATGGGCCTCACTTAAGAATTTAATTCTTAAGATGGGTATTTCTGTGCTTTGCACATTGGCGTCCGCGTGAGGAGCACATGCGGCGCCATCTAAGAGTTTAACTCTTATGTAATGAACTCTTCTGTGCTTTGCACATTGGCGCCCGCGTGAGGAGCACGTGAGGCGCCACCATAGGAGTTAATCCTATAAATTGGCTCTGGCGCCGGTGCCCTCGTGGAGAGCACGTGAGGCGCTACCTCATTAAATTCAACAGAGTTTTGTTCTTTTATTAGCTTAAATATATTAGGGAAACAAATTCCTCCCACCGTTGCTCTCACGTGGCTTACACGTGGTTGCAACGGTGTCACCTTTTTCACCGTTCGATCTCCTGAGGAGTTAAACCGTCCCTTTGGCCCTTGAGATGACTGTCGTTTCATCATCCTCTTGAGTCTTTTTCTTCTTTAATTCTCTTTTCAAAGCTTAGATCTTTGTTCCCAGAACTTTCTCAGAGTCAAACTCTGTCAAAATTTGGTAAGATTATGACCACGATTGAACTCTTAAAGAAACTCTTAAAGGAAATTCTTCTTGTTTTGGGTTTTTAACCTATTAACAGAGCTTTACTCTTTTCTTTGAACGATCTCTTAGAGATCTAAAAAAAACTTTATTTGGGTAGACTATGGGTCTTGGGGATCTTAGGGTTTTACCCTGTTAGTGACTTTAATCTTTGAAGGTTGTTTGGAATTTAATTCCATTTCCCGAATGGATTTATGGGATTTTATCCTATTATTAGAAGAATTTAATTCCGGGTTGTTCTACAGAGCTTAGCTCTGAGAAAATTTCTTTTTAAGAAATTCTTTTGGGAATTTTATTCCCCTTTTCCTATTTTTTAAGGTTTTTTTTGCAGATTTGAAATCTGTTGTAGAACACATTTTTCAAGGGTATTGGGAGTTTAACTCCTCAGTTTAATAAGATTCTTCATTAAATGAGAATCCTTTTGGATTCTTACAATGAGTGCCTTTCTCGTCATTGATGGGGGCGTTACCTTGATTTTGTGGGGCCCATTGTCCCTTTTTTAGACCGTGGTGGCTTTAATATGGCAGAATGTAGTACAAATTTAGATTACCGACAGTGCTAAGGCCTTTAATTGTAGTTGATTTCATTGCGTCGATAACTAACCCTCTACGGGTGTTTCTTTTCAGGTGCTATGGCTTCCGATTGCTTCTTCCCCTATGTTCGCTCGGAGAGTGCTTTCGCCGTTGCGCCTACAGATCGGGAAGTCTTTGCGGTCATTCGAAATTATGACCCAGAGAAAAAGTCTCTTCATCTGTGGAGGTCATAGTACAGTCACATTATCCGGGGTCGGCGCAGCTACACTTGCGTAGTGCCGTCAGAACCGATCCCGTCGATCTATTACACTGACCCTCCGCGGCTGCTTACGCAGTAGAAGAGGTCAACTGGACCTCGGAAGTTCGTCTCTAACCTTCTATGGCATCAATACCAGTGCAGCCGCCGATGGCTCTAGACATTCTAAAGCGTCGCATATGCCAAGAAGAATCGCATCCTTGGGGGCAGGTTTACATGATAGGAATGACTCCCCGTCATCCGGCTGGCTATCTGCAGTGGACCCGATACATTCTGTCGGCTAAGAAGTCGCTGCTACTGAAGACCGGGCTATATTCCGCGATCTATGCGTCCCTTTTTCACTACCACACTCCTCATGTGTGGTGGGTCAAATCTTTTCTGGAGCCCGACCCACACATTTCTCTTATCGGATTGGGAGGTCTCAATCTTATTGGAGGAATTCACGGAGATATCTGGATTACCTGTCAGAGGGGAACATTTTTGCTGCCAAATCGGTGGTAATGGGTCTTACCCCAGAGAATGCTGTTCAACACCAGTTTCCAAGCTTGATCAAGATGTTGAACATAATAAGAGCCTATTCCTGGAGTCTGGAGGGCACGGAGTTAGCTTTACAGATTTCGTCGCCCGCTTCCTTCGTTCGGAGGCTTTGTCTAAGCAAGCTGCAAAGTTTGCCAAACTCGACGCCCCGTTCGAATTTGGTTTGGACAAATTGCCGACTGCTGAGGCAGATTTAAAGAAATTCTTTATTCCGGATACTCCAGTCGTCCCCTTCGCAGAGATTGCTAATCCGGACATTGATGATGAGACGTTCTTTATAGGGTTTATCGGCTTGTGGCTGAGTTGGTTTGCGCTTCCGATGCACCCCCACTATATGAGACCATCCGTCTTTTATTCAGCTCATCGCATCGCCGCGGGGACGCGCATGGCTATTAGAGTTGCAGGACTGGCTTATTTATATCATGGCCTGAGTCTGGCAGCCAACACCACTCAGCCGGGCGTGATGCCCGTAAATCTCCCATTGCACTACTTCACCCCGTGGATCGAGATGCACGTGCTGGGTGCTTTTGGTATGCATAAATGACCCGGATTTTATGAAGGATACAATTTTACTCAGGTCATGCACCTGGTCGATACTTCTGCTCCAGACCCAATACAGTGGAAGGCTTGGCGATTACTTCTTCGCCCGCGCATGGTTGAGGACAGCATGACCTTTGTCGATAATGTCCTGACCATCGGCAAAGAATCTTCCAAAGTGATCCAGCCGCTGCACGATGTTTTCAAGGACGGAGCTTCTATGTTGAGGGCCCGGGAGATCGTCTGTTTGTACTCTATCAGGCCGGGTTTCCGGTATTCAGACAAAACGCCTCGGTCTTGTTTATGAGATACAACCCGTACTGTTTGCCCAACAGTCGGGTTACAACCAAGGCGTTCCCTTCGAGGCTTTCATTGTTGATCTAATTACTACTGAGGAGGGTGTTCGCAACGTGATGCATCATTTCATGCATCTGAATACGGGGTCCCACTTCCTTGTCAGCGAGCCGAGTCATATTCCAAGGGCCTCGAATGCTTATGTTGCCTGGTATCAACATGCGACAGGCGCAGTCATCAGGGGGGAGAGGCGGCTACTGCTTGACCATAAGGATGCCGTCCCATCCAGTAATCCAGCGGTCCCACTGAAGCGACGGGCGGTTGTTGTTAGTGATATGTATGCCCTAGAGTCCATTATTGTATATTATAGTGGATGCTTGTATATATATATATATATATATATATATATATATATATATATATATATATAGGACTTTCTTACTCGACATGATAGTATGCTATATGGTTGCAATTTATCTTAACATGTACACTTATTATAATATTTTCTCTCTGATACATGTTGATAAAGCCCTTAGGAAGTTAGCTTGCCTACCAGGACTATGATGGAGATCATACTAGTGGGGCTTGTGTAGTCTACAGGCACATCCTTTAACAGTTTCTAGTCGAGAGAGTATCGAGACAAGGCATTGATATTCCAGAGTAGACTAGTGTGTACGTTTCTTGACCCTGTATGGGGCGATGGTTGATCCCATAACCATTGGTGTTTGACATCAAAAATTGTACACAGGTGCTCATTAGAGAATGGGTACACCGAACAGGACTCGCCGAGAACTCCTAAATGGTACCATACCTATCGTCAGATAGTTCTCTGGTGACATTTGTACAGGTTAGTCTGTAGACCCGAGATCGTCATAATGTCTTGTGTGGTTCCTACTGTGCTTTGATTTCCTCCCTACCACGGCTCAAAGGAGTCGTGCAAACATGTGGATCTTGGGTATAGTCCCGAGTCACATGGAGTCAGTGAGCGATAGAAGGGGTTTCGTCTCTCCCGGTATAGGGAGTTGATGTTGCGTTATGCTTGATTGGCTATAACAGCATGTCCCTGGCCAGGGCTGATGAGATTTACTGCTAAGTGTTATTAGTAGTTTCTTGAACGGTTATAGGCCACACATCGGCATGACTTATCAAGTTACCGGGGTCTGACGATTCCACCTCTAGACTCGATATGTGACATATCAGACGAAGAGATCGGACTGTATGGTAAGTGTTGCTTATAGGCTTTGCGGGAGTTTGGATAAGCTTGCTTGTTGATCTTCTATTCGTTCAATACCCGGATAGACATTACGTCCAGCAAGTACCGCTGACGGCTTGTGGGTGACCGATATGATCATTACCTACTGCTGGCGTATTGACAAGTTTTTAGTGTCCCACACAGAGGTTACCTAGCTCAAGCGAAACGAAGTAGGGAACATATGGTGATATATGCGGGAGCTTGATTAAATACGAGTGTTTGATACCGTATTCTAATCTAGCGATATTTGATATCAGTCATGTTATATGTGATATAACCGGATTATTGAATCAAGTGTTGATTCAATGGAATATGTATATGTGGTTAATATATATTTGATATATATTTGTATATTTGATATTAGCCGGATTATATTTGATATACTCGGATTATTGAATCAAGTGTTGATTTGATAATTTAATATATATATATATATATATATATATATATATTAACTAGTATTGAATATTAGGCGGTTAACCGGATTATTGAATTAAGTGTTGATTTAATAATGTGATATACATATAAATAAGATATTAGTCGGTTATATATGATATAACCGGATTATTGAATCAAGTGTTGATTTAATAATTTAATATATATTAATATATTTGATATATATATATATATATATATATATATATATATAAACTAATATTAGCCCACTAATGATTTTTCTTCTCTTGTTATATATAATGATATATATATATATATATATATATATATATATTTATATATAAAACGCTATTGTGTCATGATGGATGATACATAGAACATGGGTGTATGAGACTCACACCAAGACTAAAGATAATTAGGGTGATTAAATATTAAGAGAAAAATTAAAAATTAGGTGGAAATGAGCATGGCTTAGTTGCTTGTAGAAACATGTAGAAGCAATGACTCATTCCACCAATTTTGTTTTACTCTAGATATTTTCTCACCCAACCATTTTATCTTTAGCACATGATTAACTCTCACACTTATCACTTAAGATATTTCTTTACCCAAGTTTCATCTTCTTCCTCCTCTAGGTTTTCTTGAGTTGAAGAAATAAAAAGAGAAATAAATTTCTAAAGTGAGCAAAATTCCTACTTCATCAACCTACACTCATCTAGCCCATTAGTTTAGTTTGTTAGCTTCACTAATACTTGTTTAGTGAAGCATTAGCTTGAGTTAGAGAGATTTCAAGGTGGATCATCTTCGGCATCGCAAGCTCGTTCCTTTCACCAAGTGGAGCCTAAGAAAAATTCTATGGACTACTACTAGGAGTTTTAGAAGTGAAGGACCGGTCTACAAAGGTTGTAACCCTCTTCACTTAGTTTAGATTGTCTTTACTTGCTTATAAAACCCTTAATTCTCTAGTTCGATTCTAGGTTAGTGTACCTTAGACCTCTAGATTTTTAAAATTGCATACTTGATGCATGTGGAATCCTAGTAGAGGTGCTAAGACACACTTTCAGTTGTGCTCCCTTCTTTGAGAGAGATCACCACAGCCGTAGTCCCGCGAGCTTTTCAAGATAAGCTTCGACCAGAAGTTCCCGCGACTGCGGTAACCGTGGTGTCTCTGGAATCCGGCATTGGTTCGGAGATCGGGACCGCCGTTCGAAGAAGCCGGTTAAGCGAAAACTCTTATCATCGGCTGTTGGTGCCAGTTCACAGAAGAAGAAGAAATCCTTATTCTCAGCTGACGTCGTATTCGGTCAGGAACATCATGCTCCTTATAGCGAAGGTTTGTCTGAGTATGGCACCAACGATGGTTTGTTCGAAGCTCCCGCTACTACTGATCTTCAGGCTGCCATCAAAGCTTCTGAAAGACTGGCTCGTGAGCAAGCAGCATTAGCTTCTCTCGCGGCGTCCGGTATATTTCATTTACATTTTTCTGTATACACATTTTTTTATTACGCTTTATTGATGCCCTTCTTTTAACAGGAATCTCTACTGAAGAGGCTCGCCTGGCGTCCCTTAAGACATTTGAGGAGGAGGAGAGGCTCCGCGCTTCCATGGGTTACATATCTAATTCATTTTATCCATACCCCGATTCTCTCCCTCTTTTATTATAGGAACCACCGCCACTCCTGAGGTTCCAAACACCATGCCGTCCTTAGGCGGTAGTGCGGAGGAGCCTTCAAGGCTACCGGCTACGGTTGAGGCCACCCTAGGGGCATCACGAGAGGCATCTCTAAAGCATTCGATGATGGATGTTGCAGCAGATCCGGAGGCCGAGCCTGATTTGGATGATGATGTCCCCCTGTCGGAGGTTTTGAGGAGATCGGTTCATACCGCCCAAGCTGTGAGGAAGCGTAAAAATTAAACAGTAAGGGAGCGTCAGGCTATCTTGGCCACGGGTGCAGGTTCGAGTGATGCTCGACCTTCTGGCGTTCTTATGTCGGATGTTCCTTCTGTCTTGTCCACCGCTCATAGACAGGTTGCGCGTGCGGGTCGAGAAGAGGCCGAACAGTTACTTCACGGTAGAACAACACACGGTTCCTTGTTAAAACCTAGTAACATCCTTTTTCTTGAATCTTAACACACTTGTTTTTAACAGGGCCAAGTTTAGGTGGTGACATGCCAGGTGAAGTGCCGGCGGTTAAAGAGCCTGAAGTGGCAAACCTTCCTTTGGAATCTGGGACTGTTTCGATTGCCTCTTCTTCTCCCTATGGATCCTTGATATCGACGGATGATGCAAGCATTACGACGGCCCTTATCGATTCAGGGGACGAGAGTGTGGATGCTGAATCCACCTTCCCAGTGGAAACCGAGGAAGCCGTCACAGCCGGTGACGCTTCGGACATTGTCTTGGTTTCTGCCCTGTCAGGTATTCCTCGAGTTATTACTTTTGAGTTTTTAATTCTGCTTGGCATCTCTAATGATATCTCCTTTATTCTGAGTATAGGCTTGGTAAACCCCGATACTGTACTGATTGAAGAATTACTGCCAGCTATTGCCATGACTGTCATGGTTCCACCCCTCCCTTTTGTATCCTTCCGAGTTCTCTCGGGTTTAGTGACAGAAGCTAAAGATTTCTCATTACTTTGTTTCAGTGCAGACATTCTCTTTCTTGGATCAATTTCTTTACCATATATTGTTGCAATCTTGCAGAAGTGCTTTTTGACCGCTTATACCAGATGTTAGGCTCGCACTTCGCCTTCCAATCGAAATTCACTCCTCCTTCAGGTGTTGGTCAGTGTATTTCTCACCTTCTGTTTCATTTTTCCACAAGTAAACTTTCTATTGCTAAGCTTTTCTCGTATTGACCGCAGTATTATGGCTCGAGGGGGATAACGAAGGAATAGTCGAGCCTCCTGTGCTTCTTAACTTGCCACTTTTAACCACTGGTGTGGTAGATCTCGTTCATCATCATTCTTCTTCTTTATTATTTTTCTTTATGTTGTAATCTAACCCTTCTTTATGTGTGCTTTATTCCGCAGCAGTTGTACCGGCTTTGGCTCCTTTTGAGTCTCGCATTTCCATACCCACATGGCCCTTTGTTAAGCGCCAATCTTCCAGGGGTGCGGCGAATAGCAAGCGGATGCTAAGTGAGTTCATCGAAAATCTTAACGTTGAAGCCCTCACCTTTGCTGCGGATTTTACCGACGAGGTCAACCCTATACTGGCGACGCTTGTGAATTTCCACAATGAGGACTTTGTCGGCATTTGGGTTGACTATTGTAAGCGGATTGAGGCTTGCCTCCATGAGATTTAGCGCAAACGTCTTGCACCTGAAGCGTTAACTTCGAAGGCTCAACAGATCGCATGGATTGAACAAAGTGCTGGTTCCATTAAATATTTTGAGCAAAAGTTGGCCCTGAAGCTAAAGGAGCATGAGACAGCTTCTGGCGAATCCAGCCAATTGCGCGTCCCAGTCGAAGCGAATGCCGCGCAGCTGCAAGTTATCTTTGAAAGTCTTCAGTAATGCTTATCTAAAGGAATGGTGTTGAGGTAGAACCTCGATTTTACCGAGCGGGGCATGCGGGATTGCGAAGTGGCTAAGCAGGAAATCGCTGAAAAGCTTTCATCGTGTTTACAACAACGGGCACAAGTTGAAGCGATGCTGACTGCAATAGTGGTGTGCGAGGAGGCGCTGTGGGGAGAGAGTGAGCGGGTTGCTAGTTTATTGAAAGCCCCACCTTCTTAACGGCGAGAATTGTATTTCCCACTTTTCTTTACATAAATGTAAACCATTTTGATTTATGAATAAAGAATTCTCCCCTTTTTTGCATGCGCTCCTCTGTATCCGATGTCTTAATTTTAGCGCCCATTAGTTTACTTACTCGTTTCAGAGTCTGTAGTTTATTCACCCATCTCGGAGTCTCTAGTTTATTCACTCGTCTCTAGTTTATTCACTTGTCTTGGAGTCTTTAGTTTATTCACTCGTCTCGGAGTCTCTAGTTTATGTACTCATTTCGGAGTTTTTTAGTTTACCTCCCTTGGGTTTACAGGTAAACTTGCCCTAACGTTGTATGCAGATAACCTCCATTCTTTACGACAGACGTCAGTTAGGTTTTTAGTCCGTGGTACCGTCGCGTTGGCTGGTGTATTCCTCAATATGCGGTCTTTAAGCCGTTGTTCGAGTAGCCCCGCGATTGTCGTGTCTCTGATCACTTCGAGGGCTGGACAAGACGTTTTCAAGTAATCTCCTTAGGTCATATTACCGTCGGAAGAGCAAACGTTAGGAATTTGCCATGACGCTTTTTACTTGAGGTTAGGCTCAGTTTGGAGCCTCGATGAGTCATAACCACTCCGCACTGGTGTGGAATGATCTCCGATAGTCTTTTAGGCTTTATATGAGTTTCTTTAAAAACCCAAAGCTGGGAATATTCTGTTGCTTCATTTTTTTTGTTTTGACGATATCGCGCCGATTTTTTGATTAAGTAGCGTAGACATCTGTAAGACTTCAATGCTGTATGTATTGTAGTTGAAGTCCGGAGCTGGGAATATGCCATTGCTCCATTTTCATTTGATAGCCGCATTCGCATCCTGCTGAAACGAGGGGGAACGTCGGGGTAGTCTCTAGGTTGTATATGTACCGTCGAGACTTGAAGTTTAGGATTTTACCGTTACTCCACTTTTGTTTGTTGACGTTTCGTCTGCATCGAGAAGGAACGTCGAGTTGAAGCTGGGATTTTTCCATTACTCCTTTTTGATTTGGCTCCTTGGAGCTTTTGTTGGCGTCGCATCTGCACCCTGTTGGCATGAGAAGCACGTCGGGCTGGACTTAGGATTTTGCCGTCACTCCTTTTTGATTTGGCTCCTTGGAGCTTTTGTTGACGTTGCATCTGCATCCTGTTGGAATGAGAAGAACGTCGAGCTGATCTTTAGGCAGTAGATATTGCCGTCAAGATCTGGTTTTCCCTTTGACGAAGCCTGGTGGGAAAATATGGTTCCCTTTCTTTCATTTTTGCCCATGGATCGTATATGTGAATCAATATGGACATACTTACAGGGTAGAGAATATTTTATTTTATTTTTCTATTTCCGCGATACTCTATCTTTTCAGCTTTTCATATCGCGAAAGTCGCGATTGCTCAATCATTTCGGCTATTTTTATATTTTTACTCGCTTGTTTTTATTGCGAGTTGCCCCAACATTTCGGCTGTTTTTATATGCATATATTTTTTTTCTTGCTGATTTTTATTGCGAGTTGTCCCATTATTTCGGCTGTTTTATATACATTTTTTGCTACTCGCTGCTATTTTTATTGCGAGTTTGGAATCTGATACCAACCTTGACATCAGCATCGCTACGATTGGAATATTGCCATGAGAAAATCATCATTTACCGTGAAAGGACTTGGAGTTTGACGCCTGTTTAGGCATCATCATCGCAACAACTGGGATATTCCCAGAAGCAACTCATCATTTGCCTTTGTTGGTTTGAACAAAGGTGGCTTAGCAAACAGGGTTAGGATCCTATCGACTAAGGCTTTTTAACTTTATGAGCCGTAAGGGTTTCATAAAAGTATTTCTCCCTACGAGTCTGAGGATCTCGTAGGTGTATTTTCTCCTTAGGAATCAACCAAATGGCGCCGTTACCGGGGATATGTGCGTAATTTTTTTCTTACTATTCATGTTGAATTCTTATTCGATCCATATCATCAAAATAAAACAGAACCACAACTTGCATATTTAACAATTTGTGTGCGATTTTTGCGAGGGAATCTGGAGACACTAGAGCAAGAAAATCAAGATTCAGAAACTTTCAGAAAGGTCCAGAGGAGTTAGGCATGCACTGTAGAATTTTTTTTACAAAGAATCCTCCCTCTTGCGGCAGAACCGTGGCATAAGATTGCATTTTACGGCGATTGAGCGGTGGAGTTGGGGATATGTGCATCCAAATTTCTCTGGTAACTTCCTCTATACTTTCTCTTTCCTCTAAAAAATCCAATAATATATTTTTCTGCAGGATTCTTTGCAAAATATCGCCGCTCAAAAAAAATCTTTTTGCGTGTTTTGTTTTGCGGTTTGTTTTTGCATATTTTTAATATGGACTTTAAGGGGAAAGACCAAAATTCAGATTAGGTGGGGATTTCATCATCCTTCCTAAGCCCCAAAAATCACAAAATGAGCATTCGCGTAACCCTATATTAATTAAAAAAATATTTAGACCAAGACTCTAAGGTCCGTCGCGCTCAAATAGGACAGAGGAAGGTCATGGGTAATCTATCGCTTATCCGCATTTCTTTTATGGTGTCTAAGGCAAATGTGTCTAAGGCAAGCGGTTACTTAATTAGGCCCGCTATTTTCTGTGATTTGTATAGCGGATACCTCCCACTTACCTGGCACATACCTAGCCACAAGAGTAATAAAGAGGTGGTAGAGGATTGATCCTGCGGCTTGTCCTTTGGAAGTCTAGGAGCGGTCTAGTGCTTGACCTAGGTGACCTTAGTTTTAGGGTTTTTTTGTGCATTATGTGATTTGTCGAGTCAACCTTCAAGTACCACTTTCAAAGCAAAACAATCCAAATAGAGCTTAATTCCTTACCATCTCACCCTCTTTTCTTTTCACCTTCTTATAATGGGTAACCCAAATAGACGAACTCTTGCCGAGCTTTGCTATCCAGAACCAGATATTTCTTGTTTTCGTAATCGCTTTGGTATACCATCAGACTCTACCATGTCTTTAAGTGATCGGATAGAGCAAGTGGAAAGAAACAGTTGGCCACCTCACTCCAGGTCCTATCAACCGTATCAAAATTCTATATCTTCTTCGGTAGATACTCCATTTAAAGCGTGTGAGGGAACTCCTAAACGCATGTCCATCGCTGAGTATATAGCGAGGAATAACGGCCAAAGTTTCAATCCGGTCAAACCGTTAGGACAACAAACACAACCACTTTCTAAAGAAGATTTTGCTACTCGTTTTGCGGCGTATATGGCATCTGTTGATAGTCACCAACCAACCAACCAATATCAATATTCTTCTTATCACAATGTTGATCCTACTCCTACCCAATTTTCACAACCATTCGATTCCTATCAATCCTACCTGACTTTTACACCTTCTTTAGACATTCTTTCTAATCAGTCATTTGGGAGTTTTACCTATCCACAAGAATTTCAATCTTCTGCTGAAACCCCCTACCGACCCATGTCTAGTCTTGAACGGACAGTGGAAGAATATCGGGTAGCGTCGCGCTGCCACATAGAAGAATTGAATGAGTGCATGGCCGTCCTCATACAACAAAACGAACGAGCAACTAGTTTACAACTAGCTCAAAATTTTCCAACGTATGATACGGCCATAGGACAAATTGAGAATTTGGGTAGTGAGAGAGTGTAAGTCGATGTCGCGCACCCCAAGTGTTCTCGGGGAGGTGGAAATAGCAAAAAATGATTTTTACGGGCTTCGCAACACCGACTTGAACCAAGGATCGATCACAACCCTAGCTAGCAAACAACTTGAGGTTTAACCACTCGGATGAATGTTATACTTCTTAGTATCATGTCCTTCGGGTCTTCTCGCTGTCCTCCTCATCATCGTTGGCTTCGAGGATCGAAAACGGATCGGGCAACCTCGACGACCTCCTCGAGTTAAAGACGATCCACCCGAGAGTTTATAGTCCGAGCTCCTATCTCGAATCTGAGATAACTACGGATTCTAGTTCGCTAAACTAGAAGTCCTAGAGGGTGTAGAGTAAGAAGATGAATTAATTTGTCTTTTGAAACTGTAGGATTCTCAACACATGAGAGCTTTTATGGTTTAGAGGAAGAAGAAGAAGACTTGAAGAAAGTGAGAGTGTGATTTAAAGAGATTTTGTGATCAAAGAATTAATTACCGCAATCAAGAACGGCGTCGCTTGGTAGCTAGCCGGTGAATACGGGTCGGTCCACAGGGATGATGTATATTTCCTAATTGTTCTAACGAGCTAATTCCAAATGGTGTTTGGATCTTTATCACTAAAACTAATTTGATTTAGACTAGGATTTAGGAAACTTGCAAAGGTTAGGTTTAGGTTAAATTTGGTAAAATAAAATTTCCCAACTCTTTCAATGCCCTAAATTAGATCTTTTTAGGTGTTATGGTAATTATTAATAAAGGGGATTAGGATGATCAGGAAGAAACGATATTTCTTCCTCTAGATCCTTGTCCGTCCTTTCTTAATCCTTACCCTAACCTCCATGGAAGACATGCATATCCGGTCTTTTATACTACGGTATCACCGTTACCTCATGGGTAAGGTGCCGTAGGGAGCGGAATATGTATGTATGCATGGAGTCCTAATTATTAACAAGTGATTGGGCAAGAAAGGGGTGAGAGATTTGCATCTCTCAAACCCTTCTCTATTCCTAACCCTAACAAGCGAGAAAACTACTCGCTCATTGAGAGATCTACAAAAGTCATAATTTTTATTTTGGTTTTCGTTGTAAGAGATTAATTAACTACTGCAGTTTAATAAAAATTCTAATCTAGATTTAAAACTAAGGCAAACAATAGATCTATCTAGGGCAGAAATTAAAAATAAGAACTAAGGCAGAAAATAAAAACTCCTTACAAATTGATGCTCTCCAAAACTTCAAAAGAATTCTGAATTTTATTAATGAAAAGAGGCATGACCTAATACAAGTATTTGGGTCTCTATTTATAGGACATAGAAAATCCTAGGTTTACAATCGCCGCATGTATGCTTTTATAAAATTGCCCCTAGGTAGACTAGTCAACGCGCCGCCAGCAGCTATGGAAAAATTCCACCAATATGGGCTATACCCGGCCGCGGAACCGCGGCCATAGGCCAGGTTTGGCCGCGGTTCTGCGGCCAAATAGGGAGTGTGTGAGCTGAAATTTCTTGTGCTGCTTCTGATTGTACTCTTCTTCCTGTTTCTTTGGTTGGTTCATCAAAATATCTTCTCTTTCTCTTCCAGATTTCCACAATGAGTAATGTAGTGGACTTTTATCATTTGCTTCGTATCGAAGTCTTGAACCTTGCGCTGCCTTGTACTTTGTGAACTGATCTTCGTTTATTCTCCAACTGTACGCTTTGTCAAGATTCTTCCATTTGTTGGTCGTAGTCTCACTTTTGCATCGTCTTTTATCTTTTTCACTGTTTTTTTCCGAGAACCTGTAACCTGTAACTATAAGCAGACATGGGTCAAAAATACCTGTTTATTTGTAAAATGTATAAGAATGGGGTCTAAAAGAATGCAAAATTATGATATGAACAAATACCCCCAAACTTATGTTTTGCTCTTCCTCGAGCAAACCTAGTTTTATTCTCAACAAAATCCTAACCTCACTTTCGCAGGGAAACGCGATTGCACTGAGCTCGTGCAATAAGCCGTTAAACCTCTAGGTGCCCCTGGTAGGAGGAGTGTTGTCTCCTGAGGGTTTTCAGCGGATACTAACCACAAAATCCTATCAATTTGGCTTATCGACTTTTATTCTCCAATTAGGTTTTCTAACAAGAAATTCTATTATCGTCGACTCGTAAATTATCCACCCGTATTCTTCACGCTTCCTTATCATTTAACTTAAGATTATATATATTCTTGTGAATTTTCTTAGCTTTTGGCATCTCTTAAGTTTTCTTTCTAGGGTTCCATCTCAACTTAGGAATTTTTATCATCTCTATTAATGATATAAGTCCTATTCTTCATTCCTATCTCTTATCTAAACCCCAATCACATACCCCTACGTGTGTGTATATATCACCCCTACATTTGGAAATTCAAATCAAGCAATCTACTCTTGTCCGTTGTCCAAAGAACTTTTTAATTGGTGAATTTTGCTCACACATTCTTCATGTGATTGTTAATACTTCTTGCGGTACCAACAACCGATTAAAAAATGTGTATGCACATTAAAGCGTAATTCCTAGTCTTGTAACGCCTAAGGCTTTTAGCAGTGACTCCCAAACCAGTTGGTCTAAGGCACTAGGTGATGAAGCATCCTCGCTAAATATTTTTTCTATTTTTGCATCCTTAAGTAATTACAAAAACCAGTGTTCATTTTTTTTTATTCACACTTGTATTTTTTTTCTTCGTATTAAGGACTTAAGACAAGAGTATTTCAAGGTCTCTCCTACTATTCCAAGTTTCAAGGTTCGTGTTTGTGCAATTTTGTAGGGTATATATTTTCAGAATTTAGACTTAAGCTAGGAATTATTTTTCAAACTTATACTCTAATAAAAATATCAATACTTTTCCTTTGTTTTAACTTAGCCCAAGAAGTCAACTCAAAATTTGCCTATTTCTAAATAAACTACAAAAACATATACTTTCTACCGTTAAATTTTAAGAAAGGTTATTTTTAGGATTTTTAATTTACTAAGTCTAGGATCTAGTTGTTCCTAGCTAGTTAACCTATTTGTCAAACTTAAGTCAAGTACGGCCAAAATTGAATACTTTAATTTTTATAATTTTTTTAAATTTTCAGTTTTTATGGGTTTTTCTTTTTCTATTTTTTTCCTTCAAATTTTTCAAATTTTATGATTTTTATATAAGGATGCAAATGCAAAAATATACATATGAATGCGAAAGAAGAAAACTTACCGAGCATACCCTCAAACTTAAACTGGACAGTGTGCTCACTGTCAGGCTGCACCAAGTGGGTCAATAATGTCGGCACTTTCCTGTTTATTTTGTTTTTATATTTACAAATGATACACACCCCCAAACTTATTTGAAATAAAGTTTTGGAAAAAATGATCAAAAATTTGGGGGTAAAATGGAGGAAAATCAATCGGTGTAAATCGGCTCCTGTAAAAACAGGAGCTCCTCTGACGGGTCCGCTGTGAGGAACGATTTCAATCGATGTCCGTTTACTTTAAATAAAGTACCGTCCTCCGTATTTTCAAGATCTACCGCACCGTGCGGATATACGGTGCGTACTAAAAATGGCCCTTTCCACCTAGATCGGAGCTTGCCGGGGTGAAAGTGTAACCGAGTGTCATAGAGTAAAACCTGTTGGTCAGGTTTAAACGTTTTGAGCATAAGGTGTCATGGAACACCTTAGTTCGGTTTTTAACAATGACAGCATTATCATAAGCCTCATCCCGTAGCTCTTCTAGTTCGTTTAATTGCAGCTTTCGATTGCTGCCCGCATCTCCTATTGATAAATTCAACTCCTTGATTGTCCAAAATGCCTTGTGTTCAATCTCAACTGGGAGGTGGCAAGCCTTCCCATAAACAAGCCGGTATGGAGATATACCAAGATCGGTCTTGTATGCAGTACGGAAAGCCCATAGTGCATCGATCAGTTTGTGTGACCAATCTTTACGGTTTTTAGAGACCGTTTTCTCCAAGATTTGCTTAATTTGCCGATTCGAAACCTCGGCTTGCCCACATGTTTGGGGATGGTATGGCGTTGACAGCTTGTGAGTAATAGAATATTTGCGCATTAAGGACTCAAAAGTCCTATTGCAAAAGTGAGATCCATTATCACTTATAATCGCTCGAGGGTGCCCAAACCGAGAAAAGATATGTTCTTTAAGAAATCGAACGACAACCTTGTTGTCATTCGTTCGGCTAGGCACAGCCTCGACCCATTTCGACACATAGTCAACAGCCAAAAGAATATACACATTCCCAAAGGAATTGGGAAATGGTCCCATGAAGTCAATTCCACAAACATCAAAAATATCCACAACCAAAATTGGTTGGAGCGGCATTTCGTTTTTCCGCGATATCCGGCCTAAGTGTTGGCACCGGGAGTATGTCTTGCAGTATTCATATGCATCCTTAAAGAGTCGTGGCCAATAGAAACCACACTGCAAGATTTTATCGGCTGTCTTCTTTGGGCCAAAGTGCCCGCCACAAGCTTGATCGTGGCAAAAAGACAGCACACTCTTAAACTCATTTTCAGGTACACACCGACGAATGATTTGGTCGGAACAGTATTTAAAAAGATACGGTTCATCCCAGTAAAAATGCTTTACTTGGGACAAGAATCGGAGTTTATCCTGTTTCGACCAATCTTTAGGTATCAAGCCGGCGGCCAAGTAGTTTACTATATCAGCGAACCATGGTTCGCAAGATACGGTTAAGAGTTACTCATCGGGAAAAATATCTTTGATTGGAATTTCAAGTGTAGGCGAAGAAGGAAGTCGTGAAAGGTGATCGGCCACTACGTTTTCATATCCTCTTTTGTCCCTTATGACAAGGTCAAACTCTTATAGCAAGATGATCCAACGTATTAGCCTCGATTTAGCATCCTTCTTCGCAAAAAGGTGGCGAAAAGCTGAATGGTCTGTATACACAATAACTGGAGAGCCGATTAAATAAGGCCGGAATTTTTCAAGTGCAAACACAACGGCTAAAAATTCTTTTTCTGTTGTTGTGTAGTTCAGTTGGGCTTCATTTAGTGTACGGCTAGCGTAATAAATTACGTGCGGCATCTTATTAATGTGCTGTCCAAGAACAGCACCAATGGCGAAATCTGATGCATCGCACATAATTTCGAATGGATGCGTCCAGTCTGGAGATGAAAGAATGGGTGCAGAAATGAGAGAGTGTTTCAATGACTCGAACGCTTCCATGCAAGTTGAGTCAAAATCAAATGTTGTGTCCTTGGCCAATAAGAGAGTCAAGGGTCTAGCAATCTTGCTAAAATCCTTGATGAACCGTCTATAAAAACCGGCATGGCCAAGGAAAGCTCGGATGTCTTTGACGCATTTAGGAGGAGGAAGATTAGAAATGACCTCAATTTTGGCTTTATCAACCTCTATGCCGTTTTGCGAGATGACATGTCCTAAGACAATGCCTTCTCGTACCATAAAGTGGCACTTCTCCCAATTTAAAGTTAGGTTCTTATCCCTACAGCGGGTAAGAACTGCGTCAAGGTGCAGCAAACACTCGTCGAAGGAGTCACCAAAAATGGAGAAATCATCCATAAAGATCTCCAAAAACTTTTCAGCCATGTCTGAAAAGATTCCCATCATACACCGCTGAAATGTAGCGGGTGCATTGCATAACCCAAAGGGCATGCGACGATAAGCAAAAGTACCAAAAAGACAAGTAAATGTGGTCTTGTCTTGATCCTCTTTGGCGATGGGGACTTGGTTATAGCCGGAATAGCCATCCATAAAGCAGTAAAACTCGTGCCCAGCCAATCGTTCTAGCATTTGGTCAATGAAAGGTAAAGGAAAGTGGTCTTTCCGTGTCGCGGCATTGAGTTTTCTATAGTCGATGCAAACTCGCCACCCAGTTTGGGTGCGAGTAGGTATTAACTCATTTGCCTCATTGGTTAGGACCGTAATGCCCGATTTCTTTGGCACAACATGAATGGGGCTAACCCACTGGCTATCCGAGATAGGGTAAATGATACCACTATCAAGACATTTAACAATCTCCTTCTTGACAGCCTCTTTCATTATGGGGTTGAGGCGTCTTTGTGGATCTCTTACTGGCTTGGCATCATCTATAAAATGTATATGATGTTCAACTATGAGGTGACTAATCCCTTTGATGTCCGCCATAGACCAGCCAAAAGCTTGCCGATTATTTTGTAAGACCATTAAAAGGGCCTTCTCTTGCTCGAGAGCTAGAGAGGCCGATATGATAACGGGAAGGGTCTCATTCTCACCTAGATAAGCATATTTAAGGTGTGACGGTAAAAGCTTTAGTTTGAGTTTAGGATGTGAAACAATTGATGGTAACAATGGTGTAACAGTTTCAAACTCGAAGGATTCCATCAATGGTTCAAATCGAGTGTACGCAACCGAGTCGGATGGTTCAACCAACTCATCCGAAAAAGCAAAAGACTCAAACTCGGGTAGTGAGTCTTCAAAATCGTCTTCAAAGGTGAAACACTCATAATCATTTTCCGGCATGAAAGCTGTGTCGGATTCTAGGAGGAACGCACTAGATGCGTCAACACTGCTGTGGTCGAACATAAAATTTTCGAACTCACAGTCCTCCTCCGCGGTCTCATTGATCGAGCAAACATCAAGTATGCTAGAATTAGGCTCGTAAGGCCGATTTCCCAAGTTAAAAATGTTGAGTTCAATTGTCATATTGTCAAAAGATAGATTCATTGAACCATTACGACAATTGATCACCGCATTAAAAGTTGCGAGGAATGGTCGACCAAGTATCACCGGAATTTGACTCCGGGGGTTAGCTACAGGTTGTGTATCCATAACAATAAAGTCAACGGGAAAAATGAAATCCCCTACTCTAATTAACACATCCTCCAACTCTCCCCTAGGATGGGTGATGGATCGGTCGGCCATTTGGAGAGTACAATGAGTGGGCTTAAGCTCTCCAACGCCTAATTGCTCGTACACAGAATAAGGTAGCAAATTGACACTAGCACCAAGATCTAATAGTGCTCTATTGATGTTCTTGTCCCCAATTGTTATCGAAATAGTAGGACAACCGGGGTCCTTGTGCTTTTGGGGTAAAGATTGGACAAGAGCATCGCTAACAGCACTAGCCACGAAAACTTTCTTTGGTACTTGTGACTTCCTCTTCTTGGTGCATAAGTCCTTTAAGAATTTTGCGTATGAAGGAACTTGTTGGATTGCATCCAAGAGAGGGATATTTATGCTAACCTGTTTGAACAACTCTACAATCTTCTCAATTTGTGGAGTTGGTTTATTGGATCTCAACCTGTTTGGAAAAGGAACATTTTGAAAATTTGTTGAGTCCAATTTTTGTGGATCAGATTGTGGAGTTGGAACGGATCCCCATGTAGATGTGTTCGTGATGTGAGAAGTGGGTCCGTTTGAGCTAGAAGAAGTAGCGCCTTGTGAAGGATGAAGAATAGACTCTAACGAAGAAGAAGAAGAAGGTGAAGAGGATGAAGAAGGACCACCGGCAGGGGTGTCATTGTTAATACCCACGTTATTTTGCAACACTTTTCCGGATCTCAACGTGGTCACAGTATTTATGCTATGATTCTACTGTTCATATGCAACATGTGCGTGACCGGGATTTGGCAGTGGTTGAGATGGAAGCTTTCCTTTTTCTCGCTCGCTCAACGCAACATTGAGTTGTGCAATTTGCGCCTCAATAGATTTGATGCTTTGATCGTGTGAGGCACTGTTTTGCACCAAAAATTGAATAGAAGTCTCCAACCTTGCTGCGGATTGTGTAGATTGCTTTAGGAACGCATCTAGACTTCTTTCTAGCGAGTTAACCTTATCATTATGAGGTTAAACAAAGTTGTTTTGAGGGTAAGAATTGTTGGGCACAAAATTGTTCATTTGATTAGGGTAAGGTTGCGGTTGGAAAGGTTGCTGGAATTGAGTTTGTGGAAGTGCTTGTTGTTGTGGAGGAGGAAGCCTTTGAAAGTTGTTGTTCCCTTGGAATTGTTGATTTTGATTCCAAGCGAAATTTGGGTGACTCCTCCAACCCGGATTGTATGTTGAAGAGTATGGATCATTTCTCTGTCGTTGCTGAAAGGCAGCATTGACTTGATCTTGTCCTTGAACGGGTGGATTGTAAGGACACTCTTCGGTAAGATGTGATGGATCGGAACAGCAAGCACAAACAGTTCTAGGGGGTAAAGCGGGGGCAGGAGAAGACGATGAGATTTTGGTCTCAATTGCTTCTAGCTTTTTCGTAAGTGCAGCCATCTCGGCCTTCATAGCAATCGACATATCTAATTGATGTATGCCTGACCTTGACTGACCAACAGAAGAAGATGAGGTGGTCTTGGTGCTCTCCCACTGAAGTGTTTGTTCAGCAAGATCATCGAGAAACTGCCACGCATCCTCACTAGATTTGGTTAGAAAGTGACCTTGACAAATGGTTTCTAGCAACTGCTTCGTTGCCGGGTTCAATCCCTCGTATAATGTTTGGCAAAGTTGCCAATTTTCGATCCTATGGTGAGGGCATTGAACAAGTAGGTCTTTGAATCTTTCAAAACACTCCCAAAATGGTTCGGAAGGAAGCTGGGAAAATTGTATAATCTCATTGCGAATTCTCGCAGTCTTGTGATGAGGATAAAACTTTTTAAGAAAAGCTTTCACAAACTCTTCCCAATTTTTAATTGAATGTGACGCTGTGCTGTATAACCACTTCTCGGCTAAGTCACATAAGGTGAAAGGAATGACCCTTAGCGTTATAGCATCGTCTGATAATTGGGTTGCTTTCATCATTGCGCAAACGTTTTGGAATTTGTTGATAAAGATATAGGCATCTTCGGATTCCAATCCGTGAAATTTTGGCAGCATATTGATGAAGTGGGGTTTGATATCAAAATTGTCCCCATTTGCCAGTGGGAGTGAAAGACAAGTAGGTAAGGCGGTGCGGATCGGGTAGAAAAGATCCTGGAGTGCGATTCGTTGGGGCGCTTCAACAGGCGGGTGATTCGGGTTATTCGCACCTAACGGAGGTGGAATTAGTCCCGTGGGTAAGGTGTTGTTAGGATTATATCCCGACATACCTTCGGTAGAAGAAGAATTTGAAGGTGAAGGTGAGGAAGTGGAAAGAATTTCGACTTCGGAGTCGAAAGCTTCGTTGGTCGGTACCAACAAGACACGGACTAATCGGGCGCTAGTGTCCCTAGTCCAATCGGACATACACTAAAGAGGTAGTGTAGTCAAAAAGGTGAAAAACGAAATGTGGGGGTAAGAAAATGTTAATGAGAAGAAAGTGGTGTAAGTGAGGTGCAATGATTTCTTTAGCGACAAGTTGCAAGTTTTTGTAAAAATTTTTTATCCTTTTTTTATGTGGAGCTTTTTGCAAAAAGATTTTTCGATAAAAGGCTTTGACACAAATGCAATCAACCACAAATGCACAATCAGGCCTAGATCTAGGATCACCTAGGTCAGCTAGACAGCTCCTAACTGTTCCAAAGAGCTAGAAATAGGACCTCAAACCGCCTCTTCACCGCCAATTGCGGCCAGGTAAGTGCCAGGTGAGTGGGAGGCTCTCCACTACAAGTAGTGGCTCTAATTAAGTAACCACTCGCCTTAGACACACTTGCCTAGACACCTCAAAGTCAGGTTAGGATCAACGACCGATGCCTACAACTAGTCCTCTGTCCTATTGAGCGCGACGTCCTTAGGGCTGAGTCTAGTATTTTTTAATTAAATATTGGTCAATGCATATGCCTTATGTGATTTCTGGGGTCCGGGAAGGGTGATGAAATCCCCACCCAATCTGAATTGGTCTCAAGCCCCTTAAAGTCCGATTAAAAATATGCAAAGCAGTAACAATCACTTGCAATCAATTTTTTATTTTTTTAGTGCGGCGCAAAGAATCCTGCACAAGATCAATTATCGGAAGGAGAGAGATTTTTTTTAAGCGCAAAGAATCCCGCAGGAGATTTTACAGAGGAGATATTTTAGATTTCAGAGGAGAGAGAAAGAGATCTTACAGTGCAAATTTCACTCGATGACGTCACAGGCCCGCCACGTTTCCGCCGCAGAAGGTGGGTTCGCACCGCGGTTCCGCGGTCTGTTGAGCGGCTCAGTTCTCGAAAAATAAAATCTTTTCCTGTGGTTTGACTTTTCTCCGTTGTTAGGATCTAGGGTTTTCTGTTTTGATCTCTGGATTTTTCCAGATCCGAACTTGTACGTCGATCCTGTAAAGATTCATACAAGAAACCCTTCAAACAATAAAAGATGATACAATTTTTATATTTTTTTTCTTCGGTTTTTTATGATTTTTATATTTTATATTAACCCGAAATTACAAAAAGGAAATTTTACGCCATCCCCGGCGACGGCGCCATTTGATTTAAAGAGATTTTGTGATCAAAGAATTAATTACAGCAATCAAGAACAGCGTCGCTTGGTAGCTAGCCGGTGAATACGGGTCGGTCCACAGGGATGATGTATATTTCCTAATTGTTCTAACGAGCTAATTCCAAATGGTGTTTGGATCTTTATCACTAAAACTAATTTGATTTAGACTAGGTTTTAGGAAACTTGCAAGGGTTAGGTTTATGTTAAGTTTGGTAAAATAAAATTTCCCACCTCTTTCAATGCCCTAAATTAGATCTTTTTAGGTGTTATGGTAATTATTAATAAAGGGGATTAGGATGATCGGGAAGAAACGATGTTTCTTCCTCAAGATCATTGTCCGTCCTTTCTTAATCCTTACCCTAACCTCCATGGAAGATATGCATATCCGGTCTTTTATACTACGGTATCATCGTTACCTCGTGGGTAGGATGCCGTAGGGAGCGGAATATGTATATATGCATGGATTCCTAATTATTAACAAGTGATTGGGCAAGAAAAGGGTGAGAGATTTGCATCTCTCAAACCCTTCTCTATTCCTAAACCTAACAAGCGAGGAAACTACTCGCTCATTGAGGGATCTACAAAAGTCATAATATTTATTTTGGTTTTCGTTTTAAGAGATTAATTAACTACTGCAGTTTAATAAAAATTCTAATCTAGATTTAAAACTAAGGCAAAGAATAGATCTATCTAGGGCAGAAATTAAAACTAAGAACTAAGGCAGAAAATAAAAACTACTTACAAATTGATGCTCTCCAAAACTTCAAAAGAATTCTGAATTTTATTAATGAAAAGAGGCATGACCTTGTACAAGTATTTTGGTCTCTATTTATAGGACACAGAAAACCCTAGGTTTACAATCGCCGCATGTATGCTTTTACAAAATTGCCCATAGATAGACTAGTCAACTCGCCGCCAGCAGCTATGGAAAAATTCCACCAATACGGGCTATACCCGGCCGCGGAACCGCGGCCATAGGCCAGGTTTGGCCGCGGTTCCGCGGCCAAATAGGGAGTGTGTGAGCTAAAATTTCTTGTGCTGCTTCTGACTGTACTCTTCTTCCTGTTTCTTTGGTTGGTTCATCAAAATATCTTCTCTTTCTCTTCCAGATCTCCACAGTGAGTAATGTAGTGGACTTTTATCATTTGCTTCGTGTCGAAGTCTTGAACCTTGCGCTGCCTTGTACTTTGTGAACTGATCTTCGTTTATTCTCCAACTGTAGGCTTTGTCAAGATTCTTCCATTTGTTGGTCGTAGTCTCACTTTTGCACCGTCTTTTATCTTTTTCACTGTTTTTGTTCCGAGAACCTGTAACCTGTAACTATGTAGCATACATGGGTCAAAAGCACCTGTTTATTTGTAAAATGTATAAGAATGGGGTCTAAAAGAATGCAAAATTATGATATGAACAGAGTGGAGTGTGAACTTGGAAATATCTTGGCTGTCCTTTTTTAGAAAAATGAAGCATATCAATAATTCATGAGATAATTATCACAACCAAATATCAACCATGCTTCATAAATATCCAGTGGTGAGTCATGCCATGAGTCACCAAGTAGCCATGCTAGATTCAATGTAGAAATCCACCGCATTTCCTCCACCTCATTTTGTTTAATCCAATAAAGAATAAAACCCTAATGAGGTGTCCAACTTCTAGAAGATTTCCCAAGAAAATTACGAGAATGCCCCTCATCCGTATTTACATACCCACATCCGTATTCCGAAGAATACGAATACAAAGAGACGAAACAAATCCATCAGTATAATACTAGGATCCGTCTTAAACCAAAGCCCACTAGTATTATCCGCCCGATCATCATACGTGCACAAATACACGTAAGTGATCGAAGCCCTGCCGTAAAACCATACGGCCTCTACACCTTTTTCTCGGTGCAGAGAAACTCTCTATGTGGGACTCCAAAGACTCGACACTACGTTGGCAGTGGGTTTAACCACAAGCTGCAAGCGGTACTAGCTGCACGTAACGACTACCCAGGTATGTGTCAATAAGAAGGCCAATGAGCTAACTCATCCGAACTCCTACTGAGCCTGTATGTGACAATCTCTGTACAGTCAGGTCTGGTCGTCTAAGAGTATCGCATATCGGGCCTAGGTGCGGTAATCGTCAGACCTCTAATAGTGCAATAAGTCGTGTCGGAGAGTAGCCCAAAACACCCTGAGAAACTACTGGAGTACTTACCAGTAAATCTCGCTTGCCTTGGCTAAGGATTTTGTGTAATGTCCTTCCGAACAAAGCGTGATATCAACCCCCAATACCGAGAGAGACGAATCCTATCTAACCGCCACTGCCTCCAAGTGCTTCGGGAATGCACCCAACTACTACCTGTTTGCATGATTCCTTTGAGCCGTGGTAGGGCAGCAATCAAAGTACAATAGGAACACACTCGAGGCGAAGTAGCAGTGTCAAGTCGACGGACTAAGCTGTACTCATGTCACCTGAGAACTGCTGCCCGACGATAGGTATAATACCCTCCAACAGTTCCCGACGAGTCCTGTCCAATGTACTCATAACCTAATGAGCACCTGCATACTATCTCCAGTACGACGTACTAATGGCTGTGGGACATACCATCTCCCCTGCTGGGATGAGAAGCGTAAACACTAGTCTACTATGGTGTATCGATGCCCCATCTCGATAATCCTACGATTAGAGACCTGTATAGGATGTGCTTATAGAATACCTAGCCCCCACTAGTGTGACTGCCATTACAATACTGGTAATCAAGTAAAGATCCCAAGGGCTTTACCAATATGTATAAGCGATATGCTAAGAAAACCCATGCACATATTAAGGTAGAAACAAACCAGGTAGCATACTACCATTTCGAGCAAGACCGTTACTATATCCGTGTATATTCCAAGCTTCCATTAAGTAATATACAATCCAGTATGATACAATAATGGCCTCTAGGGCATATATCACTAATAATCTTCCACTTGCACTTAGGCCATATACTAGCATATCACAGACCGAAGATCTCGAATAGCCTCTCGAACATTGTCTGAGTGATGACCTCTGTGAGTGGATCTGCAGTGTTGTTCTCCATATCTACTTTCCTCACCTCGATCTCCTGGGGATCAACGATCTCCCTGATCAGGTGGTACCGCCTTAAGATATGTCTGGATCTCTGATGGGACCTGGGTTCCGTCCCTAAAGCTATAGCGCCGTTTGTTGTCATAATACTAAAGTATTTGACCAACAATGGAAGGAACCACCTGAAGTTCAGTTAAGAACTTCCTTATCCAGACTGCCTCTTTTGCAGTGTCTCATGCAGCGAACTACTCCGTTTCCATCGTCAAGTCTGCAACGGTGTCCTGCTTAGAGCTCTTCCAACAGAACGCCCCTTTTTTGAGGGTAAAGACATAATCCGACATGGACTTGGAGTCATCCTTATCACTCTAGAAGCTGGAGTCAGCAAAGGCCTCGATTTGGAGGACTTTTCTATCATAGACCAAGAACATCTAAAAGAGGGTATGATTCTCTCTTTCATGACAAAGTGCTCCTTAGTCCTTCTCAGGTAGTTGAGAATGTTCTTTACTGCTATCCAGTGCTTCTCCCTTGGGTTTGACTCATACCGGCTTACCACGTTGAGTGCGTAAGCAACATCTGGTATGGTACACAACATCGCATATATTATAGTGCCTACTGCAGAAGCGTAGGGTATAGATGTGATGCGGGCCCTTTCAAAATCAGTCTTGGGAGATATCTCTTTGGAGAGGGTGATTCCGTGACAAGCCGGTAGACTACCGTGCTTAGAATCATCCATACTAAAATTTTTCAGTATGGTGTTGTTGTACCTTGACTGTGAAAGACCCACCATCCTCTTTGATCTATCACGATAGATTTGGATCCCCAGAATGTAGTTGGTATCACCCAGATATTTCATGGAGAACCTCTGTGACAAGAATCTTTTGACTGATTGTAGCATAGGAATGTCATTTCCTATCAAGAGAATGCCATCCATGTACTCAACGAGTGCATGGTTCATCTGGATTTTTAATAAAATTGAATTCTTTTGACCGTCTCAATAAAATAGATGTTCCAACTCCGCAATGCCTGCTTCAGTCCATAAATGGACTTAAGCACCTTGCACACTTACCCGTTGCTCTCACTCTGATTGAAACTCTCTGGCTGATCCATATAGACGCACTCTTCCAAATAACCATTTAGAAAAGCCGTCTTTATGGCCATCAGCTGGATCTCATAATCTTGTAAGGCTAGTAATGGCAAGAAGGATCCGAATGGATTTGAGCATAGACACTGGAGAAAAGGTTTCATCATGGTCCAAACTAGGTCTTTGACGAAAACCTTTTGTAACAAGTCTGGCCTTATAGGTTTCAACCTATCTATCTACACCAATTTTCTTTCTGAAGATCCATTTGCTGCCTATGGGTTTTACCCCTTCTGGAGAAATGATCAAAGTGCATACTTTGTTGGTGTACATGGACTCCATTTTGGTTCGTATTGCATCCAGCCATTTTATCGAGTCGCCGCTCTGAATGGCTTACTGGAAGCTAGTTGGCTCATCATTATAAATGATGCAATCCTCTCATCCCCATCTACGAGAAAACCGTAGTATCTCTCGGGAGGATGAGATTGCCTACCAGTCCTGCGGATTGGCATAGAGATGTCCTATTCTTTTGAAACCTCTTGGTTCTATCATACTTTCAGTAATAGTTTGTGGTTCTGGAATTTCTTCCAGTTCTATTGCGCTCCAACTATTTCCTTTTACAAAAAAATTGATTTTCTAAAAAATGGGCACGACGCGAAACAAAAACCTTTTGTTTCTCTGCGTAATAGGAACGATACCCCCTGGAGTTCTTTGGGTATCCCACAAACCTATACAGTACTGAGCGTGCCTCGAGCTTGTCCGCATACTGCTTTTCAACAAAAGTTGGACATCCCTATATCTTCAGATACTGAAGATAGGGTTTCTTCCCACTCCACATCTGATATGGTGCGGTAGGCACTGTCTTGGTAGAAACCTTATTCAAAAGATATGCAGCTGATTCTAGTGCATAACTTTAGAAGGATCGCGACAACTCAATGTTACTCATCATGGAACGAAAAATATCTAATAGGGTTCTGTTCCGCCTTTCCTATACACTGTTGTGTTGTGGTGTGTATGGAGGAGTAAACTGAGAGAGAATTCCATTCTCTTTTAGGTAATCCAGGAACTCGGCAATTTAAGTATTCACCACGTCGATCAGATCTCAGTGACTTGATACTTTTGCCTGTTTATTTTTCCACTTTTCCCGGAATTTTTCAAAGGGTTCGGTTTTATGCTTAATCAAGAAGACATGTCCTAACCTAGAGAAATTATTCGTAAAAGTAATGAAATAGGAATAACCACTTCATGCATCTGTAGATATTGGACTACACATGTCGCTGTGTATGAGTCGTAAGAGCTCACTTGCTCTTACTCCGTGTCCAGTGAACGGAGTCATTATCATCTTTCCTATGAGACAAAATTGACAAGTTGCATAAGACTGATATTCGAACGGATCCAAATATCCCTCTCTATGTAACTTCGTCAACCGTGTTACATTGATGTGACCCAGTCTACAATGCCTTAAGAGAGCTTTATTTAATTCTGGTGACTTTCTTTTAAGTGTGTTCTGGACGTTAAAAACCTGAGCTTGATTCAATATATACTATCCTCAAGTGTACCTGACCCAATCAAACTTTGATTTAGGTGGATGTGAACCGCATCGCTTACAAACTAGACTTGGTACACATAAACAGTTACGTAGAATCAATTTCTGCCCACTTGTCAATTCTAGATGATATACTCTACGGATACAACGTCCACGCTCATTCCGTTAGTAACCCTGAGAGTCATATCACCTGCCTCGATAACTCTACGGTTTCTCAAATCCTGTAATGAATTACAGATATGAGATCCTGATCCGGTATCTAGTACCCAGAAAGTAGAGCTAATTGACAGACCATTTTCAATCACAAACACACCCGAAGCCGAAGCCACAACATGCTTCGGATCCTGGATTCTGGCTTTCCAATCCTTGCATCCCATCTGCCAATGCCCTTTCCCGTGACAATAGAATCATCCCTCCTTCCCTACTGTTAACCCCGAAACTTTTGTCCTACCCTTTCCTTTACCTTACTGACACCGCCTATCGGCTTTGTGGATGTCTTCTTCTTCTCACCCTTGACATCCACTTTAAATCCAGAAGAGGAAGATTCCCCAATAAGCAGAACGGGTGTCTCCCTGGTTTCCTTCAGGGTGCCCTCAACTGGAAGTATAACTTGCTTCTCCTGGGCGTAAGTAGCAGGTAGGGACTGTAGAATCAAGTCAGTACATGACTCGTTGTCTAACGTGGTCTCCAAGTCCGTGAGCTGTTTAATACGGCTGATCATTGTAGGGACGTGGTCCCCTAGTGATGACCCAACTGCCAACCTCGCTTGAAGTAATTCCTTCGAGATCTCATATCTTGCGATACGAGATTGCTCTCCATATAATACTTTGTTATGGAAGAAGATGGAAACTAAGTCTATCTTCTCGTGCTGCCTCTGGTATACACCATCAACTGAGGCCAACACGATGCACTTGGCATTTGCACTGTCATTTTCCCTTGTCTTACGGATATCAACATCCGCGACGGTGGAAACTGGGCCTGGGACGGCGGGGGCTTTAAGTAGTAATGAGGTGGTCCAACTTGTCATAGGTATGGACATCTGGACAAATCTTTACCAGTCAATATAGTATAACTCAGTCATTTTATTATCTATCTGTAACCTAATCTGGTCACCTGGTTGCTGCAAATAGGAGAGAGAGAAGAAAACACTCAGCATGATGATCTTGCAAGTTTAGATTGGTTTTTAATTTATCTAAACAGGATGGCTCCCATTGTTTCTCGAATT
Organism: Agapanthus africanus; assembly: GCA_030015575.1. Classification (NCBI taxonomy): domain Eukaryota; kingdom Viridiplantae; phylum Streptophyta; class Magnoliopsida; order Asparagales; family Amaryllidaceae; genus Agapanthus; species Agapanthus africanus. Next base: position 911,883,311 of record CM057337.1, read on the forward strand.
CTTCCTTAAACCATAAAAGAAGAATTAGTCAGGATTAATCTCACCGTACAATACTTGCTTAACCGTTCGGCTAGGCTAGTGTCGGTACTTCGAGGGAGGTTTTACGACGCTTTCGTGAAGTTCCTTAATTAAATAACCTTTTTTCCCTGGAGGCGTAGCCCCGCTAACACTGTTCTAGATACCTACTTGGTTTATAGAATTGATCGTTAAGTGAAGAATCTCCCGAGTAGTAGCGGATACTCACAGTAGGATCGGGATCCAGATATCATTGTGTGATAATCCTAAAGGAATCCTACCAACATTATCACACTCCAAATGGTATGCAGCACCAGCAAGTTTCAGTTTCCTTAGAAACCCCCGATGTGGATTTTTGCCCCATGCTCTTATGACCTTGACGAAGACCAACAAATCATAAGTCGCATGTCAAGTTCTACCCATCATTGTCCAGGTTGATTTGAACCCACCCATATATACCCTTGACGAAGGCCAACAAAGTAATACGACTGTCCCAAACCAACGCATCTATCTATGCTACATATGAATACCCAGTAGCTACCAATCACTATGCCGTGATGAAGGCCAACAAACACAGCTTGAATACTACCGAACATTCATATGGGTTTTGGCGAACCGGTGAACGTATTGAACCTGATATAATCGAAGGAACCTGATAGTTTTTAAAAGGAGTGGTTTAAGCTCCGCATTTAAAAGTCTCCTATTTTAAAATAACCGAGTGGTTTTTAAAATTCATTCCAACGATTCAGCTTTGGTTTATTTGATTTGCATTAATGTAATGCAGTCCCGTCATTTACACCTATCATCACAGAAAAAGACGAAAATACCACGTCCACTTATGCCATGTAATTAAGGAACTTCGTGAAAGCGTTGGAAAACCTCCCTCGAAGTACCGACACCAGCCTGGCCGAAAGGTTAAGTAAGTATTGTGACGTGCGATTAATCCCAACTAATTCTTCTTTTAAGGTTTGAAGAATAATTCGAGGAAACAGTGGGAGCCATCCTGATTAGATAAATTAATAACCAATCTAATCTTGCAAGAGTACACGCTGAGTGTTTCTCTTTCTCTCCAGGTAGCAACCATTTCACGCCTTAATCAAGATAATAAAATGTATCGCTTGACCGATCCAAATTCTTATTCGGGGCAGGGTAACGTCGGTTCGGCTCTAACTTATGACAACAATCATAAATATGAGCAAAGGAAAGAGGATTGTTTGAATTTCCTGATGACCCCATCGAAGAAGAAACATACTATTGTGTCTTCTTCAGGTGTTCTTGTTATTGAGAACTGTTTTTCGGTCAGTCCTACCTCCTGGGTACTCGATACCGGATCAGGATCTCATATCTGTAATTTATTATGGGGACTGAGAAAAAGCAGGATAGTTGGACCAGGTGATATGTCCCTCAGAGTAGAGAATGGAGCACAAGTTGATGCTTCTGCCGTCGGTGAATATCACCAAGCATTGCCAAATAGCAATACTATGATTTTGAACAATTGCTACTATGTACCTTCTATGGTTTGCAACATCATATCAGTTTCTTTACTTGATAAGATGGATATAAGTTTGTTCTTCATAGAAATATCATGAACATTTAGCTTAATCAGGTATTGGTTGAAGACGTTACACTGTGTAATGGTGTCTATGTTCTTAATCAAAACACTATTTTCAGTATACAAAACACACGCAAGAGGAGGAGTTCAGAAACGAGTGAATCCTACTTGTGGCTTTGTAGACTTGGTCATATCGGAGAGAAAAGACTGAGTAAGTTACATAAAGATAGATATTTGAACACGTTCGAGTTTTCATCTTATGAAACTTGTCAGTCCTGTCTCAAGGGAAAGATGACCAAATCTCCGTTCACCGGATACGGAGAAAGAGCAGGAGATCTATTGGGACCCATACATAATGATGTATATGGTCTAATGTCTATACATGCATGGGGTGGGTTCTCATATTTCATCACATTCACTGACGATCTCTCTAGAATCGGATATGTGTATCTGATGAAACACAAATCTGAAGATTTTGAGAAATTCGAAGAATTCAGAAACGAAGTAGAGAACCAGACTGGCAAAAGTATCAAGATCCTCCGATCTGATAGAGGGGGAGAGTACTTAAGTACGGAATTCCGGGACTTTCTAAAAGAGAATGGTATTCTCCCTCAGCTTACTCCTCCGTATACACCATAGCACAATGGCGTATCGGAGCGAATGAACCTTACCCTATTGGATATGGTTCTGTAACGTTTTGAAAATCGTTTCGGTGAAATTTCGAAAAAATCGGTAAAATAAGGGGGTTTTCTGTAAAAAGTCAAAATACAAATATCTTATTATAAAAATTAAATATACATATTCTAGCTATGAAATTGCTATTATTTGGTGTTTATTGAGCCGCGGGTGAAATTTCAAATTTTCTGAAAAAAAAATTATTTTATTATTATTTTAAGCCGTCACTAATACATTTAATTAGGGAAAATTACAAATTGGAATGAGTTGAAACAAATTTTGTGCATCATAAAACATTAAATAAAATTTTATCATGTGGTTTTTGGAACGAAATCATTTGCCAAAACGGTTTAGAAATTATTGAAGAAAAAAGGCTTTTTTTTAGCGTAAATGGATATTTGGGGTATTGTATTTATCATTTTTCATCACCCCACACCCGTACCCACACCCACACACCCCCATTCACTTATCCCCTTGAAGAATTTAGCAGCCCCCTCTTTTGTCCCCACTTGGATTTCAAAGGAAATGAAATGAAAGAAAAGAAAAGAAAAGAGTAGAAAATCATATAATTTGAGTTGACTTTGACTTGAACTAACTTTCTCCACCTCACTCTCTCTCCTCTCTCACCCAAACCCCCCACAATCTGGCCGAAACCAGCAACCCCCAACAGCCCCCTTTTCCTCTTCTCCTCTCTTTGTTCCATCAAAGAAAATCCAAAGAAAAATCCACTAAAAATCAAGTAAAAATCCAAATCAAAATCCGACTCCTACCCATTTTAGCTTAGCCCGTATAGCATGGATTTTGGTGACAAGGGAGCATTTTGGAGGGCTATGTGTGCTTGTGGGATCTTCAATTTGTTTGGGTAAATTCTAACCCTTTTGCTTAAATTGTTGTTAATTGCTTGTAGTTAGCTTAATTAAGTGTTAATTTGGTTTTATGTGGGTTCAATTGTATGATTAAGGAATTCTAGTTAGGGTTTTGTTTTGAAATTGGGTTGTGATCACTTGTGCATGGTTTGTGATGTGAGCTAACATCTTGAAAAATTGTTAAAATTTATCTAGTTGCATATTACAAGTTGTTACTTGAAAAGTGTCCAAATTAAGCTTTTTTGTGCAAACTAGGGTTTTATGAAATGCATTTATATGTGAGATTAAAAATATGGTTAGGGTTTTTATCATATTATTAACTTTATTAAGTGTAGTTTAACACTTTAGTTCATGGAAATCCAACCTAAATTGTAGTTTGCGCATTTTTTTGCTGAAATTGTTAAAAAAAAGGGTATTTTGTAAACTAGAATATTAGGGTTTTTGGAATTTAATGAGATTAAATTCCGGAAATTGTTTCTATGACTTATTTAAGATATTTAATAAATATATTGTCCGCTACATTCATTTAAACATCCTGTTTTGTACAAAAACGGCGAATTGTGCTTGCTAGATTTTCGGAAAAGTGACTATTTAAGTAAAGTTGGGGTTTTTGTGAGTTTTAACCTAGTTTATATTAAAATTAGTGTTCGTGAATGTGCAAATGAGTGTGATTGGATTTTTCTCGATGGTTTGACGTTTGTACATCGACATCGAGGGTTGGTTTGACTATTCTTGCATGCGTAGGCGATAGGTTTGGACCTATGCGTGATACGCATGCCGATTTGATTTTTGTATGCCGTTTCGATTTCGAATTTAGTTTTAATGCGATACGGTGCGTTATGATATGTAGGTACCCCATGCGGACTTCGAGACGACAAGCAAGCGCGTGGCGACGTCGGCACCGGCGAGCGAGAACCAGGTGAGTAGATTTCTATCTACGGGGAGAAGTCGGGTGGATGGCGTATAGCACCCCCGCAGTCCGTGGTGGTGTATACGGATGCGTATACACACCAACAATTATTATATGTTATTTAGGATTAATAACGTTGCTTAGGATGGATATTGGTGTGTTGGATTACCTTAGTGTTGCGAACCCTAGGGTAGTGTTGCACTGCACATACACACATACATACTTGCATACATTCCTATTGATATGTGCTCATGGGATTCTTTATAGTTATGGGTTCACATGGGTATGGGACTATGTGTTCACATACGGATTTGAGGATGATACTTGGGATTGAGCTGAGTCGATGAGATTTGATTTGAGGCCGTGAGATCGGTGATATAGCAGGGTTCGTATTTGAGATACGACATGACGTTGTAGCGGGTCCTTGACGTAGTGTTTCACACACGTCCATGCATACGTAGGCGGTATAAGTATGGTACTAGACGTAGATCAGTACCCCGATCATGATAATTGATAAAGAGGATACCAGGTGAATAGTATGATGAATGTGATATTGACCCGTACCCAGATTGGGATGCCGTACGACGGATTTACGTACGAGCTATATTGATGATTGATCCGCACTCTTGACTTGGGATGCCTGATTATAGATATGGTATCGGATATGATATTATTGAGGCGGGATCACCGACTATACATATACAGGTATGTATATATATCGACTCAGATGATAGGCGGTTCCCTTACCTGTAGTTCAGCTTGTTAGTTCAGCCGTATAGTTTAGTGTAGTTGTTAGATTAGATTAGACTTCTTACCTATTTAAAAAACCAACGAATCGTGGGCATTCTTAAAGACAGCCCAAGGGATCCTACGGATATTTCAAAAGACGTATCTTTTCATAAAAACACCGTAGCCCCTATTTTCAAAACCCATGATTCGTGTTATTTCAAAAGGCACCAATTGTAAGACTTATATTAGATTAATGCAGATTGTTATAGTTGCGTCTAGTTTTCAGCTCCCGCTCATTTTTGTGGTCCGCTTCGCATCGCATGCTTATTTTATGTTTCATACTCCATTAGTGATATCATGCTGTTAGGACACCAGCACCATTACCGATGATGCGTAGGTACCACGTACATTTAATTGCCGGCTCACACACATCTTCATCGGTAATTGCCATGTCACGTACACCTTAGAAAATATTATTGCTTAACTTAGCTAGATAGCTAGTAGTTTGACATAATATTAGTGTACTTACCTTATATGCCAGCTTAGATATTGTAGTTATTACTTGTCACTTCATGCATACTGTTATTCATCGTTATGCCGCAGTCATGGATTCTCATGCATATATTCACTATTTTACGTGTTATTGAGGTTTTGGATTCGGATTTCCATAAGATTTTCTGGATTTGGAGGAAAACCGCAAAAACATAAATAAACCTCTTCTCTCTTTTAAAATAAAAAGTGCGGTTTTCCTATGATGTATGAGTCGTCCACCATGAGTTTGCTGATGGATTTCGAGACCCGATTCGAGGAGTGGAGGAACCGTTTTGGGTACATGGTGGGCCCGGTGCGGTACCCCGGGGCAAGAAGAATGTGGTGTTGACGTTGAGCCCGGCAGGGGAGCACTACCGACCGGTGATATTACCCGACGCGTCGGATATCCGGAGGATACCGTCGTGGTCTTGAGATGGATGGTAGGGGCCGTTCTGGACTGACGGCGCCCTAGATATTGAGATTGAGACATTGATATTTCGAGACATTGAGATTTATGTTTTGTGTCGATGCTAGACACTGTTGATACTGATTTCATTTATGATACCTCAGTTTAAAAATACAAAGGAAATCTCACTAATTTATGAAAACAGTTCTTCATTTACATGTATTCTGTTTTCATGCATTCATACCTCATTCATATGATATATTTCTACCTGAGGCACTGACACGGGCACATGAGATTACACTCGGGCTAGATATTTACCCTAGCCTTGTTATAGGCTACGTGTTATTCATATATTTGAGGACATATTATGATCATTGACCTAGGTTGCGTTATTTATGCGATTTCTGTGCGTAGATATTTTTCTATTCACGAGTTGGCAACTCACCCCGTTGTGCCCCAGTTTCTTGCAGGTTTGCCGTACAGGTTTCATTACGGCTTTGCGGGCTCAGTTTCATTCGGGTGACTTGCTAGTAGGTGGGTTTTTCTTGTATCGTACCCATCATATTACCTTGTATAATATTATTCCGTTGTATCTATTAAATTCCATCAACCAAACATGTATTTATTGAGATAGAGACCAGTGTTGTTTATTCTTTCGACCTTAGAGTCGCTCGTTATATTTCTGGTGGTTTTGAGTTTCCTTTTGAGTTTTGATCCTCGCCGTTGGCGTTGTATATTATATTGCTTGTATGGTTGTGACCGTCGATTGACGAAGTGCTAGCTCCCGCTTGGGGATGCCTTTTTATTGATTTCGTATACTATTCATGTTGTATCCCGTTTGGGAGCCAGTATTTACAAAGGAGACTCTGCCGAAATTTTCAGTAAATTTTGATGTTCTTAAAAACCGCATAATTCGGCTTATGCTATTAAAACTACTTGTTTTAAATTGGTTTTCCTTCACTCTACTTCTTTTCTTGGTTTGGATTTCTGGGTTTTCGGTTTACTTAGATTACGTACGCCTCGAGACGTTTCGTAGTTTAAGTGCCGGTCAGGTTCCGTACTTTCGGGGCGTGACAAAGTTGGTATCAGAGCGTTAGGTTTTAACCTTCGGAGTGTAGGATGACCCTTGGTTGATGGAATAGGTGACTAAAGTAGAGTGACGTACCGTTGATATGTTCCGCGGCATATTTACGACACGCCACTCCACTTATGAAGCCTTAGGATGTACATTTCCTTGTTCAGTATTATATTCCTTCCTGATCTAGCCTCATCGGTACCAGTTTGGTTTTGCTGCTACGGTTACGGCAGGGAGAGCTACGGCTAGAGTTGCGGTCAGCATGAGCTCGTTACGAACGAGGACTGACCATGGCGTGATTCGGGCGACACACGATTGTAGAGATGTGTCTTTTGGATTGTGTTTTTGCACCACGAGCATTGGATAGATCGCTGTATGAGGTTACTCGGAGGTGCTGATCGACACTAGAGAATTGAGCCAATGATGGAGGCCAGCCAGATTTTGATGACCGTTGGTGTGTTGCTTACTCCTGTTGATTGAGGCACGGTTCAGCATGCAGACGAGTAAGCCAGTTATTGCTGCGAACGACGAGATATCGCCCCAGATGTTGGAGCTATTGCAGTATAAGTTGTACTAAGAGATGATAAAAGGTCGCTAGTCACCCGATGATGAATGACTAGGATAGGTGGTTCGTTCGCTTACCCCGATGCGAGGTCATCAGATAGATTGATTCCAGCTAGAGACGACTTCACGCAGAGACGTGAGGGTCGACAGAGACGATCAAATGTCGGAAACCTATTATTCCAAGTTTAAAGTAGTCGGAAAGACATGCAGGCAATTCTATAGTCCCTTTAGAAGAATGAAACCCTAACTCGACTTAATGACCGTGTGAAAGCCTTTGAACCTTCGGGTTTGCGGCAGTTCTACGGCGCCATTAGTGAGGCTTGGGTTTGCCCTTCTACGGCTGGACCACCGATGCTGTGGTATGTACTCGATGTTCCCCTCCGAAAGACGGCGCGACACCGCGTCTTGCCTGAGATTCGGGGCAGATGCTAATAGGAGCTATCCGTCCACCTCTTCGAAGATGCCAAGTTGATTTATGGCACCACGTATCGAAGGTTTAGACGGATGCGTCCGATGTAGCAGACTTCGTCAGATTCCCCCTCGTTTGAGGGGTTTTTGATTGTGGGGACGCTCTTCCCTGCAGGCGCAAGCCCCTGCAGTTAATTACGCTACCGCATTGCGGTAACAACTTTCTCCTTCTCCAGATGGTCACTTCGTGTCGTGGGTGTCTGTTTTGTATTAAGTTTCCCGTGGATTGTTTACGGAGACTGAGTTATGTCGTCGCCCGTAGGGCGTGGACTAGTCCAAATCCGTATTATCTTAGATTTGGGTTTGGGGGGGGTTTGGTTTGAGGATACGTCAGCCCTACTCGAGGCTAGGATCAACTCAAACGTTTGTTAAGGATACGTTAGTCTAACTTTGTTACTAAGATCAACTTAACGGGATCGTTTAGATCCGACAAAAGAGCGTTTGGACTCTAATGTTCCAGTTTAGGGACATAGTGGTCCATGAATGTGTGGCCGTCGGGACCCGTCACCTCTCTGACGACGTTGAAGGATTACAACGACGGATGTCAGAGGAGTTCAAGGATGTACCCTCAAGCCGGAGTCAATTGGGGGGATTTATAGTCCACTCTGTTTGAAGGTTTAAGGATACGTTAGCCATCTTTGAGGCTAAGATCAACTTAAACGGGACCGTTTAGATCCGACAAAAGAGCATGCGGGGCTCTATTGTTCTAGTTTAAGGACATTACGGTCCATGGGTAGTTTAAGGACATTGCGGTCCATGGGTAGTTTAAGGACATTGCGGTCCATTGTTAGTTTTAAGACATCTCGGTCAAGGTTAAGGACGTCGTAGTCCATGGGTTTAAGGACCCCACAGTCCATTGTTAGTTTTAAGACATCTCGGTCAAGGTTAAGGACGTCGTAGTCCATGGGTTTAAGGACCCCACAGTCCGGTATGTGCTCTGGATGCTTCACACGGGTTCACTGCCGCGCTTGGCGAGGACCAGGCTCCGCTCTGGACGTTTTCCACGGGGTCAAAGAGTGACATTATCCGCGTTCCACGTAACCAGGAATTTGCATTAGACATGAGTTTAAGGACCCCACAGTCCATATCAATGTGTGGTCGTCGGGACCCGTCACCTCTTTGACGGCATTGAGGGATTACAATGCCAAGTATCAAAGGAGTGAAGAGATGTACCCTAGAACCGGAGTGGATTAAATAGCCCTTGGCCCAATTTGGGGTCAAGACGAATTAATTATGTTATGAGTCCATTGGACCAGTTAATCACAAATTGAGGACTTATGGCCATCTTGGGCTAAGTCCAATCAGGAGAGGCTTTGCCTCCATCCATTTAAGCCAATTGGGCCAAAGTCTAGTGTTAAACACTACAGAGCAGTCAGTGTTGAACACTGGGAATGGGGTTGACAAGTTAGTGTTTAACACTAAGAGAATATTTGGTGTTGAACACCAGCAACAATGTTTTTTCAGGTTAGTGTTAAACACTAAGGTAATCAGTGTTGAACACTGCAAATGAAGATCTCAGATTAGTGTTTAAACACTAAGGTAATCAGTGTTGAACACTGCAAATAAAGCTTTTTAATTAGTGTTGAACACTAAGGCCCAACAGTGTTTTAACACTGGGTTCGAGAGTTTTAGTTTAGTGTTTAAACACTAAGGTAAGAGGGGTCACGTGGCAGCACGTGAGAGCGCCCTCCCTTCCTTTGTTCTGCTGAGATTATCGCGTCTTCCAGAGCATCACGTGCCATCACGTGATGGGCATTCAAATGCCTATGGATTAGAGCTTCTGCTGAGGGTCACGTGGGTCACGTGGGGTGCTGCCTCAAAGGGGCTTTCTGTAGCTCTCTTGGGGGGTCACGTGATGACACGTGACCCTGCCTCTAGGTATTTTGTTTAGAGGCTTTGTTAATCTTCTTTTAGGAATTAAATTCCTCGAACTATAAATTTCAGAGGAATTAAATTCCTACTTCCTTTCGAAGACTTTGTTTTCTGGAATAGAGTTTAACTCTGAATTTTCTGTAGGAATTAAATTCCTCATATACGTGAAGGGCTGAATAGGGTTAAACCCTAATAAAAGTTTTTAAGGAGTTTAAACTTCCATCCTCTGTATGATTAAGGGAATTAAATTCCTGCTGTTTCAACAGAACTAGGTTCTTAATTAGGGTTAAACCCTGTTTCTTTTTTGTTCTGGAGGAATTAAATTCCCATAATATAGGGTCAAGCCCTCCTTTTATTTTAAAGGAATTAAATTCCTATAGTTCTGTGAGAATTAAATTCTCGTGCTTGCATTCCTTCTCCATGTTTTGGATCTGCATGGCAGGATCTCAACCCATTGAGAATTAAATTCTCAACCTTAAGGGGAGATGTGCACTTTGCAGATCCTCCATCAAAGAGAGAAGAAATATGTTCTTCTGTTTTTACATTATCAGAGTTAAACTCTGCTGAGAATTAAATTCTCTTTCTTTCAAAAGGCCTTCCCTTTCTTACCTAGGTTTTTCGCAAAAGATCCGAGTCTTTTCAAAGTATCAAAGCTCTTCTCCTTTTTTTTTTCTTCTCTGCGCATCTATATGTATGTATGTCTCTTGGCTCCTAGTTATAGGAGAAGCAGCCGAATCAATCAGTTTTTTGACGAATCTTCATTGAGATTTGATTTGCATTCATCATTCATTTTGGACCTTTGGATTATTAGGTGAATTTTATTCACCATTGGATTTTAAATCCAGAGATTCTCCCTTGTTATTTTGGTTAGATTTAAAGGGGAAATCTTTCCAAACCCGAGATTTTCCATAGATAGATGATATTCTATCACCTCTGAATCTTTAATTTGATTGGCCCCAGATAATCACTCTCCTTTGGAAAGATTTAAATCTCTTTCAGAATTTAATTCTGTTAACACAATGGGCTTTGAAAGCTGGTCACGTGTGACCACGTGACCCCCTTTGGAATGAGCCTTTTCCTTTCTTTTGCGCTCTGTCTTCTGATTGCTGCCTAAGCGTCACGTGCTACCACGTGACCCCTGGTCACGTGTGAGCACGTGACCCTTGTTGGAACTCTCTTTCTTCGGTTCTTCTGGAGAACGAGTCTGCTGTCTTGAACGTCACGTGCCAACACGTGACCCTGGTCACGTGGGAACACGTGACCTCTTCTGAAGCCTTTTCTTGACTTGATCAGAGAACTTGTGTGCCTTTGACGCTTGCATTTAAATGTCACGTGTCGCCACGTGACCCTGGTCACGTGGGAACACGTGACTCTTTCTGAAGTCCATTTTCTTCAGCGTATTCAGGAAACTGAACTTGACTTGATGATCCCTTTTAGGTGTCACGTGCTAACACGTGACCCCCTTTTTGAAGCTTTTCCCAGAAGCTTTCCTGATTTTAAATCAGGGAACAAATGCCCCCACAGCGTTGTTCTCACGTGTCTGCACGTGAGTGCAACGCTGTCACCTCTTGTGACCGTTGGATTCCTCTAGGGATCTGGGGAGACGAAGCGTTTCCATTGCCTTCTATAAATACCTCTGTCTCTTCATAGGAGCCTTCACTTTGCCCATCTTCTTCTTCTGAGAACTTTTTCTGAGAATTTAATTCTCTTCTTCCAGAGCTTAGTTCTCTGTTTTAAAATATTTTCAGAGTTTAACTCTGCTCAAAAGGAATCCTTTTTCCTCAGGTAATGTTCTTGGACAACGATGGACCTTCACATTTTCCTGGATTTTAAATCCAAAACAAGGGTTTTTACCCTTCTTTCTTCATATTTTCCATAAGAACATGAAACTGTTTAATCTTTCAACTGTAGATCTCTTAGGGTTTAGATGATCTTTGGAGAGATGATGATGGCGGTTCAAATCCATGGAATTTAATTCCATCCAAAAATGTTTTTGGGAATTTAATTCTCTTTTCTTAATAAGGAATTTAATTCCAACGAAGAATTCGATTTCTTCACACAGAGGCTTCCTGGGGTCTCTTGGCCCGAGGTTGTTCTTCCTGCAATTAATGCAATGGGGGCCTTGTAATGATGTCTTATGACTTTTATTTTAGGTACCATGGATGCCCATCTGTACCGTCTTGATGAGATCATTTCCTATGGGAATATTCGTGCGCTGGGCCGCAGTCAGAATCAGGAGTTCACTGATGCTCAGTGTGCCGAGATCATGAGCCGCTTCGACGAGTACAACCATAGGCTACTCCCCCGTCGTTCTTCTCTTCTGAGGCTGATCGTGCTGGCGATCCGGGAGGCACTTCCTCTCTTTTGCGCCGGCATACCGCTCGAGGCCTTGGACACTGCCGAGGATAAGGTGCATTCGGTGTACCTTATGGGCTTGATCTCAAAGAGAAGGCGGGATAATCTCATTGATCTCCTTCATCAGATTTTTCAGCAATCAGCCATACTGGGCGCCTACCGGAGGGTAGAGGACATCCGCGGGGACCCCGATGCTTGTGACCGTGAGAGAAAGCATACTCGGGAGGTTCGAAATGCTTGGAAGATCTTGAATAAAGTCAATTCCGAGTTTCTCAACCCATGCCCCGCGTCCGAAGCCTTACCATTGTAAAAGTTTCTCTTTTTGTCTTGTATTGCCTTCTTGAAGTCTGGATGATAAGTTTTGTTGTGTCCTTGTATGTTTGCACGCTTTTTCTCTGAGATTTTATTATTTTGCTACTATTGTTGTTTGTGCTTTTTAACATACAGGGTACCATTCCATATTTTCCTTTTAACTGCACATCAGGTTTAGGCCTCACGTGTTCTACACGTGGGACCCCCTGATGTGGCTGTTCACAAGATTCTCCTCATGCCATATTTTCAGTGCACAATGTTAGGTGCAGAAAAAGGGCCTTGGAAATAGTTCCATCTCCTTGATTTTCGGTGCCTTTTCTTTTTTAGGCCTTGGAAATAATTTCACCATGCAGGATTTTCCGCGCACAGCACTTAATGCACTTCATTATATATGAGGTTATAGCCTTCTTTTCTTTTCACAGAGGGATTCATATCATACATATATTTTTTCTTGAGGGAGAAACGAGTGCCATGGCCTGTAATCGCCCTCATGCTCGTCGACAGCCGTGGGAAGTTCCCCTTGAGGAGATGATCCCCCGCTTTGCTGCTCGGTTGGTGGACCCCCTCCTTACCGACAACGAATGCGACTCAGCCATGCATGAACTCTCGATCCGTAGGGGGTCTCCCCTCCCGATGGGTTCTCTCTGGCTCCGGATGATCCTCATGGCCGTGCTCGCCGACATTCCTCCTCACCCGGCAGAGATGACCCTGGCGATGCTTGATGCGGCGGGAGAAAAGCTCGAGGGCTTTCATGAAGCATGCCTGATTACTCAGGCTCTGAAGGACTGCTCAATTCATCTGCTGAGCGAGATAAGGGCCCGGCGAGCTGTTATGTTTGCATTCGCGGACGAGCATGGCGCCAACCGATGGGGGGCGACTTCTCGCGAGAATCGTCGTTTCGATGTGCTGGAGAAAGCGGAGAGAGAGATGGAGAATTTTATCCTTTGCTTCGTCAACCCTTGTGCCGTAGATCCTGTGTTTGGTGACCTTTTCCGTTAGTGTAGAACCTTTTTAAATTAGTCCCTCCTTTTTGCATGCTTTATGTTGAACTTCCCTGTAGGCTTGGTACTCGTATGTATGTTTCCGCTTGCATGAATAAATTTTGCGTTCTTTTTATGAAAATTTCCTTCAATTATCAATACTGCTGTCATGTCGCGTGCACATTAAAGCTTCTAATTTTACTTCTTCTTCGGATGTTCATATGATTGCGAGCACATGCTTGATAGGATAATCATCTGAAAGTTTTCTGTTGCCTGCCATACCGGGTTGTGTGAGCGCGTTCTGGATCGATTATTGCTATCGATCGAGAGCCCATTTATATGGTCTCGAGCGTGTATGTCCTACTGCTAAGGTTGTGGTCGCAGAGTGAGCTTTCATGACCTGATAGGGCGACACGTAGCGAACATAAGGTTGTGGCTCTCGATAAAGTTGCCATGTTCACTCGTGAGGGGGTTGAGGCTCATAAGGCCACTGAGAAAGAGCTTGAAGCCCGGCTCGCTTCGTATCAGGCTCAGCAAGCTCAAGCGGAGGCTCGTCTTCTGGAGATCTTGCGTCATGAAGCCGTGGCTCAGCAAAAGCAGGATGAGCTAACCAAGCTGCTGAATCGCCCGCCGGCCTAAAACATTTGTATCTTTTTCTTCCCTTTTGTACATACTCATGGATGAAAGTATTTTCTTTTTGTTTCTTTCATGAATTGTATTTTTTACCCATTTTGGTTTATGAATAAAAGATACATTTTTTGTCAATGATATATCTCCTTTTCATTGAATGTATTCTGCGGGTATTCTATCTTGATTTCCTTGCAGGACAGCAATGGCTCAGGACTCAGGGTTAAGATCTGCTTCCTAAGGCTTTTGCATCTTATGAGCCACGAGGGTCTCATAAAGAGTTTTTCTCCCTACAGGTCGAGAGGATCCCATAGGTGTGAGTTCTTCTTAAAGATCGTGAGGATCCTTAAGCGGGTTTTCCCTTGAGAGTCGTAAGGATCTCACAAGAGAGTTTTTCTTCCTTACAGGTCGTGAGGGCCTACAAGTGCCGGATGTGATCACCCTTATCCGTGTTTCACGGAGTCAGGGGTCTCTCAAGGTATCGTAGTTTAAAGACGTCACGGTCAAGGTTAAGGACCTCATAGTCCGTGGATTTAAGGACTCCACAGTCCGCTGTTAGTTTTAAGACATCACGGTCAAGGTTAAGGACCTCACAGTCCGTGGATTTAAGGACTCCACAGTCCGGTGTTTGGTTGCAGGGACCCGTCACCTCTTTGAAGACGTTGAGGAATTACAACGCCGGGCATCAAAGGAGTGAAGAGATGTACCCTTAAACCAAGGCAAAGTCTGTAGGGAATCGGGATGGTTGATCGTTAGTTTTAAGACATCACGGTCGAGGTTAAGGACGTCATAGTCCGTGGATTTTAAGGACTCCACAGTCCGGTATTTGCTCTGGATGCTTCACACGGGTTCACTGCCGTGCTTGGCGAGGACCAGGCTCCGCTCTGGACGTTTTCCACGGGGTCAAAGAGTGACATTATCCGCGTTCCACGTAACCAGGAATTTTCCGCTAGATGCTTCACACGGGTTCACTGCCGCGTTAGGCGAGGACTAGGCTCCGCTCTGGATGCTTCGCACGGGTTCACTGCCATGCTCTGCAAGGACCAGGATCCGCTCTGGACGCTTTCCACGGGGTCAAAGAGTGACATTATCCGCGTTCCACGTGACCAGGAATTTTGCACTAGATGCTTCACACGGGTTCACTGCCGCGTTAGGCGAGGACTAGGCTCCGCTCTGGATGCTTCGCACGGGTTCACTGCCATGCTCTGCGAGGACCAGGATCCGCTCTGGACGTTTTCCACGGGGTCAAAGAGTGACATTATCCGCGTTACACGTGACCAGGAATTTTGCACTAGATGCTTCACACGGGTTCACTGCCGCGTTAGGCGAGGACTAGGCTCCGCTCTGGATGCTTCGCACGGGTTCACTGCCATGCTCTGCGAGGACCAGGATCCGCTCTGGACGTTTTCCACGGGGTCAAAGAGTGACATTATCCGTGTTCCACGTGACCAAGAATTTTGCACTAGATGCTTCACACGGGTTCACTGCCGCGTTAGGCGAGGACTAGGCTCCGCTCTGGATGCTTCGCACGGGTTCATTGCCATGCTCTGCGAGGACCAGGATCCGCTCTGGACGTTTTCCACGGGGTCAAAGAGTGACATTATCCGTGTTCCATGTGACCAGGAATTTTGCACTAGATGCTTCACACGGGTTCACTGCCGCGTTAGGCGAGGACTAGACTCCGCTCTGGATGCTTCGCACGGGTTCACTGCCATGCTCTGCGAGGACCAGGATCCGCTCTGGACGCTTTCCACGGGGTCAAAGAGTGACATTATCCGCGTTCCACGTGACCAGGAATTTTACACTAGATGCTTCACACGGGTTCACTGCCGCGTTAGGCGAGGACTAGGCTCCGCTCTGGATGCTACGCACGGGTTCACTGCCATGCTCTGCGAGGACCAGGATCCGCTCTGGACGTTTTCCACGGGGTCAAAGAGTGACATTATCCGTGTTCCACGTGACCAGGAATTTTGCTGAATGTATCCGCATTTCACGGGGTGAGGGTTTGACTGTTGGCGATATGTATACCACCGAGCCATGGAACTGGGAGTGGCCGCTGTTCCGCTTAGCTCGAAGTTGTGTCCGTTGTTACGAGACGATCTCCAGGTTATTTGTGAACCGTCGAGATTTGGCTTCCTCTCATGACGAAACCTGGGGGGAGGAGTATGATCCCTTCTTTGTTTGCGCCCCTGGATTGTATACAGGGATTGTTGTAGTATCACCTGTAGGGCAAAAAGGTTTCATTTTTCCATCATTTCTTTTATTCTTTCCGCGATGCTCTATCATTTCAGCTTTTTATATCGCGAAGGTCGCGATTGCCCAATCATTTCGGCTATTTTTTTCGCGGTGCCCAACCATTTCGGCTTTTTATTTTATTTTTACTCGCTGCTTTTTATTGCGAGTTGCCCCATCATTTCGGCTATTTTTCATGCATACATTTTTACTTGCTGCTTTTTATTGCAAGTTGCCCCATCATTTCGGCTATTTCGTAGGCATGTATGGCTTGCTAGCTTTTTCGCCGCAAGCTCGGATTTTGGACACCGATTTCGGCATCAGCACCGCTGCAACTGGGATGTTGCCAGGAGCGAATCATCATTTGCCATGAAAGGACTTAGGATTTGATACCGGTTTAGGCATCAGCATCGCTGCAACTGGAATATTGCCAGGAGCGAATCATCATTTGCCTCTGTCGATGTTGAACAAAGGTGGCTTAGCAAACAGGGTTAAGGTCCTGTCGACTAAGGCTTTTGACTTCATGAGCCGTAAGGGTCTCACAAAGGTATTTCTCCCTACAAGTCGTGAGGATCTTGCAGGTGTATTTTCTCCTTAGGGATCGTGAGGATTCCTAAGTGTATGTTCCTCTGTAAGTCGTAAGGATCCTACAAGAGGGTTTTCACCTTATGGGTCAAGAGGACCCACAAGGGTTGGACTTTGCTGGGGAAATGTTTATTTGTGCCCGTGGATTGTATACAAGGGTCAGTATTGAGCCTCTTGTAGGGCAATATCGGAGGTTGTGGAGGATTTGCTTAAGAACAGGTTCAGGTTTCTGTAACTTAAGACTTTCAAATCTCATGAGCCGTGAGGGTCCCATAAGAGGATTCTCCTTACGAGTCGTGAGGATCTCGTAAGTGTATTTTCTCCTTAGGAATCGTGAGGATCCCTAAGTGTGTTGCTCCTTCGTGAGTCGTAAGGATCTCACGCAGGTGGTTTCTCCTTACAAGGTCGAGAGGACTCTGTAAGTGTCCTTTAACGAGGTTGCGCCCTTTCGGGTTTTCACAAACACTCGCCGGTAGTCCTGCTGTTTTTACTCACGGAGCCCTTTCGGGTTTTCATCCGTGCCCGTTTTGCTTATAGACATACCGTTTTTTTTTTCACTTTTTTTTTACAAGGTCGCGCCCTTTCGGGTTTTCACGAACACTTGCCGGCAGCCCTGCTGTTTTTACTCACGGAGCCCTTTCGGGTTTTCATCCGTGCCCATTTTGCTTATGGACATACCGTTTTTTTTATTTTTTTATTTTTTTTTTATTTTTTTTTTATTTATCTCGTCAGCCTAAAGACGCTGCGGTAGTAGTTTTAGGGACGTTTCGGTCCGTCGTTAGTTTAAGGACGTTTCGGTCCGTCGATAGTTTAAGGACGTTTCGGTCCGCCGTTAGTTTAAGGACGTTTCGGTCCGTTGTTAGTTTAAGGACGTTTCGGTCCGTTGATATGGGAAGGCTGGCTGCTCCTAGGAAGATAGTGAGTGGACATAGTCGTCGTCATCTATCATTGACCCAGGCTGTGGCTTATTAAGCATAGTATTTCTTCAGGAAGCGGCCGTTTATCGGCCTGAAAGGCCTTTCACCGTGCATGTCCATGAGTAGGTAGGCTCCACCCTGGTAGACCTTGTCTATGATGTACGGGCCTTCATAGTTTGGCTCAAATTTTCCCCGCTTGGCACGATTGGGGATCATAGGTCTTTTGACCACTAGTACGAGTTCGCCTTGGCGGAATGTCCTCGGCCTGGTCAATCGTTCGTACGAGCGCGTCATCTTTGCTTTGTAGGCTTCTAGATGTTGTTGCGCTATGAGCCGGGTTTCGTCGAGGGCATCAAGCTCCTCAAGCCGAAGGTGAGCATTTTCTTCGTTCGTCAGCTCGTGGTGGACTGCTACTCGTAGAGAGGGTAACTCTATCTCGAGGGGGAGCACTGCTTCCGTCCCAAACACCAACGCGTACGGCGTTGTGTTTGTGGCCGTCTTGAACGTAGTTCGATAAGCCCAAAGGGCTTCTTGCAGCCTTTCGTGCCAGTCTCTCTTATTCCTGGAAACGGTCTTTTTTATGATCTTCGTCAAGGTCTTATTGAAAGCCTCGGCCAGACCGTTAGCTCGTGGATTGTAAACTGAAGAATATCTCCAGTCTATATTGTGCCGCTGTGCGAAGCGGCTAATCTTATGGCTTCGGTAGGCCGGCCCGTTATCGGAGATAATCCGCCGTGGAGTTCCAAACCGATAGATGACGTGCGTCTTGAAGAAGTGGAGAATATTCTCTGTCTTCACTTCCTTCAGCGGTACTGCTTCTGCCCATTTGGAGAAGTAATCGGTTGTCGCCAGGATAAAGCGGTGTCCCCGGGATGATGCTGGCTCAATGGGGCCGACTATGTCAGTCCCCCACATTTCGAATGGCCAACTAGACAACGTCGGGTGCAGTGGATTCGGATGTTGGTGGATGAAGTCTCCATGGATCTGGCATGAGTGGCATTGCTTCGCATACTCGAGGCAGTCCTGGATCATCGTGGGCCAGTAATAACCCATCCGTTTAATTTTTAACTTCATCTTTGAGCCTGTTTGGTGAGAACCGCAAAGTCCGTCATGAACTTCCTGAACGACTCTTTCTGCTTCGTCAGGTCCTAAGCATCTGAGCCATAGAGAATCAAACGATCTCTTGTATAGAATGTTGTTGACGAAAACGAAGGATAGAGCTCGTTTCATGAGCTGATGTCTTGAGGACGGTTCTTCAGGCATTCGGTGGGACTTAAAATAGTCTATGAAGACTTCCCTCCAGTCTTCGGCCCTCTCATGGTCTTTTATTTGTAAGGTCGTCTGCTCAGTCGTTCCCTTTTCTTCGCATGATTCCGGAGATATTTCTGCCGGGGCGAGCACTCGACGGCTTTGTACCACGATTCTGACGTCATCGAGGTTCTCGTCAGCCAGTTCTTTAGCAAGTTTAGCCAACGCGTCTGCTTTGCTGTTTTCCGCGCGCGGTATGTTCTCCAAAGTATAGGAGGGAATTTGGGTCAATAGTTGTCGCACCCTTTCGCCGTACTTTACCAACTCCGGCTTGCACGTTTGGTAGTCACCATTTACTTGACTAACGACCAGCTGGGAATCCCCGTATATGAGGAGGTCCTCAATTCCTATGTCGATGGCGATCTCGAGGCCTGCTATCAGGACTTCGTATTCGGCTTCATTGTTTGTCCTCGGCTCTGTTAAGGAGAAGGCGAAGCGCATTATCCCTCCTTGTGGAGTTGCAAAGATGAGGCCTATCCCTGGTTTGATCATTGGGATACCTTGTTTCTGTTTCTTTATGGAGGACGCTCCATCGAAATATAGTTCCCATCGGGTGGTTCCGCCGTTAATCGCATCAAATGCATGCTCGTCCGGCAAATCGCAATTCAGAGGAGAATTGGCCGGTATCGGGTGTTCGGCGAGGAAGTCGGCAATGGCCTGGCCTTTCACTGCCTTGAGAGGTTGATACGTTATTGAGAACTCCATCAAGAGCAGGGCCCACTTAGCAAGTCGTCCTGTCAGTATGGCTTTCGACATCAAATATTTGAGAGGGTCCACCTTTGAAATAAGACGGACTTCATGTGCTAATGCGTAATGTCTAAGCTTTGTTATTGCGAAGATCAACGCCAGGCAGTGCTTTTCAATGGGGGAATAGTTGCTTTCTGCCCCCAGCAGCACTCGACTTAAGTAGTAAAGTGCTCTTTCTTTCCCCTGATCGTTCTCTTGTGCCCATAATGCGCCTAAGGAACCTTCGAGGGCGGCCGTGTAAAGAATGAGAGGCTTTCCCTTCACTGGAGCAGCCAACACTGGAGGGTTCTGCAGGTACTGCTTGATCTCTTCTAGTGCACCTTGACATTTGTGATCCCAAATGAATGGGGTTCCCTTTTTCATCAGGTGGCTGTAAGGATGGCATTTGCCTGAAAGATTGGCGATAAACCGCCGGATGTATGCGAGCTTCCCTTGGAGAGACCGCAGCTGCTTGAGCGTTCTCGGCGGAGGCATTTCCATGATCGCTTTAATCTTTGCCGGATCTATTTCAATACCTCGGTGTCGAATGATGAATCCCAGAAATTTGCCCGAGGAGACTCCAAACGCGCACTTGAGGGGATTCATTTTCAAATTATATTGCCGAAGGCGTTGAAATACAGTCTCCAGATGCTTTAAATGCTCCTCGTACGACATGCTCTTTACTACGAGGTCATCGATATAGCACTCGACGATGTCATGTATGAGATCGTCGAAGATCTTTGTCATGGCCCTTTGATAGGTAGCGCCAGCGTTCTTTAGGCCAAAGGGCATAACCCTGTAGCAAAATATACCCAAAGGGGTGCGGAAAGTGGTATGCTTCTGGTCTTCGGGATGCATCTTTATCTGACTGTATCCTGATGAACCGTCCATAAAGGAGAAAACCTCGTGAGTGGACGTGTTATCTATCATTAGTTCGGTTACTGGTACTGGGAAATCATCCTTGGGACAGGCTTTATTGAGATCCCTGAAATCCACGCATATGCGTACCGTCCCATTCTTCTTCATTACCGGGACGATATTGGCAATCCAGTCGGGATATTGGACTTCTTGGATAAATCTTGAATCGATCAACTTCTTGACTTCGGCGTTGATGCTCATCTCAAGCTCGAGTCGCATCCTCCTTGGCGCCTGCTTGACTGGCTTGATATCTGGGGATATTGCTAATCTATGCACAGCAATCTCCGGGTCCAATCCTGGCATCTCGGAGTAGTTCCACGCGAAGCAGTCTTTATGCCGTAGAAGCACGTTCTTTAACGCAGCCACCTTTTCTTCGGATAATAGCTCGCTGACAAATGTCGGTCGCGGGTCGTCTGCCGATCCCAACTCAATCTTCTTGAGGTTATCTGCGGTAGTATGTATACCATCTTCCAGTTCTTTCGGAGCGGGCAGAAATTCTGAGATCACCTCATCATCGCTGTTCTCAAAGCACCGGTAAAGGTCGTCTACGTTCTCGGGCTCTTCTCCTAATATCGTAATCGTATAACAAGTGCGAACCCGCTCCCCGGACTGAGGTGGACCCGGTTCTGCTCTTACGTCCTTGGGCTCGTGCTTTCGCGGCGGCGTTACTTTCCAGCCGTCGGATAAAGCGAATCTGCCCCGTCGGTACTGGTCCTCGACCCAGTTCTTGAAGGTGAAGCAGTTCTCGGTAGGATGTCCTATGGCTTGGTGATAAGAGCAATAACTCGGATGAGAGACCTGGCTAGCTTGCTCAGGACGTCTAGACTCTGGAAGCGTGATCATTTGATGTTTTATAGCGAGGTTGAGTAACCTCTCCGTCTTGTCTCGGGGGAAGGAATACGCTCGACTCATCTTCTTCACGAGGGGCAAACCCGAGCCGCTTCTTGATTTATTTCCGTCTCCGCGTCGGGCCTTTCGTACAACGGATTGACGAGGATAAGCGTCTTTGTCTTTTTCGGTATGTTGAGATAGACGTTGCGTCCTGGCCTTCTTGTAGATGGCCATCTCGCGGTTGTGGTCTTCCTGAGCTCTCTGACCCGTTTTCCTGATAGGCTTGTTCGTTCGCTCTTCAAACGACGGACTCGATGTTTCAATCGCAGGGTCTAGTTTTAATGAAGGGTTGGCATCTCCTGACAGGGCGTCCTCCTCTTCATCAAAGGTATATATAGGGTAGCTGCTGTGAGTCCGTTCCCGTTTTCCAGCTCTTGCGTATCCGAGCCCGAGTGTTTCCATCTTCCCGTTGGGCAATTTGCGTTGAGTCCCGGGGACATCCCAAATCTTGTTGTAGAACCGCGCCTGCCGAACGGTCTGTTCTAAAGGTACTCCTTGGCGCTTCAATAGCTTCTTTAATCCATTTGTATAGTATCTGGGCAGACGGATGGGTTGGAGCCTGTCGAGCGTAGTATCTGCGCCGTGCCAGATCTCTTTCTCTATTTTCGACTCTGAGGATCGGTAAAATAGGATCACCTTCTCGCCCCTTCGCCTGGGAGGGACGTAAAATGTTTGCAGGTCCTGCACATCGTGAGCCTGAAGCGCGTCGAGATCCTTGTAGTGTTCTCGCGGTACCATGGTGATTTGCAAACTATGGTCATCGCCAAGGGGTGCTTGTGTCGGCAGCCGATTGGAGAACACAGCATTAACTTCATCTTCTGAATCACTTCCGAAGACTAATACGGGGGCGGGTGTCCTCAGGTTGTTGCGTTGAGATGGCCCTGCATAAACTATCTCAAACTCTTCTTCGGTATCGCTCCCGAAAATAGGGATGGTGGCGGCGATTTTGTTTTCCGGATTGCGACACTTTTCTGTATCCTCGAAATCTGGCAAAAAGTATTTCGCATCTTCGTATTTGCGGACTTCGTTCACGGAAAATGGGTTTAACTCACCTGTTACGGTATACTCAAGACCATCCTTGAAGTACTTCATACACTGATGTTGTGTAGAAGGGATGATATTGTACTCGTGTAGCCAAGGACGACCGAGCAAGGCGTTGTAACAGGTCTTGGCGTCAATGACATGGAATTTGATGTCTGTGACGAGAAGTCCAAAGCGTAATGTTAGTATCACGGATCCGAGAGTCCGTGACGATTGTGAATCGAAACCGGAGATAGTAATTTTGTCACGAGCGAGGTGTTGCACACTCATGCAGATTTCCTTCAACACCCGAACATTAAGGAGGTTGACGGAGGATCCATTATCCACCAGGATCTTGCCTATCTTGATATCATGGCAGTATCCGGAGACATATAGGGGACGGTTATGGTCGCACGTCCCGAGAAGGAGGTCTTCATCACCGAAAGTGACGTCGGCCGTATGCACTTCCTCGAGTTCATCCTTCATCCTTTCAGTGGCGAGGAAGGCTTGGAATTGCTCGGGTTCTTGTAACGCCTTAATTAGCGAGTCTCGCGCTTCTTTCGATAATAGGAGGGCATCGAGAATGCTAAGCTGAGAAGGTAGCTTCCTTAGGTGCGCGAGGATGTTATAGTCCACTTTACTCTTCCTAGGAGGGTCTTTGGCAACCAGCTCTCTCATGACTTGGTCATCTAAAGTGATATCTTCAGTGACCTTTTCCTTTCCCTTATCCTTTCTATTCCCGGGCCCGAGATTCTTTTCTGGGAGTGTGTGATTGCGCAGCTGAATGTTCTCGCAGATCTCCGATTCCTCCTCTTTCCCCGAGACAGATTCTTTAAAGAGAGGGCCCAGAGCCATTTCTTCATCAGAGTCGCTCCCAAAGGTGAGAACTTGTGACCCCCTGGCGTTAACCATGCAACAGTTGCCAGTCGTTCTGTTGTGCCCATCGACAGTACTTCTTCGCTCCCGACGGATCTTGCGTTTCATGCGCTTAAAATGTTGCCGATGAGCAACATATCCTTGCCACCATATCTTAAAGGCGTCGCACTCCTCCATGGGATGTGATATTTTTCGATGATATGCGCAATAGTCAGGGTGCGTCTCTACCCCATCGTGTGTGTTTCCTTCCGAGGGTGGTAGCTTCATCCCCAGTGACATGGCTTTGGCAAACCTTTTTCTCGTCTTGAATATCTTCTTGTTTACTTCGGATGCCTTTCGCTCTGGCAGGGGTAGCTCAACTCTTTCGTTCAGTTGCCCGCATTTGGCTCCTTCCGACGTGGTCATCTCACGCTCCTGGTCCGCTTTATATTTTAGATGAATCTCGTCTAGAAAAGAGTCGATCATTTCATCTGTTGGCCATGCATGCTCTGGTACAGGCTCTGCCTCCAGCTTTTTAGTGCCATGAGTTTTCCCATCATCAGTAAACGAGTGGGAGATCACGTTACAACTCGCCACATATTCTTCGGATTCATCTGACGAGCTCTCTCCATCATTTTCCTCTTGAAAGATGTGGTTGAGGAACTCTTGCAGTGTGACAGGAGTTCGCGTCTTTTGGTTGTACTCTTCCAATGCGTCGATTTGCTTCTGCAAGTTCGTGTGCTCTTTTCCAGGCTTCACGGACTTCTTGGATTTCTTCTTCTTTTTCTTCGAAGATTTTGACGGTTGGGCGTGAGTATTTGGGCCATTATCGCGAGTCTTCGTACTTGGGCGGGGCTTCAACATTCCTTTGATAATTTGAGGTTCAAGAGGGTCCTTCCATTCGATCGCAGGGCACGCATGAAGGTCTCTCAGCATTCTTTTGGTTTTAGTTGATAGCACGACCTCCCATGGAGCTTCTTCAATAAAAGAACATGTTGCCCCCGGTGTATCCGCTTTCCTCGGAGCATGCGGCTGTGGTGGGTTCACCTTCCACTTTTCGGACAGTACAAACTTCCCCTGGAGGTATTGGTCTTCAATCCATCCTTTGAAGACGAAGCAATCTTCAATCGGATGGCCTACCGTTTGATGGTAAGGGCAATAGTTAGGGTTATTCACTTCGGTGGGTTGCGGCGGTCGCCTTGGATTTGGCAGGTTTATAAGTCTGTTGCGTATTGCCAGGTCGAATAGCCGTTTCGTCTTGTCCCGTGGGAACGAGTAGGGACGCTTCATCTTCTCATTATAATACCGACGTCTTTCCTCCAGTTGATCTGTCGGTTTCGGGGCGTTAGGTTGCTCTTGGGCATTTGCGACAAATGTTGCTCTTCCTTTACTCTTGTCATTCTGAGGTTCCGACTTCGGTGTAGGTGGTCTATGACCCATCTGGTCCATCTGAGCCAACTTGTCGATCAGGGCCTGGAATGTGGTTGGCTTAAAGAACATCATAAACTGGGAGATAGTTGCGTGAGGGTCTAGAGTTCCCACGAACATGCCCACCGCAGGTGCTTCCTCAATGCGTTGCTCACATCTCGACCACAAGTTCCGCCAGCGTATAGCGTACTGGACCCAGGTTTCGCCCGGTTTTACCCTGGCGTTAATAAGTGCAGTTATTGGAGTGCGTTCGCTGGCACTTGCAAATCGCTGAGTGAACAACAACTCCATTTCAGCGAACGTTTTGATGGAATCGTTCGGGAGTTCCGAGTACCATTCGAACGCTGTTTCTGATAAGCTGCCCACAAACTGGCGGAGCAACAACTTATCATCACCGCCGGTGTTACCGCAGAGGGCCCGAAACTGGGCGACATGTTGATGGGGATTGCCGGTCCCCTTATACACGTGGAATTTTGGTATCGTATAGCCTTGCGGGTATTTGATTTGGTCGTACCAGCTCGGATACGGCCGCCCCGTTTTCACGACTTGACCTGCTGCCTCAGTCGCGTGGTGAACCCGGATTTGCTGGGCTATGTAGTCAGCCAAGTCAGCCTTAGAGATTGCATCCTCCTTGGCCGTTGAGAGGGCTGGTGGTGGATTTGACGCTTCTCCTCGGTCGTCTTCAAGAACGATCGGGGGATCCTCGGCGGGTAAGTCCTGCTGGATCATCATTCCTATCACATCTTGGAAGAGAAGGCCCATCCGTTGTATGTTGGCCGCTTGTTCAGCAGCCTCTTTGTCCCTTTTCTCCAGTGTCCGACGAAGGAATTCAGCATCGGTTTCTTCCTCTCGGCGTGCGTCTGAGGACGTTTCTGGGTTTTCTTTTGGCCCGGTGAGTGCGGCCATAGCATTCATCATTTCCTGAAGCTTTTGTTGCTGTTCTTGGGCTTTCGTCACGGATCGGGTTAACGGTCGGTGGCCCGTAGAAGTGCGGCTTTCCTCTTTTCCAGAGGCCATGTAAACAGTGTGCACCACCATGCCCCCAGACTTAGGGCGTCGAGGCTCAGTGCTTTTAGCCGTCGCTGCATGCTGTGGGGTCTTCTCCGGCCTCCTTCTTTTATGAGTCAGTTGTTCCAAAGCCTTTTGGGGTTTGGCCTGGTGACCAGCTTCCGGTTGGGTTTTCAGCTTCTTGTGTCGGCGGGAGAAGTTCGGATCGATGATCGAGTCCCGTGCCTGCCGCCAAACCTTATAGATTTTGGAAGATAGCCGTTGAGGAGATTGGGGCCGTTCTGACTCCATTTCCACAACCTTCTTTAACGGGGGAGGAGACCTCTTCAGTACTGCAGTAGGAGAATTTCTTCGCACTTTATTTAGCATTTCGAAGCTGTTCCCAGTTGGAACAGCAGCATTAACTTCTGCCACCGGGACTGATGGAGTCAACCCAGATGGGGAGTTGCCCCCAGCCTTCCTCACTCGGCGCCAATGGCGACGTCGAGCGTGTCGAGCGGACGGTGTAGGGTCAGCGGTAAGAACGGTTTCGTTTTGCCCTCTGTCTGGGCGTGGGGTCGCAGTTGGTATTAGCCTGTCAAAGACCGATGTCCTTTGGGTAGTAGGAGCGGGAGCTGAAGCCGTTAATCTTGTAAAGACCGACCTTTTGGCCGGAGAGGCTGCCTTGACGACTTCTGGGACAGGAGCGGCCACTTTCTTAGAAGCAACCTTCTCTGAGATTGTAGGTCCCACGATGGGTCTGCAGGATTTCTGGCCCAGTCTAGAGAAGACCGAGGCGTTGACGTCGGGCGACTCGTTGAGAGGAGCCGTGGCAGGGGTAAGACGATCAAAGACCGACTTCTTGGGAGCCTCCGTTGTCAGCACTGGAGCGGCAAAGTTTGTCGGCGGGACCATGGTCCCAAAGAACAATCCTGTGGTGGCGCGAGTGACCTGTTCCACGGGCATTGTGAATAGCGAGGCAGCTTGGGGTCCGTAGGCTATACCTTCTGGCGAGGCAGAGCGTTGGTTGCAATTGCAGTCTGAGCAGTTGGACACTTTCACGGAAGTAGAAGCCATCGATCCTTTGCTTTCTGCAATAAGCCAGACGCCAATTCTTAGTATCTTGAAACCCAAGGGCAACCATTAGCGAACCGCGATTGGTTCGCGAGTCACGACACACGAAGTGTGGAGTGGAAAGAGGAAAAAGTCCCACCGGGCGTGCCAGAATCTGTTCCCCTCCGAAAGACGGCGCGACACCGCGTCTTGCCTGAGATTCGGGGCAGATGCTAATAGGTGCTATCCGTCCACCTCTTCGAAGATGCCAAGTTGATTTATGGCACCACGTATCGAAGGTTTAGACGGATGCGTCCGATGTAGCGGACTTCGTCAGATTCCCCCTCGTTTGAGGGGTTTTTGATTGTGGGGACGCTCTTCCCTGCAGGCGCAAGCCCCTGCAGTTAATTACGCTACCGCATTGCGGTAACAACTTTCTCCTTCTCCAGATGGTCACTTCGTGTCGTGGGTGTCTGTTTTGTATTTTGTTGCCCGTGGATTGTTTACGGAGACTGAGTTATGTCGTCGCCCGTAGGGCGTGGACTAGTCCAAATCCGTATTATCTTAGATTTGGGTTTGGGGGGGTTTTGGTTTGAGGATACGTCAGCCCTACTCGAGGCTAGGATCAACTCAAACGTTTGTTAAGGATACGTTAGTCTAACTTTGTGACTAAGATCAACTTAACGGGATCGTTTAGATCCGACAAAAGAGCGTTTGGACTCTAATGTTCCAGTTTAGGGACATAGTGGTCCATGAATGTGTGGCCGTCGGGACCCGTCACCTCTCTGACGACGTTGAAGGATTACAACGACGGATGTCAGAGGAGTTCAAGGATGTACCCTCAAGCCGGAGTCAATTGGGGGGATTTATAGTCCACTCTGTTTGAAGGTTTAAGGATACGTTAGCCATCTTTGAGGCTAAGATCAACTTAAACGGGACCGTTTAGATCCGACAAAAGAGCATGCGGGGCTCTATTGTTCTAGTTTAAGGACATTACGGTCCATGGGTAGTTTAAGGACATTGCGGTCCATGGGTAGTTTAAGGACATTGCGGTCCATTGTTAGTTTTAAGACATCTCGGTCAAGGTTAAGGACATCGTAGTCCATGGGTTTAAGGACCCCACAGTCCATTGTTAGTTTTAAGACATCTCGGTCAAGGTTAAGGACGTCGTAGTCCATGGGTTTAAGGACCCCACAGTCCGGTATGTGCTCTGGATGCTTCACACGGGTTCACTGCCGTGCTTGGCGAGGACCAGGCTCCGCTCTGGACGTTTTCCACGGGGTCAAAGAGTGACATTATCCGCGTTCCACGTAACCAGGAATTTGCATTAGACATGAGTTTAAGGACCCCACAGTCCATATCAATGTGTGGTCGTCGGGACCCGTCACCTCTTTGACGGCATTGAGGGATTACAATGCCAAGTATCAAAGGAGTGAAGAGATGTACCCTAGAACCGGAGTGGATTAAATAGCCCTTGGCCCAATTTGGGGTCAAGACGAATTAATTATGTTATGAGTCCATTGGACCAGTTAATCACAAATTGAGGACTTATGGCCATCTTGGGCTAAGTCCAATCAGGAGAGGCTTTGCCTCCATCCATTTAAGCCAATTGGGCCAAAGTCTAGTGTTAAACACTACAGAGCAGTCAGTGTTGAACACTGGGAATGGGGTTGACAAGTTAGTGTTTAACACTAAGAGAATATTTGGTGTTGAACACCAGCAACAATGTTTTTTCAGGTTAGTGTTAAACACTAAGGTAATCAGTGTTGAACACTGCAAATGAAGATCTCAGATTAGTGTTTAAACACTAAGGTAATCAGTGTTGAACACTGCAAATAAAGCTTTTTAATTAGTGTTGAACACTAAGGCCCAACAGTGTTTTAACACTGGGTTCGAGAGTTTTAGTTTAGTGTTTAAACACTAAGGTAAGAGGGGTCACGTGGCAGCACGTGAGAGCGCCCTCCCTTCCTTTGTTCTGCTGAGATTATCGCGTCTTCCAGAGCATCACGTGCCATCACGTGATGGGCATTCAAATGCCTATGGATTAGAGCTTCTGCTGAGGGTCACGTGGGTCACGTGGGGTGCTGCCTCAAAGGGGCTTTCTGTAGCTCTCTTGGGGGGGTCACGTGATGACACGTGACCCTGCCTCTAGGTATTTTGTTTAGAGGCTTTGTTAATCTTCTTTTAGGAATTAAATTCCTCGAACTATAAATTTCAGAGGAATTAAATTCCTACTTCCTTTCGAAGACTTTGTTTTCTGGAATAGAGTTTAACTCTGAATTTTCTGTAGGAATTAAATTCCTCATATACGTGAAGGGCTGAATAGGGTTAAACCCTAATAAAAGTTTTTAAGGAGTTTAAACTTCCATCCTCTGTATGATTAAGGGAATTAAATTCCTACTGTTTCAACAGAACTAGGTTCTTAATTAGGGTTAAACCCTGTTTCTTTTTTGTTCTGGAGGAATTAAATTCCCATAATATAGGGTCAAGCCCTCCTTTTATTTTAAAGGAATTAAATTCCTATAGTTCTGTGAGAATTAAATTCTCGTGCTTGCATTCCTTCTCCATGTTTTGGATCTGCATGGCAGGATCTCAACCCATTGAGAATTAAATTCTCAACCTTAAGGGGAGATGTGCACTTTGCAGATCCTCCATCAAAGAGAGAAGAAATATGTTCTTCTGTTTTTACATTATCAGAGTTAAACTCTGCTGAGAATTAAATTCTCTTTCTTTCAAAAGGCCTTCCCTTTTTTACCTAGGGTTTTTCTCAGAAGATCCGAGTCTTTTCAAAGTATCAAAGCTCTTCTCCTTTTTTTTTTCTTCTCTGCGCATCTATATGTATGTATGTCTCTTGGCTCCTATTTATAGGAGAAGCAGCCGAATCAATCAGTTTTTTGACGAATCTTCATTGAGATTTGATTTGCATTCATCATTCATTTTGGACCTTTGGATTATTAGGTGAATTTTATTCACCATTGGATTTTAAATCCAGAGATTCTCCCTTGTTATTTTGGTTAGATTTAAAGGGGAAATCTTTCCAAACCCGAGATTTTCCATAGATAGATGATATTCTATCACCTCTGAATCTTTAATTTGATTGGCCCCAGATAATCACTCTCCTTTGGAAAGATTTAAATCTCTTTCAGAATTTAATTCTGTTAACACAATGGGCTTTGAAAGCTGGTCACGTGTGACCACGTGACCCATGGTCACGTGTGGGCACGTGACCCCCTTTGGAATGAGCCTTTTCCTTTCTTTTGCGCTCTGTCTTCTGATTGCTGCCTAAGCGTCACGTGCTACCACGTGACCCCTGGTCACGTGTGAGCACGTGACCCTTGTTTGAACTCTCTTTCTTCGGTTCTTCTGGAGAACTAGTCTGCTGTCTTGAACGTCACGTGCCAACACGTGACCCTGGTCACGTGGGAACACGTGACCTCTTCTGAAGCCTTTTCTTGACTTGATCAGAGAACTTGTGTGCCTTTGACGCTTGCATTTAAATGTCACGTGTCGCCACGTGACCCTGGTCACGTGGGAACACGTGACTCTTTCTGAAGTCCATTTTCTTCAGCGTATTCAGGAAACTGAACTTGACTTGATGATCCCTTTTAGGTGTCACGTGCTAACACGTGACCCCCTTTTTGAAGCTTTTCCCAGAAGCTTTCCTGATTTTAAATCAGGAAACACTCGATACTATTAAACTGTACCCAAGATGTTGAGCCCTTGGGGGATTATGAGGTTTTGACAATCGATTGGATGGTTCGACTTAATTCGGATGCTAGGTGGTGAGATGCATTTCTTGGGAGACTCCCGATACGAGGATAGCTGTTGGAGCTCAGTCCATGCAGCCGCGACGAGACGAGTCCAAAGCAGACGACATTAGAGAAAAGTGGAGTAAGAGGTTCGCACCTGATCTAGATGAGATGACGTTCCACTCCGCCGACATCAGAGAGGCGATGCGCATGCTGAGGCATGGTACTTGGACTTACCTTCCAGAAGGAGTCGCGATGAGTATGCAGTCGTTCCAGAGCAAGATGCAGATATAGGAAAGGACAATGACTTCCGGACAGTTGGCAGAGACGAGACATGGAAGAGACCGTGAGCAGGATTCCTTTCAGGACACTGCTGCAATGATACTTGCACCCAGGATCAGATGTGTCACGTACATTCAGAGAACCAGAGGCCGACGCCATTGATATGCTGTCTTACGAGTGGTCGCGATGATTGACCGGGAGATGACAAGAGATGTGCCAGAACGGGATCATCCCCGTTAGCACACCTGACAGGGCCGATGAGCCAATGGACCGAGAGATTGGTAATTCACAGTGAAGACCTTGACCCAGGAGTGGTCATTGTTATGCACACCAGCAGGCCAGAGTTCATGATCATCGACGAGACGTCCCACTAGTGACCGCGACAGTTGGCCCGAGATTCTTAGAGGATGCGCTTGAGCGGTACTATTCCGCCATTATTGATTTCGATGTTTTGGGTGTTTTATTCGCATGATTTGATTTTGATGATTGATGATTTACGATCTTTGCACAGTGTTGCACTTGATATCGTTTTCGTGCTTTGGTTTCACATGTTTGTGATTTTACGGTTTTAGACATTTGAGTTGATTTTGTGCGTATGCACGCACACGAATTGGTTCCTGCACTCTGTATAGTTATTATACGCTTGCAGTGTGCACTGGACTTCGATTTCGATTGTGATACTCGATATTTGTTTTGTGCACCTGGTGCACCTGATTGATTTTGCGCACGTTCGGCGCTTGATATTGGATTTCATGATTTCGTGCACGATGGATGTACCTGATTTGGATTTTCGCGCATGTTGAGCGCATATCTTGAGATGTGATTTTGGTGCACACCAGATGCACTAAATCGAGATTTTTCGTGCATGTCAGATGCACCTGATTTTGCTGTCAGGCACACATGTTGCCTACGACAGATGTTTCGTGCACACCCGATGCACTTAGATGTTGTTTCTGTGCGCATGTATGGCACATTCATGGATTTTGATTTCCGTGCGCACCAGACGCACGTAGCATTCATGTGCATATTTTGGGGATTGATTTCGTATAGAGCAGTACGTTTTTATGATGATTGCTATATGTTTTTATACTGAGCAGGACTAGTCAGAGGACAGTACCTGAGTATATTTTGCATGCATTGATAGTTATCGAAGGGATTTCCAAAAGTGAGCTATAGTCTCAGTATTTACCTACGCGTCTGATAAGACACGAAACATTTAAAACAAGGAGATCCTTCTAAATTGTTTTCAAAACGGCGGAACGTGCATATTAAACAAAAGGTACACATGTATATGGTTATTTTCTTATAAGAGACGCCCGTCACTGTGCAGTGTTATGCGCATTGCACAACGACTTTAAAAGATTTGGCATGCATTTCCTTTAGAAACTTACATGTATAGATTTGATATCTACATGTATAGTTCTGATTTATATCATATTGGTTTTGCTTTGGATTTGGCATTCGTGTCTTTACCATGACTCCGATGATTGCGGGATGCTTGACGGAGTTTTGATTTGAGTTATATACTCATTTTTCAAGTGCATGCGCTGCGCTACGATTTGTTTTATGTATTTACAATTTCGGAGCCCCGACGACTTGATGGGTTTTCTTAGATGTTTTAGTATTTGGGAGAGTTTGAATTTAAATTCGGGGACCGAATTTCTTTAAGGGGGGAAGATTGTAACGTTTTGAAAATCGTTTCGGTGAAATTTCGAAAAAATCGGTAAAATAAGGGGGTTTTCTGTAAAAAGTCAAAATACAAATATCTTATTATAAAAATTAAATATACATATTCTAGCTATGAAATTGCTATTATTTGGTGTTTATTGAGCCGCGGGTGAAATTTCAAATTTTCTGAAAAAAATATTATTTTATTATTATTTTAAGCCGTCACTAATACATTTAATTAGGGAAAATTACAAATTGGAATGAGTTGAAACAAATTTTGTGCGTCATAAAACATTAAATAAAATTTTATCATGTAGTTTTTGGAACGAAATCATTTGCCAAAACGGTTTAGAAATTATTGAAGAAAAAATGCTTTTTTAGCATAAATGGATGTTTGGGGTATTGTATTTATCATTTTTCATCACCCCACACCCGTACCCACACCCACACACCCCCATTCACTTATCCCCTTGAAGAATTCAGCAGCCCCCTCTTTTTTCCCCACTTGGATTTCAAAGGAAATGAAATGAAAGAAAAGAAAAGAAAAGAGTAGAAAATCATATAATTTGAGTTGACTTTGACTTGAACTAACTTTCTCCACCTCACTCTCTCTCCTCCCTCACCCAAACCCCCCACAATCTGGCCGAAACCAGCAACCCCCAACAGCCCCCTTTTCCTCTTCTCCTCTCTTTGTTCCATCAAAGAAAATCCAAAGAAAAATCCACTAAAAATCAAGCAAAAATCCAAATCAAAATCCGACTCCTACCCATTTTAGCTTAGCCCGTATAGCATGGATTTTGGTGACAAGGGAGCATTTTGGAGGGCTATGTGTGCTTGTGGGATCTTCAATTTGTTTGGGTAAATTTTAACCCTTTTGCTTAAATTGTTGTTAATTGCTTGTAGTTAGCTTAATTAAGTGTTAATTTGGTTTTATGTGGGTTCAATTGTATGATTAAGGAATTCTAGTTAGGGTTTTGTTTTGAAATTGGGTTGTGATCACTTGTGCATGGTTTGTGATGTGAGCTAACATCTTGAAAAATTGTTAAAATTTATCTAGTTGCATATTACAAGTTGTTACTTGAAAAGTGTCCAAATTAAGCTTTTTTGTGCAAACTAGGGTTTTATGAAATGCATTTATATGTGAGATTAAAAATATGGTTAGGGTTTTTATCATATTATTAACTTTATTAAGTGTAGTTTAACACTTTAGTTCATGGAAATCCAACCTAAATTGTAGTTTGCGCATTTTTTTGCTGAAATTGTTAAAAAAAGGGTATTTTGTAAACTAGAATATTAGGGTTTTTGGAATTTAATGAGATTAAATTCCAGAAATTGTTTCTATGACTTATTTAAGATATTTAATAAATATATTGTCCGCTACATTCATTTAAACATCCTGTTTTGTACAAAAACGGCGAATTGTGCTTGCTAGATTTTCGGAAAAGTGACTTTTTAAGTAAAGTTGGGGTTTTTGTGAGTTTTAACCTAGTTTATATTAAAATTAGTGTTCGTGAATGTGCAAATGAGTGTGATTGGATTTTTCTCGATGGTTTGACGTTTGTACATCGACATCGAGGGTTGGTTTGACTATTCTTGCATGCGTAGGCG
This sequence comes from Agapanthus africanus, assembly GCA_030015575.1. Lineage (NCBI taxonomy): Eukaryota > Viridiplantae > Streptophyta > Magnoliopsida > Asparagales > Amaryllidaceae > Agapanthus > Agapanthus africanus. Next base: position 911,917,475 of record CM057337.1, read on the forward strand.
ATAGGTTTGGACCTATGCGTGATACGCGTGCCGATTTGATTTTCGTATGCCGTTTCGATTTCGAATTTAGTTTTAATGCGATACGGTGCGTTATGATATGTAGGTACCCCATGCGGACTTCGAGACGACAAGCAAGCACGTGGCGACGTCGGCACCGGCGAGCGAGAACCAGGTGAGTAGATTTCTATCTACGGGGAGAAGTCGGGTGGATGGCGTATAGCACCCCCGCAGTCCGTGGTGGTGTATACGGATGCGTATACACACCAACAATTATTATATGTTATTTGGGATTAATAACGTTGCTTAGGATGGATATTGGTGTGTTGGATTTCCTTAGTGTTGCGAACCCTAGGGTAGTGTTGCACTGCACATACACACATACATACTTGCATACATTCCTATTGATATGTGCTCATGGGATTCTTTATAGTTATGGGTTCACATGGGTATGGGACTATGTGTTCACATACGGATTTGAGGATGATACTTGGGATTGAGCTGAGTCGATGAGATTTGATTTGAGGCCGTGAGATCGGTGATATAGCAGGGTTCGTATTTGAGATACGACATGACGTTGTAGCGGGTCCTTGACGTAGTGTTTCACACACGTCCATGCATACGTAGGCGGTATCAGTATGGTACTAGACGTAGATCAGTACCCCGATCATGATAATTGATAAAGAGGATACCAGGTGAATAGTATGATGAATGTGATATTGACCCGTACCCAGATTGGGATGCCGTACGACGGATTTACGTACGAGCTATATTGATGATTGATCCGCACTCTTGACTTGGGATGCCTGATTATAGATATGGTATCGGATATGATATTATTGAGGCGGGATCACCGACTATACATATACAGGTATGTATATATATCGACTCAGATGATAGGCGGTTCCCTTACCTGTAGTTCAGCTTGTTAGTTCAGCCGTATAGTTTAGTGTAGTTGTTAGATTAGATTAGACTTCTTACCTATTTAAAAAACCAACGAATCGTGGGCATTCTTAAAGACAGCCCAAGGGATCCTACGGATATTTCAAAAGACGTATCTTTTCATAAAAACACCGTAGCCCCTATTTTCAAAACCCATGATTCGTGTTATTTCAAAAGGCACCAATTGTAGGACTTATATTAGATTAATGCAAATTGTTATAGTTGCGTCTAGTTTTCAGCTCCCGCTCATTTTTGTGGTCCGCTTCGCATCGCATGCTTATTTTATGTTTCATACTCCATTAGTGATATCATGCTGTTAGGACACCAGCACCATTACCGATGATGCGTAGGTACCACGTACACTTAATTGCCGGCTCACACACATCTTCATCGGTAATTGCCATGTCACGTACGCCTTAGAAAATATTATTGCTTAATTTAGCTAGATAGCTAGTAGTTTGACATAATATTAGTGTACTTACCTTATATGCCAGCTTAGATATTATAGTTATTACTTGTCACTTCATGCATACTGTTATTCATCGTTATGCCGCAGTCATGGATTCTCATGCATATATTCACTATTTTACGTGTTATTGAGGTTTTGGATTCGGATTTCCATGAGATTTTCTGGATTTGGAGGAAAACCGCAAAAACATAAATAAACCTCTTCTCTCTTTTAAAATAAAAAGTGCGGTTTTCCTATGATGTATGAGTCGTCCACCATGAGTTTGCTGATGGATTTCGAGACCCGATTCGAGGAGTGGAGGAACCGTTTCGGGTACATGGTGGGCCCGGTGCGGTACCCCGGGGCAAGAGGAATGTGGTGTTGACGTTGAGCCCGGCACGGGAGCACTACCGACCGGTGATATTACCCGACGCGTCGGATATCCGGAGGATACCGTCGTGGTCTTGAGATGGATGGTAGGGGCCGGTCTGGACTGACGGCGCCCTAGATATTGAGATTGAGACATTGATATTTCGAGACATTGAGATTTATGTTTTGTGTCGATACTAGACACTGTTGATACTGATTTCATTTATGATACCTCAGTTTAAAAATACAAAGGAAATCTCACAAATTTATGAAAACAGTTCTTCATTTACATGTATTCTGTTTTCATGCATTCATACCTCATTCATATGATATATTGCTACCTGAGGCACTGACACGGGCACATGAGATTACACTCGGGTTAGATATTTACCCTAGCCTTGTTATAGGCTACGTGTTATTCATATATTTGAGGACATATTATGATCATTGACCTAGGTTGCGTTATTTATGCGATTTCTGTGCGTAGATATTTTTCTATTCACGAGTTGGCAACTCACCCCGTTGTGCCCCAGTTTCTTGCAGGTTTGCCGTACAGGTTTCATTATGGCTTTGCGGGCTCAGTTTCATTCGGGTGACTTGCTAGTAGGTGGGTTTTTCTTGTATCGTACCCATCATATTACCTTGTATAATATTATTCCGTTGTATCTATTAAATTCCATCAACCAAACATGTATTTATTGAGATAGAGACCAGTGTTGTTTATTCTTTCGACCTTAGAGTCGCTCGTTATATTTCTGGTGGTTTTGAGTTTCCTTTTGAGTTTTGATCCTCGCCGTTGGCGTTGTATATTATATTGCTTGTGTGGTTGTGACCGTCGATTGACGAAGAGCTAGCTCCCGCTTGGGGATGCCTTTTTATTGATTTCATATACTATTCATGTTGTATCCCGTTTGGGAGCCAGTATTTACAAAGGAGACTCTGCCGAAATTTTCAGTAAATTTTGATGTTCTTAAAAACCGCATAATTCGGCTTATGCTATTAAAACTACTTGTTTTAAATTGGTTTTCCTTCACTCTACTTCTTTTCTTGGTTTGGATTTCTGGGTTTTCGGTTTACTTAGATTACGTACGCCTCGAGACGTTTCGTAGTTTAAGTGCCGGTCAGGTTCCGTACTTTCGGGGCGTGACAGGTTCTCTCTATGATGAGTAATGCCGAGTTACCTCTTTCTTACTAGGGGTTTTCTCTTGAATCAGCTGCATTCATATTAAATAGAACACCATCCAAATCAGTGCCTACCACCCCATATGAAATATGGAGTGGGAAGAGACCATGTCTTAATTACATTAAGATATGGGGGTGTCATGTTTTTGTTAAAAAGCCGAATCCAGATAAACTCGAGGCAAGGTCTGTATTGTGCAAGTTTGTGGGATACCCTAAGCATTCTAAAGGGTATCTGTTCTACCACACTGAGGAACAGAAGGTGTTAGTATCTCACCACGCTCTCTTTTTAGAAAGGGAATTTCTTGCAAAGGAAATTAGTTGGAGTACGGTGGAACTAGAAGAAATTCAGGAACTACAAACTGTAACAGAAGATTTGGTAGAACCCTTAGATTCAGTAATACCCGACGAACCTCAGCCACTCCGCAGATCTAGTAGGATTTCTCATCCGCCCGAGAGATACTACGTTTTTCTCATAGACGGGGATCGAGAGGATTGCATCTTAGAAGAAGATGATCCTACTGGTTTCAGGCAGGCCATTATCAGTAGGGACTCTGATAAGTGGCTGGATGCTATGCGATCTGAAATGGAGTCTATGTACACCAATAAAGTATGGACCTTGGATATTGCTCCACCTGGGGTAAAACCCGTTGGATGCAAATGGATCTACAAAAGGAAATTTGGTGTAGATGGGCAGGTGGAAACCTATAAGGCTAGACTTGTTGCAAAAGGTTTTCGTCAAAGACCAGGTGTGGACTATGACAAAACTTTTTCTCCGGTGGCTATGCTCAAATCCATTCGGATCCTACTTGTCATTGCTGCTTTCCATGACTATGAGATCTGGCATATGGACGTAAAAACGGCTTTTCTGAACGGAAGTTTAGAAGAGTGCGTTTATATGGATCAGCCGGAAGGTTTCGTAGACAATAGGAGCAGCGGGAAAGTGTGCAAATTGCTTAAATCCATTTATGGATTAAAGCAGGCATCGCAGAGCTGGAACATCTGTTCTGATGAAACGGTCAAGGCATTTGACTTCATCAAAAACGAGGATGAGCCTTGTATATATAAGAAGATTGTAGGCCGGACTGTCGTATCCCTAGTCTTGTATGTGGACGACATTCTTTTGATAGGAAATGACATTCCTATGCTACAATCGGTCAAGCTATTCTTATCACAAAGGTTCTCCATGAAGGACCTGGGTGATGCTTCGTACATTCTGGGATTAAGATCTACAGAGATAGATCCAAGAGATTACTGGGACTTTCACAGTCCAGGTACATAAAGACCGTACTAAAGAGATTTAATATAGAAGATTCCAAGCGCGATAACATACCCGCATTGCACGGAATCACCCTCTCCAAGGAGATGTCTCCCAAGGCTGACGAGGAGAGGGTTCGCATGAGCACTATACCCTACGCTTCGGCGGTAGAATTTATAATGTATGCGATGCTATGTACAAGGCTAGATGTAGCTTAGGCGCTAAGCGTGGTGAGCCGGTATCAGTCGAACCCAGGTAAGGACCACTGGACAACAGTAAAGAACATTCTCAAATACCTGAGAAGGACTAAGGAGATGTTCTTGGTTTACGGTAATGGAGACCTAAAGGTCGAGTCTTTTACCGATTCAAGCTTCCAGAGTGACAAGGATGGCAGCAAGTCTATCTTGGGTTTTGTGTTTACCCTCAACGGAGGGTCGGTGTGTTGGAAGAGCTCCAAACAGGATACCGTCGCAGACTCGACGATGGAGTCTGAATACATTGCTGCAAGCGATGCCGCAAAAGAGGGGGTCTGGATGAAGAAGTTCATTAGTGAACTTCAGGTAGTTTTGTCCATTGTTGACCCAATACCTTTGTATTGCGATAACAATCGGGCTATAGTTTTAGCGAAGGAACCACGGTCCCATCAGAAATCCAGGCACATCTTAAGGCGGTATCACTTGATCAGGGAGATCGTAGATCGCCAGGAGATCGAGGTCCGGAGAGTGGATACAAAAGACAACACTGCGGATCCATTCACCAAGGCCCTTCCTCAAGCACAGTTCGAGTGACTTTTTGAGATGTTGAGTATGCGGTACGCCAACAGCTGGCCCTAGGGCAGACGTTGGATACTCGATACGCCAACATATGGCCTTAGTGCAAGTGGGAGATTGTTGGATATGTATGCCCTAGAGGCCATTATTGTATATATATACATATGGATGCTTGGACATATATATGTACAGGACAGTCTTGCTCGATATGATAATATGCTATCTGGTTTGTCTTTATCTTAACATGTGCATGTTTTACTTGGTATTACATATCTTTTATACATGTTGATAAAGCCCGTAGGATCATTGCTAGACTACCTGCGTTGTGATGGCGATCATACTTGTAGGAGTTGGGTAGTCGGTACGCACATCCTTAAATGGTCCCTAGTCATGGGAGTATCGAGACTGGGCATCGATATTCCGGAGTAGACTAGTGTATACGTTTCTAGACCCCGACGAGGGGCGATGGTATGGTCCCGCAACAATTGGTCTTTCGCACCTAAGATCGTATACATGTGCTCAGTGGGGGTGAGTACACCGGACGGACTCGCCGAGAACTTCCAGATGGTACTATACCTATCGTCAGGTGGAAGTTCTCAGGTGACATGAGTACATGTTAGTCTTTAGACCTGAGATCGGTATTTATCTCGTGTGAGTTCCCACTGTGATTTGATCACTACCCTACCACGGCTCTACTGAGTCGTGCAAACAGGTTTTGGTTGGGTACATTCCCGAGCCACATGGAGGCAGTGAGTGATTGTCGGGGATTCGTCTCTCCCAGTATAGGGAGTCGATATCGCACTGTGTTCGATTGGTCAGGACCATAAGACCTTGGCCAAGGCAGTTGAGATTTACTGATAGGCTGATCAGTAGTTTCCCGAATTGGTCCTGAGCCGCATCAGCACTAATTACCAGGTAATCAGGGTTTGATGTTTACCACCTCCTAGACCCGGTATGCGATACTCTCAGATGAAGAGACCGGACTGTACGGAGATTGTCACAGATAGGCTCAGTAGGGATTCAGATGAGTTTGCTTGTCGGCCTTCCTTTTCGACAGGTACCCGGGTAGCCGTTACCTACAGCTAATGCCGCTGACGTGCTTATGGTTATGGATTTATCCAGCAACTCACTGTCGGCGTACTGTCGAGTCTTTAGAGTCCCACACAGAGGGTTTTCCTGGTTCAGGCGAAATGATGTAGTAGCCGTATTGGATACGTACAGGGTGTCAATCGATTGATGTACTTTGTACTCGGACTTTCAATCGGACAGTTGGTAATACTAGCCGGCTCGGGTTTTGAGCCGGATTATTAAATCAGATATTGATTTAATAGTTTACATATATGTATTTCGATATGTATATTCTAGTATTACGTTCTTCATGTTATTTTATCTCTTTAGGCATTCGTATTTTTATCCGAATGCAGGTATGTATATACAGCAGATTGTAATCCGTATTTTATTATTGATTACCTTCTAGAAGGTGGAAACCTCATCATGGACTTTTCCATTTATTGATAAATGGAAATGAGGTGGAAATTAAGGAGAGGGAGGCATGGTGAGTGGCATGGCTTCAATAGTTCACAAATGAATTCTTTATTCATTGTGGTTACTACTGAAACATGGTTACACTTGTTTATTGAAAGAAATTCATACACAAAACCTTTGTGTTGATTTTCTCTCACATACATGCTTCATTATTTTTCTTGACCTCCCATTTTTCTTCATCTCCTCCCTCCTCTTGAGTTTTCTCCACCTTCATCATCTTCCTTTCACTACCATTCTCATGAGTTGAGAAACAAGTGAAGAGGCAAGAAAGAGATAGCTGTTCTCCGCCGAAAGACGGGAAAGACAAACGTCTTGCCTGAATTTTGGGGCAGATGCTATTTGGTTTTATCCGTCCACCTCTCCGAAGATGCCAAGTTGATTTATGGCACATATATCGAAGGTTTAGAAAGATGCGGCCGATGTAGCAGACTTCGTCAGATTCCCCCTCATTTGAGGGGGTTTTGATTGTGGGGACGCTCTTCCCTGCAGGCGCAAGCCCCTGCAGTTAATTACGCTACCGCATCGCGGTAACCACTTTCTCCTTCTCCAGATAGTCACTTCGTGTCATGGGTGTTTGTTTTATTTTTGGTTGCCCGTGGATTGTATACGGAGACTAATTTATGTTGTCGTCCGTAGGGCGTGGATTAGTCCAAATCCGTACTTTCTTAGTTTTAAGTTTGGGGTTGGGTTTAATGATGTGTTAGTCTCATTTGAGACTAAGATCAACTTAAAAGTTTGTTAAGGATACGTTAGTCTAATTTTAGACTAAGATCAACTTAACGGGATCGTTTAGATCCAACAAAAGAGCATTTGGGCTCTATTGTTTTAGTTTAGGGACTTTGCGGTCCATTGTTAGTTTAAGGACATTACGGTCCAATATTAGTTTAAGGACTTCTCGGTCCATTTTAAAGACATCATAGTCTGTAAAGGTTAAGGACATCATAATCTATAGGTTTAAGGACCCCACAGTCCGAGGTTAAGGACATCATGGTCCATGGGTTTAAAGACCCCACAGTCCAAGATTAAGGACATCATAGTCCATAGGTTTAAGGACCCCACAGTCCAGTTTAGAGACATCATAGTCTGTAAGATTTGCTGGTTGTCGGGACCCGTCACCTCTCTGAAGACGTTGAGGGATTACAACGATAAATATCAGAGGAGTGAAGAGATGTAGCCTTGAACCAATATTGGTTGGGGGATCTGTAGTTGGATTGATTTAATAATCGTTAATCTTGTTTGGGATTAAGATCAACTTAAATGTTTGTTAAGGATACATTAGTTTAATTTTTAGACTAAGATCTACTTAACAGGATCATTTAGATCCAACAAAAGAGCATTTGGTCTCTGTTGTTTAGTTTAGGGACATTGCGGTCCAAGTTCAGGGTTTGAAAATGCACCAGATAGTTATTGGTCATTGGGACCCACCACCTCTCTGAAGAAGTTGAAGAATTACAATGACATGTATCAGAGGTGTGAAGAGATATACCCTTGAACCAAAGTTGATTGAAAGGCTCTGGGTTTTGTTTTGGATGTCATATGAGATGACCAATTTTGGAAGAGTGTATTTGAGGTTCAGTCAAAAGGGAGGGTCCTGCCTCTAGAAGACTTAGCTAATTTGGGATAAGATTGGCTCTAATACAGTGTTAAACACTAAAGTAGACTCGTCTATCACGTGCTCCCACGTGATGCGCTTAAAATAGTGTTAAATGCTAAAGATGCAGCGCACAAAATAGTGTTAAAAACTAAAAAAAAGAAGCGCTCATGTGGGGTCACGTGAGGCGCTTGAGTGTTGGGCCCAAACTTCTTTTATTCTCAGAATATGCAAGTAAGTGTTAAACATTTCGCCTTTATGACCATCACGTGCGGGCACGTGATGGGTATCCATGATTTGAATATTAATGTGTTTGTTAGGGGTCACGTGGGGACATGTGAGGGCGCCCAAAGTCTGTTCTGACTTAGCTCTGTTCTCTTTATTTTGAGGAATTTATCCAAGGGTCATGTGGGAGCACGTGATCCCATCTCATTCATTCTTTTTTTTGACCATTGAGGGGGGGGGGGGTCACGTGTTGCCACGTAATCATGTTGGGTACTTGATCTTTTTACGTGCATGAAAAGTCTAAGTCCCTTGTTTAAGAATTAAATTCTTTTATAGGGTTAAACCCTAATTTTATTTAGAGGAATTAAATTCCTATGTATTTGGAAGAATTAAATTCTTTAAACCCAATTCTCTTTCTAAGTTTTGGATCTGCATGGCAGAATCTCCCCGATAAGAATTAAATTCTCAACTTATTGGGAGATCTGCTTCTGCAGATCTTCAACCATAGGAGGAACTAAGTTCTTATATTAAAGGTTAAACCCTATTTTTGTTGGAGGAATTAAAATTCCTATATGCTTTGTGGGAGAATATAATTCTCTGAACTTAGGTCTTCTTTTAGGTTTTAGATCTGCATGGCAGAATCTCCCCGATGAGAATTAAATTCTCAGCTTATGGAGAGATCTGTTTCTGCAGACCTTCAAACAAAGGAAGAACTAAGTTCTTATTCAGAAGAGTTAAACTCTTAGTTTGAGAATTAAATTCTCTTTTTATTTTGTAGGAACTTATAAGATGATCTCTTTCCCTCTCTTACCTAGGGTTTCTTTTCCTGAAGAGACCTTCTTTTCTCTCTGGAGAATTAAATTCTTTTCTTTTGTATTCTCTCTCTGTTGTTGTATTGTTCTCCTTCTCTTCTCTTCTTGGCTTCTATTTATAGGAGAAAGAAAATAATCAGTTTGTTTTGTCAATCTTCCATTAAAATATTTTATTGATTTTATAACCAACATGATCTGTTAGATCACTCGGTGAATTTTATTCACCATTGGATTTTTAATCCAAAAGATATTTTGTTTGTTGTTCCTTGCATATTTTAGGAAAATCTTTTCTTGTATAGAATCTTTCTATAAATTGGTAATTTTTAATCACTATTGGATTTTTAATCCAACGGTGCTCCACTTTACAGAGCGCAATCTTTTTGTTTGGAAAGATCTAGGGAAATATTAGGGTTTTTGATTTCCCTTAATTAGAATTTAAATCTATTAATTTAGAAGGTTTAAGATCCTATCACGTGTTAGCACGTGACCTCACTGATTGACCATTTAATCAGAATTTAATTCCATTCTTTGAAAGATCTCGGGAACTCATCACGTGTCGGCACGTGACCCCTGGTCACGTGTGGGCACGTGATGCCCAATTGGGGTTTTTTCTTGCTGTTTTATTATACCTTTTAAATCCTTTCAGTGGGTTTAAAGGCCCATCATGTGTGGGCACGTGACCCCTTTTGATCAGAATTAAATTCTATTAGTTCAAAGGGTTCAGGAATCCATCACGTGCTGGCACGTGACCCCATCTCAAATTGTGTATCTCAACGCCTATAACTTTGCTTATAGAAGGTCACGTGTCCCCACGTGATGCCCGATCACGTGTGGACACGTGATGCTCCCTTGCTGCTTTATTCAGTTCCCATGAGGGAACAAATGCCCTCACAGCGTTGTTCTCACGTGTTTGCACGTGAGTGCAACGCTGTCATCTTTGTGGCCGTTGGATTTGCCTAGGGAAGGGGACAGATGAACCGTTTCCTATCACATCCTATAAATGCAAGGGTCTCTTCAGAAACGTCTCCACTCTTTCATCTTCTTCCTTGTTCATTTTCCTTTGAGAATTTAATTCTCTTCCTCAGAGCCCAGTTCTCAGTTCCAAAAATTTTTAGAGTTTAACTATGTTCAAGAAAGAATCTTTTCTTCAGGTAATGGTTTTGAACGACCGAAGAACTTTTACATATATAAAAAAAACTCTTTGGATTTTAAATCCACACCAAAGATTTTTCCCTTCAACAAAAGCCCATCTTTCTAAGTTCTTTAAGAATGTCCGATCTTTAAATAATAAACCCCCTCTGCTAGGCATTTCTATGATCTTAGGGGATTGATGATGATACTTGTCTGCCTCTGGAATTTAATTCCATTCCAAAGAGCTTAGCTTTGAAAAATTTTCTGGGAATTTAATTCCTCAGTTCAAAAGGAATTTAATTCCTCTAAAGAACTTAGTTCTTAAAAGAAGACTTCTTAGGATTTTTCATCCTGAGTAGTTCTTGCAAAAACAGTTTAGGAGAGATCCTTCTTGATTTGCACAGAGTTTCTGCAATGGGTTTTCTCCTTAGGGGAATGTGTAGAGTTGTTTGAATTTATTGAGAATCTTCCTTTTGTTCACATAATGATTACCTTGCCTCGTCATTAGTGGGCCGCCATCTTGATTTTGTGGGGCCCATGTGTTTTGTAACCCATGGTCCCATGAAATAAGTTGTTTGTCGTTTTCTTCCACTGTCCTTTTGTATATATATTTATAAATATATATACACGTGTAGGCTTCACTAACAGTTGTCCCTTCCTTTATTTCAGGAACAATGGCTTCTCTTCCATACTTTCCCTTTACTCGCTTGGAGGCGGCTTTTCCTCAATCACCGTCGGACGAAGAAGCGATGGCAATGATCAGGGCTCATGACCCGGATTGCACCAACTTACTCTTATAGGGAACCTGGTACGGGCATATCATCTGCGGTCGCCGAAGCTTTCTTTGCGAGGTGCCAACAGAACCTCTCTGCTCGTTCTTACCGATGGACCGTCCACTGACTGCTTTTGCTGTAGAGGTGGTGGATTAGACTCCTACAGGCCGGCTCGAGCCATCGACAGTTGGGATACCAAACCAACCTGTGCCGGCCATAGATATCTTAGGGCGTCGTATTTGCCAAGGCGAAGCCCAGCCCTGGGGACAAGTCAACAAGATAGAGCTTACCCCTCACCATCCTACGGGCTATCTTCTCTGGGCTCGTTACATCCTGTCCACCCATCATGCGCGACTGCAGAAGGTCGGGCTTTACCAGGCGGTGTACGCGTCTCTTTTCCATTATCAGTCTCCTCACGTATGGTGGGTTAAAGCTTTCCTTAATCAATGGAATCTTCCCACCAAAACTTTCTTATTAGGGGACCGCGAAGTTTCGATTTCTTTGGAACAGTTTCGCGAGATCTTGGGTTTACCGATCAGGGGAGCACCTTACGAAGAATTGTTGCACTCTGACGAGTATGTATTCGAGACTGTGCCCGCTTCGCTTGACGGCTTGTCGACTGAAAATGCCGTCCGCCACAAGTACCCGAGTCTAATCAAGACCCTGGGTATTTTTGAGAAGCTGTTCACAGAGTCAGAGGAACAGGGCGTCACTATTAAAAGCTTTATTGCCTGCTTCCTTCATGGAGACGTTCTATCAAAGGCGGCTCCAAAGTTCACAAATATTAATGACCCCTTCGGGTTTGGTTTAAATAAGCTACCGGCTAGAGAAGAGGATTTGCCACAGTTCTACATTCCAATCTTGTCGGCTGTATCTTTCGAGTCGATCGCAGCTCCTGGCATGGATGAAGAAACTTTCTTCGTCGGGTTTATCAGCGTTTGGCTCAGTTGGTTTGTCGTTCCAACGCACCGTCGATTCATGAGAGCCTCGGTCATTTACCCTGCTCATCGCGTTGCTGAAGGGATGCGACTAGCCGTGGGCATTGCAGGGCTATCGCATCTGTACCATGGGCTAAGCACTGCAGCCAATACCTCAACCCCAGGCGTGGACGTAGTGAGTTTCTCGCTTCATTATTTTACGTCATGGATTGAGATGCACGTGCTAGGGGCATTTGCTGCGCACCAGAGATCCAGCTTTTATGATGCTTATACCTTTCCGCGGCTCATGAGGTTGGTGGACGCTTCTGCTCCTAACCCAACTCAATTAGGGGCTCTTCGTGTGCTGCTCAATCCGTATGCCAACGAAGGCGGAATGGTATTTAATGATCGAATCCTCTCTGCTCCCTCAGGACCTGTTCAACAGCTTTTTGACTTGTCGAAAGAGGGAGCACCCTCCTTGAAGCCCAAGGAAGCCATGCACTTGTATTCGATCAGACCCAGTTATTTGGTGTTCCGTCGAAACAATGCGGCTCTTTTCATGCGGTACAATCCACACCGCTTTGCCCGGCAATTGGGTTATGACCAAGGTGTTCCCTTTGAAGCATTCATGGTGGAGCCTAGCTCTTCTTTGGAAGCTGTTCGTGACGCCACCCACCATTTCATGAGGCTGAACACCGGTTCTCATTTCATGATCCCCGAGGCCGACTACATTCCGAGGTGCGTGGGGGCTTTCACAGGTTGGTATCGCCACCGGGTTAGTCCAATCATTGCTGAGGAGAGGAGGATACTTTTTGGGCTTAGGGCTCCCACCCTGCTCCAGGCTACGGGAATCCCGCCGCGATCGCGGGTAATGATTCGCCCTCCCTTGAGGGGGACTGGCGCCTTACTTATTCATGAGGCGGTGGACGCGGGCCCGACTCCTCCTACTGTTGGGCTGCCGATGCGCACTAGAGCTCAAACGAGGGCTTCTGATAAGGCGCCGGTGACAGTTTCATCGGCTGCGGCGTCAGCGATGGCAGTGTCATCATCGGTAGCATCGCCGATAGAGGATACTGAAGGTGAAGTGGGTCAACGTCGCACCAAAGCACCGAGGGGAAAGAAGCGATCGTCTTCTGGTGTTAGCTCTGGGTCAAAGAGGCGAAAGAAGTCAGTCACCAATCTGCTCGACTTTTTAGTGGAATCTGAGCCTATCTTTCAAGATAAACCAATAGCTATGCAAGAGCCGGATGGCGGTCTTCTTTTTCCAGGTTCATCTGCCGAGAAAGCCGCACAATTGGCTGAGGCTATAAGACGCTCCCAGGATGAGACTGAAAATGTGAGGGTCCCGAAGAGGCCTTATCCTACCGTCATCTTCTATGAAGATCCTCCATCGATACGGAGAATATTTATAGGTCCTTTGGAAGAGGAAGGCGAGATAGCCCTTAAGCGGCCTATCTCGGCCGATGTCGAAGATGCGCTGTCGTTGTGGACTGGTGGCCACGAGTCTACCCTCGAACCCCGACGAGCATACCTCCTCAGGAAGGAAAGTCGGTTTGAAAAAGCCATATTATAGGCATCCTGGCGTATCGGTATGCATGATTTCTGTATTTTTCCTTTGGCAAATAATTAGTTTTGCTTTTTACGTCTTCTTATATTCGTAAAACTTTTGCAGGGACTTCGGCCATGACAGAGGATCTGAGTTCGAGTCGCGCCTTGACTATGGACTCTGTAAACATTCCCGATGAGACACCAGTAAGTGTGGAGGGGGTCGATACAGCTACTATTCCTGCTGCAGAGCTTCCATTGGTGGCTTCCGTTCTCTCGGTGCTTGCTCTCCCGGAAGAGACATCTTCATTGGCCGCGGATTCAATGGATCTTTCTGGTGACGGCCCGAAGACTGTGGGACAGGTAGTCGAGGCCACCGTCCTTCCATTGGAGCCTACACTAGTGGCCGCTGCTCCTTAATTAGAAGCTGTTATATCGGCCCGTATCCCCGATGATGCGCCTGAAGGTATGGAGGAAGCTGCCAAAGCGGCTATCCCTCCTGTTCAAAGTGGGAGGAGCATCGAATGTAGCCTTCTATATTTTATTTTAATAATCTCTCCATCATCTGAACCTTTCTGTCTTTTCAGAATTACGCGGATTGGCGGCGTCTATCGCTGATCTGCCCCCTAGAAAATCCTTTCAGCGTTTGCTAGAGATGGCCGCTCCACAGGCAATATCCTCTCAACGCATCGTCCTCTCTTCCGGGCAAGGTTAGTGTTACTTGCATTCTTCTCACGGCATTATTATTATTTCATATAACGATACTGATTGTTCCCCTCCGAAAGACGGCGCACAAGACTGCGATGTCCTGACGCTGAGATTCGGGGCAGATGCTATTTGGTTTTATCCGTCCACCTCTCCGAAGATGCCAAGTTGATTTATGGCACCGTGTATCGGAGGTTTAGACGGATGCGGCCGATGTAGCAGACTTCGTCAGATTCCCCCTCGCTTGAGGGGTTTTTGATTGTGGGGATGCTCTTCCCTGCAGGCGCAAGCCCCTGCAGTTAATTACGCTACCGCATCGCGGTAACAACTTTCTCCTTCTCCAGAATTTCACTTCGTGTCGTGTGTGTTTGTTTTGTTTGTGGTTGCCCGTGGATTGTATACGGAGACTGAGTAATGTCGTCGCCCGTAGGACGTGGATTAGTCCAAATCCGTATTTACTTAGATTTGGGTTTGGTGTTTTTAGTTTAAGGATGCATTAGTCGCGTTGCGGCTAAGATCAACTTAAACGTTCGTTAAGGATACGATAGTCCTATTTGAGACTAAGATCAACTTAACATGATAATCCATCTGGCCATCGGGACTCGTCACCTCTCTAACGTCGTTGAAGGATTACAACGGCAGATGTCAGAGGAGATGTACCCTTTGAACCAAGGTTGATTTGGAGTTTTATAGTCCGTTTAAATGTTTAAGGATACGTTAGCCATGTTTGGGGGCTAAGATCAACTTAAACGGGATCGTTTAGATCCGGCAAAAGAGCATTTGGAGGCTATATTGTTCCAGTTTAGGGACATAGTGGTCCATCAAATGTATGGCCGTCGGGACCCATCACCTCTCTGACGACGTTGAAAGATTACAACGACAGATGTCAGAGGAGTTCAGAAATATACCCTTGTACCAAAGTTGATTTGGAGTTTTATAGTCCATTTGAATGTTTAAGGATACGTTAGCCGTATTTGGGGCTAAGATCAACTTAAACGGGACCGCTTAGGTCCGACAAAAGAGCGTTTGGAGGCTCTATTGTGCCAGTTTAGGGACGTAATGGTCCGTGTTCCAGTTTAGGGACGTGGTGGTCCGTGTTCCAGTTTAGGGACATAGTGGTCCGTTATTAGTTTAAGGACGTTTCGGTCCATCGCCAGTTTAGGGGCGTGGTGGTCCATCATTAGTTTAAGGACGTTTCGGTCCATCGCCAGTTTAGGGACGTGGTGGTCCATATTAGTTTAGGGACGTCTCGGTCCAATATTAGTTTAGGGACGTCTCGGTCCACGAGTTTAAGGACCCCGCAGTCCGTATCGATGTGTGGTCGTCGGGACCCGTCACCTCTCTGACGTCGTTGAA
Organism: Agapanthus africanus; assembly: GCA_030015575.1. NCBI lineage: Eukaryota > Viridiplantae > Streptophyta > Magnoliopsida > Asparagales > Amaryllidaceae > Agapanthus > Agapanthus africanus. The sequence goes on from CM057337.1 coordinate 911,933,038, forward strand.
GGATTACAACGATAAGTGTCAGAGGAGTTCGGAGATGTACCCTCGAACCGGATGTGAATTGATTTTTAAGAAAGCAGCTGTGCTCAGTCAATTTAATTTGAGGACTTACGGCCATGATTGGGCTAAGTCCAGTTGAAAAATGGTTCAACGTTTTTATTTTTCTTTGGCCTAATAGGCTTGTGTTAGGGCTTAGCCTCTTTTTAATAATGCATAGCATTATTTATTTTGTCAGGGCTGTGCCCATTTATAGATGATGCAGAACATCAGTCTTGTTTGGGCTCTGCCCTGTTTGTTGCATTTTCAATTTTTGTTTGGGCTCTGCCCTTTTTCATTGCATTGCAATTTAATTTGGCCTACTAGGCCCCTCTGATTTGGGCCTGGCCCTTCAGTAAAAGAAATGCATTGCATTTGTCAGGCGCTTTGCGCCAATCACTGAGCGCAAGCGCTTGTGGTGAGGACACGTGCCATGCTCTGGTGAGCGCAAGCGCAACAGCGCAGTGCGCTGCGCTGTTGCGCTGCTGACACGTGGCGCGCTCTGGTGAGTTGCGCCAATCTCAGAGAGCAATGTTCTATCTCAAAAGCGCGTAGCGCAAGTTGTTCAGATGCTGACACGTGGTGTTCTTCCAAGAGCGCAGTTTGGAAGTGCAAAGCACTAAGAATCTTTTAGATTCAAGAACAGAAGTGCAAAGCACTATTTGATTTCTTGATCTAAATTAGATCAAAGAAAAGACAAGTTTTTCTTGTTTTTCTTATCTCAAAGAACCAAAGGTTCATAAAAGTGCAAAGCACTATTTTATTATTATTATTTTTTTTTTATTAAAGATCATTGATCTTGTTTTTAGATCTATGATCTGTTCATAAGAGAACTTTCTCTTTTTTCTAAAGGTTTTTACCTTTTTGTTCTTGAGGAGCTCTTCAGAGTTCTCTTTCTCTTCTTTTTTTTTTTAGAAAATGTTGATGCCTTTGAATTGAGGCCTAGGGTCCTTTTTATAGTACCCATAAATTAGTTAAATTTGTTAAAGAGATCTTTCTCTGAGTAATTTGGGGAATTTTCTCCACCGTTGGATCTTTGATCCAAGGGCTTCTGTTTTACAGAAGAAAATCTTCTTGTTTTAACAAGAACAGAAAAGATTTCTTTAGAATTTTAATTCTGTATGGCGCAGATGCCCCAGCGCATGAGACACGTGTCGCGCAGCGTACAGCGCAGCGCAACTGTGCTGACACGTGTCGCGCAGCGCACAACGCAGCGCAACTGCGCTAGCGCATCTGCGCTGACACGTGTCGCGCTGTGCGCGCAACTGCGCTAGCGCATCTGCGCTGACACGTGTCGCGCAGCGCAAAGCGCAGCGCAACTGCGCTAGCGCATCTGCGCTGACACGTGTCGCGCAGCGCAGTGCTTGCGCAATTGAAGCGTTGCTTCCTTTAATTTTGCTTAAAATAGAGTTTTGCTCTGATTGGGTGCGCTGCTTTGGGCGCTGCGCTAATGCATCTGCGCCAGACACGTGGCGCGTTGCGCGCAGCGCAAAGGATCTGAAGCGTTGCTTCATTTATTAAAGTTTAAATTTTCAAAGCAAAACTTTGCTCTGATTGGAGGAAAGATGAAGTGTTGTTTCATCTCCCGCCTCGGAATTTGAACAGAGCTCTGCTCTGATTGGGGTAAACAAATGCCCCCCTCACCATTGCGTTTACGTGGCGCCAAACGTGAGCGCAACGGTGGCGGAATTTCAACCGTTGCGGCAACTTTGGAAGCTGAAAGGGCACTTGATGCCTACAAATAGGACCTTTGGTCCTTTAGATGATTTTCATCTTCAAAATTTTACTTTCAGAACTCAGAGCCCTGCTCTTTATTTTCAAGAACTCCAAGAGTTAAACTCTTTAAAACTTTTTAGGTGCAAATTTAAATTAGAATTAAATTAAATTAAATTAAATTAATTTTCATTGACAGAGTCTTGCTCTCCATAGATCCCTGATCTAAAGAAAACCCATTTAGGGTTTCACTTAGCAGAGCTTTGCTCTAAAAGGGGTCCAAAGAGAACTCAGGAGAACCCTGTTAAGGTTCCATTAATAGAGCTTTGCTCTATAAAAGATTTTTCTTGTATTTTCTCATTTCATTAGTGGAGCTTTACTCCTTCCAAATCATACAAAAGAACTCTTAGGAGTTTTTCATTGATCTTGGAGTTTAAAGATGGCATTTTATTCCTCGGTACATTATATTGCTTTTCTTAATCAGTCTTTCTGACAATTTTGTTGATTCTCTTTCACAGAAACAATGGACGCCCATATGTATGCTCTTAATGAGATCATCTCTTATGGGGACATACGCCGACTTGGCCGCTCTCAAGATCGAGAGTTCACAAACGCGGAGTGTGCTGAAATCATGAGCCGCTTCGACGCGTACAACGGTCCTCTGCTTCCCCGGCGTTCCTTCCTTCTTAAGCTTATCGTGGGATCCATCTGGGAAGCGCTTCCCCCGTTCTGTTCCGGTGTGCCGCTTTGGGCGCTGGATGCCGCTAAGGATAAGGTGCACTCGGTGTACCTGTTGAACTTTATCTCAAAAAGACGGCGAGACAGTCTTATTGATCTCCTGCACGAGGTCTTTCAACAGTCTGCCATACTCGCTGCTTATCGGAGGGTGGAAGACATCAGGGGGGACCCTGACGCTTGTGCCCGCGAAAGAAAGCACGCTAGGATGGTCCGCGAGGCTTGGAAAGTCATAGATAGGGTCGCTTTTGAATTCCTCAATCCATGCCCTGGATCTGAGGTTATTCCATTGTAACTTTCGTTTATTGTTTTTATGACTGTAAGAACTTCGGGCAATATTAATGAAATTTTTTTTATCCCAGCTTGTCTTTATTATATATCTTTTGTCCTGAGTCTTTTTGCCCATGCATGAATGAATGTGTCTTGAACGCTTGATCAAATGTAAATCGGATGCTCTTTCTGTTGATTTTCTTCTTTCTCAGCATGTCGTCATAATTAGCAGGTAATAGAGTAAGATAGCGAGGGCTTAGGCCGCAGGTTCAGATCTGCCGCCTAAGAATTTTCAACTCTATGAGCCGTGAGGGTCTCATAGAGACTTTTCTCCCTACGGATCGAGAGGATCACGTAGGTGGTTTTTCTCCTTAGGAATCGTGAGGATTCCTAAGTGTATTTTCTCTTATAAGTCGGAAGGATCTTATAAGAGAATTTTCCCCCTTACAAATCGAGAGAATCCGTAAGTGGTTGGTGAGTTGACTTGTTTCTAAGTCGAAGTATAGCTCCGCCGGGGAGGTCGTCGGTTGACTTGTTTCCGAGGCGGAGGTCTTTGATTGACTTGTTTCCGGGTCGAAGGTCGCTGTTGACTTGTTTCCGAGACGGAGGTCTTTGATTGACTTGTTTCCGAGACGGAGGTCTTTGATTGACTTGTTTCCGGGTCGGAGGTCGCCGTTGACTTGTTTCCGAGACGGAGGTCTTTGATTGACTTGTTTCCGGGTCGGAGGTCGCTGTTGACTTGTTTCCGAGACGGAGGTCTTTGATTGACTTGTTTCCGGGTCGGAGGTCGCTGTTGACTTGTTTCCGAGACGGAGGTCTTTGATTGACTTGTTTCCGGGTCGGAGGTCGCTGTTGACTTGTTTCCGAGACGGAGGTCTTTGATTGACTTGTTTCCGGGTCGGAGGTCGCTGTTGACTTGTTTCCGAGACGGAGGTCTTTGATTCACTTTAGGTTGTCTGTGAACCATAGAGTTTTAGAACTGGGGACTTTGCCGTGGCTCCGATTGGTGATGTCACGTCCGTGTCCTGCTCGAATGAGGGGGAAAGCCGCTGTTAGTCTCCAGGCTGTTGGTGAATCGTCGAGATTCGGCTTAACTTTATGGCGGAGCCTGTTGGGAAGGTGTGGTTCCCTCTTTGTTTGTGCCCTTGGTTGTATACAGGGATCGATATGATCTTAACTGTAGGGCAAAAGGTTTCATATATTTCTTTTTATTGTTTTATTTCCGCGATACTCTATCATTTCAGCTTTTATATCGCGAAGGTCGCGATTGCCCAATCATTTCGGCTATTTTTCGCGGTGCCCAACCATTTCTGCTGTTTATTTTTATTTTTACTCGCTGCTTTTTATTGCGAGCTGCCCAATCATTTCGGCTATTTATTTTTATTTTTACTCGTTGCTTTTTATTGCGAGCTGCCCAATCATTTCGGTCGTTTATTTTTATTTTTACTCGCTGCTTTTTATTGCGAGCTGCCCAATCATTTCGGCCGTTTATTTTTATTTTTACTCGCTGCTTTTTATTGCGAGCTGCCCAATCATTTCGGCCGTTTATTTTTATTTTTACTCGCTGCTTTTTATTGCGAGTTGCCCAATCATTTCGGCCGTTTATTTTTATTTTTACTCGCTGCTTTTCATTGCGAGTTGCCCAATCATTTCGGCCGTTTATTTTTATTTTTACTCGCTGCTTTTCATTGCGAGTTGCCCCATCATTTCGGCTATTTCGTATGCATGTGCGGCCTATTGGCTTTTTGCTGTAAGCCTGGAATTAGACACCGATTTCGGCATCAGCACCGCTACAACTGGAATATTGTCAGGAGCGAATCATCATCTGCCTCTGTCTATGTTGAACAAAGGTGGCTTAGCGACCAGGGTTAGGGTCCTGTCGTCTAAGGCTTTTAACTTCAGAAGCCGTAAGGGTCTCACAAAGGTATTTCTCCCTACAAATCGTGAGGATCTTGTAGGTGTATTTTCTCCTTAGGAATCGTGAGGATTCTTAAGTGTATGTTCCTCTGTAAGTCGTAAGGATCCTACAAGAAGGTTTTCTCCTTGTAAGTCGAGAGGACTTATAAGGGTTGTTCATCGTACGTACATATCCCCAGTCACGGATGGAACTTGGTTAGGGAAATGTTTATTCGCGCCCGTGGATTGTATACAAGGGTCAGTATTGAGCCACTTGTAGGGCAATATCGATGTTTGTGGGGGTTGCTTAAGAACAGGTTCAGGTCTCTGTAACTTAAGACTTTCAAGTCTTATGAGCCGTGAGGGTCCCATAAGAGAGTTCTCCTTACGAGTCGTGAGGATCTCGCAAGTGTGTTTTCTCCTTAGGAATCGTGGGGATCCCTAAGTGTGTTGCTTCCTTGTGAGTCGTAAGGATCTCACGCGGGTGGCTTCTCCTTACAAGGTCAAGAGGATCTTGTAAGTGTTCTTTAACGAGCTTGCGCCCTTTCGGGTTTTCACAAACGCTCGCCGGTAGTCCTGCTGTTTTTACTCACGGAGCCCTTTCGGGTTTTCATCCGTGCCCGTTTTGCTTATGGACATACCGTTTTTTTTTTATTTTATTTTATTTTATTATTTTTTTTACGAGGTCGCGCCCTTTCGGGTTTTCACGAACACTCGCCGGTAGCCCTGCTGTTTTTACTCACAGAGCCCTTTCGAGTTTTCATCCGTGCCCTTTTTGCTTATGGACATACCATTTTATATATATAAATATATATATTTTTGTCAGCCTGAGAATGTTGTTGCAGTAGTTTAGAGACGTTTCGGTCGTTTGCAAGTTTTAGGACATTGTGGTCCACCGTTAGTTTAAAAACGTTGCGGTCCGCCGTTAGTTTAAGGACGTTGCGGTCCAACGTTAGTTTAAAGACGTTGCGGTCCGTGGTCGCCGTATTCGAGGCGAATCTCTAGTTTACTGACTTTTCGGTCCATGGGGCTTTCTCTATGACTGTACATGATGCCCCCGGCATATCCATCTTTCTCGGAGCGTGCGGTTGTGGCGGGCTCACTTTCCAGTTTTCGGACAGCGCGAGTTTGCCCTGTCGGTACTGGTCTTCAATCCAATTTTTGAAAACGAAGCAGTCCTCGATCGGATGACTTACTGCTCGATGGTAGGGGCAGTAATTAGGATCATTGACATCTCCCGGCTGTAGCGGACGTTTCGGATTCGGCAGATTGACGAATCCATTGCGTACTGTCAGTTCAAACAGTTTCCTCGTTTCATCTTGGGGAAACGAGTAAGGGCATCCCAGTCTTTCCTCGAGTGATGGGCGTGGGCGTATGTTGTTTTGGCGAACAACCGATTTTGAGTTGCTCGGCTGTTGTTGAGTATTGGCGACGAAGGTCATTTTTCCTTTTCCTTTATCCCTTTTGTTCGCTCCGTCATTTGCGGGTCCGTGATTCTTTCCGGGTAGCACGCCCTTGCACGGATGAATGTTCTCATGACTCTTCAATTCTTCAGAGACGGATCCCTTGAAGAGAGGGTTGAAGGCTGTTTCTTCATCGGGGTCGTTTTGCGGGAATTGCCGGCGACTCTTTTATGCTCATCTGTCGTATTTTCCCGCCGTCTACGAGCTTCCCGCTTTGTTTTGTTGATGTAATGCCTATGAGTGACATACCCTTGCCACCAACACTTAAAGGATTCACAGTCTTCAGTAGCGTGTGCGATCTTCTAATGATATAGGCAATAATTAGGATACGTCTCTATTCCACCGAGAGTGTTTTCTTCAGCGGATGTCTTTTGATTTGATGGGAGTGCCTCGACTCTTTCGTCTAGTCGGCGGTGTTTGGCTCCTTCCAGTATGGCCATCTCACGCTCTTGATTGGATTTTACTTTCAGACGAATCTCATTCAAGAAAGCATCGATCATCTCATCTGACGGTCGCAGAATTTCTGGTTCAGGGTCCGTCCCTAGCTTCCCAGCGCAAGGAATTTCCTCGTCGTCTGTAAACGAATGGGAAATCGTATGACAGCTCGCCACGTATTCTTCAGATTCATCCGACGAGCTGTCTCCCTCATCTTCTTCTTGAAAGGCGTGGTTGAGGAACTCTTGGAGTGTAATGGGAGTCCGCGCTTTCTGGTTGTCAATTTGTTTTTGTAAGTCCGTGCGTTCGTCGCCAGGCTTCACGGGCTTCTTGGATTTCTTCTTCTTCTTCTTCTTCGAAGATTTTAACGGCTGGTTGTGAGTGCTTGGGCCACTACTATCGATCTTTTGAGTTGGACGCGGCTTCAACATTCCCTCAATAATCTGAGGTTCCAACGGGTTCTTCCACCTAATCGCTGGGTATGCTTGAAGATCGTTCAGTATCCTCTTTGTTTTAGGTGACAGCACAACCTCCCATGAGGTTTCTTCGAGGTGTGAGGTTGCGGCGGATTCATCCTCTTAGAGGTGTGAGGTTGCGGCGGATTCACCTTCCACCTATCGGATAGCGCGAACTTGCCCTGTTGGTACTGGTCTTCGAGCCAATTTTTGAAGACGTAGCAATCTTCGATCGGATGACCCAGTACTCGGTGATAGGGGCAGTAGTTGGGATCGTTGACATCATTTGGTTGCGACGGACGTTTTGGATCCGGCAGATTTATGAGTCGGTTGCGCAACGCCAGCTCGAATAATCTTCGCGCCTTATCTCGGGGAAACGAGTAAGGACGTCCTAGTCTCTCCCCAAGGGGTACCTGCGGACGCATATTATTCTGACGAACAACCGGCTTCGAGTTACTCGGCTGTTGTTGAGCATTAGCGACGATGATCGCCTTTCCCTTCCCCTTCTTGTTTCGAGAGTCCGGCTTTGGAGGGGGTGGTCTATGACCCATCTGGTCCATTTGCGCTAGCTTGTCAATCAAGGCCTGGAAGGTAGTCGGCTTGAAGAACATCATAAATTGCGAGATGGTTGCTTGCGGATCAAGGGTTCCCACAAACATACCCACTGCAGGAGTTTCTTCAATGCGCTGCTCGCACTTTGACCATAAGTTCCGCCACCGTATAGCATATTGAACCCATGTCTCGCCTGGCCTTACCCTGGCATTAATCAGTGCCGTCACCGGGGTGTGTTCACTGGCGCTTGCAAAACGCTGGGTAAACAACAGCCCCATCTCCGCGAAGGTCTTGATAGAGTCGTTCGGGAGCTCAGAGTACCACTCGAACGCTGTATCTGATAAGCTTCCAACGAACTGGCGAAGCAACAGTTTATCATCGCCGCCAGTGTTGCCGTAGAGTGCCCTGAACTGGGCAACATGCTGGTGGGGATTGCCCGTCGCTTTATAGACATGGAACTTGGGAATGGTATAGCCCGGCGGGTACTTGATCTGGTCGTACCGGCTCGGATATGGTCGCCCCGTTTTTACGACCTGACCGGTTGCTTCAGTCGCCTGATGAACCCGGATCTGTTGAGCTATGTATTCGTCTAGGTCAGCTTTGGAGATTGCCTCCTCCTTGGCTGTTGACAGAGCCGGTGGAGGATTTGACGTTTCTCCCCTATCGTCTTCAAGGATGATCGGGGGATCTTCAGCGGGAGGGTCTTGCTGAATCATCATACCCACCATGTCTTGGAACAGGAGGGCCATTTTCTTTATGCTGGCTGCTTGTTCCGCAGCCTCTTTATCCTTCTTCTCCAATATCCGGGGAAGGAATTCAGCGTCAGTTTCTTGTTCCTGACGTTCATCCGAGGACGTTTCAAGGGTTTCTTTTGGCCCAGTGAGTGCGGCCATCACGGTCATCATCTCCTGGAGCTTTTGCTGTTTCTCCTGAGCCTTGGTCACTGACCGTGTGAGCGGTCTATGACCCGTTGATGTGCGGCTGTCCTCTTTACCGGATGCCATATAGACGGTATGAACTACCATGCCCCCAGACTTAGGGCGTTTGGGTTCACCACCTTTGATATTCGCCGTAGGTATAGGGACCTTTTCCGGTCTTCTTCTCTTATGGGCCGTAGAAGTGGAGGGGGCCGTTGCAGTGGGCACCCTGGTGATTGTTGTCCTTTGCTGTTTATGTAACGTTTTGAAAATCCTTTCGGTGAAATTTCGGAAAATCGGTAAAATAAATGGGTTTTCTGTAAGAAGTCAAAATACAAATATCTTTATTATAAAATTAAATATACATATTCTAGCTATATAATTGCTAGTATTTGGTGTTTATTGAGTCACTGGTGAAATTTCAAATTTTCTGAATTTTTTTCCGAAATTAATTATTTTAATATTATTTTAAGCCGTCACTAATACATTTAATTAGGGAAAATTACAAATTGGAATGAGTTGAAACAAATTTTGTGCATCATAACACATTAAACAAAATTTTATCATGTGGTTTTTGAAATGAAATGGTCTGCCAAAACGGTTTAGAAAATATCGAAGAAAAATGCTTTTTTCGGTGAAATTAGTGTTAATGGGAATTGGGGTATAACATTTATCTTTTTTCCTAACCCACACACCCACACCTCACCCTCTCTCCGTCTCCCCATATGGCCGGCCCCACCATGACAGCCCTCCCCCTCTCCCTCTCTCCAATCACTTCTTTTTTCAAAAGAAAAGAAAAGAAAAGAAAAGAAAATGATAGAAATAGAGTGGGCTTTGACTAGATTTAACTTTCTCCACCTCACTCTCTCTCCTCCCTCACCCAATCCCCCCCATTTCTGGCCGAAACCTGCAACCCACAGTAGCCCCTTTCCCCTCTTCTCCTCTCTTTGTTTCCATCAAAAAAAATCCAAAGAAAAACACACAAAATCAAACCAAAATCAAAATTCACCTCCTACCTATTTTTCCTTGGCTACTTTAGCATGGATGTAGGGATCAAGATTTCAATTTGGGAGGCTAAGTATGCTTGTGGGATCTTCAAATTAATTGGGTATAATTCTAACCTTTTTGTTAAATTGTTGTTAATTGCTTTAGGTTAGCTTAATTAATTGTTTAATTAGGTTTTTAATTAGTTCTAGGTGCATGATTTAAAATTCAAGAGAGGGGTTTGATTTCAAATTGGTATTTTGTGTTGTGAGATTATGTTTATGTGATGTAATTGACATATTAATGTTATGCTAAAACTAATTTAGTTGCTAGTTGCAAAGGGTTAAATTTAAATTGTTGTAATTTTAAGAAATTGCAAACTAAGTTTTAGTGAAATTCATATATAATTGAGATTAAAATGTAATTATATTTTGTATGACATCATTAACATTATTATGAGTGGTTTAATATCTTAGGTTATGCAAAACCAAGCTTAATTGTTGAATTGTGAATTTTGCTTTAAAAGGTGTTAAAAATTGATATTTTTGCAAACTAGGATTTTGGAAATTTATGCAAATTGATGAGAATAAATTATAGGAATGGTTTATATGACTTTGTTATGATATTTAGTGAATATTGCGGTCGCTAGATTCGTTTAAACATCAAGATGTTGTATTAAAGCGGTTAATTTTGCTTATTAGGTTTTCGGAAAAATAGCTTTTAAAGCGAATTTGAAGTTTTGATGATTTTAACCCTATTTTATATATATATTTAAGGTGTTGTGAAACCACGATTGATACGTTTGAGTTTTTCTCGATGGTTTGGCGTTTGTACGCCGACGTCGAGGGTTTTTGGGTTGATTTGTGAAAACAACCATAGGTTTTGACCTATGTGGGATTCGTGTGTCGTTTTGGATTTAAATTGGATTTTTATGCGGCACGATACGTTGTGACATGTAGGTACCCCCATGTGGACTTCGAGACGACAAGCAAGCGCGTGGTGACGTCGGCACCGGCGAGCGAGGACCAGGTGAGTAGATTTATATCTACGGGGAGAAGTCGGGTGGATGGCGTATAGCACCCCCGCAGTTCGTGGTGATGTATGCGAATACGTATATACACACACACACACATATATATATATATATATATATATATATATATATATTGTTTATATATTGTTTGAGTTATTGATGATAAATATGGATATTTGGTGTTCTTGGATGATTTAGTGTCGCGAAGGCCTAGAGTAGTTGTCGCACCCCACTTGCACACACCCACCCATACATGCATACTTTCTTCCTTTATTTGTGCTTACGGGAATATATTGTTATGTGTTCACATGGGTATGGGACTATGTGTTCACATACGGATTTGAGGATGATACTTGGGATTGAGATGAGTCGATGAGTTTTGTGTTGAGATTGTGATTTCGGTGATATGGCAGGATTCGTACTTGAGGTACGTCCTGGTGTTATAGCGGATGTTGGGACGACGATACGAGTGAATAGTGTTATTAATCAAATGGTCGACATATGATCGTGATATGAGATATGGTATGCTAGGATATTGATCCTAGGCCGTATTGGGTGATGTATACCCCTTGATGATAATATGTAATGATGATATCAGTTTGTACGAGACTGTCGATCAGTAGCCAGATCATGACTATATTGATGATATTAGTATTGTATTAAACATAGGTCGGTACCCTAGACTATGATCTTTGATAAAGAGGATACCGGATGAATAGTGTGATGAATATGATATTGACCCGTACCCAGATTTAGGGATGTCGTACGACGAATTTACGTACGAGCTATATTTTGACGATTGATCCGCACTCTTGACTTGGGATGTCTGATTATAGATATGGTATCGGATATGATATTATTGAGGCGGGATCACCGACTAATATATATACAGGTATGTATATATATCGACTCAGATGCTAGGCGGTTTCCTTACCTGTAGTCCAGCTTGTTTGCTTAGCCCTTTAGTTTAGTTTAGTTTTTAGATTAGATTCGACTCCTACCTATTTCAAAAGCTTACGAATCGTGGGTATTTTAAAAGACAGGTCAAGGGATTCTACGGATATTTCAAAAGACGTATCTTTTCCTAAAAACACCGTAGCCCTTATTTTCAAAACACCGCGATTCGTGTTATTTCAAAAGGCACTATTGTAGTTATATTAGGATAATGCAGTTTAGTTATCGTTGTCTCTAGTATTCCGCTCATTATTACTGTTCGCTCCGCATCGCATACTTATATTATAATTTCTTATTGCATTGTTGATATCATACTATTAGGATACCAGCACCATTACCGATGATGCGTATGTACCACGTACACTTGCTTGCCGGCTCACACACATCTTCATCGGTAATTGCCATGTCACGCACACCTTAGAAAATATTATCGCCTAATGTAGCTTGTTAACTAGTAGTTTTGACATGATGATTAGTTGCTTGCATTATATGCTAGTTTAGACATTTTAGTTGTTACTTGTCACTTCATGCATACTGTTATTCATTATATGCCGCATTCATGGATGCTCATGCTTATATCCATGGTTTTACATGCTATTGATGATTCGGATTTCCATGATATTTTCTGGATTTGGAGGAAAACCGCAAAACTTGTATAAGCTTCTTTCCTCTCTTTAAAAAAAATGTGGTTTTCCCATGATGTATGAGTCATCCACCAAGAGTTTGCTGATGGATTCGAGACCCGATTCGCGGAGATGGATGAACCGTTTCGGGTACATGGTGGGCCCGGTAAGGTACCCCGGGGCAAAAAGGCCGTGTTGCTGACGTTGAACCTGGCAGGGGAGCACTACCTACCGGTGATATTACGCGACGCGTCGGATATCCGGAGGATACCGTCGTGGTCTTGAGATGGATGGTAGGGGCCGGTCTGGACTGACGGGGCCCTAGATGTTGAGATTGAGACATTGAGATTTCGAGATATTGAGGTATTGAGATTTGATGATACAGGCCAGTATAGCCGGAGCCTGAGATTTTGATACATTGAGATTTATGTTTTGTGTCGATGCTAGACACTGTTGATGCTGATTTCATTATGATACCTCATTTTTAAAAATACAAAGGAAATCTCACTAAATTATGAAAACGGTTTCTTCATTTACATGTAATCTGTTTTCATGCATTCATACCTCATTCATATGATATATTGCTACCTGAGGCACTGACACGGGCACATGAGATTACACTCGAGTTAGATATTTACCCTAGCCATTGTTATAGGCTGCATGTTATATATGTATTTGAGGATATACTATGATCATTGACCTAGGTTGCGTTATTTATGCGATTTCTGTGCGTAGATATTTTTCTATTCATGAGTTGGCAACTCATCCCCGTTGTGCCACAGTTCTTGCAGGTTTCGCCGTACAGGTTTCTTTACGGCTTTGCTGGCACTATTTCCATTTCCGAGTGACTTGCTAGTAGGTGGGTTTATTTGTATCGCACCCATCATTATATCTTGTATATCATTATTCTGTTGTATCTAGAAGTTCCATCAACCAAACATGTAAATATTTTTTTGAGCTAGAGACAGTGATGTTATTCTTTCGACCTTAGAGTCGCGCGTTATTTTTTTCTGTAGATTTCTTGTTGTTTTGAGTTCCTTTTGAGTTTTGATCCTCGCCCTTGGCGTTGTATATTATATTGCTTGTGTGGTTATGACCGTCGATTGACGAAGAGCTAGCTCCCGCTTGGGGATGCCTTTTATTGATTTCGTATACTATTCATGTTGTATCCCATTTGGGGGCCAGTATTTACAAAGGAGACTCTGCCGAAATTTTCAGTTAATATTTGATGTTTTTAAAAACGCATAATTCGGCTTATGCTATTAAAACTACTTGATTTGAATTGGTTTTCCTTCACTCTACTACTTTTCTTGGTTTGGATTTCTGGGTTTTCGGCTTACTTAGATTACGTACGCTTCGAGACGTTTCGTAGTTTATGTGCCGGTCATGTTCCGTACTTTCGGGACGTGACAAAGTTGGTATCAGAGCGTTAGGTTTTACCTTCGGAGCGTAGGATGACCCTTGGTTGATGGAATATGTGACTAAAATAGAGTGACGTACCGTGGGTATGTTCCGCGGCATACTTACGATACGCTACTCCACTTAAGAAGCCTTAGGATGTACATTTCTTTGTTCAGTATTATATTCATTCCTGATCTAGCCTCATCGGTACCAGTTATGGTTTTGCTGCCACGATTACGGGCAGGGAGAGCTACGGCTAGAGTTGCGGTCAGCACGAGCTCGTTACAAACGAGGACTGACCAGGGCGTGATTCCGGCGACACACGATTGCAGAGATGTGTCTTTTTATTGTGTTTTCGCGCCACGAGTGTTGATGGATCGCTGTATGAGATTACTCGGACGGGCAGATCAGCACCAGAGGATTGAGCCAATGATAGAAGGTCGCTAGTCACCCAAGGATGAATGACTGAGACATGTGGTTCGTTCGCCTACCCCAATGCGAGATCATCAGATAGATTGATTCCAGCTAGAGACGACTTCACGCGGAGATGTTGAGAGTCGACAGAGACGATCGAATGTCAGAAACCTATTATTCCAAGTTTAAAGTATTCGGAAAGACATGCAGGCAATTCTATGGACCCTCTAGAAGAATGAAACCCTAACTCGACTTAATGACCATGTGAAAGCCTTTGAACCTTAGGGTTTGCGGCAGTTCCGCGGCGCCATTAGTGAGGCTTGGGTTTGCCGTTCTACGGCTGGACCATCGATGCTGTGGTACGTACTCGATACTGTTAAACTGTACCCAATATTTTGAGCTCTTGGGGGATTATGAGGTTTTGACAAATCAATCGGATGGATCGACTTCATTCGGATGCCAGGTGGTGAGATGCATTTCTTGGGAGACTCCAGATACTAGGATAGCCATAGGAGCTCAGTCCATACAGCCACGACGAGATGAGTCCGAAGCAGTCGACATTAAAGAAAGTGGAGTAAGAGGTTCGTACGAGGTCTTGATGAGACGACATTCCACTCCGCCGACATCAGAGATGCGATACGTATGCCGAGGCATTATGCTTGGATATACCTTCCAGAAGGAGTCGCGATGAGTATGCAGCCATTCCGGAACAAGAAACAGATATAGTAAAGGACGAAGACTTCCGGACGGTTCGGCAGAGACGAAATTTGGAAGAGATCTCGACATGACCTTTCTGGAATAAATTACGAGAAGACTAGGACCCAGGAGTGGTCATGTTGCGCACACCGGCAGGCCAAAGTTCAGGATCGTCGACGAGACATGCTATGAGTGACCACGACAGTTGGCCAGAGATTCTTGGAGGATGTGCTTGAGCGGGACTATTCCACCATATTTGATTTCTGTATTTTGGGCGGTCTATTTGCATGATTGATTTTGATGGTGGAGTTCCATGATATTTGTTTTCATGCGTCATGGTTGCACCTACTGAGTATTTACGATTTTTGCACAGTTATTACACTTGATATCTTTTTCGTGCCTTGGTTTCGCATGTTTATGATTTTATGGTTTCATACAGTTGAGTTGATTTTGGGCGTATGTACGCACACGATTTGGTTTTTGCACTCGGTATAGTTTATATATGCTTGCAGTGCAGTGTTACGTATGTTGTGCATTTAGATGCACTGGACTTCGATTTCGATTGTGATGTTCGATATTTGTTTTGTACACCTTTTGCACTGGATTGGATTTTGCGTATATTCGGCGCTTGATATTGGATTTCATGATTTTGTGCACGATGGATGCACCTGATTTGGATTTTCGCGGATGTTGGACGCATGTTTTGAGGTGCAATTTTGGTGCACACCAGATGCACTAAATCGAGATTCTTCGTGCATGTCAGATG
This sequence comes from Agapanthus africanus, assembly GCA_030015575.1. Taxonomy (NCBI): domain Eukaryota; kingdom Viridiplantae; phylum Streptophyta; class Magnoliopsida; order Asparagales; family Amaryllidaceae; genus Agapanthus; species Agapanthus africanus. Next base: position 911,948,378 of record CM057337.1, read on the forward strand.
CACCTGATTTTGCTGTCAGGCACCCACATTGCCTATGACAGATGTTTCGTGCACACCCGATGCACTTAGATCTTGTTTCTGTGCACCTGTTGGCACATATATGGATTTTGATTTCCGTGCGCACCAGACACACGTAGTATTCGTATGCATATTTTGGGAGTGATTTCTTATAGAGCAGTACGTTTTTATGATATTTGCTGTGTTTTCATACTGAGCAGGACTAGTCAGAGGACAGTACCTGAATGTATTTTGCATGCATTGATAGCTATTGAAGGGAATTCCAAAAAGCGAGCTATAGTCTCATTATTTACCTACGTGTCTGATATGACGCGAAACGTTTAAAACAAGGAAACCCTTCTAAATTGTTTCCCAAAACGGCGGAACGTACATTTCAAACAAAAGGTATATATGTATATAGTTATTTTCTTATGATAGACGTCCGCCACTGTGCAGTGTTATGCGCATTGCACAGCGACTTTTAGAGATTTGGCATGCATTTCCTTCAGATAATTACATATATAGATTTGATATTTACGTGTATAGTTTCGAGTTATATCATATTGGTTTTGGTATTGGATTTGACATTGTGTCATTACCATGACTCTGATGATTGCGGGATGCTTGACGGAGTTTTGATTTTGAGTTATATGCTCATTTTTCATGCGCATGCGCTGCGCTACGATTTGTTTTATCTATTTATGATTTCGGAGCCCCGACGACTTGATAGTTTTGCTTAGATGTTTTAGAATTTGGGGGGAGTTTTAATTTAAATTCGGGGACCGAATTTTTTTAAGGGGGGAAGATTGTAACGTTTTGAAAATCGTTTCGGTGAAATTTCGGAAAATCAGTAAAATAAGCGGGTTTTCTGTAAAAAGTCAAAATACAAATATCTTTATTACAAAATTAAATATACATATTCTAGCTATGTAATTGCTAGTATTTGTTGTTTATTGAGTCACTGGTGAAATTTCAAATTTTCTGAATTTTTTTCCGAAATTAATTATTTTAACATTATTTTAAGCCGTCACTAATACATTTAAATTAGGGAAAATTACAAATTGGAATGAGTTGAAACAAATTTTGTGCATCATAACACATTAAACAAAATTTTATCATGTGGTTTTTGAAATGAAATGGTTTGCCAAAACGGTTTAGAAAATATCGAAGAAAAAGGCTTTTTCCGGTGAAATTAGTGTTAATGGGAATTGGGGTATAACATTTATCTTTTTTCCTAACCCACACACCCACACCTCACCCTCTCTCCCTCTCCCTATGTGGCCGGCCCCACCATGACAGCCCTCCCTATCTCCCTCTCTCCAATCACTTCTTTTTTCAAAAGAAAAGAAAAGAAAAGAAAAGAAAATGATAGAAATAGAGTGCACTTTGACTAGATTTAACTTTCTCCACCTCACTCTCTCTCCTCCCTCACCCAATCCCCCCCCCCCATTTCTGGCCGAAACCTGCAACCCACAGCAGCCCCTTTCCCCTCTTCTCCTCTCTTTGTTTCCATCAAAAAAAATCCAAAGAAAAACACACAAAATCAAACCAAAATCAAAATCCACCTCCTACCCATTTTTCCTTGGCTACTTTAGCATGGATCTAGGGATCAAGATTTCAATTTAGGAGGCTAAGTGTGCTTGTGGAATCTTCAAATTAATTGGGTATAATTCTAACCTTTTTGTTAAATTGTTGTTAATTGCTTTAGGTTAGCTTAATTAATTGTTTAATTAGGTTTTTAATTAGTTCTAGGTGCATGATTTAAAATTCAAGAGAGGGGTTTGATTTCAAATTGGTATTTTGTGTTGTGAGATTATGTTTATGTGATGTAATTGACATATTAATGTTATGCTAAAACTAATTTAATTGCTAGTTGCAAAGGGTTAAATTTAAATTATTGTAATTTTAAGAAATTGCAAACTAGGTTTTAGTGAAATTCATATATAATTGAGATTAAAATGTAATTATGTTTTTTATGACATCATTAACATTATTATGAGTGGTTTAATATCTTAGGTTATGCAAAACCAAGCTTAATTGTTGAATTGTAAATTTTGCTTTAAAACATGTTAAAAATTGATATTTTTGCAAACTAGGATTTTGGAAATTTATGCAAATTGATGAGAATAAATTATAGGAATGGTTTATATGATTTTGTTATGATATTTAGTGAATATTGTGGCCGCTAGATTCTTTTAAACATCAAGATGTTGTATTAAAGCGGTTAATTTTGCTTATTAGGTTTTCGGAAAAATAGCTTTTAAAGCGAATTTGAAGTTTTGATGATTTTAACCCTATTTTATATATATATTTAAGGTGTTGTGAAACCACGATTGATACGTTTGAGTTTTTCTCGATGGTTTGGCGTTTGTATGCCGACGTCGAGGGTTTTTGGGTTGATTTGTGAAAACAACCATAGGTTTTGACCTATGTGGGATTCGTGTGTCGTTTTGGATTTAAATTGGATTTTTATGCGGCACGATACGTTGTGACATGTAGGTACCCCCATGTGGACTTCGAGACAACAAGCAAGCGCGTGGCGACGTCGGCACCGGCGAGCGAGGACCAGGTGAGTAGATTTATATCTACGGGGAGAAGTCGGGTGGATGGCGTATAGCACCCCCGCAGTTCGTGGTGATGTATACGAATACGTATACACACATATATATATTGTTTATATATTGTTTGAGTTATTGATGATAAATATGGATATTTGGTGTTCTTGGATGATTTAGTGTCACGAAGGCCTAGAGTAGTGGTCGCACCCCACTTGCACACACACACCCATACTTGCATACTTTCTTCTTTCATTTGTGCTTACGGGAATATATTGTTATGTGTTCACATGGGTATGGGACTATGTGTTCACATACGGATTTGAGGATGATACTTGGGATTGAGATGAGTCGATGAGTTTTGTGTTGAGATTGTGATTTCGGTGATATGGCAGGATTCGTACTTGAGGTACGTCCTGGTGTTATAGCGGATGTTGGGACGACGATACGGGTGAATAGTGTTATTAATTAAATGGTCGACATGTGATCGTGATATGAGATATGGTATGCTAGGATATTGATCCTAGGCCGTATTGGGCGATGTATACCCCTTGATGATGATATGTGCTGATGATATCAGTTTGTACGAGACTGTCGATCAGTAGCCAGATCATGACTATATTGATGATATTAGTATTGTATTGGACATAGGTCGGTACCCTAGACTATGATCTTTGATAAAGAGGATACCGGATGAATAGTGTGATGAATATGATATTGACCCGTACCCAGATTTAGGGATGCCGTACGACGGATTTACGTACGAGCTATATTTTGATGATTGATCCGCACTCTTGACTTGGGATGTCTGATTATAGATATTATATCGGATATGATATTATTAAGACGGGATCACCGACTAATATATATACAGGTATGTATATATATCGACTCAGATGCTAGGCGGTTTCCTTACCTGTAGTCCAGCTTGTTTGCTTAGCCCTTTAGTTTAGTTTAGTTGTTAGATTAGATTCGACTCCTACCTATTTCAAAAGCTTACGAATCGTGGGTATTTTAAAAGACAGGTCAAGGGATTCTATGGATATTTTAAAAGACGTATCTTTTCCTAAAAACACCGTAGCCCTTATTTTCAAAACACCGCGATTCGTGTTATTTCAAAAGGCACTATTGTAGTTATATTAGGATAATGCAGTTTAGTTATCGTTGTCTTTAGTATTCCGCTCATTATTACTGTTCGCTCCGCATCGCATACTTATATTATAATTTCTTATTGCATTGTTGATATCATACTGTTAGGACACCAGCACCATTACCGATGATGCGTATGTACCACGTACACTTGCTTGCCGGCTCACACACATCTTCATCGGTAATTGCCATGTCACGCACACCTTAGAAAATATTATCGCCTAATGTAGCTTGTTAACTAGTAGTTTTGACATGATGATTAGTTGCTTGCATTATATGCTAGTTTAGACATTTTAGTTGTTACTTGTCACTTCATGCATACTGTTATTCATTATATGCCGCATTCATGGATGCTCATGCTTATATCCATGGTTTTACATGCTATTGATGATTCGGATTTCCATGATATTTTCTGGATTTGGAGGAAAACCGCAAAACTTGTATAAGCGTCTTTCCTCTCTTTAAAAAAATACGGTTTTCCCATGATGTATGAGTCGTCCACCATGAGTTTGCTGATGGATTCGAGACCCGATTCGAGGAGATGGATGAACCGTTTCGGGTACATAGTGGGCCCGGTAAGGTACCCCGGGGCAAGAAGGTCGTGTTGCTGACGTTGAGCCTGGCAGGGGAACACTACCTACCGGTGATATTACCCGACGCGTCGGATATCCGGAGGATACCGTCGTGGTCTTGAGATGGATGGTAGGGGCCGGTCTGGACTGACGGCGCCCTAGATATTGAGATTGAGACATTGAGATTTCGAGATATTGAGGTATTGAGATTTGATGATACAGGCCGGTCCGGATAGCCGGAGCCTGAGATTTTAATACATTGAGATTTATGTTTTGTGTCGATGCTAGACACTGTTGATGCTGATTTCATTATGATACTTCATTTTTAAAAATACAAAGGAAATCTCACTAAATTATGAAAACGGTTTCTTCATTTACATGTAATCTGTTTTCATGCATTCATACCCCATTCATATGATATATTGCTACCTGAGGCACTGACACGGGCATATGAGATTACACTCGGGTTAGATATTTACCCTAGCCATTGTTATAGGCTGCATGTTATATATATATTTGAGGATATACTATGATCATTGACCTAGGTTGCGTTATTTATGCGATTTCTGTGCGTAGATGTTTTTCTATTCACGAGTTGGCAACTCACCCCCGTTATGCCACAGTTCTTGCAGGTTTCGCCGTACAGGTTTCTTTACGGCTTTGCTGGCACTATTTCCATTTCCGAGTGACTTGCTAGTAGGTGGGTTTATTTGTATCGCACCCATCATTATATCTTGTATATCATTATTCTGTTGTATTTAGAAGTTCCATCAACCAAACATGTAAATATTTTTTTGAGCTAGAGACAGTGATGTTATTCTTTCGACCTTAGAGTCGCGCGTTATTTTTTTCTGTAGATTTCTTGTTGTTTTGAGTTCCTTTTGAGTTTTGATCCTCGCCCTTGGCGTTGTATATTATATTGCTTGTGTGGTTGTGACCGTCGATTGGCGAAGAGCTAGCTCCCACTTGTGGATGCCTTTTATTGATTTCGTATACTATTCATGTTGTATCCCGTTTGGGGGCCAGTATTTACAAAGGAGACTCTGCCGAAATTTTCAGTAAATATTTGATATTTTTAAAAACGCATAATTCGGCTTATGCTATTAAAACTACTTGATTTGAATTGGTTTTCCTTCACTCTACTACTTTTCTTGGTTTGGATTTCTGGGTTTTCGGCTTACTTAGATTACGTACGCTTCGAGACGTTTCGTAGTTTATGTGCCGGTCATGTTCCATACTTTCGGGACGTGACACTTTAATAGGACGGTCCTTTTCTTTTTGCACCTTCGCCTTCTTCTGTTGACGAGAATGATCTGGGTCGATAACGGAGTCTTGAATTCTTCGCCAAACCCTGTATATTTTTTAGGACAGTCGTCGAGGGGGCTGTTCTTGCTTTGTTTCCGGAACTCTCTCCGCGGACGGAGGAGTTCTTTTCAATGTAGCGGTTGGAGAGTTCTTACGCACCCTCCTCAGCAGTTTAAGTTGTTCCCCGTTGGAACAGCAGCGTTGACTTCCACCACTGGAGCCGGTGGAGTTAGCCCTGAGGGGGTGTTGCCCCCTGCCTTCCTCACTCGTCGCCAATGGAGACGTCGAGCATGACGAGCCGTTGGGACTGGCTCGGAGATAGAGACAGCTTCTTTTTGCCCCCTGTCTGAATGAGGCGCCGCTGGTGTTAACCTCTTAAAGACTGAGGTTGTCCTTTGAGGGGTGATACTCAACCTGTCGAAGACAGATCCTCGAGCAGGGGCAGGAATAGTCAGCCTTGAAAAGACTGACTCTTTGACACGGGAAGCCGCCTTGACGACTTCTGGAGCAGCGGTTATTGCCTTCCTTGGGACAGCCACCTTAGAGTTCATGGGCTTCCTAGCGGGCCCCTCGTAGTTCTGATCCAGCCTGGCGAAGACGGAGGCTGTTGGTTTGGTAGTGGACGACTCGTTGACAGGGGCCGTCGTAGCAGTGAGCCGGTCGAAGACCGACTTCTTGTTCGCTTCTGATGCAGGCATTGGCATAGAGAAGCTTTCGGGTGGGATCATGGACCCGAAAAACAGGCCGGTGGTGGCCTGGGTCACCTGTTCTACCGGCAGAATGAGGAAGGAGGCCGCTTGGGGCCCATATGCTACACCTCCAGGTGAGGTGGAGCGTCCGTTGCAGTGGCACTTCAAGCAGCTGGTGCAGTTAGAGGCCATTGATGCTTGAGTTCTGCGCCAGGCAAAAGACCAAATCTTAGTAACTTGAAATCCAAAGGCAACCGTTAACAAACCGCGATTGGTTCGCGAAGACGACACACGAAATGTGGAGTGGAAAGAGGAAAAGGTCCCACCGGGCGTGCCAGAATCTGTTCCCCTCCGAAAGACGGCGCACAAGACTGCGATGTCCTGACGCTGAAATTCGGGGCAGATACTATTTGGTTTTATCCGTCCACCTCTCCGAAGATGCCAAGTTGATTTATGGCACCGTGTATCGGAGGTTTAGACGGATGCGGCCGATGTAGCAGACTTCGTCATATTCCCCGTCGCTTGAGGGGTTTTTGATTGTGGGGACGCTCTTCCCTGCAGGCGCAAGCCCCTGCGGTTAATTACGCTACCGCATCGCGGTAACAACTTTCTCCTTCTCCAGAATTTCACTTCGTGTCGTGTGTGTTTGTTTTGTTTGTGGTTGCCCGTGGATTGTATACGGAGACTGAGTAATGCCGTCGCCCGTAGGACGTGGATTAGTCCAAATCCGTATTTACTTAGATTTGGGTTTGGTGTTTTTAGTTTAAGGATGCATTAGTCGCGTTGCGGCTAAGATCAACTTAAACGTTCGTTAAGGATACGATAGTCCTATTTGAGACTAAGATCAACTTAACGTGATAATCCATCTGGCCATCGGGACTCGTCACCTCTCTAACGTCGTTGAAGGATTACAACGGCAGATGTCAGAGGAGTTCAGAGATGTACCTTTGAACCAAGGTTGATTTGGAGTTTTATAGTCCGTTTAAATGTTTAAGGATACGTTAGCCGTGTTTGGGGGCTAAGATCAACTTAAACGGGATCGTTTAGATCCGGCAAAAGAGCATTTGGAGGCTATATTGTTCCAGTTTAGGGACATAGTGGTCCATCAAATGTATTGCCGTCGGGACCCATCACCTCTCTGACGACGTTGAAGGATTACAACGACAGATATCAGAGGAGTTCAGAGATGTACCCTTGAACCAAAGTTGATTTTGAGTTTTATAGTCCATTTTAATGTTTAAGGATACGTTAGCCGTATTTGGGGCTAAGATCAACTTAAACGGGACCGCTTAGGTCCGGCAAAAGAGCGTTTGGAGGCTCTATTGTACCAGTTTAGGGACGTAGTGGTCCGTGTTCCAGTTTAGGGACGTGGTGGTCCGTGTTCCAGTTTAGGGACATAGTGGTCCGTCATTAGTTTAAGGACGTTTCGGTCCATCGCCAGTTTAGGGGCGTGGTGGTCCATCATTAGTTTAAGGACGTTTCGGTCCATCGCCAGTTTAGGGACGTGGTGGTCCATATTAGTTTAGGGACGTCTCGGTCCAATATTAGTTTAGGGACGTCTCGGTCCACGAGTTTAAGGACCCCGCAGTCCGTATCGATGTGTGGTCGTCGGGACCCGTCACCTCTCTGACGTCGTTGAAGGATTACAACGATAAGTGTCAGAGGAGTTCGGAAATGTACCCTCGAACCGGATGTAAATTGATTTTTAAGAAAGCAGCTGTGCTCAGTCAATTTAATTTGAGGACTTACGGCCATGATTAGGCTAAGTCCAGTTGAAAAATGGTTCAACGTTTTTATTTGTCTTTGGCCTAATAGGCTTGTGCTAGGGCTTGGCCTCTTTTTAATAATGCATAGCATTATTTATTTTGTCAGGGCTGTGCCCATTTATAGATGATGCAGAGCATCAGTCTTGTTTGGGCTCTGCCCTGTTTGTTGCATTTTCAATTTTTGTTTGGGCTCTGCCCTTTTTCATTGCATTGCAATTTAATTTGGCCTACTAGGCTCCTCTGATTTGGGCCTGGCCCTTCAGTAAAAGAAATGCATTGCATTTGTCAGGTGCTTTGCGCCAATCACTGAGCGCAAGCGCTTGTGGTGAGGACACGTGTCATGCTCTGGTGAGCGCAAGCGCAACAGCGCAGTGCGCTGCGCTTTTGCGCTGCTGACACGTGGCGCGCTCTGGTGAGTTGCGCCAATCTCAGAGAGCAATGTTCTATCTCAAAAGCGCGTAGCGCAAGTTGTTCAGATGCTGACACGTGGCGTTCTCCCAAGAGCGCAACAGCGTGGTTTGGAAGTGCAAAGCACTAAGAATCTTTTAGATTCAAGAACAGAAGTGCAAAGCACTATTTGATTTCTTGATCTAAATTAGATCAAAGAAAAGACAAGTTTTTCTTGTTTTTCTTATCTCAAAGAACCAAAGGTTCATAAAAGTGCAAAGCACTATTTTATTATTATTTTTTTTTATTAAAGATCATTGATTTTGTTTTTAGATCTATGATCTGTTCATAAGAGAACTTTCTCTTTTTTCTAAAGGTTTTTACCTTTTTGTTCTTGAGGAGCTCTTCAGAGTTCTCTTTCTCTTCTTTTTTTTTATAGAAAATGTTGATGCCTTTGAATTGAGGCCTAGGGTCCTTTTTATAGTGTCCATAAATTAGTTAAATTTGTTAAAGAGATCTTTCTCTGAGTGATTTGAGGAATTTTCCCCACCGTTGGATCTTTGATCCAAGGGCTTCTGTTTTACAGAAGAAAATCTTCTTGTTTTAACAAGAACAGAAAAGATTTCTTTAGAATTTTAATTCTGTTTGGCGCAGATGCCCCAGCGCGTGATACACGTGTCGCGCAGCGCACAGCGCAGCGCAACTGCGCTAGCGCATCTGCGCTGACACGTGTCGCGCAGCGCTAGCGCATCTGCGCTGGCACGTGTCGCGCTGTGCGCGCAACTGCGCTAGCGCATCTGCGCTGACACGTGTCGCGCAGCGCAACTGCGCTAGCGCATCTGCGCTGACACGTGTCGCGCAGCGCAGTGCTTGCGCAACTGAAGCGTTGCTTCCTTTAATTTTGCTTAAAATAGAGCTTTGCTCTGATTGGGTGCGCTGCTTTGGGCGCTGCGCTAATGCATCTGCGCCAGACACGTGGCGCGTTGCGCGTAGCGCAAAAGATCTGAAGCGTTGCTTCATTTATTAAAGTTTAAATTTTCAAAGCAAAACTTTGCTCTGATTGGAGGAAAGATGAAGTGTTGCTTCATCTCCCGCCTCGGAATTTGAACAGAGCTCTGCTCTGATTGGGGTAAACACTGATGTCTTCTGTAGTTCTGGAAGCCGATGACGAAGTTGAGATTCTTGACGGGCCTGGGGATCTTTTGGACCCTTCTTGCATGACTGTGGGTAAGTAAAGTTTTGACGTTGTTCCATCTGCTCTATGCTTGCAAGTCTCGCTGATTGTTTATAAATCTTAACAGCTTTGCCAGTTCTTACCACGCTGGAATCTCGCATCGTCATGCCACCCGGCCCCTATGCTCTACGTGCCTCTGAACGGATGGCAAAGCTAAGCCTTCACACTCTGTCAGCTCTGATCGAAGACCTTCGTGCTAGTAGTTTGATCACGGCCGAAGAATTTGCCGCCGAAGCCAACAGTTCTTTCCCCTTTCTTGCTTCTTACCATAGCGAAACATTGGTGCAAGTCTGGGTTGAGTTTTGTCGTCGAGTGGAGGCTTGCTTGCATAGTCTTGAATGTACGCACCTTCCTTCAGAGGTTGTGGCTGCAAAGGCGAGCTTGCAAGGGCTGATTGAACGGTGCGCCGCAAATATGCTGTCATGCGAGAAGAGGCTCAGCCGAAAATTTTCAAAGAGGAAGGTGGCTTCAAATGCGCTGGGGGAACTTCAAGCTGAACTTACGGCCAAGACCACTCGTGCGTATGAACTCTGGCGGGTGCTTCAAGAAGCTATTAGGGAGGTGGTAGCTATTGATAAAGCCGTCATTTTTACCCGCGAGATGGTTGAAGCCCACAAGGTCACTGAACAGGAGCTTAAAAGTCGGCTTGCCTCGTACCAGGCCCAACAGTCTCAAGCGGAGGCCCGTCTCGTAGCGATAACAAATTATGAAGCCGAGGCCCAACGGAAAAAGGATGAACTGACAAATCTGTTACATCATCCGCCGGCTTGAAAAATTGTATATTTTTCCTTTTATTCTTCTTTTGTACATACTCCTGAATGAGAGTATTTTTTTGGTTATAATTTGTATTCATTTTGATTCATGAATAAAAGACATATTTTTCTTGTCTTCCGCCGTCATTTTTTCTCTTTGCTGTATTGTCGCTATGTTACTCTGGCAAGCGTAGAGAATATTTCGTCCTAGCCTTCTTGTAGGGTATCGATGGCTTAGGAAGCAGGTTCAGGTCTGCTGCCTAAGACTTTCCAACTTTATGAGTCGTGAGGATCTCATTAAGATTTTTCTCCCTACGAGTCGAGAGAATCTCGTAGGTGTATTTTCTCCTTAGGAATCGTGAGGAATCCTAAGTGCGTTTTCTCTTGAGAATCGTAAGGATCTCACAAGAGAATTTTCCCGCCTACAAGTCGAGAGGACTTGTAAGTGGTTATTTCCCTCTTTGTCGATATTCGACTTCGGAGAGTGTGACCCGTGAATAATATGCAAGAGTCCATCTTGGACCATCTTGCAGGGCCCCAGTACTTAGGAAACAGGTTTTTTAATCCCCATTACCTAAGGCTTTGCCTTACGAGTCGAGACGAATCGAAAAGTTCTCGCAAGGATGTCCTAACATCACAGTTAACCTCTGCTCTATACGACAGAGGTCCGTTAGGGTCTGTGGTACTAGGGTTGTGTCCGTCGTACCGTCACGTTGGCTGATGTATTCCTCGATAGGCAATTTTGCTGTTCGAGTAGCCTTGTGACCGTCGTGTCTCTGATCCCTTCAGGGGCTGGACAAGACGTCTTCAAGCAATATTCTAGGTAGCATTACCGTCGAAAGAACAAGCGTTAGGGATATTCCATGTCGCTTTTCACTTGAGGTTAGGCTTAGTTTGGGAGCCCCGATGAGTCATGACCACTCCGCGCTGGTGTGGGATGATCTACGATAGTCTTTCAGGTTTTATATGAGTTGCCGTCAAGACCCTGAAGCTAGGAATATTGCCTTCGCTTCATTTGCTGGCATCGCGTCTGCTGTATCGATACGAATGTCGCGGTGGTGATCACTCCGCGCTGGAGTGGGATGATCTCCGATAGTCTTTCAGGTTTTATATGAGTTGCCGTCAAGACCCTGAAGCTAGGAATATTGCCTTTGCTTCGTTGTTTTGGCGCGTCCGAATCCTGTTGAAGGAAGAACGCTGTAGTGACATCTTGTCTGCTGTGTCGAAACGAATGTCGAGGTGGTGACCACTCGGCGCTGGTGTGGGATGATCTCCGATAGTCTTTCAGGTTTTATATGAGTTGCCGTCAAGACCCTGAAGCTAGGAATATTGCCTTTGCTTCGTTTGCTGGCATGTGTTCGCTGTATCGAGATGAATGTCGCGGTGGTGATCACTCCGCGCTGGTGTGGGATGATCTCCGATAGTCTTTCAGGTTTTATATGAGTTGCCGTCAAGACCCTGAAGCTAGGAATATTGCCTTTGCTTTGTTGTTTTGACCCTGGGGTCGATTGTTGACGTTGCGTCTGCATCCTGGTGGATTTGAGAAGAAATGTCATTGTTGACACTGCGTCTGCTGTAATGAGACGAATGTCGCGGTGGTGATCACTCCGCGCTGGTGTGGGATGATCTCCGATAGTCTTTCAGGTTTTATATGAGTTGCCGTCAAGACCCTGAAGCTAGGAATATTGCCTTTGCTTCGTTGTTTTGGCGCGTTCGAATCCTGCTGGAGGAAGAATGCTGTGGTGACATCTCGTCTGCTGTATCGAGACGAATGTCGCAGTGGTGATCACTCTGCGTTGGTGTGGGATGATCTCCGATTGTCTTTCAGGTTTTATATGAGTTGCCGTCAAGACCCTGAAGCTAGGAATATTGCCTTTGCTTCGTTTTTTTGACCCTGGGGTCGATTGTTAACGTTGCGTCTGCATCCTGCTGGAGTTGAGAAGAAACGTCGTTGTTGATACTGCGTCTGCTGTAATGGGACGAATGTCGAGGTGGTCTCTAGGTTGTTGTGAACCGTTGAGGCTTGAACTAGGGACTTTGCCATGGCTCCGAGATTGATTGTCGCGTTCGAATCCTGTCGGAATGAGGAGGAACGCCATTGTGAGTCTCCAGGCTGTAGATGTTGCCATCGAGACTTGGCTCTCTTTCCGATGGAACATGGTGGGATGATATGGTTCCCTCTTTGTTTGTGCCCCTGGATTGTATACAGGGATCGATGTGATATCATCTGTAGGGCAAAAAGTTTTACTTCATTTCATTTTTTTATTTCTTTCCGCGATACTCTATCATTTCAGCTTTTTATATTGCGAAAGTCGTGATTGCCCAATCATTTCGGCTATTTTTTTCGCGGTGCCTGATTGATAGAGATTTTGCATGCTTAGTTAATTACCGCAATCAAGACGGTTTCGCTTGTAGCTAGCTGGTTGAGTACGGGTTGTCCGCAGGGAGATGAGAATCTTTTTCTATGTGCTTTAACGAGTTAAGTCCAAATGGCCAGGTTTGTTTGAGATTAACTATGCGCTAAAATGTTTTATAAAGAGAGCTTGTTAGGGTTAGGATTAGGTTAGTTTGAGTTAGGAGTCGCTCACTTCTTTCGTTGCCACTCTTAATATCGGTGTTACGGTAATCGGCAACAACGGGGATTATCACGACTAGGAAGGAACTTGCGAGTATAAGCTAGGCTTTCCAATGCTTAAGTTCTTCCTTTTGGTGCTTGTCTGTCCGTTCTTGGCTCATAGCCTTAACCTCCGGTTAATCCAACAACAACCGGTCTCACTAAGGAATCACTGCTATCATGTAAGATAGGGTGCCGTAGGGAGCGGATTGTGGTTCAATTAACGGGAGTCCGAATTAAGATGTTGGGCAAGAAAAGAGTGAGAGAGATTTTCTTCTCTTAAACTTTCCTTATCCTACCCTAACAAGTGAGAAAACTACTCACCCATTACAAGAAAAAGGAAAATAAAACAAAAGGAGGAAGATAGAAAGAAAGAGGTTAGAAAATTACAACTAGCTATTTGAGACCTCACCTTGGCAAGGATCAAACTTAAGCATCATTGTTGTTAAGGATAAAGAAAAATAGAACAAGAAAGAAACAAACGACAAATAACAACAACTAGATTAGCAAATGAAAATTACAAGCAATTATAATTAACAAAAGAACAAGACAAGCATGATAAAGAAAAGAACTCTTTTATTCATCACTTCACTCATACAAGCTCACTACAAAGTTTTAATGGATAAAAGATGACAAGAAGAAGAAGAACAACAAAATATATCCTAGAATCTAACACAAGAATAAGCACCCTTGGCTTGGCAATTTCTGGGCTATTTATAGGCAGGAAACAGAGAACCTAGGGCAACATTCAGGACCAACATACAATGACAAAACTGCCCTTGAAAATCTTTTAATTGCGGAGTCAATAGGGCCGCGGATCTGCGGCATAAGCGCCATGTTGGCCGTGGATCTGCGGCCATTTAGAGGAGTTAGGTCATCAGTTTTTTTGGGTTTTCCTGTTTTGCTGTGTCCTTTAGTATGGTATATGTGGTTTCTCAGAAGCTCTTCACAATTTTTCCAGAATTTCAGCAGATCAAAAGGTGATTTGATGTGGATCTTTTGCCATGATTTTTCTTGAGCTCCGCGTAGACATGTTGGATCTTGTGTTGACATTGTGCTTTGTGCATGAAAATGACAATCGATTTGCCATTTTGTCCCTTAAACTGGTGTGCGGCAACATACGGATAGAGAGCGGAGACCCGTATTTATCTGTGGTTGGCAGTAATCCAGAATTTGTCGCGCTTTTCTATGAATTTCACTGTTTAGAGCTGAGAACCTGTATCCTGCAATTATCTAGCAAACACGGATTAAGAGTACCTACCTATATGCAATGTGATAAAAAATGGGCGGTATAAAAATGCAAAAATCTGATATGAACAGTGCCCCATCATTTCGGCTATTTTTCTTTTTACTCGCTGCTTTTTATTGCGAGTTACCCAATCATTTCGGCTATTTTGTATGCATATATTTTACTTGCTGATTTTGTTGCAAGTTGCCCCATCATTTCGGCTATTTCATATGCATTTTTGGCTCGCTGAATTTTTATCGCGAGTGTGGAACTTGGAATCTGGTGCCAGTCTTAACATCAGCATCGCTGCGACTAGAATATTATCAGGAGCGAATCATCATTTGCCGTGAAAGGACTTGGGATTTTATACCGATTTAGGCATCAGCATCGCTACCACTGGGACATTGCCAGGAGCGAATCATCATTTGCCTCTGTCGATGTCGAACAAAGGTGGCTTAACAAGCAGGGTTAGGATCCTGTCGACTAAGGTTTTTGACTTCATGAGCCGTAAGGGTCTCATAAAGGTGTTTCTCCCTACGAGTCGTGAGGATCTCATAGGTGTCGTTTCTCCTTAGGAATTGTGAGGATTCCTAAGTGTATGTTCTCTTGTAAGTCGTAAGGATCTTACAAGAGTGTTTTCTCCTTATAAATCAAGAGGAATTATAAGGGTTGTTCACCGTGTTAGCATATCCCTAGTCGCTGGTGGGACTCTGTTAGGGAAATGTTTATCCGTGCCCGTGGATTGTATACAAGGGTCAATATTGAACCGCTTGTAGGGCAGCATTGGAGGCTGTGATGGCTTAAGAACACGTTCAGATCCCTGTAGCTTAAGGCTTTTGAATCCTATGAGCCTTGAGGGTCTTAAAAGGGAATTCTCCTTACGAGTCGTGAGGATCTCGTAGGTGTATTTTCTCCTTAAGAACCGTAAGGATTCTTAAGTGTATTGCTCCCTTGTGAGTCGTAAGGATCTCACGCAGGTATTTTCTCCTCACAAGGTCGAGAGGACCTTGCAAGTGTCTTTTAACGAGATTGTGCCTTTTCGGATTTTCACAAAACTCGCCGGTAGCCCTGCTGTTTTTACTCTCGGAGCCCTTTCGGGTTTTCATCCGTGCTCATCTTGCTTATGGACATACCGTTTTCTTTCTTCTTCTTTTTTCGTGTCAGCCTTGGGATGCTGCGGTCCGTAGTAGTTTATAGACGTCTCGGTCAATAGCCAGTTTTAGGACATAGTGGTCCATCGTTAGTGTACGGACGTTTCGGTCCGTCGTTAGTTTAAGGACGTTTCGGTCCGTCGTTAGTTTTAGGACGTTTCGGTCCGTTGTTAGCTTAAGGACGTTTCGATCCATCATTAGTTTAAGGTCGTTTTGGTCCGTTGTTAGTTTAGGGACGTTTCGGTCCGTTGTTAGTTTAGGGACGTTTCGGTCCATTGTTGCCATTTTGGAGACAATGGTTTCGCTAGATACTACTTATAGAGTTTTGGCTTAGGAAGATAGCGAGCGGACATAGACGTCATCATCTATCGTTGACCTAGACCATGACTCGTCAGGCGTAGTATTTTTTTAGGAACCGGCCATTTATTGGCCTGAAGGGTCTTTCGTCATGCATATCCATGAGCAGATAATCCCCACCTTGGTAGACTTTGTCTATAATGTACGGGCCCTCGTAGTTCGGCTCGAATTTCCTCCATTTGGCACGATTAGGGATCATAGGTCTCTTGACCAATAGCACGAGTTCGCCTTGGCGGAATGTTCTCGGCCTAGTCAATCTCTCGTATGAGCGCGTCATCTTTGCTTTATAAGCCTCCAGGTTTTGTTGCGCTATGAGCCGGGTTTCATTAAGGGCGTCGAGCTCCTCAAGACGAAGGTGAGCATTTTCGTCGTCGGTTAGCTCATAGTGAACTGTCACTCGTAGAGAGGGTAACTCTATCTCGAGGGGGAGTACCGATTCCGTGCCGAATACCAATGCATACGGCGTTGTGTTTGTGGCCGTTTTGAACGTAGTTCGATACGCCCAGAGAGCTTCATGCAGTCTCTCATGCCAGTCCTTCTTATTTCTGGACACCGTCTTCTTCACGATCTTGGTCAAGGTCTTGTTGGAAGTCTCAGCTAGACCGTTAGCTTGGGGATTATAGACCGAAGAGTATCTCCAGTCTATATTATGCTGTTGTACGAAGCGGCTGATCTTGTGGCTTCTGTAGGCTACGAGAAATAGGGAGATAGAGAACTTCAACAGAGTCAGGTTACCGGAGATAATCCGTCGTGGAGTTCCAAACCGATAGATGACGTGTGTCTTGAAGAAATGGAGGATGTTCTCCATCTTCTCTTCTCTCAGTGGTATCGCTTCTGCCCACTTGGAGAAGTAATCGGTTGTTGCCAATATGAACCGGTGCCCTATGGATGATGCTGTTTCAATGGGCCCGATTATATCAGTTCCCCACATTTCGAACGGCCAGCTAGCCACTGTTGGATGTAGCGGATTTGGATACTGATGGATAAAGTCCCCATGAATCTGGCATGAGTGGCACTGCTTCGCGTATTCGAGGCAGTCTTGGATCATTATGGGCCAATAGTAGCCCATCCTTTTGATCTCCAGCTTCATCGTTGGCCCGGCTTGACGAGAACCGCAGAGTCCGTCATGAGTTTCTTAGACGACTCTCCTTGCTTCTTCTGGTCCCAGGCATCTTAGCCATAGGGAATCGAATGATCTCTTATATAGAGTGTCATTGACGAAGGCGAAGGATAGAGCTCGTTTCATGAGCTGATGTCTTGAGGACGCATCTTCGGGCGTTCGACGGGATTTGAAGTAGTCTATAAAGACTTCTCTCCAATCCTTAACCTTTTCCTGATCCTCTATTCGTAGGACCGTCGACTTGGTCGCTCCCTTTTCTTCGGACGACTCCGGAGGTATTTCGGCCGGAGCAAGAACCCGACGGCTTTGCACGACGATCCTCATGTCATCGAGGTCTTCATCGGCCAGTTCTTTAGCGAGCTTAGCTAACGCATCTACTTTGCTATTCTCCGCTCGCAGTATGCTTTCCAGGGCGTAGGTGGGAATTTGAGCCAACAATTGTTGCACTTTCTCACCATAATTTACTAACTCTGGTTTGCACGTTTGATAGTAGCTATTTACTTGACTAACGACCAGCTGGGAGTCTCCGTATATGAGAAGGTTTTCGATTCCCATGTCGACAGCGATATCAAGACCTGCTATCAAAGCTTCGTATTCGGCTTCGTTGTTTGTCTTCGACTCTGTCAAGGAAAAGGCAAAGCGCATTATCCCTCCTTGTGGAGTCGCGAAGATGAGGCCTACCCCTGATTTGATTATGGGGTTGCTTTGTTTGCGCTTCTTCATAGAAGATGCTCCATCGAAGTAGAGTTCCCACCGGGTATCATTCTCTCTTCTCTCCCCGTCGATCGTGTCAAACGCGTGCTCGTCGGGCAATTCGCAGTTCAAAGGAGAATCGGCAGGTATCGAATGCTCAACGAGGAAGTCAGCGATGGCTTGGCCTTTCACTGCCTTGAAGGGTCGGTATGTTACCTAGAATTCCATTAAGAGTAGGGCCCACTTAGCGAGCTGTCCTATTAATATGGCCTTTGACATCAAATATTTGAGAAGATCCACCTTTGATATGAGATGGACCTCATGCGCCAACGCATAGTGTCTGAGCTTCGTTATCGCGAAGATCAATGCCAAGCAGTGTTTTTCAATGGGGGGGTAATTGTTTTCTGCCCCCAGGAGAACTCGACTTAAATAGTAGAGGGCTCTCTCCTTCCCTTGGTCATTCTCTTTTGCCCATAGCGCGCCTAAGAAACCTTCAAGGGCAGTTGTATACAGAATGAGGGACTTTCCTTTGACTGGAGCGGTTAGCACCGGAGGATTCTGTAGGTATTGCTTGATTTCATCCAGTGCGCTTTGGCATTTGTGATCCCAGACGAACGGGGTTTCCTTCTTCATCAAGTGACTGTAGGGACGGCATTTTCTGGAGAGGTTAGCTATGAACCGCCGGATATACACGAGCTTCCCTTGGAGAGACCACAGTTGCTTCAAAGTTCGTGGGGAGGGCATTTCCATAATCGCCTTGATCTTTGATGGGTCAATTTCGATGCCTCGATGTCGTACAATGAACCCTAGGAATTTACCTGAGGAGACTCTGAAAGCGCATTTGAGAGGGTTCATCTTTAGATTGTATTTCCGAAGGCGTTGGAACACTATTTTTAGATGCTCCCAATGCTCTTCGTGTGATTTGCTTTTTACCATGAGGTCGTCGATATAACATTCGACAATCTCGTGTATAAGTTCATCAAAGATCTTCATCATGGCCCTCTGATAGGTGGCACGGGCGTTCTTTAGACCGAAGGGCATCACTTTGTAGCAGAATATGCTTAGCGGAGTCCGAAAAGCGGTATGCTTCTGGTCTTCGGGATGTATTTTTATCTGATTGTATCCTGATGAGCCGTCCATGAAGAAGAAAACTTCATGTGTGGACGTATTATCTATCATCAGCTCGGTGACCGGTACTGGAAAGTCGTCCTTCGGGCAAGCTTTGTTGAGATCCCGGAAGTCCATGCATATGCGCACCGTCCCATTTTTCTTCATCACTGGGATGATGTTGGCGATCCAGTTAGGATACTGAACCTCTTGAATGAAGCCGGAGTCGATTAGCTTCTTGACCTCGGCGTTGATGCTCATCTCAAGCTCGAGCCGCATTATTCTCGGTGCTTGTTTAATCGTCTTGACGTCCGGAGAAATCGCCAATTTGTGGACTGCTATTTCTGGATCCAATCCGGGCATCTCGGAATAGTTCTATGCGAAACAGTCTTTATACTGCATGAGCACGTCTTTTAGCGTAGCCGCCTTTTCTTCAGACAACAACACATTGACGAACGTCGGCCGTGAGTCATTTGTCGTCCCCAAGTCAATTTTTCTGAGGTTATCCGCAGTAGTGTGTATCCCATCTTCCAGCTCTTTTGGCGCCGGTGAAAACTCTGCGATCACTTCGTCATCATCGTTTTCGAAGCACCAGGAGGGGTCGTCCATATTCTCGAGTACTCCTTCTTCTGTCAGCGTTATTACATGACAGGTATGAGATTGTTTCCAAGACCGATGTTGATCTGGTTCTATTCTCATCGCATAAGTGGCTTTCGATTCATGCTTCTGTGGCGGACTTACCCTCCAACTGTCGGATAGAGCGAATCTGCCGAGTTAATATTGGTCTTCAATCCAGTCTTTGAAGGTGAAGCAGTCTTCAATAGGATGTCCTATCATTCGGTGATAGGAGCAATAGTCTGAGTGATGAACCTCATTTGCTCGATTGGGGTGCTTGGACTCTGGGAGCGTAATCATCTGATTTTTCATGACGAGGTCGAAGATTTTCTTTGTCTTTCCTTGGGGAAAAGAATATGCTCGACTCGTCTTCTTTATAAGAGATGGATCTCGGCTGCTCGATTTTCGATCGTGTGACTTCTTGGATCCGCTTCGTTGCTGTCGAACGTTTTTTTCCGTTCCTCAGTTTGTTTTTGTTTCTGCGTCGGGTCTTCTGTATGACAGACTGGCAACGAAGGGCATCGTCATTCTCTGTAGCCTGTTGAAAGAGGCGTTGCGTCCTGGCTTTCTCGTAGATGGCCATTCCGCGGTTATGATCATCCCGGACCCTTTGACCCGCTTCCCTTATTAGCTTGTCCATCTGTTCTTCAAACGAAAGACTTGGCGTTTTCATGACGGGACCTCGTTTTGGTTCATGGTTAGCGTCTTTTAACAGAACATCTCCTTCTTCATCGAAGTCATGTATGACGTAACTGCCATGGACTCGCTCCCGTTTCTTGGATCGAATATATCCGAACCCGATCGTTTCCGTTGTCCCGGTGGGCAATTTTCGCTAAGTTCCGGGGACGTTCCAAATCCTATTGTAGAACTGAGCTTGTCGAGCAGTCTGTTTAAAGGATACGCCTTGATGCCTCAACAGCCTTTTTAATCCTTCTGTATAGTATCTGGGCAGACGGATGGGCTGGAGCCTGTCAAGTGTAGAATCGGCACCATGCCAAATTTCTTTCTCCGCTTTGGTTTCCGTGGATCGATAAAAAAGGATCGCCTTTTTATCTCT
This sequence comes from Agapanthus africanus, assembly GCA_030015575.1. Lineage (NCBI taxonomy): Eukaryota > Viridiplantae > Streptophyta > Magnoliopsida > Asparagales > Amaryllidaceae > Agapanthus > Agapanthus africanus. Next base: position 911,968,726 of record CM057337.1, read on the forward strand.
TCGCCTGGTAGGGACGTAGAATGTTTGCAGTTCATGCACACTGTAGGTATCAAGTGCGTCGAGCTCTTTGTAGTGCTCTTGTGGAACCATGGCGATTTGCAAACTCCGATCATCGCCAACGAAGGCTTGTATTGATGGACGAACAGAAAATACTGCATTGACCTCATCTTCCGAGTCGCTGCCGAAGACTAGCATAGGGGTGGACGGTCCCGGCTTGTTGTATTGGGGCAGCCCTGAATAAATTATTTCTTCCTCCTCCTCGGTATCGCTCCCGAAGACTGGAATAGTGGTGATAGCTTTGTTCTTCGGTTTGTGGCATCTTTCCGTGTCTTCGAAATCTGGTAAGAAGTATTTTGCATCTTCGTATTTTCGGACTTCATTCACGGAGAATGGGTTTAGCTTTCCTGTCACGGTATACTCGAGACCATCCTTGAAATACTTCATACACTGATGTTGTGTAGAAAGTATGATGTTGTACTCGTGTAACCAAGGCCTGCCGAGCAAAGCATTGTAACATGTCTTGGCATCAATGACGTAGAACTTGACGTCGGTGACCAGCAACCCAAAGCGTAACGTCAAAATCACAGACCCAAGCGTCCGTGATGACTGGGAGTTGAACCCGGAGATAGTGATCTTATCCCGAGCGAGGTGTTGAACGCTCATGCAGATCTCCTTCAACACTCTTACATTGAGAAAGTTAACGGAGGATCCATTGTCGACTAGGATTTTTCCTATCTTGATTTCATGACAGTACCCGGCGACATATAGCAGACGGTTATGCTCGCACGTCCCGAGGAGGAGGTCCTCATCGCCGAAAGTGATGTCAACAGTGTGCACTTCCTCCAACTCATCCTTCATCTTTTCTTCGGCGAGGAAAGCTTGAAACTGTCCGGGGTCTTGTAACGCTTTGATTAGGGAGTCTCGCGCCTCTTTAGATAGCAAAAGGGCATCGAGAATGCTCAACTATGAACGAATCTTCCTCAGATGTGCTAGAACATTATAATCCACCTTGATTTTCTTGGGAGGGTCCTTGGCTGCCAGCTCTTCGACGACTCGATCGTCGAGGGCAATATCCTCAGGGACTTTTTCCTTCCCTTTATCTTTTTTATTCGATCCCTTGTTTGCAGGCCCGAGATTCTTTTCGGGTAGCGTGCGATTACGCAGCTGAATGTTCTCGCAGGTCTTCATTTCTTCTGCCTCGGAGATAGATTCCTTGAAGAGAGGGCCAAGGGGTATTTCTTCATCAGAATCGCTCCCGAAGGTAAGAACTTGCGATCCCTTACTATCAACCATGCGACAGTTGCTGGCAGTTCTTTTGCATTCATCTGTCGCGCACTTCTGCTCTCGACGCGTCTTGCGCTTCATTCGCTTGAAACGCTGCCGGTGGGCAACATATCCTTGCCACCAGTTTTTAAAGGTGTTGCACTCCGCTGTAGGGTGTGTAGTCCTATGATGGTACAAGCAGTAGTTTGGATGTGCATCCCTTTCATCAAGGTGTATCCCATCAGGAGTGTCTCCTTCGGAGGGTGGCAGCTTCATTCCCATCGATATGGCTTTGGCGCACCGTTTCTTCGTCTTGAACCTGTTTTTGCTGGCGACAGAAGTGCTTTGATCTGGTTGGGGTATTTCATGACCCATAACTTCTTTAAATTGACGCCGACTCCTGTCCTTTTCGAATATATCCATTTCGCGTTCTCGATCATCCTTGCTCTTCTGACGGGCTTCGTTCAGCAGTAGGTCGATGATCTTGTCAGAAAATTCCAAGGGCTTTGATTCCGGTTCTAGATCTGCCCACGGTTTCTTTGCATCAGGTGCTTCTTCACCATCCATCGACGAGTGAGAGATCATGTGGCAGCTTGCCACATAGCCCTCAGTTTCATCTGCCGAGTCCTCTCCTCCCTCATTGTCATCGTCTCTGTCCTCAAGAATGTGGTCAAGAAAATCTTGGAGCGTGATCGGGGTTCACACCTTCTGGTTATATTCTTCCAGCGCGTCGATATGTTTTTGCAGGTCCATGCGCTTGTCAGCAGGCTTTTTGGTTTTCTTCTTTTTCTTCGAAGACTTTGACGGCTGGGCCTGAGCGTTTTGATTATCGCTACCAATTTTTGCCGTCGGGCGCGGCTCCAGCATTCCCTCGATGATCTCGGGTTCTAGCTGATTTTTCCACCTGACCATTGGGCATGCTTGGAGATCCTTCAGCATTCTTTTCATTTTGGCTGAAAGAGCGACCTCCCATGGAGCTTCTTCGACAAAAGAGCATGATGCTCCCAGTGTGTCCCCCTTTTTAAGAGTGTGCGGTTGAGGCGGACTTACTTTCCAATTCTCGGATAGTGCGAATTTGCCCTGTTGGTATTGGTCTTCAATCCAGCCTTTAAAGATGAAGCAATCTTCAATTGGATGGCTTACTGCTCGGTGGTAAGGGCAGTAATTAGGATTGTTAGCATCGCCGGGCTGCAGCGGACGTCTAGGATCTGGCAGATTGATGAGCCTGTTGTGCACTGCCAGCTCGAACAGTCTCTTTGTTTTCTCCCGCGGAAACGAGTAGGGACGTCCCAGTCTCGCCTCGAAGGATTGGCATGGACGCACGTTGCCTTGGCGAACAACCGGTTTTAAGTTGCTCGGTTGTTGTTGAGCATTGGCGACAAATGTCGCTTTCCCTTTGCCCTTTTCATTCCGCGGCTCTGTCTTTGAAAAGGAAGGCTTATGACCCATCTGGTTCATTTGGGCCAGCTTATCAATCAAGGTCTGGAAGGTGGTCGGCTTGAAGAACATCATGAATTGGGATATGGTCGCCTGCGGATTGAGGGTTCCCACAAACATGCCCACTGCAGGAGCCTCTTCGATGCGTTTTTCGCACTTCGACCATAGATTCCGCCACCGTATCACGTACTGGACCCAAGTCTCTCCCGGTTTCACTCTGGCATTGATCAGCACCGTGATTGGGGTACATTCGCTAGCGCTCGCAAAAAGTTTGGTGAATAGCAGCTCCATCTCTGCAAATGTCTTGATAGTGTCATTCGAAAGTTCCGAATACCACTCGAATGCTGTTTCCGACAAGCTTCCAACAAACTGGCGGAGCAGTAGCTTATCATCACCTCCAGTATTACCGCACAAGGCTCTAAATTGAGAAACATGTTGGTACGGGTTTTCCGTCCCCTTATATACATGGAATTTAGGGATCGTATATCCTGGTGGGTACTTTATTTGGTCGTACCAACCCGGATAGGGTCGTCCAGTCTTAACAATCTTACTGGACGCTTCATTCATCTGGTGAGCTCGTATCTGTTGAGCGATGTAATCATCCAGGACGACTTTGGAGATGGTCTCCTCTTTGGCTGCTAAACAAGCGGGGAGAGGGTTCGATGTCTCCCCTCTGTCATATTCAAGGACAATCGGAGGGTCTTTAGCCGAAGGATCCGGTTGTATCATCATCCCGACCATGTCTTGGAAGAGAAGCGCCATTCGTTTTATATTGGCCGCTTGTTCCGCTGCTTCTCTGTCCTTCTTTTCGAGGATTCTACGGAGAAAGTCAGCATCGGTTTCCTGTTCATGACGCTGCTCTGATGACGCCTCCGGGCTTTCTTTTGATCCAGTGAGTGCGGCCATTTGCGTTAGCATTTCCTGAAGCTTCTGTTGCTGCTCTTGGGCTTTTGTCACAGATCGCGTAAGCGGTCGATGACCCATAGAAATAAGACTATCCTCTTTCCTGGATGCCATATAAACAGTGTGGACCACCATGCCCCCAGACTTAGGGCGTTTGGGTTCAGTGGTCTTGCGATTCGTCGCAGACTCAGAGATTTTCTCCGGCCTTGTGGGCGGTCGAAGTTGAGGGGGCCGTTGCAGTGGGCACCCAAGTAGCTGTCGCCTTCTGTGGCTTGACAGGGTGGTCCTATTCTTGCCGAACCTTTATCTTTTTCTGTCGGCGGGAGTAATCTAGATCAATTATCGAGTCTTGGATTTGACGCCAGACCTTGTAAACTTTGGAGGACAGCCGCTGAGGAGGTTGCTCCGGCTTCGTCTTTGTGATCTTTTCAACAGGCGGATGAGACTTTTTTAGCACGGCAGTTGGCGAATTCTTGCGCACCTTGTTAAGTAGTTCAAAACTGTTCCCAGTTGGAACAGCAGTATCAATTTCCACCATTGGAGCTGGCGGAGTCAGTCCAGAAAGAGAGCTGCCCCTAGCCTTCCTTACTCGGCGCCAGTGGCGACGTCGAGCATGTCGAGCCAACGGTACTGGCTCAGCTATAGGGGTGGCTTTATCGTGCCTCCTGTTCTGGTCAGGTGCTGCTATTGGCGCCAGCCTATTGAAAATGGACGTCTGCTGAGTGGGGATAGCTAACCTATCGAAGGCAGACTTTCAAGCAGGAGCAGTCTTGGTGACTTCGTTTGGAGTGAGAGCCGAAACAGTCGGTCTTGTAAAGACCGGCTCCATAGCAGGGGAAGCCGCTTTGGCGGCTTCAGGAGAAGGAATGGCTATCCTCTTCGGGATAACCCTTTCCGGTATCGCGGGCTTCTTCACTGGCCCATTAGAGCTTCGGCCCAATCTGTTAAAGACTGAGGCGCTTGGTTTGGGTGACCCGTTAAGAGGGGCCGCAGTAGTGGTAAGCCGATCAAAGACCAACTTCTTCTGAGCTTCTTGCAATGGTACAAGGGCAATGAAGCTCATCGGTGGGAGCATGGTCCCGAAGAATAGCCCTGTGGTGGCTTGCGTCACCTGGTCCACTGGAATTGTAAAAACGGAGGCCGCCTGAGGCCCGTAGGTCCTCCAGCAGGGACGGAGTAAGAGTTATTGCCATTGTTGCAGCTTGTGCAGTTGAAAGCTATTTGATCTTCTGTTTTCTGCACGGAGCAAGATACCAAATCTTAGTACTTCAAATCCAAAGGCAACCATGTCTAACCGCGACTTGTTCGCGAAACACGACACACGAAGTGTGGAGTGGAAAGAGGAAGAGGTCCACCGGGCGTGCCAGAATCTGTTCTCCGCCGAAAGACGGGAAAGACAAACGTCTTGCCTGAATTTAGGGGCATATGCTATTTGGTTTTATCCGTCCACCTCTCCGAAGATACCAAGTTGATTTATGGCACCATGTATCGAAGGTTTAGACGTATGCGGCCGATGTAGCAGACTTCGTCTGATTCCCCCTCATTTGAGGGGTTTTTGATTGTGGGGACGCTCTTCCCTGCAGGTGCAAGCCCCTGCAGTTAATTATGCTACCGCATCGCGGTAACCACTTTCTCCTTCTCCAGATGGTCACTTCGTGTCGTGGGTGTTTGTTTTGTTTTTGGTTTCCCGTGGATAGTATACGGAGACTAATTTATGTTGTCGCCCATAGGGCGTGGATTAGTCCAAATCCGTACTTTCTTAAATTTAGGTTTGGGGTTGGGTTTAAGGATGCGTTAGTCTCATTTGAGAATAAGATCAACTTAAACGTTTGTTAAGGATACGTAGTCTAATTTTAGACTAAGATCAACTTAATGGGATCGTTTAGATCCAACAAAAGAGCATTTGGGCTCTATTATTTTAGTTTAGGGACTTTGCAGTCCAATGTTAGTTTAAGGACATCTCGGTCCAATATTAGTTTAAGGACATCTCGGTCCAGTTTAAAGACATCATAGTCTGTAAAGGTTAAGGACATCATAGTTCATGGGTTTAAGGACCCCATAGTCCGAGGTTAAGGACATCATGGTCCATGGGTTTAAGGACCCCACAGTCCAAGGTTAAGGACATCATAGTCCATGGGTTTAAGGACCCCACAGTCCAGTTAAGAGACGTCATAGTCTGTAAGATTTGCTGGTTGTTGGGACCCGTCATCTCTGTGAAGACGTTGAGGGATTACAATGACAAATATCAGAGGAGTGAAGAGATATACGCTTGAACCAATATTGGTTGGGGGATCTGTAGTTGGATTGATTTAAGGATCATTAATCTCGTTTGGGATTAAGATCAACTTAAATGTTTGTTAAGGATACATTAGTCTAATTTTTAGACTAAGATCTACTTAACAGGATCATTTAGATCCAACAAAAGAGCATTTGGGCTCTGTTGTTTAGTTTAGAGACATTGCGGTCCAAGTTCAGATGCCAACATGAGTTTGAAAATGCACCAGATAGTTATTGGTCATTGGGACCCACCACCTCTCTGAAGACGTTGAAGAATTACAACGACATGTATCAGAGGTGTGAAGAGATGTACCCTTGAACCAAAGTTGATTGAAAGGCTCTGGGTTTTGCTTTGGATGTCATATAAGATGACCAATTTTGGAAGAGTGTATTTGAGGTTCAGTCAAAAGGGAGGGTCCTGCCTCTGGAAGACTTAGTTAATTTGGGCTAAGATTGGCTCTAATATAGTGTTAAACTCCAAAGTAGACTCGTCTATCACGTGCTCCCACGTGATACGCTTAAAATAGTGTTAAACGCTAAAGATACAGCGCACAAAATAGTGTTAAACACTAAAAAAAGAAGCGCTCACGTGGGGTCACGTGAGGCACTTGAGTGTTGGACCCAAACTTCTTTTATTCTCAGAATATGCAAGTAAGTGTTAAACACTTTGCCTTTATGACCATCACGTGCGGGCACGTGATGGGTATCCATGATTTGGATATTAAAGTGTTTGTTAGGGGCCACGTGGGAACACGTGAGGGCACCCAAAGTCTGTTCTGATTTGGCTTTGTTCTCTTTATTTTGAGGAATTTATCCAAGGGTCACGTTGGAGCACGTGACCCCATCTCATTCATTCTTTTTTTACCATTGAGGGGGGGGGGGTCACGTGTTGCCACATGATTATGTTGGGTACTTGATCTTTTTACGTGCGTGAAAATTCTAAGTTCCTTCTTTAAGAATTAAATTCTTTTATAGGGTTAAACCCTAATTTTATTTAGAGGAATTAAATTCCTATGTATTTGGAAGAATTAAATTCTTTAAACCCAATTCTCTTTCTAAGTTTTGGATCTGCATGGCGGAATCTCCCCGATAAGAATTAAATTCTCAACTTATGGGGAGATCTGTTTCTGCAGATCTTCAACCATAGGAAGAACTAAGTTCTTATATTAAGAGTTAAACCCTATTTTTGTTGGAGGAATTAAATTCCTATATGCTTTGTGGGAGAAAATAATTCTCTGAACTTAGGTCTTCTCTTAGGTTTTAGATCTGCTTGACAGAATCTCCCCGATGAGAATTAAATTCTCAGCTTATGGGGAGATCTGCTTCTGCAGACCTTCAACCAAAGGAAGAACTAAGTTCTTATTCAGAAGTGTTAAACTCTTACTTTGAGAATTAAATTCTCATTTTATTTTGTGGGAACTTATAAGATGCTCTCTTTCCCTCTCTTACCTAGGGTTTCTTTTCCTGAAGAGACCTTTTTTTCTCTCTGGAGAATTAAATTCTTTTCTTTTGTATTCTCTCTCTGTTGTTGTATTGTTCTCCTTCTCTTCTCTTTTTGGCTCCTATTTATAGGAGAAAGAAAAGAATCAGTTTATTTTGTCAATCTTTCATTGAAAGATTTTATTGATTTTATAACCAACATGATCTGTTAGATCACTCGGTGAATTTTATTCACCACTGGATTTTTAATCCAAAAGATATTTTGTTTGTTGTTCCTTGCAAATTTTAGGAAAATCTTTCCTTATATAGAATCTTTCTATAAATTGGTGATTTTTAATCACCATTGGATTTTTAATCCAACGGTGCTCCACTTTACAGAGCGCAATCTTTTTGTTTGGAAAGATCTAGGGAAATATTAGGGTTTTTGATTTCCCTTAATTAGAATTTAAATCTATTAGTTCAGAAGGTTTAAGAGCCTATCACGTGTTAGCACGTGACCCCACTGATTGACCATTTAATCAGAATTTAATTCCATTCTTTTAAAGAGCTCGGGAACTCATCACGTGTCGGCACGTAACCCCTGGTCACGTGTGGGCACGTGATGCCCCATTGGGGTTTTTTCTTGTTGTTTTATTATACCTTTTAATTCCTTTCAGTGGGTTTAAAGGCCCATCACGTGTGGACACGTGACCCCTTTTGATCAGAATTCAATTCTATTAGTTCAAAGGGTTCAGGAATCCATCACGTGCTGGCACGTGACCCCATCTCAAATTGTGTATCTCGGCGCCTATAACTTTGCTCATAGAAGGACACGTGTCCCCACGTGATGTCCGATCACGTGTGGACACGTGATGCTTCTCTTGTGTATTTCCTTACTGCTTTATTCATTTCCCATGAGGGAACAATAGCAAACACTTAGATCTTCATACTACATCCTAGACTACTTGGTTTAGCAACCCAAGTTCTCTAGTTGCTCCACTTGACATATTGTGAGGAGCTCGAGCTATGGATCATATCCCTCGGGTGGTTCATCTACAACAAAGGAGGACCGGAAAGCAAGATCGATCGCAGAGAACCAAAGGAGCCAACAAAGAAGATCAAGCATGTTCAAGGTGGCCACTTGGAGCTAACGAAGAGGAAAGAAAACAGAAGGATTTGGATCATTTGGTGAGACTTCTTTCATAGTAGTTAGTTCATCTTTTAGTTTTGCTAGATGGGTTTATGGTTAAGATCCGGGTTAAGGGTTATTCTAACGCCGTGTTCTAATTGTTAGGAAAAAAAATTTGTTCCGCATTTGGCCACGGAAGTTGGCCGGGGCACTAGCGTAACCTTTCATATTCCAGTTGCAGCGATACTGATGCCACAATTGGTATCGGGACCAAGTCCCCGACTCGCAACAAAATCAGCGATAAATAGCCGAAATGATTGGGCACCACGATAAATAGCCGAAATGATTGGAAAATCGTGATTTTCGCGACATAAAAGCTGAAAAGATAGAGTATCGCGGAAAGAAATAAAAAAATGAAAATGAAACTTTTCTGCTCTGCAAGTATGTCCATATTGACTCTTGTATGCAATCCATGGGCACAAATGAAAGAAAAAGAACCATATTTTCCCACCACATTTCGTCAAAAGGAGCTCCAAGTCTTGACGGTACATATACAACCTAGAGACTATCCCTGTGTCCCCTCCCTCCTCATTCCAGCAGGGGCAGACACGGCAATCAAATAAAAGTGAAGTGATGGCAAAATCCTAACTTCAGGTCTTAATGGCGACACCTAAAGCCTAGAGATCATCCTGATGTTCTTCTCATTCACGCAGGATGCAGACGCAACGTCAACAAAAGACCCAAGGGTTAAAGAAAAAATAGAGCCATGGCAAAATCCTAGCTCTAAGTCTTAACGGTACATATACAACCTAGAGACTATCCCAGCGTTCCCCTTCATTTCAGCAGGATGCGGACGCAACTATTAAATGAAATTCGAGCAATGGCATATTCCTAGCTCCAGACTTCAATTGCAATACATGCAGCATAGAGATCCTACAGATGTCTACCCTATTTCAGCAAAGAATCGGCGCGATATCATCAAATCAAAAAATAAAGTGATAGCATATTCCCAGTTTCGGGTCTTGACGACAACGCATATAAAGCCTAAAAGACCATTGGAGATCATCATACCCCAGAAGGGTGCGGTTATGGCTCATCGGGGCTCCAAATTGAGCCTAACCTCAGGTAAAATGCGTCATGGCAAATTCCTAACGCTTGCTCTTCCGACGGTAATATGACCTAAGGAGATTACTTGAAGACGTCTTTTCCATCCCCCGAAGGGATCAGAGACACGACAGTCGCAGGGCTATTCGAACAGCATCTTAAAGACTGCATATCGAGGAATACATCAGCCAACGCGACAGTACCACGGACTAAAATCCTAGTACCACAAACCTAACGAACCTCTGTCGTAAAAAGAATGGAGGTTATCTACATACAACGTTAGGAAAAGTTTTCCTGTAAACCCAAGTGATGTAAACTAAAGAGACTCCAAAACGAGTGAATAAACTACAAACTCCGAAATGAGTACATAAACTAGAGACTCCGAAATGAGTGAATAAACTACAAACTCCGAAATGAGTACATAAACTACTTCGCGCCAGATCAAGACATCAAGAAACAGAAGGGTGCAACTCATGGGCTTCAGGGTTTAGAATTGAGATTTGACGCTTGTGTTTGCTCGCTATCTTCTTAGATCAAGATTCTAAAATTTATGTACGATACACCAGCCCGAAACCGGTTGTATGCTACGTATTACTCTGCACTACTTCACTTACATGCATACCTCCGTGAGTAAAGTAGTTGGGGGGCATTTGTTTACACCGGTTTAAGTTTCGTTTACAGATATGAGTGAAAGCAGGCTCATTCATATATGCGTGTGGAAGGTTAGTGCATGACATGAGCACATCAGTAGCGTTTGCACTTAGTAAAAATCCGTAAGGGCGAAGTGCACATGTACACATGTAGGTTGCAACAATAAAATAAGAGGAAAAAACATGTGTCAGAAATGAAGCACTCGGTGGTCAACGATAAAAGGAAAAGCATTTAAATAAACATTTTATTCTACAGAAAATATATCACCGAACACGGGATCAAAAGTACAAGGGTTAACAAAACTATGAATAAGGTTTTCTAAAGCCCTCTCGGCCTTCTCCACCATGTCGAGACGGCAATCTTCGCGAGGGGTCACTCCCCATCGGTCAACACCGTGTCCATCAGCGAAAGTAGATATGATGGCCCGCTGAGCCCGTATCTGGCTTAGCAACTGAATAGAGCGATCTTTCAGAGGCTGGGTAATCAAATCTGCCTCATGAAAGCACTCGATTTTTTCCTCCGCTGCGTCGAGCATCGCCGGAGTCATCTCCGCCGGATGAGGAGGAATGTCGGCAAGCACAGACAGGAAGATCATTCGGAGCCAAATGGAGCCGATAGGAAGAGGAGAGCCCCTACGAGTCAGAAACCCATACATCACCGTGTCACATTGGTCATCTGTGAGAACTGGATCCACCAATCGTGCAGCAAAACGAGGAACAATTCCCTCGATAGGCACCTCCCATGGTTGCCGACGAGCATGAGGACGATTGCAAGCCATGACTCTTGATCTGTTAAAAAAATGGTTCTTTCCTTGTGAAGAAGAAGAAGATCATTGCTTCAGAATATAAAGAAAAGCATTTAAATTTAGGTACAGAAAATGTTGTGCATGGTGGAACTATTTCCATGGTCTGACAAAAAGAGCATGGGAAAAGAAAGAGTTGACTCATGGAAATCAGAGCAAGAAGGTGAAACGATTCCCTCAGCAGCGCCCTACGTGCATGACACGTGAGGGCCGGCGCTGATTTTTTTCAAGATTAGAACCTGTAGCAGCACCTCACGTGCATGACATGAGAGCGTCGGCGCTAGTTCTTTTCAGGATTAAATCCTATAGCAGTGCCTCACGCTCATGATACATGAGCGCCAACGCTAGTTTATATATATATAACAACACCTCACTAAAGCACATACGAGCATTGGCGTAAAGAAAAGGGGGAGCTTTGTCATTCATAATTCGAAAAAATTTATACATTGGTGATAAGTATGATAAAAAAAAGAGAAATAAATATCATCAAAATGTTTACAATGGCAGAACGCTAAACTCTAGACATGGATTCTCAAATTCAAAAGCAAGCTTGAGCAATGCACGTTCAGCCTCACCAACCATCTTCTTGTGCATCTTCTCCCGGATGCAAGCGTCAAGGTCACCACTGATGTCCTCCGCCCTCTGATATGCTGATACTATCACTTTCTGTTGAAAGACGCGGTGCAAGATGGCGACGAGATTATCTCTCCGTTTCTTTGAGATCAACCCCATCAAGTGCACTGAATGTACCTTATCCTCGGTGTCATCGAGCGCTTGGAGTGGCATAAATTTAAGACGCCCGGGTATAGCTTCCCAGATCGACCCAACAACGATCTTTAAAAGAGCAGAATGACGGGGGAGTAATCGACCGTTGTGATCGCCAAAGCGACGCATCACCTCAGCACATTGGGCATCAGTAAACTTCTGGCCTTGGCACCGACCTTGGATACGAATCTCCTCATAAGAGATAATCTCTTCAAGATCATACAAATTAGAAACCATAGTACCTGAAAAGAAAAATCAGTGGAGGGTTAGCAATCAAAATACTAAAATCATTACAGTCTAAACGTAAATCAATGGCCCCTACAAAATCAAGAGTTTAACTCTAATCAGAGGATGTTCTATGGGCAGAGATCTAAGCTCTGAGATGAGAATTAAATTCTCAAAGAAGAAAGAAACTTCAAGAAGATGATGAAACGACAGTCATCTCAAAGGCCTAAGGCCCTATTTATAGGATGTGAAGGAAAGGTTCAACTCTATAGAAGATCAAATGGTGGAAAAAGTGACATCGTTGCACTCATGTGTGAGCCACATGAGAACAACGGTAGGGGCATTTGTTCCCCCAATATTTAAACATAATAAGAAAGCAAAGCTCTGTTAAATTTTGTTAAGGCAGTGCCTCACGTGCCCCTCACGAGAACGCCAGCGCCAACCCCTTTGGATTAAATCCTACGGTGGCACCGCATGTGAAGCTCACATGGGCGCCAATGCGCAAAGCACAGGAGCGCTTATCATAAATAAGAATTTAATTATTAAGTAGTGTCCACGTGCACAACACGTGAGCACCGGCGCTCAAGTTTATACCAGTAGAATTAAATTCTACATGAGGATATTTCCCAAACAAAAAGTTGGAATACTCTCTGCCGTTAGATCAAAAATCCAATGGTGATGATAAATCATCAAACAATAAAATTAAATTCTATTCTGAGGAATATTTGTCCTCAGTCTTTACAAACAAAGAAGATTGCTCTCTGTAAAACAGAAAACTCATGGATTAAAAATCCAATGGTAATTAAAAATCACCGCTTAACAGAATAAAATTCTGTATATGGGAAAATATTTTCCCAATCTTGTTAAAAACAAGAAAACATATTCTGTAAAACAGAAACGGTTGGATCAAAGATCCAATAGTGGGTAAAATTCCCCAAATCAATTTTGAAACCAATTAAATCAATTGGAATATTTCAATAAGAGATTTTCTCAAAAACTAATTAACAAACTTCCTCTACTATATAAAGGACATGAGACTTCGAGTCTCATATAGATGGAACCCTCCATAAGCTTCTGAAAAAAAATACAGAAAACTTTCAAAACAACAGAGAATTCAATTCTCAATAAAAGAAGAAGACTTTCCTCCTTAAAACCCTCGGTAAAGGAAATACAGAGATCAAAATATCTCTTTTTACCTATCTAAGGGTTTAACCCTTCTCAAAAAACGTAGTTCTTCTTCTGGATCAGAGATCCACAAGACAAGTCTCCCACAAGTTTAGAATTTAATTCTCATCGGGAAAATCTTGTTCTTGAGAATTAAAGATTCTAAAGAGAACTGAAAAGAAAAAAAAGAAGAAGAAAAAGAACATATGTTATGAGAATTTAATTTCTCAGAAATTAGGGTTTAACCCTACATAAAGAAGTTAGTTCTTAGAAAAAATAATAACTTAGTTCTCCATTGAAGAAAAAACGATCCAAGGTCTTCAAAATAGAGATCTTGATGATCATGAATGGCCAAAATGATATTAACAGAGATTTAATCTCTAAAAAAAAGAAAAGAGATTAGCGCCTCACGTGTTTCCCACATGGGCGCCTTCCCAATACCGCCCAGCGCATCACGTGAAAAACAAGCAGGCGCCCAAAGCAGAAGGGCAGCGCCTCACGTGAAACACACATGGGCGCTGAATAAAAGTGCTTAGCGCTTCATATACAGCCAAAACGGTTGAGTGCTTAGCACTGATTGGGCAACGCCCAGCTCCTCACGTGGGCGCCACACAAAAGTGCTTAGCATTTCATATACAGCCAAAACGGTTGAGTGCTTAGCACAGATTGGGCAGCGCCCAACGCCTCACGTACTCCTCACGTGGGTGCCATTCAAAAGTGCTTAGCACTTCATATACAGCCAAAACAGCTGAGTGCTTAGCACTAATTGGGCAGCGCCCAGTGTCTCACGTGCTCTTCACGTAGACGCCCAAAAAAGTGCTTAGCACTATATATATAACTGAGTGCTTAGCACTAATTGGGCAGCGCCCATAACTGAAGGCTTCACATGGTACCCATGTGAGCGTCAGAGCGTCAAATAAGTGCTTAGCACTTTTGCATAAAAAGGGGGGCTGAACAAACAGAGTCCAAATAAGTGCTTAACACTTTTGAACAAAAAAATGGCTGAGCAGATGATTAGTCTAAAATATTGCACATTTGAATGAATATTTTCCCCACTATTGTTAAGTACTAAAAGATGTTTATTTTAATTATGGAACATATGAGGGTTTATGTGTAAAAAGTTTATTATCATATATTTCTATATTATAATTAACAAAATGAGGGAAAATACATGCATATAATATTTATATGAAATCTTAGTAATTAAAATATGCATATCATATCAAATATTTCTAATCAATATTCTTAACATATAATATCATATAAAATGGTTAGGATAATATCTCAAAAATACCAAATACTACTAACACTTTGATTTGAGATATTATGCAGATTAGCTCAGGTCTGGAATCCAAGAAATTCGGAATAAATCAAGATGTCGGAATCAAATCTGCCAAAATATTGAAGCAAATCGTAAGATCTAGCAACGGCAGAGACTCAGTGTATTATTTTCAGAATCCAATCATCGAAGGGATCTCCAAATGTCAACAGAAGAGAGTAGAAAAAATCCCAGGTGATGATCCCACCAAAGCGCCGCAGTTGGGCAGCCAAAGACCATGATATGCGGCGGATCCGCGGCATGATGATAGCCGTACGATGTCAAATTTTGTGTGATGGATCTTAACAACATATATTCCAACAGAGCATCTAGGTTTCTAGTTTCTTTGACTATATATAGGACCGAGAGCTTCACATCAAAAAAATAATCACCGAAGAGATCAAGAGGTCCAAAGCGATCCACACATCCGAGTGATCATCAACTAGTCATCTACTTCTAACAAGATAGAGAACTAGAGCAACTAGGGTTCTTGTAATCTACTTTCACAAGTTGTATGCAATAGTTGATTAATAAAGGTAGTGTTTTTATTAGTTAATTCTTTTCTTCACTTGCTTTCTGCACTTACTTCTGCATCTTAACTATGTTTTCATTCTTCTTCAACCTTCCTTCTAAATCTCAAACCATGAGCGAGTAATTTCTAGCTTGCTGGGGTTCGTAAGCTAGGGTAGATCAATAGATGATAAAATCATTTAACTTCTTTTATACATTTTAAAGTCTATAAACTTTAGCAAAATAAATGTTAATATCCTTATCGGGCGCGCTACCAATTTATTGCTAGTCACGACCACAATTTGAGATCGGTTTAACACTTGTTTTGTTAAGGGCTAGACATGAATAGAGATCAATGCAAGGACAAGGGTTGGTTATGGGGAAACCCTAGTTTCTTCCAATTAACCCTAATCTACATTCATCACTACCGATCTAGTTTTAAACTATTAAAAGATAAAAGGAGTCATTTTTAATTATTCATCCATTACTACTAAGTCCTTTGAACACTATAAGCCTCTTCTTCATAAATTCTACATCCGTATTAAAATATACCTACAACCAATCACCCATCTTCAATCAACTCGTCTAAAACAAGAAAAAGGTTCACGTTTCCCTGCATACGACCCGTACTCATCGCGGCTAGCTACTAGCGACACCATCTTGATTGTGGTTACTTTACAACACACTTTTCAGCATCACATCAATCAAATGGCGTCGTTACCGGGGAAACGGCCGTAATTTTTTTCTTGTTATTTGGGTTGATTTCTCATAAAATCCAATAAACATATTATAAACGAGAACCAAAACCGCATATTGTGTATAACGATTATTGTGTGGGTTTTGCAAGGGAATATGGAGTAACTAAAGCAAGGAAACAGAGATTCATAGACTTTCAACATAGCCCAGAGAAGCTGAGGGGAGCACCGAAGAAATTTTGGTGAACAAACATTCTACTCTGCGGCGAAACCACGGCGGAAGGAGGTGTATTGCGGCGGAACCGCGGCGTCTTGGTCAAGTTGGGCCCCCAAAATCTTCAGGTAATCTTCAAATTGTTGGCTATAATGCTCTCAAGTCAATTATTGGATCGCAGGCACGTGATTGCAATGATTGAGGGAGGACCTATACCGGTAGGATAGTCTTACTCGAGATGATAGTATGCTATCTGGTTTGTCTTTATCATCGTGTACATACTTCAGGTGACATTACAGATCACTATTACATGTTGATAGAGCCCTTAGGATTCTTGCTTGACTACCAGCAGTATGATAGTGATCATATACGTGAGAGTTGGGTGGTCTATAAGCACATCCTTAAAGTGTCCCTAGTCGTGGGAGTTTCGAGACTGGGCATCGATACTCTGAGAGTAGACTAGTGTATACGGATCGAGACCCCGACGAAAGGCGGTGGCCGATCTCACAAGCCATTGGTGTCAGTTGGTTCACCTAAGATGTATACAGGTGCTCATTGGGTTATGAGTACACTGGACGGACTCGCCGGAAATATGCTAGTTGGTATTATACCTATTGTCAGATAGCAGTTTCCTGGTGACATGTGTACAGGTTAGTCTATCGACCTGAGATCGTCATTTGTCTGGTGTGAGTTCCCACTGTGCTTTGATTACTACCCTACCACGGCTCAAAGGAGCCGTGCAAACAGGTTTTAGTTGGGTACAGTCCCGAGCTACATGGAGGCAGTGAGCGGATCGTCAGGGGATTCATCTCTCCCGGTATTGGGGGTTGATGTCACGGTGTGCACGGGTGGCCATCACCAGAAATCCTTGGCCAAACTGGTCGAGAATTACTGATTCAGATCTGTAGTTTCTTAGGTGGTGATAGCTTCATACTGACACTAAATGTCAAGTTATTAGGGGTCTGACTTTATCCACCCCCCTAGACTCGATATGCGATACTCATAGATGAACGGACCAGACTGTACGGATATTGCCACTGTCAGGCTCAATAGGGTTTCAGGATAAGTTTGCTTGTTGGCCTCCCTTTCGCTCAATACCTGGAAAACCGTTACGTACAGCTAGTGCCACTGACGTGCTTGTGGTTAAACCCACTGCCAGCGTATTGATAAGTCTTTAGAGTCCCACACAGAGGGTTTCCCTGGTTCGGGCAAAACGTTGTAGAGGCCGTATGGTTTTATGGCAGGGTTCGATCATATACGTGCACTTGTGCATGGATCATGATCGGATGGATAATACTAGTGGGCTTTGGTTTAATCCGGATCCTAGTATTATATTGTTGGATTATTTTCGTCTCGTTGTGTTCGTATTCAGTCGGAATACGGCTGCAGGTATGTATATACGAATGAGGGGTATTCTTATAATTCGTTACAAGTTTACTTTAGGGTTGCCATTTCTTTTCTTTGTATTAAACATTTAGAGTTTTTTAAATGTTTAATATTGTTGTGAGGTGGAAAGTGTGAACATGAGTTTTGGCTTGGACTTTTGGTGCATGCATGTGACTCATTGTTTGCATTCATTGTGACATGAGGGTTCTGTTTTGGTTAGGATATTTGTGAGATATTATTCTGAGGGTGGGCAGATCTTTTCTTGGGTCTTTTCTTGAGTTGCCTCCTCACAACAATATCACACAACTCACAAAAGAAAAAAGCAGAACATTTTTCTTGAGTTGCTTTTTCTTTGAGCTTCACACTCTTCACTTCACCAATGGCTTCTTCTTCACCTCCACCCATTCCATCTCATGTGTTGAGAATCATTGAGTGTATTGAGACAAAATGATCACACACTCTCTCTACTTCATCTTGGGTATCTAGGCTAGCAAACTGGATGCCCGAGTTGCTTCGGTTTTGAAGCGGGAGCTCGTATTACTAATTCTCGACGTGGATCGTCTTCGACGAGGGAGACCGGAGAATGAACTTGTTTGAGGCAGCCGCGACGAGCTAAGGACAGAGATTGAAGACCGGAGGACATGGAATCGATCGGTATAATCTCTTAAACTCCTTTATATAGAACTAGTATAGGGTTAATGGTACGATCCGTCGATTAGGGTTCCGTTAGCGCCGGTTTTCTAAAGTTTTTGTTCCGCGTTTGGCCACGAATTGATGGCCGGGGCGCTGACGTGGCCTTACATGATATCAGAGCCAACCCATTAACCACTTACTAGTTGGTTTAGACGATATTAAAGTTTCAAAACTGAAACAACTCCGAAACAATACCCGTAGTATTCCAATTTCTGTCATTTTTTTCAGTGTCTTCAAAAATATTTTAGCAACTGCAGAAGACTACTTAGGTGACCACTAGCCTGCACCCCAAATACGAGCCAATTCCACCTGAAATGAACCGAGCACAATGCATCAAAATCCGAGCTGGCCGGCCACTTTTATGAATTTGGGTTTTGTATTTTGGGTGTGTGTTAGTCTCTGGAATATTGTTTCAGTGGTATTGCTAGTTTAGCCCAGTTTTGATATGGTTTTATCTAGTTGTTTAGGGCTATTCGGGGTTATTTCGAAGTCGATATATCTAACATTGTTTAAAGTTTACAGTACATACATTTCTATCTGCGACTGTGAATGTCATTAGAGCGGTACAACTTGTCTAATTGCTATAGTTCTTTTAGACGGGTTTGCAACGTGACATTCACGTTGATGTTCTGTGTTGTGCTGTGTTTGTTGCGGATTCGTCATGGTGGATAGCTTGGGTGCAATGTTAGTACAGTTTAGTTTTGTTTGTACATTTGATATCGCGGGACGAGCGTCCGACATGTGGACTGTCGTCACTTCCTGTTTGTATATAATTCTTTTGGCGCACGACCGGGTTGAGGTCGATGTCACCGTTGTACATATTTTCTTTTCTGTACTAGGATTACCCCGCGATGGAGTGCATGGATAGCTGGGTTCTGGAGGGCAACGGGTCCGCATCTCGTGGAGTTGAGAAGGAGGGGGCCTCACTCTAGAATTGGCGGGCTATTCGCCGCACTCGTAGGGGGTACAGGTTGACCCAAGGTGGGGTGCTCAAGTTACCGGATTCCGTGTAGTGCCGGGTGGCCCATTCATTTTGATGAAGGAGGCTGCCCGCTTCTGGTTTTGGCGGGTAACTTGCCGCGCTCGTAGGGGTCTGGGTTTTCATTGCACAAGCTATCTACACGACTAGGGGAACGTCGAGTTTCACTTGCGGCTCAAAAAAACCCGGGGATCCCAGATTATTTGTTTTGTTCCGTGATGCTTATCGCTTATATGTGATGTTGCGTTTATCACACCTGGAGTGATTATTATATATTGTTATATATATACTAGTAGATGTTGTATATGTATTACACCCGTGCTAGTACAGTCCCCGCTCTGTCGTTAGTTAAGTAACCTAACGGGTGATGATGGGACCCAGTGGCGAATGCGGATGGCATATAAGTACATCATATTTTCGTTCTTTTCTGGTGTGATTAATTGATGGGACTGCGTTGATTCAGATCAATGCAATAAAAACAGACCTATTCGATGTTGTTGGAACAATTTTCAAAAGCTGTTATTACAAGGACGTTTCATTTGTTTTGCACAGCGGTATTCGGTTAGGAATATTCAGCACCTCATTCGACGAGGCAAGAGCCGAGATCCCTTCACCGGAAGTGACCTCTTGGGCAGAAGTTTACGTCAGGGTAATAACTTCACTATAGTCGGTTACTTTTTGCTTTGCATCACGGTATTCAGTGAGAATATCCTGCACCTCATTCCATGAGGAAAGAGCCGAGATCCCTTCGCCGGGAGTGACCTCTTTAGCAAAGGTTTTCGCCACTATATATTTGTAAAAAGCTATCCGGTTCCTTCAACGATATCAAGTTCATTACGTTAAAGGTTTTTCACCAAAAACCATTCATATCCCTCCGTCATTTCAGACGGGTAGCTCTTAGTATTCATGCTATGTTTGTTGGCCTTAGTCAAGGCATAGTGTATGGTAGCTACTTGTTACTTTTCTGTTGCATAGATAGATGCGTTGGTTTGGGACAGTCGTACAGCCTTGTTGGCCCTAGTGAAGGGCGAGTACGAGTGGGTTCAAATTAACCTGGACAATGACGGGTAGAACTTGACATATGACTTATGATTTGTTGGCCTTAGTCAAGCTCATAAGAGCATGGGGTAAAAATCACATCGGGAGTTTCAAACATACAGGAAACTTGCCAGGGATGTGCATACCTTCTGCAGTGTGATAACTTGAGTGGATTCTATCAGGTTATCATGCGATGATTGTTGGATCCCGATTCCCACTGATAAGTTGGTTTAGTCTTTGGGTGATTTTAGATGATCCCGACTAATTCTTCTTTTGGGTTTGGAGGAGAATTTGAGGAAGCAGTGGGAAACATCCTGATTAGATAAAGTGATTAACCATTCTGATCTAGGTTAGAGTGCATGCAGAGTGTTTCTTTTCTCTCTCTCTCTTTGGCAGCGACCATGTCTCGACCCTAGACTATAACTCAGTGACCAGGTTAACCGAACTTTCTTAAATTACTGGCTTTTGGATTGTCAGAGTTGCATACTTCATTGCCACTCCTACTTTTACCCTTTGCATTTCTCCGGAACATTCCGTATCACTACGAAGTTCCACATTTATCGGATATGACCATTGTATAGTTACATACGAACTCGAAGAAACTTGTTTCAGATTCGAGGATGGTTTCCGGTTTTGGAGAATTTAAATAGGACTATTCAGTTGTCTTTTCCATTTACCTTCTCTCAGGTTGCGAAGGCTCTTAGGATTAGGAGAGGGTACACCTATTACGCTTATTGGACAGTCTTCTTCCAAACCAAAGGCAGGTGCCGAAAGGTGGGGAAGGAAAAAAACCAATTAGTCTAAGTGTGGTGTACAGAAGGTAATAAGTAAAGACAGATAAAGGGATTAGAAAGAGAGCAAACTAAATTGCAACTGCTATCATTCATGACCAAACCATGTATTTCATCGCCACTCCTACTTCACCTTTGATTTTCTCCAGAACACCCCGTTTCACTACGAAGATCCACAGTTATTGGATAATCCATCGTACCCGAAGGAACTTGTTCCAGTTCGATGATAGATTCTGGTTCAGGAGAAATAGAATAAGGATTATTCAGTTGTCTTTTATCTTTACCTTCTCTCAGGTTGCGAGGGCTCCTAAGATTAGGAGAGTACACCTATTACGTTTATTGGATAGTCTTCTTCCAAACCATAGGCTGGTGCCGAACGGTAGGGAAGGAAGAAAACTATTTAGCCTAAGGGTGGTGTACAGAAGGTAATGAGTAAAGACAAATAAAGAGATTTGGAGAGATCGCACGGAAATATACGGTTACAGTCATGAATCTTGATAATGGAAGAGGTATTACTAGGAATACCCGGCTACCCCTTCGAAACATTTTTATGTTTCAGTTTCACTATGCGTTGTTAATTGAAAACTGATTTTCTAATTAGATCCTTATTCCAGGGTATGTATTTACCAGATTTGATTCTCACATCTGTATGGTTTTACTGATGATGAGTGGGAGTAAGTTATTGGGAATTAGGTGATTATATTCTCATTATATCGGAATTCGTTGTAATTGGTGATATTTGAGGAAATCACCTGGGGTTTTTCCTGACGGCAAATTTTTGGATTTGAATATCCGTTGTTATGCACCAATTTCTAATTGATATATCTGTACGTTCATTTTATAAAGTGAGATATAAGATTTTGAAATTATGTCCATAACATTTACCTATATCAGTTGATGATTAGGTAAGGAGCTGTAACATTTTGAAATATTTTAGATAATAAATTAATTTAGTTAATTAATTAAAAATGTTAATTTAAAATTTTATTTAAACAAAATGGGACATTTCATAAGTAATGTGTGAAACTAATTAATTTGAATAATTAGTTTGTAACATTAGTTATTAAGAAGGGTTTTAGTGAAAAAATTAGCTTCATTATGTAGTATGATATAGTGTGAGGGGTTTTAAGGAAAGTTTGATTAATTGTGGAATTTGGAAAATTGTGAGGGTTTATGTGTAAAAAGGGGTAGGACTTGGTTAAGCTTAACTTAAACTCTTGGAGTATCATAACATGATGATACACCTCCTATTTGCAGGTACACTTCATGCATACACCTCCTCCTTGCATGAAAACCCCACCATCTTCTATGCTACACCTCCTACTTGCATGGATATACCATATTCTTTCTAGGTGACACCTCCTCCTACAACTCATCACTCATTCTCCTCATCTTTTAAATTGTTCAGTTCATATAATCATTTTGAAACAAGTTAATTAATTTAAAAGAAAAAGAAAACCTAGAACAACAAGAAAAAGAAAAGAGAAGGGAAGAGTGACTAAGTACTAAGGATCATTACCATCACCCTCAAGCTAGGGTCCTTGAGTTTGTGTATCTTGGAAGGAGCTTTTCAGTGATCTTTCTGTAGGTATAATCTTTAAACTCTGTAGAATTTTAGTCCTGTACTGTTTGAGTGTAGAAATCGGATATCGGAAATATCGTATTTTGATAAGTACAGGCTCAATTTTGAATCTGGTATAGTTTAGATGTTATTTAACAAAATCAAACAGTGCCTTAATATTTTAATTTGGACCTAGATTAACCACTAGAAAGACGAACCAATTCCCTCGGAGTTTGGCCGGTGACATTCTATAATTTTCCAAGCTCGCCGGTTTTTTTTGGGAGTTGGGAGTTGGGTGTTGAAATTTTTAGAGTAGCTCTCTGTAGAAGTGTTGGGATATCTGGTATTGTTAGTTTATGTAAATTTTTCAGTATATAAAATCTGGAAGCAATTATCAGTTTTGGGGTTAAAAGTTCTAAATATGACACGGATGTTTGTGACACGATTCTGTTTTTCTGTTATGAACAACGAAGGATTTAAATCCAGTTAGAGTAAGTATTAGATAGCTTACAATATTCGTATGTAGCATATTTAGTACGCAAATCTTGCAGTTTCACGTTTTCGTCGTATCGGAGCTTAGCCGTTTCTTATACGAAAGTTAAATTCGATGTTAGGTTCAAAAACGGAAACTTCGGAAGCCGCAAGGAAAGGGAAGGGATTGATGATCTGAGTAGATTCGACGTATTCCGGTGAGTAGATTTAATATCTACCGGGGGATTTTATATGGATGGCGTTAAACGCTCGTAAATTATAGTTGGATAATAATTTCCTTTATATTGAGTATATGTTTGAAATTTAGAAACTTCGTCATATGCATCCATATCAATAAAATAATACTTTCTAGAACACTGCATGAATTATCGATGAGTCATGTTGCACGCGCACATACCTATATGTTACACTACACCTCATTGATATTGACGTGTCATGTATCACTTAGAACTTGCCATATTCTATATGATTCCTTTCATACCATAAGTATCATTATTAGTGGTTATGTGCATCGTTGTTATTAATTGATACCTATCATGTCTTACTTTCAATTAGTCGTTAATTGTATCACCAGGTGTATTGGATTTAAGGATTTCTGGTTTTGAGTTTTATATATTATTAAGTGATATTCATTGATTCTTCATGATTGATGTGATACGTCCACCATGAGATATCGTTTTATGATTTGGATTTACTCCGAACCGAGTGGGGGGTTATATGGTTGCGGATTTATATGTTATCCAGACTGAGTGGGAGGGATATACAGTTGGATACATGGTGGACCCGGTCGAGACCGAGAGGCAGGATAGCCGCATTTGAGGCGGGGATCCTAGCGAGGATACTCGATACCGGAGATAGTGGTGAAACACGGCGGATATCTAGATGATACCGACTGATGTTATTGATTGACAGGATCGTTCGGGGAACGATCCTGATGGAAAAAGAAGATTTGTGTCGATGTTGGACACAGGAAAATGAATCTTATTGGAAATAATTGTTGAGATTCCAGCGTTGATTTATATAATTAGTAGTGCGTATTCATGCTTCCACATGTTATCATGCATTATATTCATCTTTATTATTGTTAGTTCTAGTTCGTCATACTTACATTATCAGCCGATATATGTTAGTTTTATTCACTGACTTGGCAACTCACCCCCGTTGTGCCTTAGTTCCTTGCAGGAGTCGCGTGGACTCGTAGCAGCAGTGCGGATCCACTTGTCAGATTTTATCGTTCTTTTTGCTAGGTAGGTTACCTATGTAGTAACCTCCTATTTTGGTATATGTATATTGGATCTAGTATTACTCCATCAGACTTGTATATTGACATAGAAAGAAATATGTTTGTATATGTTTAAATTTGACTGAGTGCGATCGTTAGTTGTGTTGACTTATGTTTTCTTTATGTATGCATGAAATTCTTTACTTGAGGCGTCGTATTATTATTGTGTATTGATTTCTGCCGTTTGGCGTTGTTTTGCTCCCCACTAGGGATGCAACTTAATTAAACACTTTATAACTGCTTTTATTATTAATTAAAAGGGGAGACACTGCCAAAATTTTAAATACTTAAAATCCGTGATTCTCACTTGAAAACTAAAATTTTCTAATTTCCGCAAAAAGGGTTTTTGATCTTGGTTTTTGACTTACTCAGATTGTGTCGATATCTTTAGATGTCATGCAATCTATGTGTCGGTCACATCCGAAATTCGGGTCGTGACAAAGTTGGTATCAGAGCTTAGGATTAACCTTACGGAACCGAGTAGTGAGTGTAGTAGTAGGTTTTAAAATTTGTTAAGTAGGTTGACCCTTGGTTTGATGGAGTAAGTAATTTAGTATGAGTAGAGTACCGTACATATATTCCGCGGCATATTTACGCTACGATACTCAGCCTAAGTAACCTTAGGATGTATATCTTGATTAATCCTTCCTTTGACTCCCTATTATTACTGTTCCTATTCGTATGCCTTATCAACTCTCGTTCTTGTTCCAGTTGCTATGGCTATGCGAGCTAGGCGAGCCGCAGCCAGGGATGCAGCTAGGACGAATCTGCCTGTGACGGCGACTGACGCACCGAACATTCCGGCGGTACCAGAACATGTTTATCCTCCTCCTCCAGATAGACTGACTAGGATAGAGGAGAGCATGTTGGGCTTACAGCAGATGGTGGGACAGTTGGCTGAGGCCACCCGTGTACAAAGAGAGGATCAGACACCGATCATGGTAGAGCCCGATGTACAGCCCATGCAGACTGTCGCACTTGTAGATTCGAGGGTGATGGAGGTATCGCTTCCGGAGTTTATGAGGTTGAGACCTCCGGTGTTTACAGGGACCGATGTAGCAGAAGATCCTCAGTCCTTTCTTGATAGGATGGCGAGGATCGGCAGATCATTGAGATGTTCTGATGCAAGGTCGGTAGAGTTGACCAGCTTTCGATTGGAGGGACTTGCATAAGCATGGTGTGAGTCGATGGAGAGAGGGCGAGCCACTAGTCTTCCTCCGATGTCATGGACAGAGTTTTCTGAGGTGTTCCTTGCCATATTTCTTCCTCAAAGCGTAAGAGATGCCAGAGCCAGTAGTTTTGAGGCGTTAAGGAAATCTGCATAATGCCAGTGGCAGAGTATGACTTGCAGTTCACCCAGCTATCACGCTATGCTCCATACTTAGTTCCTACGGAGGAGCTCCAGGTGAAGAGGTTTGTGAGGAGCCTGGATACACATCTATTCCTTGCTATAGGCTCCCAGCATTTCGATATTTAGACGCAGGCCATGGATGCAGCTATGCGAGTAGAGGAGCGTCTGAACGAGACAACGATTGTTCCGGAGCCAAAGAGGACCAGACCTGTTGGGTCAGTTACCAGACAGTTTGGGAGAGGTGGAGGCAGACACACTCTAGGCCGCAGTGTTGGTCAAGGCTGGGCTCAGAGCCAGATGTTCAGATCGTATCCCATGGAGCAGAGGCCCCCGTTCACATGTTTTAGTTGCGGACTTCCAGGGCATTTGTCTAGAGAATGTAGACGACATGGAGGTATTGTTGTTCTGCAGACCGCCTTACCCCCTCCACCTTCTACGCCGATGGCACTACTTCCTCCACCAGTTAGCACTATGCGCCAGGCCCTTGTAGCGTGAGGTCAGGGGTTTTCAGGACGTTTTCAGAGAGGGCGAGGAGATCGAGGGAGAGGACGTCAGGATGCTGGTAGGGTCCAGGCTCGGGTTTTTGCTTTGACTCCACAGGATGCACAGGCATCCAATACAGTTGTGACAGGTACTCTTTCCGTGTGTTCCTTAGATGCACATATTTTATTTGATCCCGGTTCTACGCATTCTTACGTGTCTGCACACTTTGCACTTTCTCTGGGGAGAGAGTCATCATTATTAGAGTTACCGCTAGTTGTGATTACTCCTGTGGGGGATTCTTTTGTAGCCCGACACATATTCAGGTCCTGTTCAGTACGTATTAGTGATAGGGATTTGTTAGTCGATTTGATTCTTCTGGATATGTTAGATTTTGATGTACTTCTTGGTATGGATTGGCTGGCCACTTGTCATGCTTATGTGGACTGTCGGGGGAAAGCGGTCAGATTCTGTTTTCCAGACGAGCCAATTTTTGTTGTGCAGGGAGACTGCAGTGTCACCCCTGCCAACCTGATTTTATGCTATTTGTGCGGGACGGCTCTTGAAGAAGGGTTGTCGTGGTCTCTTAGCATTTATTCAGGACGTGGGAGCCCCTGAAGTTCCATTGGACCAAGTTCCGATCGTACGAGAATTTTCGGATGTATTTCCTGCTGAGTTACCAGGATTGCCACCTGATCGCGATATTGAATTCTGCATTGACTTGATTCCTGGTGCGGAGCATATTTCTATACCGCCTTATCGGATGGCCCCGACGGAGCTGAAGGAGCTCAAGAGTCAGTTGCAAGAACTGCTTGACAGGGGGCTCATTAGTCCGAGTGTATCGCCATGGGGAGCTCCTGTCTTATTCGTTAAGAAGAAGGACGGCAACATGAGATTGTGCATCGACTACAGGCAGTCGAATCGAGTTACGGTGCGAAATAGATATCCACTACCTCGTATTGATGACTTATTCGATCAGCTGCAGGGAGCTGGCTATTTTTCGAAAATCGATTTGCGGTCAGTGTATCATCAGTTGAGAGTTCGGAAGGATGGCATTCTGAAGACTGCTTTTCGCACACGATATGGGCATTATGAGTTCCTGGTGATATCGTTCGGGCTCACCAAGGCTGTAACACCTTAGAACGTGTTTTGTAGCTAATTATATTTTATATATATAGTTTTTAATAAAAAGTTTACCAAACTAAGTTTTAAATATTTTATCCCATTTAATGAGTATTTTATTAGAATTTTGTTAGGCTTGCACACACTTGTGCATGTTAGCTAGGGTTGTTTTTGGAGTTAAACATGATTAGCAACCATGGTTAACTAACCATTTTCCTTAATCTAGTTTAGTATTGTATTAGGTGTTTTGGGTTTAATAATGATGGTTGTTTTAAAAAGGAAAATGAATTTAAAAAGGATTTTTAAATGGTTTTATTTGGTTGACTTTGAGAGAGAGAGAGAGAGAGCATGGGCATCATGGCATGAGCCATGCCTCATTTAATGAAGAGAGAGAGAGTGAGAAGGGGGCTTTGTTATTGTTCCCATTTCTCCACCTCATTTCCCTTGCTCTCATTCCCTCACTCTCAAACACACACACACTCACCTGCACCAGAAGCAACAGCAGCAGCATCATCATCATCTACAACAACAACAACAAGATCAGCAGCAGCAGCAACAGCAGACAGCAGCAGCAGCAGCAGGCAGCAACAGCAGCAGCTAGAGCTCCAGCAACTTGGAGCAGCTCCTCTCACTTCTTCTCCTGCTTCTTAGGGTTCCTTGGGTATATTTTCCGGCCCCCATTTCTTGTTTGTGTAGCTTGTGTGTTAATTAGCTCGATTAGTGTTAAATTAGCTAATTTAGTGCTAGATTATGGTGTTTAAGTGGAATTTTGGGAAATTGTTGATTGTGTTAGCTACCCTAGTTTATTTAAGTGCTAATAGGGCCACTTCAACTGAGAAATCCCCAGATTGCACTAAAATACCATAGGGTTTGTGATTCGTGCTAAATTGTCGTTTTTAAGCGATATCTGTGACTTTTGTAATCTGCTTGTGGCCCGATACCTTCAGGTTAAAATTGAGAAGACTGGGACATTATACCTAGGTTTAGACACCACCACCTAAGCACGACCCCCTAACTCCCAATGCAGGCCGCCAATTAATCCAGATTGGCCGCAAATTGCGGCCAATAGGGGGACAGGGGTGTTGGGCTCTTGGCTAGGGGTCCCTTCTGTGTTGTCTAGGTCTTTGGCATGTCTAGTTTTGTGATATCTTACTTGTAGGAAAATCTGGGGTCATATATCGTTTTTGTGTCCGTTATGTTTGCGCGATACGCGCGATACGTGAGTGGGTTCTGTGATCCAGCGTATCGTGGCGTGTCGCGATGGTTTTAGACGCGTACACACACGATTCAGCGTATCGTGCACACACGCGTTTAGTTCGCGACGCGAGTTTCTCGTTTTGGTTCGATATCGCGTTTCGCGGGATATTTGGCTTATATGTGATTTCCATATCTTAATTGCAGGTTTGCAGGCAGGGACTACGGACACGGCTACAGGGGGAGCAGATGGTAGGATTCACCTAGCGTGGAGCGTAGGTGAGTAGATTTAACATCTACAGGGGAATCGCCCGCATGGCGTTATGCGTCTGGGCTAGAATTCAAATACCTATCGCACATTCTACGTCATTGTTAGAATTGCGCCTTTACTTTATTTCCTTGATATAGTTATACTGTGACTAGCAGCCGTAGGACACTGCACACATTATTGACAGTTCAGGTTGCACGAGCACGGATTGTATGCTACACACACACCGTCAATAATTGCCATGTCACACACAACCCCTTATAGATTCTATTGCTTATCACAGATGACATTACCCTACCTATATACCTATAGAGTATCGTACCATTAGTGATAGGTACACTTACCATTTACGATACATCTACAGGTATACCTTACTCATATTTTCTTATACCCAGGGGGGTATACGACATCAGTTCTTATAGGTAGATACCTGCATTGCTACACCCGTATGTTACACACATATTCAGTTACAGTTACATATTTACCTTTACTGATGTTACTTAGCTGTACCTTATTGGTTTTGCATACATCTAGTTTCAGATACATATTCTCATTTATATGCTCGCATTTCAGATATATCGCATATATTTATTCCTGGATTTGCGCATTGTTTATTTGGATTTTATATGACGTTTTCGGGATTTGGGAACCGCGGGAGTTCATGAAATTATGCATACATTGAACAACCCGGTTTCCTTGATATGATATTTGCGCGTCCACCATGAGTTTTATCGGTGCTGATTATATACTCCATATGAGCTGTGGTTGCCGTATGAGAGTACATGGTGGGGCCCGGTATGGTTCCCCTCGGCAAGAAGATCGATGGATTTGCCGATTGAGCCTGGAGGCGGGCGAGTACCTACCGGTGACTGGTTGGACCTGGCAGTTGTCCGGAGGATACTGGCCAGAGTCGAGATATGGATGCGGGATGATCTGCCGGGGCCGAGGGCCGACACCGTAGACGGACCCCGTGGGCCGATCCGGACTGACGGAGCCCGATATACGAGGATTTCTGTGTCGATGCTTGGCACACTGTTTTCATGATATTTCTTTTAATACCTTTGTATATATAACAGGGGATTTAGCCGTTGTTATATATACCTTTACACCAATATTAGTGGAATGGGACGCTAATATATGTGTATTGCCCCCATCATATTTATTTCTGTATATATATATGTTTAGGATGTTAGAGATTATTTGAGATTTGACTTGGGTTATTAGGTGATTCATTGAGATTGGATATTGGATATGAAAGATATGGTTGATTTGTACATTCGAGATATAGGAGAGCTATTCGATATTGTACTTTGGGGTGATGTGAGACCTATGTGATATGAGAGCCCAGTTTGGGGGCCGATTTGACGATCTGGGATGTGAGTGTCTTGATGGATTGTGATCCTACCACGATGTCAGGTTTCCGTGGAAATGACATATTCCACCCTATACCACACCCTTATCTACCTTATGCACGGATTCATATAGTGGTAGTACCCGTTGTATACCCTTATGATAGTTGCATATCTACATTTTCATATCCTTATTGCATAGTTTCTGCATATTACTGTCATGTTACTATAGCCTCACATTTTGATTGTACCGGCTACTGTACTTTTCTTATTTCAGCATTTGCATGACATGTTATTACTGTAATCGCATATCTTAGATTCATGCTGTACGTGCATTCCTGCGATTACCTGCATATGTTATCTACTATTCACGAGTTGGCAACTCACCCCCGTTGTGCCACAGGTGTTTCAGGTTGTTCCCCAGAGTAGTTGAGGCAGGCTATTCCTCCATTCAGCTATCCGGCTATCATCTTTTGCTACAGATACCGCATCAGCTCACAGTACCTTTTTGCTTAGGTGGGTTAGATGATTATCTGTATTTCATATTGTACATTCGTTGTATTTTGTACTCTCCATCTACTATTGTATTGTTGACTTAGAGACTTGGTGAGGACGTTAATGTGTATCTTCGTGGATTTGATGTCTTTTATATACAGCTTTTCCCTATTGTCTTTATTTCTTCGCTACGGCGTCGTATATTCTGTTGTATTCATCTTGATTAGTCTTTACAAAAAGGGGGTGTTGCTAAAATTTTAAAGAAAGAAAGTAGACCTTTTTAAAGAATTTGGGTTGCGATTTCAATTGTTTCCAAAACTTATATTATCTTTTTTTCCGTATTTTCATGGTTTAGATTTCTGGGTTTGGCTTTCTTTTACTACGTTGCGTGTTTAGGCGTTGCGTAATATTAGGGCCGTCACGGGTCAATTTTGGGTCGTGACAAAGTTGGTATCAGAGCGTTAGGTTTTACCTTTCGGAGTGTAGGATGACCTTAGTATGATGGAGTAGGTTGCTTAAGCAAAGTAACGTAGTGTGTGTATGTCCGCAGCATACCCACGATGCGGTACTTCGCATTAAGTGACATAAGTACAATTTGCTTGAAATTCCTTCCTTGATGATTCCTATCCTTGAGATTCGATTTCCTTATTCTCATCGAATCTTATATCTATTTATAGCCTTGCCGCCGATGACTATGGGGACTCAGAGTGATGCAGCGAGGGCCGAGGTCAGAGTTAGCTCGGGTGAGACGAGTACTGACCAGGATGGCACTCTAGTTGCACAGGTGCAGACGGATCAGCCTACGATCTATACCATGGATAGACTTTTGGTAGAGATGCAGGAGTTCCGCCAGACGATGCGTTCCTTGGTTGATGTCGTTCGGGAGCTACGACAGGAGGTTGTCACCCCTGTTGCTCAGCTGTCCCTTACGATCAGCATGCAGCAGTCCGTCACTTACATAGCACCAGTGGTTGCAGCTCCAGTTGACGAGGCGCATATTCCAGAGGCTCAGAGAGTTCCAGGACAGTGGAGGACTCATACCAGCGTACCAGCCCAGAGACAGAGGTTTGGTCATCGAGACAGATTTCGTGGCCACCGCGGGAGTAGCAGAGGCTTAGGACGAGGACAGTCGTTCAGCTCTTATCCCCAGGATGGTCAGCAGTCAGCGCGTGGATGTTTTCGATGCGGAAGCCTTCAGCACTTCGTCAGGGATTGTTCTTTAGCACCTCGTCAGAGTCGTATTCAGAGAGGCCGTGGACGTGGAAGATTCGCTCAGAGGGCTCAGTCTACCAGAGGAGTTCATCCAGCTGCGAGTAGAGGGCAGACACAGGAGTTCGCTTCTACTCATCAGGACGCGTAGACGTCCAATGTGGAGTTTTCAGGTAACCTTGATTTATATGTTCTTTTGATGTATTTGTCTGTTTCTTGCTTGTACCGTGGTTGGGTAGATTATTCGTAGTTGTTGTTTTAACTTCTGTCAGCGATTCTTTTGTTGTGCGACACGTATTTCAATTGTGTGCCAATCGGATAGGAGATAGAGATTCGTCCGTCGTTTTGATCCTTCTAGAGATGTTGGATTTGACGTTCTCCTGGGCACAGATTGGTTAATTACGTGCGAGGCGTCTGTGGACTACCGTGAGGAAACAGTCAGGTTTTGTTTCCCCGGCAAGTCAGTTCTCGTTGTGCAGGTGGATAGTTGTGCCGCCTCTCACAGCTTGAATTCAGCCTTTTTCGCTAGTCGGCTACTGAGAAGATGTCGTGGATTCTTGGCGTTCATCTGTGATACCGGAGCCGCAGTGGGATAGTCGGGCCGGGTTCCTTTCCTGCGAGAGTTTTTCCGACGTTGTTCCGGATGAGCCGGCAAAGCGTGGGAGCTAAAGGATCAGCTGCAGAGTTGTGGTTAGGGGAGTTTTGTGCGTCGGAGTGTTTCGCTTTTGGAAGCTCCTATTTCTGTTCGTCAAGGAGGAAGACGGCAGTTTGAGGTTGTGTTTCGACGGATCGTTAATTGAACCGGCTTACAGTGCGGATAGGTGTCCCTTACCTCGCATTGACGATTTCTTCGATCAGCTCCAGAGCGCGGGACATTTTCTAAGTTTGCTTGGGATCAGGTCATCATCATTGCAGGTTCGGAATGATGGCATTCCGAAGACTGCCTTGTGCGTGCTACGGGCCTTGTGTGTTTTTGTGAGTCGTTGGATTCACTGATGCCCTAGCAACATTCGTGATGTGATGAACCAGATTTCTTCAGGCCGTTCCTCGACCAGTTATTGTTGTGTTATTTACGACATTCTGGTCTATTTAATGTGTCTTGAGGAACAGGAGCAGCACTTGAGGATTTGTTATGCAGATACTGGGAGAGCACCAGCAATTTGCTAAATTCTCGAAGTGTTTCTTCAGGCTTGTTTTGTGTGACTCCTAGGTCTTATAGTCACGGGAGACGGTTTCGTATGGTTCCGAGGGAGATCGTGACCGTACAGCTTATGTCCAGACATGTGTGCAGGACGGAGATCCGCAGATTCTTAGACTTAGCAGGTTTTTACCGCCGTTTCGTGCAGGATTACGAGAGTAGTGCTGCACCGTCGACTGAATTGACCAAGATGGAGGTTTCTGTTCTGTGGACTGAGGCATGTGTACGGAGTTTTCGGCAGTTGGAGATTCGGTTAACCACTGCATCAGTTCTTTCTTTGCTTTCTGGTTCGGGCGACCTTGTTGTTTAAACTGTAATGTTTCTTGAGTGGGCTCGAGTGTGTTCTGAGGTGACACTATAGAGTTATCGCTTTTGCTTCCCTACATTTGGAGGGAGTACGAGAAGGATATTCCACTCATGATCTGGAGATGGCCGCGGTGGTTTTGCGTGGGAAATTTGGGAACACCCCTTGCTTGAGAGTCATGACAGATTTTCCACGGACCACTGGAGCTTAATGAACATCTTCCTGCAGCGGATTTTGATTGTTGTGATAGTTTTCTGCAGATTTACAGTTCTTGTGTGATCGTTGAGTACAGCTTTAGTTCGTCTCTACGGAGTGAACAGCTTGCTCATGTCCGCGCCCGACCACTTTCCTTAAGTCGTTTTCGCGAGACACTGCCCGCCGATGCTCGTTCGTCAGTGATACTTGAGCATACTCGGCTGGGTAATGATTCGGAGACCTTGATTTGTGACAATGATGTGCTAAGTTAGGGACGCGTTTGTGTACCTGATTTCATCGGGTAGAGACATGAAATCCTAAAGCATGCACATCTGTCAACTCTCTAGATGCATTCAAGTTCCGCCAATGGTGACGTGACTTGTGAGATGGTTACAGGTGGACAGGATGTAAAGAGATGTTTCAAGTTTCGTTTCAAGGTGTCTGTCTTGTTGTGTGCTTGAGTCGAGCATCTGAGGCCGGCTGGAGAGATGCAACCTTTTACCGTTCCGAAGTAGGAGTGGGAGCAGATCTCCATAAATTTCGCTATGGTTTCTACCAAGTTTAGTTAGGGTGTGACTCCATTCGGATTCCTGTCGTCCGGTTAGACTCAGTTTGCTCAGTTGTTTTATTGAAGTTGTGTGTTTGTGCTTTTGTTGACAGCGGTTGGGGATCGTCACTCGCCACCGTTAGGGTTCTCCTTCGATAGTCGTTATCAGGAGACACTCCAATTGGCCACCCTTAGGCTTAGGGGTTAGGCCGTGTCGATCACCAGTCTGTTGTTCTTCTGACTCCGCGTAAGTAGGACTTGGGACCCCAGCTAGTCTAGAGACTTCAGAGATAGTCCAGTTGTGTTAGGTCAGGATGGGAATTGTCCATTTCGAACTGAGGTCTTATGACGACTGTGTTGGTCATAGACTCGAGTTCGCAGGGACAGATCATGTATTCCTACGGACTTTCCGATGAATGACTGTGTTGGATTTTGGGAAGCTTGTCCCAGGATTTAGGTCCTTCTGAGATCCTATAGGCGAGTTAGTTTTGTTGCCTTTAATTTGGCTCTTCCGCCCAGATTATTGGATTTTCACCCCGTATTCCTTATGATGATACTTTACAACATGATCTAGCATCAGACCACTTAACTTGACGCGATCTTTCGTTCGCCAGCAGCCAATTGTGTTAATGGCTCAGCGGGTGGAGGAACATCGGTCAAGGGTCTTGCTATCTGTGAAGGGTTTTTCTTGGACGTAGCCATATAGTGAGGTAATCACTTGGGAGGTTGCGAGCGAGATTTGAGGATTTTAATCTTCTCTTTGAAGGTACCGTAGAGGTGTATTTTTAAATTCGGGGACGAATTTCTTTTAAGGGGGGGAGATTGTAACACCTTAGAACGTGTTTTGTAGCTAATTATATTTTATATATATAGTTTTTAATAAAAAGTTTACCAAACTAAGTTTTAAATATTTTATCTCATTTAATGAGTATTTTATTAGAATTTTGTTAGGCTTGCACACACTTGTGCATGTTAACTAGGGTTGTTTTTGGAGTTAAACATGATTAGCAACCATGGTTAACTAACCATTTTCCTTAATCTAGTTTAGTATTGTATTAGGTGTTTTGGGTTTAATAATGATGGTTGTTTTAAAAAGGAAAATGAATTTAAAAAGGATTTTTAAATGGTTTTATTTGGTTGACTTTGAGAGAGAGAGAGAGCATGGGCATCATGGCATGAGCCATGCCTCATTTAATGAGGAGAGAGAGTGAGAAGGGGGCTTTGTTATTGTTCCCATTTCTCCACCTCATTTCCCTTGCTCTCATTCCCTCACTCTCAAACACATACACACTCACCTGCACCAGAAGCAACAGCAGCAGCAGCATCATCATCTACAACAACAACAACAAGATCAGCAGCAGCAGCAGCAGCAGCAGCAGACATCAGCAGCAGCAGCAGGCAGCAACAGCAGCAGCTAGAGCTCCAGCAACTTGGAGCAGCTCCTCTCACTTCTTCTCCTGCTTCTTAGGGTTCCTTGGGTATATTTTCCGACCCCCATTTCTTGTTTGTGTAGCTTGTGTGTTAATTAGCTCGATTAGTGTTAAATTAGCTAATTTAGTGCTAGATTATGGTGTTTAAGTGGAATTTTGGGAAATTGTTGATTGTGTTAGCTACCCTAGTTTATTTAAGTGCTAATAGGGCCACTTCAACTGAGAAATCCCCAGATTGCACTAAAATACCATAGGGTTTGTAATTCGTGCTAAATTGTCGTTTTTAAGCGATATCTGTGACTTTTGTAATCTGCTTGTGGCCCGATACCTTCAGGTTAAAATTGAGAAGACTGGGACATGATACCTAGGTTTAGACACCACCACCTAAGCACGACCCCCTAACTCCCAATGCAGGCCGCCAATTAATCCAGATTGGCCGCAATTTGCGGCCAATAGGGGGACAGGGGTGTTGGGCTCTTGGCTAGGGGTCCCTTCTGTGTTGTCTAGGTCTTTGGCATGTCTAGTTTTGTGATATCTTACCTGTAGGAAAATCTGGGGTCATATATCATTTTTGTGTCCGTTATGTTTGCGCGATACGCGCGATACGTGAGTGGGTTCTGTGATCCAGCGTATCGCGGCGTGTCGCGATGGTTTTAGACGCGTACACACACGATTCAGCGTATCGTGCACACGCGCGTTTAGTTCGCGACGCGAGTTTCTCGTTTTGGTTCGATATCGCGTTTCGCGGGATATTTGGCTTATATGTGATTTCCATATCTTAATTGCAGGTTTGCAGGCAGGGACTACGGACACGGCTACAGGAGGAGCAGATGGTAGGATTCACCTAGCGTGGAGCGTAGGTGAGTAGATTTAACATCTACAGGGGAATTGCCCGCATGGCGTTATGCGTCTGGGCTAGAATTCAAATACCTATCGCACATTCTACGTCATTGTTAGAATTGCGCCTTTACTTTATTTCCTTGATATAGTTATACTGTGACTAGCAGCCGTAGGACACTGCACACATTATTGACGGTTCATGTTGCACGAGCACGGATTGTATGCTACACACACACCGTCAATAATTGCCATGTCACACACAACCCCTTATAGATTCTATTGCTTATCACAGATGACATTACCCTACCTATATACCTATAGAGTATCGTACCATTAGTGATAGGTACACTTACCATTTACGATACATCTACAGGTATACCTTACTCATATTTTCTTATACCCAGGAGGGTATACGACATCAGTTCTTACAGGTAGATACCTGCATTGCTACACCCGTATGTTACACACATATTCATTTACAGTTACATATTTACCTTTACTGATGTTACATAGCTGTACCTTATTGGTTTTGCATACATCTAGTTTCAGATACATATTCTCATTTATATGCTCGCATTTCAGATATATCGCATATATTTATTCCTGGATTTGCGCATTGTTTATTTGGATTTTATATGACGTTTTCGGGATTTGGGAACCGCGGGAGTTCATGAAATTATGCATACATTGAACAACCCGGTTTCCTTGATATGATATTTGCGCGTCCACCATGAGTTTTATCGGTGCTGATTATATACTCCATATGAGCTGTGGTTGCCGTATGAGAGTACATGGTGGGGCCCGGTATGGTTCCCCTCGGCAAGAAGATCGATGGATTTGCCGATTGAGCCTGGAGGCGGGCGAGTACCTACCGGTGACTGGTTGGACCTGGCAGTTGTCCGGAGGATACTGGCCAGAGTCGAGAGATGGATGCGGGATGATCTGCCGGGGCCGAGGGCCGACACCGCAGACGGACCCCGTGGGCCGATCCGGACTGACGGAGCCCGATATACGAGGATTTCTGTGTCGATGCTTGGCACACTGTTTTCATGATATTTCTTTTAATACCTTTGTATATATAACAGGGGATTTAGCCGTTGTTATATATACCTTTACACCAATATTAGTGGAATGGGACGCTAATATATGTGTATTGCCCCCATCATATTTATTTCTGTATATATATATATGTTTAGGATGTTAGAGATCATTTGAGATTTGACTTGGGTTATTAGGTGATTCATTGAGATTGGATATTGGATATGAAAGATATGGTTGATTTGTACATTCGAGATATAGGAGAGCTATTCGATATTGTACTTTGGGGTGATGTGAGACCTATGTGATGTGAGAGCCCAGTTTAGGGGCCGATTTGACGATCTGGGATGTGAGTGTCTTGATGGATTGTGATCCTACCACGATGTCAGGTTTCCGTGGAAATGACATATTCCACCCTATACCATACCCTTATCTACCTTATGCACGGATTCATATAGTGGTAGTACCCGTTGTATACCCTTATGATAGTTGCATATCTACATTTTCATATCCTTATTGCATAGTTTCTGCATATTACTGTCATGTTACTATAGCCTCACATTTTGATTGTACCGGCTACTGTAC
The DNA here is from genome assembly GCA_030015575.1 of Agapanthus africanus. NCBI lineage: Eukaryota > Viridiplantae > Streptophyta > Magnoliopsida > Asparagales > Amaryllidaceae > Agapanthus > Agapanthus africanus. The sequence continues at coordinate 912,006,429 of CM057337.1, forward strand.
TTTTCTTATTTCAGCATTTGCATGACATGTTATTACTGTAATCGCATATCTTAGATTCATGCTGTACGTGCATTCCTGCGATTACCTGCATATGTTATCTACTATTCACGAGTTGGCAACTCACCCCCGTTGTGCCACAGGTGTTTCAGGTTGTTCCCCAGAGTAGTTGAGACAGGCTATTCCTCCATTCAGCTATCCGGCTATCATCTTTTGCTACAGATACCGCATCAGCTCACAGTACCTTTTTGCTTAGGTGGGTTAGATGATTATCTGTATTTCATATTGTACATTCGTTGTATTTTGTACTCTCCATCTACTATTGTATTGTTGACTTAGAGACTTGGTGAGGACGTTAATGTGTATCTTCGTGGATTTGATGTCTTTTATATACAGCTTTTCCCTATTGTCTTTATTTCTTCGCTACGGCGTCGTATATTCTGTTGTATTCATCTTGATTAGTCTTTACAAAAAGGGGGTGTTGCTAAAATTTTAAAGAAAGAAAGTAGACCTTTTTAAAGAATTTGGGTTGCGATTTCAATTGTTTCCAAAACTTATATTATCTTTTTTTTCCGTATTTTCATGGTTTAGATTTCTGGGTTTGGCTTTCTTTTACTACGTTGCGTCTTTAGGCGTTGCGTAGTATTAGGGCCGTCACGGGCCAATTTTGGGTCGTGACAAAGGCCCCAGCAGCTTTCATGGATATGATGAACCGCATTTTCAGGACATTTCTTGATCAATTCATTATTGTATTCATTGACGAAATCTTAGTATATTCCCGGAGCCGGGAGGAGCACGAGCAGCACTTGCGCATCACACTGCAGATTTTGAGGGAACACCGGTTGTTCGCTAAATTTTCTAAGTGTGCTTTCTGGCTGGATAGTGTGGATTTCTTGGGTCACGTAGTTACGAGAGACGGTATACGTGTGGACCTAAAGAAGATTGAGACAGTACAGCACTGGCCTAGACCTGTATCAGTTACAGAGATTCCCAGCTTCTTGGGTTTGGCCGGTTACTACCGACGTTTTGTGTAGGATTTTTCTCGTATTGCTGCACCGTTGACCGGGTTGACCAGGAAGGAAGTTCTATTTCTTTGGACAGATGCATGTGAGCAGAGTTTCAAGCAGTTGAAGACTCGCTTAATGACTGCACCAGTCTTATTTTTACCTTCTGGGTCAGGTGGTTTTGTTGTATATTGTGATGCCTCTCGAGTGGGTTTAGGCTGTGTGTTAATGTAGCACGGCAGGGTCGTTGCTTATGCTTCTCGGCAGCTGAAGAAGCACGAGCAGAACTATCCCACTCATGACTTAGAGATGGCTGCTATGGTTTTCGCACTTAAGATATGGAGGCATTACTTATACGGTGAGTCGTGCCAGATATTCATAGATCACAAGAGCTTAAAGTATATTTTTCAGAAGTGGGATATGAATTTGAGGCAGCGTCGATGGATGGAACTCGTGAAGGATTATGATTGCGAGATTCTTTACCATCCGGGCAAGGCGAATGTTGTAGAAGATGCTTTAAGTCGAAGGCCCGGAGGTAGCTTATCTTATTTGAGCACAGTGTAGAGACAGTCTTCCGCAGACTGAAAGATTCTATGTGATAGCCGTGTACAGTTTGAGTTCACATCGAAAGGAGTACAGTTAGCTCATATTTGCACCCGTCCTCAGTTATTGGATCGCATCCGAGAGACACAGCCCAAAGATACTCGCTTGTCAGAGATCATAGATCGGGTTAGACAGGATGGAGATTCAGAGTTCGTGATAGATGACCATGGAGTATTACGATTTGGGAGTCGTCTTTGTGTACCGGATTCGGGGGGACTGAGACGTGAGATCTTAGAGGAGGCCCATCGGTCAGCATATAGTGTTCATCTTGGTTCCACCAAGATATATCATGACTTGAGAGCTGTCTATTGGTGGGAAGGAATGAAGAGAGATGTCACGGAGTTTGTTTCGAGATGCTTGACTTGTCAGCAAGTCAAGACCGAGCACCAGAGGCCGGCTAGAGAGTTGCAGCCCTTGCCCATTCCGAAATGGAAATGGGAGCAGATCTCCATAGATTTTATTGTGGGACTGCCTAGGCCTAGCAGAGGGTATGATTCCATCTGAGTGATTGTGGATCGGTTGACAAAGACAGCTCACTTTCTTCCGGTGAAGACGGCTTATGGATATGCGCAGTATGCCCAAATCTACATTGACGAGATTGTGTGATTACATAGAGTTCTGACCTGCATAGTGTCCGATAGGGGTGCACAGTTCACCAGTCGACTATGGCAGAAACTTCAAGAGGCTCTAGGCACCCGATTGAGTTTTAGTACAGCTTTCCACCCGCAGACTGACAGTCAGTCAGAGCGGACGATACAGACTCTTGAGGATATGCTTCAAGCATGCAGTCTTGATTTTGGTGGTGGTTGGGATCGTCACTTGCCTTTGATAGAATTCTCTTGCAACAACAGCTTTCAGGAGACGATCAAGATGGCACCCTTCGAAGCTTTGTATGGGAGGAAGTGTCGATCGCCCGTTTGCTAGACAGAACTCAGCGAGAGCAGCATTTTGGGACCGCAGATAGTACAGGAAACTACAGAAAAGATCCAGTTGATACAGGATAGGATGAAAGCGGCCCAGAGTAGACAGAAATCTTATGCTGATCGACGCCGTCGTAGACTCGAGTTCGAGGTGGGAGATCACGTGTTCCTTCGTGTATCTCCGATGAAGGGTGTGATGCGTTTCGGGAAAAAGGGGAAGCTCAGCCCTAGATATGTCGGACCCTATGAAATTCTGGAAAGGGTGGGTGTTGTAGCTTATCGTTTAGCACTTCCACCGAGTTTTCCTGAGGTGCACCCGGTGTTCCATGTGTCTATGCTTCGCAAGTACCTTCACGATCCCTCTCACGCTATCCAGTATCAGACTTTACAGCTTGAGCAGGATTTATCATACACTGAGCAGCCGGTAGCTATTCTAGACTGGCAGGCAAAGAAACTGAGATCAAGGGTACTCCCGTCGATAAAGGTTCTTTGGCGAGAAACAAATAGCAAGGAGGCCACTTGGGAGGCCGAGGATGCGATGCGGAAGAAATTCCCACATGTTTTTGAAGGTACGTGTAGTTAAGTTTTAAATTCGGGGACCGAATTTTCTTAGGGGGGGAATATTGTAACATTTTGAAATATTTTAGATAATAAATTAATTTAGTTAATTAATTAAAAATGTTAATTTAAAATTTTATTGAAACAAAATGGGACATTTCATAAGTAGTGTGTGAAACTAATTAATTTGAATAATTAGTTTGTAACCTTAGTTATTAAGAAGAGTTTTAGTGAAAAATTTAGCTTCATTATGTAGTATGATATAGTGTGAGGGATTTTAAGGAAATTTTAATTAATTGTGGAATTTGGAAAATTGTGAGGGTTTATGTGTAAAAGGGGTAGGACTTGGTTAAGATTAACTTAAACTCTTGGAGTATCATAACATGATGATACACCTCCTACTTGTATGTACATTTCATGCATACACCACCTCCTTGCATGAAAACCCCACCATCTTCCATGCTACACCTCCTACTTGCATGGATATACCACATTCTTTCTAGGTGACACCTCCTCCTGCAACTAATCACTCATTCTCCTCATCTTTTAAATTGTTCAGTTCATATAATCATTTTGAAACAAGTTAATTAATTTAAAAGAAAAAGATATCCTAGAACAACAAGGAAAAGAAAAGAGAAGGGAAGAGGGAGTAAATATTAAGGATCATTACCATCACCCTCAAGCTAGGGTCCTTGAGTTTGTGCATCTTGGAAGGAGCTTTTCAGTGATCTTTCTGTATGTATAATCTTTAAACTCTGTAGAATTTTAGTTCTGTACTGTTTGAGTGTAGAAATCGGATATCGGAAATATCGTATTTTGATAAATATAGGCTCAATTTTGAATCTGATATTGTTTAGATGTTATTTAACAAAATCAAACAGTGCCTTAATATTTTAATCTGGACCTAGATTAACTACTAGAAAGACGAACCAATTCTCTCGAAGTTTGGCCGGCAACATTCTATAATTTTCCGAGCTCGCCGGTTTTTTTGGGAGTTGGGTGTTGAAATTTTTAGAGTAGCTCTATGTAGATGTGTTAAGATATCTGGTATTGCTAGTTTATGTAAATTTTTCAGTATATAAAATCTGGAATCAATTATCAGTTTTGGGGTTAAAAGTTCTAAATACGACACGGATGTTTGTGACACGATTCTGTTTTTCTGTTACGAACAGCGAAGGATTTAAATCCAGTTAGAGTAAGTATTAGATAGCTTACAATATTCGTACGTAGCATATTTAGTACGCAAATCTCGCAGTTTCACGTTTTCGTCGTATCGGAGCTTAGCCGTTTCTTATACGAAAGTTAAATTCGATGTTAGGTACAAAAACGGAAACTTCGGAGGCCGCAAAAAAAGGGAAGGGATTGATGATCTGAGTAGATTCGACGTATTCCGGTGAGTAGATTTAACATCTACCGGTGGATTTTGTATGGATGGCGTTAAACGCCCGTAAATTATAATTGGATAATAATTTCCTTTATATTGAGTGTATGTTTGAAATTTAGAAACTTCGTCATATGCATCCATATCTATAAAATAACACTTGCTAGAACACTGCACGAATTATCGATGAGTCATGTTGCACGCGCACATACCTATATATTATACTACATCTCATCGATATTGACATGTCACGTATCACTTAGAACTTACCATATTCTATATGATTCCTTTCATACCATAAGTATCATTATTAGTGGTTATGTGCATCGTTGTTATTAATTGATACCTATCATGTCTTACTTTCAATTAGTCGTTAATTGTATCACCAGGTGTATTGGATTTAAGGATTTCTGGTTTTGAGTTTTATATATTATTAAGTGATATTCATTGATTCTTCATGATTGATGTGATACGTTCACCATGAGATGTCATTTTTATGATTTGGATTTACTCCGAACCGAGTGGGGGGGTTATACGGTTGCGGATTTATACGTTATCCAGACTGAGTGGGGGGATATACAATTGGATACATGGTGGACCCGGTCGAGACCGAGGTGCAGGATAGCCGCATTTAAGACGGGGAGCCTAACGGGATACTCGATACCGGAGATAGTGGTGAAACACGGCGGATATCTAGATGATACCGACCGATGTTATTGATTGACAGGATCGTTTGGGGAACGATGCCTGATGGAAACAGAAGATTTTTGTCGATGTTGGACACGGGAAAATGAATCTTATTGGAAATAATTGTTGAGGTTTCAGTGTTGATTTATATAATTAGTAGTACGTATTCATGCTTCCACATGTTATCATGCATTATATTCATCTTTATTGTTATTAGTTCTAGTTCGTCGTATTTACATTATCAGCCGATATATGTTAGTTTTATTCACTGAGTTGGCAACTCACCCCCGTTGTGCCTTAGTTCCTTGCAGGAGTCGCGTGGACTCGTAGCAGCAGTGCGAATCTACTTGTCAGATTTTATCGCTCTTTTTGCTAGGTGGGTTACCTATTTAGTAACCTCCTATTTTGGTATATGTATATTGGATCTAGTATTACTCCATCAGACCTGTATATTGACTTAGAAAGAAATATGTTTGTATATGTTTAAATTCGAGTGAGTGAGATCGTTGGTTGTGTTGACTTATGCTTTCTTTATGTATGCATGAAATTCTTTACTTGAGGCGTCGTATTATTATTGTGTATTGATTTCTGTCGTTTAGCGTTGTTTTGCTCCCCACTAAGGATGCAACTTAATTAAACACTTTATAACTGCTTTTATTATTAATTAAAAGGGGAGACACTGCCAAAATTTTAAATACTTAAAATCCGTGATTCTCACTTAAAAACTAAAATTTTCTAATTTTCGCCAAAAGGGTTTTTGATCTTGGTTTTTGGCTTACTCAGATTGTGTCGATATCTTTAGATGTCTTGCAATCTATGTGCCGGTTAACTTTCTACCATCTGGAAAATCAATAGTGATATTGTTCTTGACTCACCACAGTTTTAGTAAAATGGACTTTTTCAGAAAACAGTAGTGGGGTTATGGTAGAACTGGAAGTGATTCCAGAACCCCAAACGATTACTGAAAATTTAATAGGATCTAAAGATTCAATCGGGTTTGACATTCCATTAGCCACTCCGCAGATATGGTGGGTAACCTCAGGTGCCCGAGAGGTGCTTCAGTATTCTCAAAGACGGTAACAGGAAGGTTCTTGTTTACCTAGACTTGCCATTACTGTTGTCCTAGACTATAAGACCCGGCAGGAGGATGAGTATAGCGTCGATCTAAACTAGCTTTAGAAGTGCACGTGTATATGACTCTGCCAAAGGGTTTTCGTAGTCAGTGGGAGCAACGGAAGCATAGTGGACAAGTTTCTTTTGTCTATTTATAGACTAAAGCACATATAGCAGAGATAGATCATCTATTTTTGATGTGACAGTCATAGGTTTTGAATTCATCAGAATAGGAGATGGATCTGTTAAGAAGGTAGTAGGGTGTGATGTCCTGGTATTTGGATGACATGCACGTTGTAGGAAGTGAAATTCTTATACTACGATCGGTTATACTATGGTTGTCACACAGTGGTTTCTCCACATACGATATGGATATTATATTAGGCATTCTGGTTACTAGATATATGGTTTTAGATCTAGATTTGGGTAGTTTCCCAATCTGGGTACTTAGACAGTATTCTAATGGTGTTTTAGAATGGATGACTCCTGGCATGGTGGTGTACCTGCAGGTGATGGAGTCACCCTCTCTGAAGGTATCTTACAGACTAAAGGGGAGAGGGATGTGCATGATTGGCATATCACTTGCTTAGGCAATTGAGTCAATCATGAGATGTCAAGTACCAAACCAGATGTTGTTTTTGCACTAGCTGTATTAAGTTTATGTATTAATCCAATCCTTGAGAAACGTTCCGAAGCAGTTTTAGAACATAAGTGATTGTTCTAGGGATATGGTAACAACAGCCTCCTACGGGAGACGGTTATCGTTCCAGGCTTCCAAAGTGACCTGGATGAAAGAGTGACTGTCAGAGTTATAGTTTTCCCTCTTGACGAGGGGCAGTGGTTTGGATAGGTGGTCCAAGCGGATACTGAGGGAGGCATGACGCAGGATACTGATTAAATTCAGTTGACGATACAGTCTAAGAAGTAAACTGGATTTGGAATTCATTTGTGAACTGGGTCTCATCAGATATCCAGACATATTCTAAGACAGGTATTGCTCATTTTGGGAGATGGCTTTCTTCGCGAACTTGAGATAAAGAGAGACATGGAAAGAAACATTAGGGCGGATCCACTCACTAAGGCTATTTCTCGAACGCAATAATTTTACAAACAAGTTTTGTGAAACTGATTAGTAGAGGAGTTGGGTGTTCGGTATCACACTGGCTATAAGTATGCGACACCACAATAATTAGCCTTAAGTGCAAGTGGGAGATTGTTGGCTATAGTTCTCTCAAGTCAATTATTGGATCGCATGCACATGATTGCAATGATTGAGGGAGGACCTATACCTGTAGGACAGTCTTACTCGAGATGATAGTATGCTATCTGGTTTGTCTTTATTATCGTGTACATGCTTCAGGTGACATTACAGATCACTATTACATGTTGATAGAGACCATAGGATTCTTGCTTGACTACCAGCAGTATAATGACGATCATATACGTGAGAGTTGGGTAGTTTATAAGCACATCCTTAAAGTGTCCCTAGTCGTGGGAGTTTCAAGACTGGGCATCGATACTCCGAGAGTAGACTAGTGTATACGGATCGAGACCCCGACGAGGGGCGGTGGCCGGTCTCACAAGCCATTGGTGTCAGTTGGTTCACCTAAGATATATACAGGTACTCATTGGGTTATGAGTACACCAGACAGACTCGCCGGGAACATGCTAGTTAGTATTATACCTATTGTCAGATAGCAGTTCCCTGGTGACATGTGTACAGGTTAGTCTATCGACCTGAGATCGTCATTTGTCTCATGTGAGTTCCCACCGTGCTTTGATTACTACCCTATCACGTCTCAAAGGAGTAGTGCAAATAGGTTTTAGTTGGGTACGGTCCCGAGCCACATGGAGGCAGTGAGCAGATCGTCAGGGGATTCGTCTCGCCCGGTATTGGGGGTTGATGTCGCGGTGTGCACGGGTGGCCATCACCAGAAATCCTTGGCCAAGGTAGTCGAGAATTACTGATTCGGATCGGTAGTGTTTCAGGTGGTGATAGGCCATACCGACACTAAATGTCAAGTTATTAGGGGTCTGACTTTATCCACCCCTAGACTCGATATGCGATACTCATAGACGAACAGACCGGACTGTACGGATATTGTCACTGTCAGGCTCAGTAGGGTTTTAGGATGAGTTTGCTCGTCGGCCTCTCTTTCGCTCAATACCTGGGCAGTCGTTACGTACAACTAGTGCCACTAACGTACTTATGGTTAAACCCACTGCCAGCGTATTGATGAGTCTTTAGAGTCCCACACAGAGAGTTTTCCTGGTTCGGATGAAATGTTGTAGAGGCCGTATGGTTTTATGGCAGGGTTCGATCATATACGTGCACTTGTGCACGGATCATGATCGGACGGATAATACTAGTGGGCTTTGGTTTAAACTGGATCCTAGTATTATATTGTTGGATTATTTTCGTCTCGTTGTATTCTTATTCAGTCGGAAATCGGATGCAGCTATGTATATACGGATGAGGGGTATTCTTGTAATTCGTTACTAGTTTACTTTAGGGTTGCCATTTTTTTCTTTGTATTAAACATTTAGAGTTTTTTAAATGTTTAATATTGTTGTGAGGTGGAAAGTGTGAACCTGAGTTTTGGCTTGGACTTTTGGTGCATGCACTTGTGACTCATTGTTTGCATTCATTGTGACATGAGGGTTTTGTTTTAGTTAGGATATTTGTGAGATATTATTGTGAGAGTGGGCAGATCTTTTCTTGGGGATTTTCTTGAGTTGCCTCTTCACAAAAATATCACACAACTTACAAAAGAAAAAAGCAGAACATTTTTCTTGAGTTGCATTTTCTTTGAGCTTCACACTTTCACCTCACCAATGGCTTCTCTTCACCTCCACCCATTCCATCTCATGTGTTGAGAATCATTGGGTGTATTGAGACAAAATGATCAAACACTCTCTCTACTTCATCTTGGGTATCTGGGCTAGCAAACTGGATGCCCGAGTTGCTTCAGTTTTGAAGCGGGAGCCCGTATTACTAATCCTCGACGTGGATCGTCTTCGACGGGGGAGATCGAAGAACGAACTTGTTCGAGGCAGCCGCGACGAGCTAAGGACAGAGATTGAAGACCGAAGAACATGGATTGATCGGTATAATCTCTTAAACTCCTTTATATAGAACTAGTATAGGGTTAATGGTACGATCTGTCGATTAGGGTTCCGTTAGCGCCGGTTTTCTAAAGTTTTTTGTTCCGCGTTTGGCCACAAATTGATGGCTGGGGCGCTGGCGTAGGCTTACACTAATATTTTTCTCTATCCTCTAAAATCCAATAATCTGATCTTTCCTGCAGGATTCTTTACAAAAAGCGCCGCTCAAAAAATCTTTTTGCGTATTTTGATATCGGTTTATTTGTGCATATCTTAACCGGACATTAAAGGGCAATAACCTAAATCCAGATTAGGTGGAGATTTCATCACTCTTCCTAGGCCCCACAAATCACAAAACGAGCATACTTTCACCCTACATTAATTAAAAAATATCTAGACCAAGTCTTTAAGGACTGTCACGCTCAATTAGGACAGAGGAGGGTCGTGGGTAATCTATCGCTTATCCGCATCTCTCTTGTGGTGTCTAGGCAAGTGTGACTAAGGAAAGTGGTTACTTAATTAGGCCCGATATTTTCGGTGATTCGTATAGCGGATACCTCCCATTTACTTGGCATTTATCTGGCTACAAGAGTGATAAAGAGGTGGTAGAGGATTGATCCTGCGACTTGTCCTTTGGAACTCTAGGAGCGGTCTAGTGACTTGACCTAGGTGATCCTAGCTATAGGGATTGATTGTGCATTTTGTGATTTGTTAAGTCAAGCCTCACGTCCGACACTTTTTCAAAACAAACCTTCTTAAAATCGTTCTCGCATACGTTGTCACATGCGCAAAACCCGCTTAGTGCATGATCGGCTGGACACGGGATTCTAGTGCCTGTCTTGCCGCGTTTTTTCTATCGATTCCGAAGTCGGTACTTCTTCACCCTCTATTTTCTCTCCACCCACCACATCTCCCGAAGTGGACTGATCTCCATCGGGATACCACCCTTCCACCACCCGTAGGTGTGCAGAATCCACCGCGCACCTCTTTCCAAGAAAGATGTTACCCAATACGTAGACCCCTTCCTACTTGTCTTTCTCTTCTACCGGCTAATGGGGATAATTTCGAAATTAAACCCCACTTTGTCAACCTGTTTCCCAAATTTCACGGGCTTGAATCCGAAGACGCATACGTTTTCATAACCAAATTCGAAAACGTATGCGCAATGATGAACATAACCTAACTTTCAGTGGATGCTATGCGATTACTTCTTCTTCCTTTTACCTTGTGCGATCTAACAGAAAAATGTCATTATAGCACTGCCGCACATTCTATCACTAAATGGGACGAATTCGTTATAGCATTCCTTATGAAATTTTATCCCAATCACAAAACCACCCGTGTTCGAAGTGAGATTAACCAGTTTACCCAACTTCCCAACGAACCATTCTAGAAATGCTTTGAGTGGTTTAAGGATCTTCTTTGCAGAATTATATACGAGGGTATTAATCCTGCCACGAAACAGATGCTTGAAACCATTTGTCAATGCCATTTCACGTCAAAAGACGATGGCGAAACTTGGCAATTTCTGGAAGATCTCGCCGAACAAACCTTACAATGGGAGAGCATTAGACTAACATCATCTTCATCTAGGGCAGGTATCACTAAGCTCGACATTTCCATCGCAATGAAAGCCGAAGTGGCCGCGATGCAAAAGAAACTCGAAGCTATCGAAAACAAAGTCTCGCCAACCTTCCTAAACCAAGTTACGCCCCCCAAAACTGTGTGTGATTGCTGTTTTGACCCATCACATTTAACGGAAGAATGTTCTTTAAATCCTCCATCCCAAGGTCATGAACAAACCAATGCTGCTTTTCAGCAACAACCTAGAAATGACCCTTATTCATCCACTTATAATCAGGGATGGAGGAATCATCTTAATTTCGCTTAGAACCAAAACCGGTCTCAAAATCAAAATCGGTTCTCAAGCCAAAATAATTATCAAAGACTTCCTCCACAGCAACAGCAGCCACTACAACAAAATCAGCACCCCTTTCAACCGTAATCTTTTTAAAACCCGGCCAACAAGTTTGATCCTTATAATAATATTTCAACGGCCGGTACTGATAAAATCTCTGCGCTCGAACGTAACTTAGAAACGTTCATTAAACAATCCACGCAAACGACGGCTAATTTAACATCTTCTATCCAAACGTTAGTGCAACACACTGCTTCCCACAGTGAAAGCATAAAATCGATAGAAGCACAACTTGCATAATTAAATACCGCGATGAGCGAGAGAGAGAAAGGGAGACTTCCATCTCAACCTCTACCAAATCGCGGCTACTCACAAAGCGCGAATCTCATCCTTCAAAATCATAATGTGAGTGCCATAACCACGTTGAGATCGGGAAGTGTGTCAAACAATAATGTTGGTAAACAAGTTGAAGTTGATGGAATTGATGAAACCCCGGCTACTACTTCTACTCCTATTTCGTCTAATCCAACATCTTCTTCCGAGCCTATTCTCTGTTTTCCACTAGGCTCGAACCCTCATCCCACTTCCTTGAAGGAATTACCATCTACAACCATCCCAAATCCAATTTTGGGATCCATTCCATCCCCCACAAACTTCTCCTCAAATGTTGGACCCAAGCTTTATTAATAAAGCTCCTTTTTCCAAACAGGTTGAAGGCCAACAGACCAAGTCCATAAATGGAGAAGATTGTGGACATTTTTAAGTAAGTTAACATAAATATTCCTCTCCTAGATGCTATCAAACAAGTTCCTTCCTATGCAAAATTTTTAAAGGATTTGTACACTAGGAAGAGAAAAACTCAAGTACCTAAAAAGGTTTTCTTAGCGAGTAATATGAGCAATTCTCTTACCCAATTGGTGCCCACGAAACTTAAGGACCCCAGTTGTCCTACAATATCTATAACTATTAGGGGTAAAAATATCAACCGTGCTCTACTCGATTAAGGTGCTAGTGTTAATTTGCTTCCGTATTCTGTTTACGAGCAATTAGGCATAGGAGAGTTGAAATCTACGCATTGCATTCTCCAGATGGCTGATCGATCTATCACCCAACCTCAAGGTGAGCTGGAGGACGTGTTAATCAAAGTCAGGGAATTTATATTCCCTGTGGAATTTATAGTTATAGATACGCAACCTGTAGCAAACCCACGGAACCAAATTCCGGTGATCCTCGGTCGACCTTTCTTAGCAACTTCAAACGCGATAATCAATTGTCGTAACGGTTCAATGAACCTGTCCTTTGGGAAGATGACAGTTGATCTTAATATCTACAAGCTAGGAAGTCAACCCTTCGAACCCTATGCTCATGTATGTTTTGTCGACATGATAGCTACCGACAGTTGCGAATTTGAGGAGCTTCACGATTCTGATCTCGACGCCACTAGTGCATTATTGTTTGATCCCGGTATCTATTATACAAGTGAAAACCCTTCTGTCGAAAAGTCCACACCTAAGTCCGAACCCTTTGACTTGTCGAATGATTTAGTCGAGCTATCCGAGTTTCATAACTCCCTTTCTGATAAGATTATCATTTGGAATCTTGATAAAAGTTTTGAAGATATTTTTGCCGAAGAACTCGCATTCCTAGAAGACATGGGAGTTGTGATGAATCAACCCCCACCCAAAGAAGTTGAACCGCCATCTCTTCTTCTTATCAAGAACGAGAATGCGAGTAGTGCACTATCACTGTTTTGTCTCTACCAACCGAGACGTAAACCCGAGCGATTACGCTTCTTATCTCTCCACTTCTTCACATTTATGATCTTCCATCAACCATGGTGTTACATTGATAAAATATTCAAATGGTTAGTGTTGAATTTTGGTCTTTGTAAAGCTTTGCTTAGACCAATAATTTTACTCCCCTCTTATAATTTTAAATACTTAATATTGTTTTACTCAAGTTTGGGGGGAGAAAAAATATTTGGCTCTTGAAAGAAAAACAAATTTTTTTAAAATTGTGAGCCAAAAATAAGTTTGGGGGAGGATTTCACTATCATTAATTCTTATCCCCTTTACTAACTTTTCCTCCAAGTCTATAGGTTTTAAACTTAACAGATAATATCAATGAGGACACTGCTGCAAATAGGTTTGGGGGAGTTTTGTGCTTATCCACGCATCATTTTTTTTGCATTATACTAAATAAAAGCAAAAAAAATTGATAATGAAATTTAGAAAGTAAAAAATACATATGAAAAATAGAAAGAGGTTTAAGAAAATCAAGAAAATTAGATATTTTATAACGAAACTAGTAATAGGTAGTCATGAGCTGTTGTCCCAAGTGTTAGTAAGATGAAAGGAATCACTAATATGATAATAGAAATAAGTCTGAAAAATAGTCTCTATTCTTGAGTCCAAACATCTGAACGTTGATACCCTACTATATGCAGTTGCACACATCTTGAAACTTGGGATAGTAGAGAATACCTTGAAATGCTCTTGTCTAAAACCTTAGTATGAAGGAAAATAAATATATAAACAAAAATATAAATGGAAAAAAATGGTGAAGAAAAACGAACGCTGGTTTTGTAATTACTTATGGCATGAAAAAAAATATAGCATGGGTGCCTTATCACCTAGTGCCTTAGACCAACTGGTTTGGGAGCCACAGCTAAACCTTAGGTATTGCAAAAAGAGAATATTGCTAATTACGTCTTAACGAGTGTGCACATTTGGTAATCGGTTGGTTAGTATCTGTCACGCCCCGCTTTCCGGTGTACGGTAAGGAGACGCGGCGAGGCCCGCTACGTATTTACTCAGAAGTAAACACACTAAGCGTATCTAAGCAATATAAAGTAAATGTACATAAGAAAAATGACAATAGATGTAATCGAACAGCAACTTTTATTTATTAACATTTCTTTACAAGTACAACTGGAATGTAAATACATGAATGGAAAGCAATGCCTAAACAATGGCATGAACTGAAATGAAAAGTATGTACAAGTATCTAAAGCTCGGGGTCAAAGGCTAACTGCTCCAAATCTTCGGTACTGAGCTTGATCTCCAGTGAATCCGATCCACCTGACAACATTCCAAAGAAAGAAGAAAATGAATGTCGTCAGCGAACAATCGCTCGGTAAGTCCCAAAGATGGGTAGAGATAGAATAGACAGAAAGAGAGTATAATTAGTAATGTTTGATTATAATGTTAACGCAGTTGTTTGTAGCTTGGTACAGAATATGCCAATGTATACGAGAGGAGTCCCACTATCCGGAGACTAAGGTATATGGAGCACAAGGAACCGTTCAGCCACGGTACAACGGAAATGGATATTCAGGTTAGGTGTATTATAGTTACAGTCTCGTGCCACTTCTAACACATTTCGTACCAATCTACCCCTTTAAAACCCCGTAATATCTTTTGTATTGTTTGTATTGTTTTGTTATATAGATGGATGACTTGTCGAAACCATGATATCAGTAAACGGAATGAATATAAATGGATAGTCATGTAAAGGGAGTATATCCATTGTTCGGTTCGGTCAATATAGATTGATATAGATTGAATAGACGGGTTCATGTTGAATTGTAGTTTATATTTGAATCATATTCAAGTCAGATTGATTAGATTGAAACTCAGTCTAAGTCAGACACTTAAAAAGAAATTGAAGTCCTGGATTAATTTTGATATTATCGGTAACTGCTGCACATGAACGGCAGGATTTGTGTCTTTTTCCATGACAATTACCATATTGATAACACCGTTGTTAGATTGGCTACCTTAGATAGGCAACCACCCATATTCTCCGGCTCCCTGAGGCTCAAGAGAACTGGTCTCGCTTAAACCTATATTTACTAGGATCCTTATTGTAATTTAGTATAACTTGAGGGGGTTTATGTCAAATAGTTTTGATATATTTTCAAAATACACCTCAAGTATTTAATTATCGTCTTTAGGGTTTTCATAGATGTATCTTTTATAAAAGTGAAATTTCTAGTGAGTAGAATCTAGTTTTCATTGTATATGGTATTTTATTGAAATATTGGAATTTGTATTGAATTGTAATGGTAGTTTCCTATAATGGTGATTCCTTTGATTTAGAAAACCTGGAATATTTGTATAATATATTTAAAATAGATCTTTTGATAATATTCATTTATATATTTAATAAAAATAAACTTTATTTATATTGTAGATTCTCATTTTCTTAAAAATTGCATTAAAAATTCTATCGAGATCAAATGCTCCTTGTGGAGATCTGCATCTCGCTCTAGTAGGCCTGAGGACGTGCGATAATCCGCACCATCTCGATCGGGGTTCCCCAAAAATGGGTTGTAGAGGCGTATTTGCAAGGAATTTAAGTAATACACTTTTAAAGAAAACGATTTTGTAATAGTTTAGGGTATTTTATTGTAACTTGTAATAATCGCATAAATATTGTCCAAAAGTAAATCGTGCTATGTCATGAATGTGTGTTGTGATGAGGTAGGTAATTACCTCATGAGTTTTCTAAAAGTAATACGGTAAAAAGTGGATAACAATATCGTTTGTAAACATGATGTTATTTTACTGAAATAGAAATTGTAACATGAATTATTTTGCGATGAAACTTATTCTAATGTGTTTATTTATATTTGTTAAATATTATATGAGAATATGATATTTTATGGTTTAAGAAAAATGGAATTTTTAAGGAAAAACGAATCGGAAGTCGGAATAACTCCGCTTCCGACGAGTTTTGAAAAATGAAAGTTTTAGAATAGTCGAAGATGAGGGGAGAAGGGACTTACTAGCTATTAAGAAGGAAGAGAGGTAAGGAAAGATTACGAAAGCATCGAGACGCCGTTTCGTCACCGGAATTTTCTTGGAACATTACCGGAACTTCGCCTCTTGCTAACTTCACTTGCACAACTTGGGACTTGGAATTTTTTAGAGAGTTTTGACAGGGAATTTTTGAGTGAGGAGGTGTAAATGGAGGGTGGTATTTATAGGGAAAATTAGGGTTTAGAGTGATGAAGGATGAGTTAAAAATGCATTAAAAATTTGGTTTAATGTCACTTTTAAATTCTCTGTTTATTTTTAATAAAAACAAATAGTACAGGGGTTAAAGGGGGAGGCCAAAGGGTGTGGGGTTAAAGATTGGGGACCATCCCCTATGGGGGGCCCGGCGGTGCCGACCGTAGGGCTAAAGTCGCCGGTCGATCCCCGGTGATGAGTGGTGATATTTGTGTCACGTGTTGGTGTCGCATTGTATACTTCAGTGCACATGTTTGATTTCTGTGTGACTCTTCATTTTACGTGTAGTGCACGTGTAAACCCTTGGGCTTCTAAGAGATTAAAAGAAAAATTAATAAAAAGATAATATGGCTGGTGGGATTTGATCATAGGGGCTACGTCACAGTAGTGCAAGGCTTTACCAATGAGTTACAAGTGCTTTCTTACTGTTCAAAACTAACTCAAATACTTATAGTGTACATAGGATTGCAAATACTCCATTTGTACATTAACTTTTAAATAAATTTTATGTACATTGAAATTGGAGTTGTTAAATTCTACCCTCCTTACAAAAAATTCTGTCCTCGAAATTTGCAATTATTTTAAGGACTACTTTACAAACAAATGAGGGTATCTTGCATGCATGTCGTCCTCATGTTCCCATGTTGATTCTCCTGGTGAATCTTTTCTCCACATCACTCGAACCAAGTTGACTTCCTTGTTCTGAAGTGACTTCACCTATCTATTCAGGATTTCAACAGCTTGTTGCTCACAGGATAAACCTGGCTGTACAGTGAGCTCGGAGTGATCAAGAATATGGCTGGGGTCACTTACATACCTTCTGAGTTGGGATATGTGGAACACATTGTGCACGCCTTCCAACGAAGGTGGAAGTGCCAAGCGATAAGTCACTTCTCCGACTCGTTCGAGTATATCGAACGGTCCAATATACCTCGGACTGAGCTTACCCCATCTTCCAAAACGAATCACTCCACGGTTCGAAGATATCTTCAAAAATACATGTTCTCCCGGTTGGAACTCTAAGTGACGGCGCTTCGCATCAGCCCAGTGCTTCTGTCGATCTTGGGCTATGCGCATTCTTTCCCTGATAGTGTGAACCACATCTACAGTTGCTACTATCATCTCAGGTCCAAGGAGTTCTCTATCTCCGATGTCGTCCCAAATTAATGGCGATCGAAACTTCCTTCCATATAAAGCTGCAAATGGTGCAATTCCTATACTTGCTTGGTAGCTGTTGTTGTATGAAAACTCCACAAGATATAGGTGATCTTCCCACGATCCTCCGAAGTCTAGCATACACGCTCTTAGCATATCTTCTATGATCTGAATCGTTCACTCAGACTGACCATCTGTTTGTGGATGATACGCTGTACTAAAGTTCAGACTTGTTCCCAAGTTAGCTTGCAGGCTTTGCCAAAATTGCGATCGAAATCTATTATCACGATCGGAGACAATGCAAACCGGTATTCCATGTAATCTCACGATTTCTTGTATGAGTTCATGGGTATCAGATATAGTACATATTTGAAGAGTTAATTCTTACTTAGATTCATACTTACTTCCATATACATCTTTGCTAGTGTCTCGGTAGATTGGCCAACTCGAAATTGGATGAAGTGAGCCGACTTTGTGAGTCGATCCACAATAACCCATACCGCATCGTTACCCTCATGCTGCGAGGAAGTGCCGTCACGAAATCCATTGTGATGTGTTGCCACTTCCATTCTGGGATAGGTAACGGTTGAATTAAACCAGCAGTCCTGTGACGTTCAGCTTTTACTTGCTGACACACCAAGCATTTAGCGACGCTTCTGGCTACTTCACGCTTCATTCCATGCCACCAGTAATTTTGACGTAGATCTTTATATATCTTTGTACCTCCAGCGTGTACTGAATAAGGAGAGCTGTGAGCTTCTTTCATCAACTCTTCTCGCACAGAACCTTTTGGTACATACAATCTACTGCCGTATCTCAAAGATCCGTCTTTATGGATGATGAAGTCTGTTCGAAGTCCACTTTCTACTTGTTCTCTGATCTTTTGCAACTTAGCATCACTTGCTTGAGCTGCTTTGATCTGATTGACAATGGTAGATTGAACTTCTAAGTTCATTAAACTTGAAGCGTTACCTGGCATGACTAATTCAATCTCCAGCTGATGCAAATCTTGTTGAAGCTTCCACTGTGCGGTGAGATTCAATGCTAATGGTTGGCGATTAAGGGCATCAGGAACTACATTCACCTTCCCTGGATGATATTGGAGGTTGATGTCAAACTCCTCCATGAGTTCTAACCATCTTCTCTGCCGCATATTGAACATTTTTTGAGTAAACACATATTTTAGACTTTTGTGGTCCGTGTATATGTCCACTCGTTCACCAAGAAGATAACGGCGCCAAATCTTGAGTGCGAAGATAACGGCTGCCAACTCCAAATCATGCGTTGGATAGTTGCGCTCATGAATCTTCAGCTGTCTTGAAGCATAAGCTACAAATTTACCGTGCTGATGTAGAACGCATCCTAATCCCTTACTGGATGCATCGCAATGCACTACAAAACCTCCAGATTGGTCCGGTATGACGAGAATAGGTGCTGATGTCAATCTTGACTTGAGTTCTACGAAAGCTTGTTCATATGCTTCTGACCACACGAATTCTTCATATTTACGTGTGAGCTTGGTCAGGAGTGTTGCAATCTTCGAAAATCCTTCAATGAACCTTCTTTAATATCCTGCTAAACACAACGAATGTCCTTCACTGACTTCGGTGTCGGCCATTCGCTAACTGCTGATACTTTAGCTGGATCTACAAAGATTTCTTCGCCTGATACAATATGTCTAAGAAAACCGACTTGATCTAGCCAAAACTCGCACTTGTTGTACTTGGCATAGAGTTGTTGTCGTAAAGTCTCCAGGACAAATCGTAGGTGCTCGGTATGTTCTTTCCGGATCTTAGAATACACCAGGATATCGTCGATGAAGATAACAACAAACCTGTCTAGGTACTTTTGGAAAACTTGATTCATTAGGTTCATGAATATAGCTGGTGCGTTGGTCACTCCAAATGGCATCACAAGAAATTTGTAATGTCCATAGCGAGTTTTTAATGCCGTTTTATGGATATCAGATTCTTTGACCTTCACCCGATGATAACCCGAACGAAGATCTAACTTGGAAAAAATGCAAGATCCACTTAGCCGATCGAACAGATCATTGATGCGCGGGAGTGGATACTTGTTCTTTATAGTTACATCGTTCAGAGCTCTATAATCAATGCACATTCGATATGAACCTTCCTTTTTCTTCACAAGTAGAACTGGTGATCCCCAACTTGAAGTACTGGGATGAATCTATCCTTTCGTCAATAATTCGTCCAACTGAGTTCGGACTTCCTCCAAACCTTCAGGGCTTAACCGATACGGTGCTTTGATCACCGGTTATGCTCCAGGTACTAAATCAATACTGAATTTAAGAGCTCGATCAGGAGGCAAACCTGATATGTCTTTAGGGAATACATCATCGAACTCTCGAACTATCTCTGGCTTCGATATTTTCTTCGCTTGAAATGTTGCAATCACTGTCTTCCTCGGTTTTGCCTTGTATAGGATTCTCCAGGGTATGGTATCCACTTTTGAAATAAATGACCGGATGTTCTAGAATCTCGAACACTACCCTCCTTTGACGACAGTATATGGTAGCGTATAAAGTTCTGAGCCAATCTATACCCAAAACGACATCGAAATTCGGTATGTCCAGCACCTTGAAGTCAGCCTAGAATTCTCTGCTGCAGACGACCACTGGACACATGTTGTATCCCATTGTTTCCTTTAGAACGGCATTCCCTGAACTAACATTCCAGTTGGATACAAGTGGTTTGACTGGAATCGCATGAGTTCGGACGAACCATTGCGATATAAAGCAATGAGATGCTCCAATATCGAAGAGTGCTAGTGCAGGAAGTGAGGCTACTAAGATCGTACCTAAGTTATGTGGGATAGGTTTTAGGTATAAAGAAAAGATATATAGGTATGTATATAGACTGAAAGAAAGTTTGAAAGGAAATTGTTACCAGTGATGACTTGGCCGGTGCTTCAGCTTCTTCCACAGTCATTGTGAAAGCCTGTCGCCTCGGTACATTCCTCCTTGCTGGAGGAGCATTCCTCTGTCCGTTCCATTTTCCTTGAGGTACGTTCCATTGAGCTTGATAGAACTGACGAGAAGGAGGTGCAGTTGGTCCACGAGGAGGTGGAGCAGGGAAAGCGAGTCGTGGAGCAGGTGCCCGGATGGCTGAGCGCTGCTGATAAGTGATTGCTGGTCTGGGTGCAGCATTTGGGTTGTGTCTACGAGGACAAGACCCAATGTCATGAGTGGCTGAGCCGCAGACTAAGCAAAGGCGATTTGCATGCCGGCAGTCTTTCGCCAAATGTCCATCTCTCCTGCAGTTGATACAAAAGGCTGGGTTGGGCCGGTTGTTCGATACTCCCGGTCTCCTGTGCATAAATTTTGGCCTTGAAGAGGCTCTTCCTGCCATCTGAGTGGCAGGGCGCTTCATCCCGGCAGATTGAGGTCTGCCCTTCATCTTCATCACTGCCTCATATCGGCAAGCAGCTTTCAGAGCCAGCTCGTGGGTTGGGAAATCCCCTGTAGCTAAGGCAGCTTGGATTTCCGGATCTAACCCTTGCTGAAACCGTCTAGACCTGATCTCAGCTGTCGGTATAAAGTATGCCGCGAACCTGTTAAGATCTTGTGTTAGCTGTGTAATATGTGATATTTGAAAATCGAATATTGAGACATATCTTACCTACTGAGCATGGTAAACTCAGCGTCATATTCATCCACAGATTTGGTCTACATAGAACCCTGTTGTAGGTGGATGAACTGTTGCTCCATGTCAAATCGGGAAGTCTCTGGGAAGTATTTCGCGTCGAACATGTCGTGAAAAGTCCTCCATTCGATAGATTGTTCAAGACGGCTTTCTTCCGCCTTCCACCAAACTCGGGCGTTGTCAGTGAGTTGCGGTTTCGCAACTCGAACCCAAGCGATCTCTGGCACTTGTGCTGCTGCCGGGTCATCCTCAATACTTTGAGCACATTCTTCAGCTTACAGGGGGCTCTCTTTTCCCGAAAATTGTTTTGGGTGCAATGCCCGAAATTGCGTTACTCCGGGCGCTTCCGCTTCTGGACGGTTCATTAGAATAGCAGTCTATTACTGTTGTCCTTCCAGAAGGCTGATGATTGCTTCAAGCAGTACCGTCTGCTCATTGATCGGAGCAGCAACGGTAGACGTAAGCGATAGAGGTGGTGGTGTGTTGTTAAAGTTGGTGCTGGTGTTGTTTGGAGAATCCATAAGCTTGAAAGAAAAATAGGGTTGGGACAGATTCAAAGTATATGAAATTGTAAGATTCAAGGAATATGAAATGTAAAGAATATTTTTAGTTGCTGATTCTTGTGTTATATTGCTTAGGACTTCTATGCAGAATTGACCCGCATGTCCATGCAGAACTGACCTGCATGGTAGGGTTCCATGCAGCACTGACCTGCATGGGCCGCCAACAAAACCTGTCACGCCCCGCTTCCCGGTATACGGTAAGGAGACGCGGCGAGGCCCGCTACGTATTTACTCAGAAGTAAACACGTTAAGCGTATTCAAGCAATATAAAGTAAATGTACACAAGAAAAATGACAATAAATGTAATTGAACAGCAACTTTTATTTATTAACATTTCTTTACAAGTACAACTGGAATGTAAAAACATGAATGGAAAGCAATGCCTAAACAATGGCATGAACTGAAATGAAAAGTATGTACAAGTATCTAAAGCGGTCAAAGGCTAACTGCTCCAAGTCTTCGGTACTGGGCTCGATCTCCAGTGATTCCGATCCACCTGACAACATTCCAAAGAAAGAAGAAAATGAATGTCGTCAGCGAACAATCGCTCGGTAAGTCCCAAAGATGGGTAGAGATAGAATAGACAGAAAGAGAGTATAATTAGTAATGTTTGATTATAATGTTAACGCAGTTGGTTGTAGCTTGGTACAGAATATTCCAGTGTATACGAGAGGAGTCCCACTATCCGGAGACTAAGGTATATGGAGCACAAGGAACCGTTCAGCCACGGTACAACGGAAATGGATATTCAGGTTAGGTGTATTATGCTTACAGTCTTATGCCACTTCTAACACATTTCGTACCAATCTACCCCTTTAAAACCCCGTAATGTCTTTTGTATTGTTTGTATTGTTTTGTTATATAGATGGATGACTTGCCGAAACCATGATATCAGTAAACGGAATGAATATAAATGGATAGTCATGTAAACGGAGTATATCCATGGTTCGGTTCGGTCAATATAGATTGATATAGATTGAATAGACGGGTTCATGTTGAATTGTAGTTTATACTTGAATCATATTCAAGTCAGATTGATTAGATTGAGACTCAGTCTGAGTCAGACACTTAAAAAGAAATTGAGGTCCTGGATAAATTTTGATGTTATCGGTAACTGCTGCACATAGACGGTAGGATTTATGTCTTTTTCCAGGACAATTACCGTATCGATAACACCGTTATTAGATTGTCTACCTTAGATAGGCAAGCACCCATATTCTCCGGCTCCCTGAGGCTCTAGAGAACCGGTTCCGCTTAAACCTATATTTACTAGGGTCCTTATTGTAATTTAGTATAACTTGAGGGGGGTTTATGTAAAAATAGTTTTGATATATTTTCAAAATACACCTCAAGTATTTAATTATCATCTTTAGGATTTTTATAGATGTATCTTTTATAAAAGTGAAATTTCTAGAGAGTAGAACCTAGTTTTCATTGTATATAGTATTTTATTGAAATATTGGAATTTATATTAAATTGTAATGGTAGTTTCATGTAATGGTGATTCATTTGATTTAGAAAACATGGATATTTGTATAATATATTTAAAATAGATCTTTTGATAATATTCATATGTATATTTATATATTTAATAAAAATAAACTTTATTTATTTTGTAGAAATCTCATTTTCTTAAAAATTGCATTAAAATTCCATTGATATCGAATGCTTCTTGCGGAGGTCTGCATCTCGCTCTACTAGGCTCGAAGAAGTGCGATAAACCGCACCATCCCGATCGGAGTTCCCCAAAAATGGGTTGTAGAAGCGTATTTGCATAGAATTTAAGCAATACACTTTTAAAGAAAACGGTTTTGTAATAGTTTAGGGTATTTTATTGTAACTTGTAATATTCCCACAAATATTGTCTAAAAGTAAATCATGCTATGTCATGAATGTGTGTTGTGATGAGGTAGGTCATTATCTCGTGAGTTTTCTAAAGGTAATACGGTAAAAAGTGGATAACAATATCGTTAGTAAACATAATGGCATTTTACTGAAATAGAAATTGTAACATGAATTATTTTGAGATGAAACTTGTTCTAATGTGTTTATTTATATTTGTTAAACATTATATGAGAATATGGTATTTTATGGTTTAAGAAAAATGGAATTTTTAAAGAAAAACGAATCGGAAGTCGGAATAATTTCGCTTCTGACGAGTTTTGAAAAATGAAAGTTTTAGAATAGTGGAAGAAGAGGGGAGAAGGGACTTACTGTCTATTAAGAAGGAGGAGAGGTAGGGAAAGATTAGGAAAGCGTCGGGGCATCGTTTCGTCGCCGGAATCTTTTTGGAACGTTGCTGGAACTTCGCCTCTTGCTAACTCCACTTGCACAATTCGGGACTTGGAACTTTTTAGAGAGTTTTGGCAGGGAATTTCTGAGTGAGGAGGTGTAAAATAGAGGGTGGTATTTATAGGGAAAATTAGGGTTTAGGGTAATGAATGATGAATTAAAAATGCATTAAAATTTTGGTTTAATGCCACTTTTAAATTCTCTGTTTATTTTTAATAAAAACAAATAGTACATAGGTTAAGGGCGAGGCCAAAGGGTGTGGGGTTAAAGATTGGGGACCATCCCCTACGGGAGGCCCGGCGGTGCCGGCCGTAGGGCTAAAGTCGCCGGTCGATCCCTGGTGATGAGTGGTGAGATTTGTGCCACGTGTTGGTGTCGCATTGTATATTTCAGTGCACGTGTTTGATTTCTGTGTGACTCTTCATTTTACGTGCAGTGCACGTATAAACCCTTGGGCTTCTAAAAAATTAAAAGAAAAGTTAATAAAAGATAATGTGGCTGGGGGGATTCGATCACGGGGGCTACGTCACAACAGTGCAAGACTTTACCAATGAGCTACAGGTACTTTCTTGCTGTTCAAAAGCAATTCAAATACTTATAGTGCACACATGGTTGCAAATACTCCATTTGTACATTAACTTTTAAATAAATTTTATGTACATTGAAATTGGAGTTGTTACAGTACCTCAAGAAGTATTAATGGTCGTATGAAGAATGTGTGAGCAATTCCATCTATAAAACATTCACCGACTAAAAAGTACTAAGGAAGATGGACAAGAGTATGATAGCTTGAATTGAATTCTCTAAGTGTAGAGATGTCTATTACACACACGTAGGGATATATGATCGATATTTGGAAGAAAGGTAGGGAGGAAGACTAAAGGCGATGTTTTATTGAGAGATGATGTGATTTCTGACATCTTTTCATGACCATTAAAATAGGGCTCATGGCAACTAAAAAGCTAGTATAGTCTGAAACTCTTACTTTCAAGTTCTTTCTTTTATAAGTTCCTTATCTTTATATGTAACTTTCATCTTCTTTCTTTTTATTATGGGATTTTGTGGGTGTAATCCGCTGAAAATCCTCAGGAGACAACACTCCTCCTACTGGGGACACAGAGAGATTTAGAGGCTTGTTGCATGAGCTCGGTGCAATCGTGTTGCCTACGAAAGTTTGCTAGGTTTTTCTTTTTTCTTCTTCTCTTTAATAACTAGTTTGCTCGGGACGATCAAAATTAAGTTTGGGGGTATTTGATTAAACTAAAATATTGCATATTTGAATGAATATTTTCCCCACTATTGTTAAGTACTAAAAGGTGTTTATTGTAATTATAGAACAATTGAGGGTTTATGTGTAAAAAGTTTATTATCATATGTTTCTACATTATTATTAACATAATGAGGGAAAATACATGCATATAATATTTATATGAAATCTTAGTAATTAAAATATGCATATCATACCAAATATTTCTAATCAATATATTTAACATATAATATCATATAAAATGGTTAGGATAATATCTCAAAAATACCAAATACTACTAACACTTTGATTTGAGATATTGTGCAGATTAGCTCAGGTCTGGAATCAAAGAGATCCGGAATAAATCAAGATGTCGGGATCAAATTTGCCAAAATATTGAAGCAAATCGTAAGATCTAGCAACGACAGAGACTAAATGCAATATTTTCAGAATCCAGATATCGAAGGGGTCTCCAAATGTTAAGAGAAAATAGTAGAAAAAATCCCAAATGATGATCCCACCAAAGCGCCGCGGTTGGAAGGCGAAAGACCATGATATGCGGCGGATCCGCGGCATGATAGCCGTGCGATGTGAAATTTTGTGTGATGGATCTTAACAGCATATATTCAAATAGAGCATCTAGGGTTTCTAATTTCTGTGACTGTATTATAGGACCGAGAGCTTCACATCAAAAAAAAATAATCATCGAAGAGATCAAGAGGTCCAAAGCGATCCGCACATCCGAGTGATCATCAACTAGTTATCTACTTCCAACAAGATAGAGATGTAGAGTAACTAGGGTTCTTGTACTCTACGTTCACAAGTTGTATGCAATAATTGATTAATAAAGGTAGTGTTTTTATTAGTTAATTCTTTTCTGCACTTACTTCTGAATCTTAACTATATTTTCATTCTTCTTCAACCTTACTTCTAAATCTCAAACCATGAGCGAGTAATTTCTAGCTTGCTGGGGTTTGTAAGTTAAGGTAGATCAATGGATGATAAAATCATTTAAGTTCTTTTAGCAAAATAAATGTTAACATCTTTATCGGGCGCTCTACCAATTTATTGCTAATCACAACCGCGATTTGAGATCGGTTTAACACTTGTTTTGTTAAGGGCTAGACATGAATAGAGATCAATGCAATGACAAGGGTTGGTAGTGGAGAAACCCTAGTTTCTTCCAAATAACCCTAATCAACATTCATCGCTATCGATCTAGTTTTAAACTATTAAAAGATAAAAGGAGCCATTTTTAATTATTCATCCATTACTACTAAGTCCTATGAACCCTACAAACCTCTTCTTCATAAATTCTATATCCATATTCAAATAGATCTACAACCAATCACCCTTCTTCAATCAACTCGTTTAAAGTAAGAAAAAGGTTCACGTTTCCCTGCGGATGACCCGTACTCATCGCGGCTAGCTACTAACGATATTGTCTTAATTGCGGTTACTACAACACACTTTTCAGCATCACATCAATTAGCAGACTAAGCCCAAATTGGCTAAGTCTCTTGCAACTGATCCCAAATGCTATGAATCTTAATAAATTTAATGATCCTTAAAATATTGCTAAGTTGATCTTAGTCTCAAATATGGCTAACGTATCCTTAATTAAAAATAAATTTGGCCCAAATGCTCATATGTTTAAGTTGATCTTAATCTCAAACCAGATTAACGATCCTTAAACCAAAAAATATATTTTTGAACTAAAGGAAAAATATGACTTAAGTTCAAAATCTTAAATCTAAAATATACGGATTCAGACTAATCCGCGCCCTACGAGCGACGACATAAACTAGTCTCCGTATACAATCCAAGGACAACCAAAACAAACAAAATATACACACGACACGAAGTGAACTGCTGGAGAAGGAAAAAGTGGTTATCACAACACGATAACGTAATTAACTGCAGGGCTTGCTCCTGCAGAGAAGAGCGTCCCCACAATAAAAAAAAATCCTCACAAACGAGGGAGAATCTGATAAAATCTAGTACAACGGTCGCATCTGTCCAAACTTCCGATATATGGTGCCATAAATCAATTTGGTATTTTCGGAGAGGTGGATGAAGAAGTCCAAATAGCATCTATCCCGAAAATTCAGGCCAGACGTCCCAACATCTCGGTCCATGTTTTTCGGCGGTGAACAGTGGATACTTGGTTCTTAGATTCGAGGGCATCCTTCCATTGCATTTCATGCCGGCATCACCTCAGTGAGTATGTTCAAGACGATCTTGGACATGTGACAGTGGGAAATGATTAGTCGTGCAAGATCATTGGTAAAGGGACGATCATCTTGCAAATTTCAGGAGGAGGTCAATTAAAGATAAAGAACGCGAGACATATTCCGGATTTGAAAAAAGTCTTTTTTCCACAAATCAGCCTGACAACGAAGGATATATTTCGACGTTTGGAAATTCTCAATGGAAGCTTTCCAAAGGGTCATTGGTGGTCGCAAGGGGAAAGTTGAGCAATTCGTTGTACTCATTCGGTGGGAGCAGTGACGGTTTGGGTGAAATTTCCTCTGAAAAATCACCTTCAAGAATCTTTCTCTCAAGCCTTTAGAAGCCAAGTTCCCTTTTGAAGCCAAGAAGCCAAATCAAACTCGCTTCCTCCGTGCATCGTCGATATTAAGGATTCTTCTTCCCCTCTCCTACATCCTCTTAGAACAACCAACCCATAAGTCCCTATCTTCTTCTTGTTCTCCTTTTCCTTCTCACCGATGTCCGCCTCATTCAATTAGTTCACCAACATCGACTTAATTACTTATAATTCTCATGTTGATAAAAATAAGAAAACAGAACTACTATGCTAAGTGTAATTTTTGGACCCGTTAAAAAAACAATACAAGTTGATATATGCAAATTAAAAAATAAATATCACGTCCTTACTTTATACTTGATGGTTGTTTATTAGTGATAGCACACGGGATAATGACCTATTCCACACACACACACTTTGGAGTCATAGCACGATCATATGCTTGTAATGTTGTTTTAAAAGAATCGATTTTCACTAAAATACCCTCGAAATCCTTAAAATAGAATTTAACCAATAATCCTTTTCTCTTGTGTGTTTTCACCTCACAGCCCTCTTTAGGAGAGTTTTGTTGAAAATAATGTGGATTATCGCACATTTTGGGTCTAGTGGATGAGATCGAAGCTCTTCACGGAGCGCGTTCTCAAAGAAAAAGAAAAAAATACGTTTTTTAAACAACACTAAAAATCATTTCAACGATACTTAAATAATGAAATAATTTAATATGTAACTTAGAAAAGAACAAACTTGAAAATTAGATTTTCTGTTAAATACCCCTAAATTGAAAAGGTTAAGTTTCTATTAAAATACCTTAAGTTTTCCCAAAGATAGATTTTTAATTAAAATACCATAAACTTTTCAAAGTTGGGTTTTGCCCCTAAAATACCCCGAAATCTAAAATATATTTTTATTAAAAACCCTCGATATTTTAATTAATATATTTTTCCCAAAATACCCTTGAGGTTTTAAAATAAAGTTTTTTACATAAATCCCCCTCGAACTTTTAATGATATAATTACATTAAAAAATGCGTAGAACTATAAACCAAGTAGCTAGCTAGTATATAGATACTAGATGGGTTTAAGTAACATGTTCTCTCTTGAGTCTCGGAGAGTCGAAGACAATTAGCGTTACTACTTACTTACCCCCTAAATATAATTTGTAACTTCATGGAAATCAAATCGTATTGAAACTTGATTTAAACTTGAATTTGACTTGAACCTGAGCTTGAGTTGAAGTTGAACCTGACTTGACCCGAACCATGAATATGTAATGACTTGACATGAATACTTGACACAAACACTTGGACTTGACATGAATACTTGACACAAACACTTGAACTTGACATGAATACTTGAACTCGACTTGACTCTTGAACTTATACCCTTCTTATATATTCATGGATCCGGGCAAGACTTGTAACCTTGATTGTAAATTTAGATTACGCGAAGTGTTGGGGTAGTTTGAGTATGAACCCAATGGGATCTCATGAGTCCCATTACTACAGTCACGTTGTCGTGGTTGTCGAGCCCCGGTCCTTGCTCACGAAATAAAGTGCCACACAAAACAAAATGCCACGCCAAAGGGCGGAGGCCACCTCTTGAATCCATGGGACCACCTCTTGAGTCCGTAGGTCTCACTGTAGAATAATAGGGAATTTTCGAAATACATTCTGAAAGAGGACAGATCAGAACTATAAATGGAATGATACCACTCCTATAAGACAGAGAAGCTTTTTAAGTGAACCGGCACTACAGGAGCTTGAGAACTCCATAGTTAAGCATGCTCGAGCCAGGGAAATTCTGGGATGGGTGACCTCTTGGGAAGTGGCCCCTGGTCGGGTCCGGTTTGCTCCGAAAGACAAAACCATACGCCTTCGGCCAGAGCGGACAATACCGTCTGTGTTGGGGTGGGTGGTAACAGAATGGTATCAGAGTTGGTCCCTCAATAGTAGGTCTGTGGTTAGAGAACGAACCATTGTTCAAAAGTGGGGAGGATGTAGAGCCACGGTCCTTACTCGCGGAATAAAGTGCCATGCCAAAGGGCAGGGGCCAGCTCTTGAGTCCATGGGACCCACTGTAGAACAATGGGGAATTTTCATAATATATTCTGAAAGAGGCTAGATCAGAACTATAAATGGAACGATACCACTCCTATAACACAGAGGCGCCTTTTAAGTGAACCGACACTATAGGAGCTTGAAAACTCCGTAGTTAAGCGTGCTCAAGCCAGGAAAATTCTGCGATGGGTGACCTCCTAGGAAGTGACCCATGGTCGGTGTCACGCCCCGCTTCCTAGAGTACGCAAGATTGGGCACGTGACATAGCCAACCATGCTACCTGTGGGTAGGAAGTATCCATCCACAATCACATTACGGCTGTAGAGATATCAAGAACAAGATAAAATTTTCTAAAACATGTCCATAATCCAGAATAACAGGAGTCAATAATAAGTAAATGCGGAAGCAAATGATCCAATACAAATAACTGAAAGTATGTCCCATAATGCGGGCTCACATCAGGAAATAAATGCAGGAAATAAAACTAACTAATACTAACACCTCACAGCTCAGCCTGTTGGCTGAAGTACTCCTGCTCGGACTGCGACAGTGGTACAGAATCTGGGCCATACAAAACCCAGACGTCAGCGCGTCATGTCGACCAGTAATATAATATGAACAGTGTAATAGGCAATGCAGAAATAAACATGAATAAAGCAATAGTATGAAACAAGCAGTGCAGGGTAGTGTGCAGTGGGTAACTAAACTGTTCTATCAGGTTTTCTAGTCTAAAGTCTTTGAAATCAATTTGAGTAATCCTCCATGTAACTCAAAGGATATGTCCCGTTACCCTCCGGGACCATGGATCAGGAATATGTGAACCAATAGTGGTTCTGTCCCGTTACCCCCCGGGACCACGGATCAGGAAAATGTAAGAGTCACGAATGGCTCCGTCCCGTTACCCCCCGGGACCACGGATCAAGTAATACCCTTTTAAGTTACACTTTAGTTTACACTTTTGATTTCCCCATACCCCCAAGTTATGTATATCGAGTCAGGTATTCAGTAATCAAGAACTAATGCCAACACAGGATCAGGTAAAAGCAGGTTTGTCTGGATAGACAACAGGAACGGTCCATGAGGACTACATGTCAGGTTTGTTGGCATTAGGCACGAGATCAGGTAACAGGTCAGGTCATGGTACATCAGGTCAAGTCAGCAGTAACGGTACCATGTCAGGTGTATCAATATATACCATGTGTAACAAAGTCAAGTCAAGATGTAACAATATCGTGGGTGTGCTCACAAACAGATATATAATCGAACAGGGTATTAACAGCAGGAAATAAGCAATGAGGTAAACAACAATAAGCAGTTTCATTCAATCACAAGAGTGCAGTAATACAGTGCAGCCGTTTTATTATATTAACAGGTTTGAGCACCCTTAGCGGTACAATAATTTATGTAACATTTCAATACAGTTATATCAAGCCTTTGAATACGAATGTCCGAATGTAATAGAACTACATGGGTAAGTGCTACCATCTATTAAACAGTAAAATGTGATTAACAGATAAACTTGGTTATTAGGTTTAAATTGGCAAACTGTAGTTTTATGTTAACTGTAAAATGATATAATGTCATATTGCAACCAAATGAGAAACGACTAGACCAAGTTAAGTTTTACAGGTTTAATGTGTCGAAACATATATAAATATATAGTATAGCATGTAGCAAGTGATACTTGCCTCGACGGGTCGCGAACCGGGAAAAACGGAACGTAAACGTCGGCGGGGAAACTCGCGACGGACGCACGGTTCACGGATTGAACCCAAACAACGAACAATGGAACCACACGGATCGGGGTATCTCGCTGGAACGTCGGGTTACGTCGTCGGCATCGTCGGATTACGGCGAAAACGTGAACAGTAAACCATCAAGATGTGCAATCAAGAATACAAAGGAACCAGAGAAGAAAGGAAGGAGAAAAAGAAGTAGAAGGCTTACAGTGGGTCGTACGAAGGCCGGGGAGGCAGATCGAGATCGCCGGCGGCGACAGATCCGGCGGTGCGATGGGTGTGCAGGGGTTTGCAGTGGCTGCGGCGAAGGTGCAGGGAAGAAGGGAGAAAAAGGAAGTGGATGGGACGAGGCTGAGGAGGCGAGGATGGAGGTGGTAGCGGCGTCGGCGTTGGGCTGCGACGGCGAGGGTAAGGCGGCCGGGATTCGCTGGGCTCGTGATAGGTTCTGTTTGCAGGCTACGTAAAAAGAAAAGGAAGAGGGGGGGAAATTTAAATATGAGAGAGAGAGAGAGAGATAAAGAAGAGAGAGAGGGAAGAGAGAGGAGAGAGATAGAGAAAGACGGTGAGGGAGAGAGAGGAGAGAGAGAGATAAGAGTGGGGCCCACGGAAAAAGAGGGATTCTGATTGGTTGGTGGAGTTAACAGAGAAAAGATTTAAGAATATTCGAAATCTTAAACAGTTAAAATTATATAAAAGATTGCTAAAGAATAAAATATACGAATAGTTTAGAATATATTAAAATTTGAGATTTTGGCGCAAAATAAAACATTTCCAAATCGCGCCCGGGTCGGGTCCAAAAATTTGAAATTGAAATAATAGGATTTTAAGCGGGGTCCAAACTTTAAAATTAAGTGTCTTATGATTAAAAAGCATACCCCCAAGACGGACACCTGTACACGCGCATAGTCGTCCAAACTCGCCCGTTTCACTGAACGGGACGGGAACTCGATGCACGGACGCTACCACGCGGCTAGAGGTGTCGAGTAGGCCAAGATAGATATTTTTTAATTTTACTTTAGGTGCTAAAATTTGTTATATGCAGAAATGACTTTGCTGGGTAAAATTTTACAGTAAGCCACAAACAAGTAAGATAAATGAAATGAGTACCACACTAATGCTCAAACAGTAACTGAAAAACAGTAGCATTGGGCTCGGGTGTTACAGTCGGGTCCAGTTCGCTCCGAAGGACAAAACCGTGTACTTTCGTCCAGAGCGGATAATGTCGTCTATGTTGGAGGTTGGTCATGATAGTGGTACCTAGCTAAAACGATACATCACGAATTCATGAATGAGGGCTCGTATTTCCATGCCCCAGGATGATAGCCTGTTGGGTTTGTGAATACTTCAATGACAGTTGAAGTCCCGTTACTTTTGGCCTCGTGTTTCCTTACCCCTGAACTATAGCCTTGGATTCGAGAATACTCTTGAGATTGGTTGATATCCACACTTGAACTCACGTTAGTTAGCTTACTCTTTTAGTGATCTCTTTAGGACACATTGATATTCATTGCATATTCAGCACTTTTACTTGTTACATGCAAACTATAGCTACACTACACGGACATACTATATTTGTTTTCCATGTTCATATTACATTGCTATGCTTATATATATATATTGGCATACTCATGATACCTTGTCATGTGCATATAGTTGCTAGGTTTAATTAACACTATTACATAACCACATTAGAATTCATATTCTACTTACATGTTGTCCTTTACCACATGCATATTTCCATCCTATCTGGGGAATTACCGAGCGAAAGTTCGCTGACGGGAATCCACCATGTTTCTTTCTTTCCTTGGGTGTTCGTCAGGGTACTTAGGGACTAAGGAGGTGGAACCGGCTGCTATGGATTACGACCAGTTTGCATCACAAGCTGATCTTTAGTTTCTTTCTGCTTTTACTTACAATACGCCATCTGTTTAGGCACTTTCATTTTATGTTTCTTGTTCAGATATCATGTATCAGTTCCAACTCTGTAAAGTTTGGAATGTATATATATAAAGTTAGATTTTCATTGTCGTGTTCATTCTTGTCATTCTTATATTGCTTATATATGCTTAGCCTATTTGTTTCGAGAAAGGACCTTCTCAGAATAAATACGTCGCGGGTCTCGTCACGTGTCATTACCGTCCTTTGGGAAGCGGGGCATGACATATTGGCGGCAAGTTCGAAAATAAATTTGGAGACTTCGTTGTGGTATAGAAGATTGGGGCATCTCAGTGAGAAGAATATGAAAATTCTTTAGGGTAGGTGTAACAACTCCAAATTCTGTGTACATAAAATTCATTTAAAATTAATATACACTTGGGGTATTTGATTTCCAGTGAATGCTATAAGTATTTGTTTTGATTTAGAACAGCAAGAAAGTACTTGTAGCACATTGGTAAGACCTTGCACTGCTGAGACATAGCACCCGAGTTCGAATCCCATCAGCCACACTATCTTTTTGTTTTATTTTCTTTTAATCTTTTAGAAGCCCAAGAATCTACACGTACAATACACGTAATAGGGTAAGTTATAGAATAATCAAACATGTTAAATAGGCTAGTTGAAGTGTCAGGGACACGTGACCCCAATCCGAGCCCCTACCCCATGAATCCGACCGGCGAGATTCACTCTCAGGCTGGCGCCGCCGGTCCAACATGGTCCAAACCTAATTTTTTTTTTAAAACCCTAGACCCTTGGACTCCCCCCTTAACTCCTGTATTACTTATTTACTCTGCACATTTACAGAGAATAGTAAACCCTTCAAATTCTATTTTTAATGCAAAATTTTAATGCATTATTCACTCCCCATAAACCCTAGATTGCCCTATAAATACCCACCCCATCTTACACCCCTCTCACTCAGAATTCTCTTGCAAAAATTATACCAAATTCCCAAGTCTTTTAGTGTACAAGTGGAGTTAGTGAAGAGCGAAGCTCCGACGAACTTCCGAGAAGATTCCGGCGACGAATCGACACCTCGAAGCTTTCTTTAGGACCTACTCTCTCTCCTTTAGTCCAACAAAATAGTAAGTCCCATTTTCCTCTCTCATCTTCATCTTTAAAAAGTTCCATTTCTAAAACCCGACGGAAGCGGAGTTAATCCGACTTCCGATTCGGTTTTCTTTAAAAACTATACTTTTCTTTAATAAGATAAAACCATATTCTCATATGTTGATTAATAAACAATAACAGACTCAACAAAACAACTTTCACATCAAAATAATTATTTTTGTAACTTTTATAATAATTTTTCAGAAAAATACCATATAGTTTAGTGTCGACATAAACCCTCATAATTCCTTACTATACCTTTAGGTAGTACACGAGCTAATGACCTACCTCCTCACAACACACATATCTATCATAGCACGATGAATTTTGGGACAATAGAATACGGGAAATACGACTTTGCAAATAAATCCCTTTAACTTATAAAACCGTTTTCTTTAAAAGATGTATTAAAATATTTCCATGCACTTGCGCCTCTACAACCCATTTTGGGGACCCCGTTCGGGATGGTGCGGATTATCGCACATTCTCGGGCTTAGTAGAGCGAGTTGCAGACCTCTGCAAGGAGCATTCGATCTCGATGGAATTTATATACATTTTTCTTTAGAAAATGAGATTTCTATAAGAAAATAAATAAATTATTTTCATTAAATATATATATATATATAACTATTATCAAAATATCTATTTTAATTATATAAACATCTCAAGTTTTTCTAAATCAAAGGAATCACTATTACATGAAAATACCATCCAAATATAACACAAGTACAAATTTCAAGAAAATACCATATACTATGGAAACTAGGTTCTATTTACTAGAAATTGCACAAATGTAAAATACACATCTATGAAAACTCTAAAGACAATAATTAAATACTTGAGGTGTATTTTGAAATTATGCCAAAACTATTTTTACATTAAACCCCCCCTCAAGTTATACTAAATTACAATAAGGAGCCTAGTAAACATAGGTTTAAGCGGGACCAGTCTCTTGAGCCTCAGTGAGCCGAAGATATGGGTGCTTACCTATCTAAGGTAGACAACCTAACAAACGGTGTTATCAATACGGTAATTGTCTTGGAAAAAGACACAAATCCTGCCATCCATATGCAGCAGTTACCGATAACTTCAAAACCTAATTCAGGATTTCAATTTCTTTTCTAATTGTCTGACTCAGACTGGGTCTAAATATAATCAATCTTACTTGAATATGATTCAAGTATAAAACCAAAATTCAATATGAATCCATATACTCAATCTATTCGATCTATTCAATCTATACAACTTGACTGAACTGAACCATAGATATACTCCATTTACATGTTCATCCATTATATCCGTTCCATTACTGATATCATGATTTCAGCAAGTCATCCATCTATATAATTTATAATACAATACAATACAATACAAATAATACAATCAAGACATCGCGGGGTTTATAAAGGATAGATTGATACGGAAAGTGTTAGAAGTGGCACGAGACTGCAACCATATGTAACACCCTAGTTCGTTTATACTAGTTCTAGTTCAAGTATTTCTTTATTTATGGTATTTTCCTGATTTACTGTGTTTTGGGTGCGAATAGTATATTTGACATTTGTATTTGCATTCTACCCGACCCGCTTGCTTGAAACCTGTCTTGATTCATGTTTATGATTTATCCTGACCTGTTACATGGACTCGTGCACTTTCATTTTAATTTATACATCTTGTATACTGGCATTTTATCTGGCATTTGCATTTTTACAATATAACATTTAAATTCACATAAAATATTTTTAAAATACATTGCATAGCCTGCATGATACCCCTAACCCCGTGGCAGCATCCGTGCATCTTGTTCTCGTCCCGTTCAGTAAAACTGACTTGTTTGGATGGCTACGCGCACGTACGTGCATCCGTTCTTAGGGGTATGCATTTTCGTTATCCGGACGTTCATTTTTAATTTTGGTCGTCGCATATATTTTTCATATTTCGAAACTGAATTTTAGACCCGACCCGGGCATGTTTTGGACTATGTTTGTATTTACCAGAATATCAAATTTTATTTATATAATATTAATTTTATAAACTGATACAAATTAAAATTTAGATAACTAATAAAAGATTTTTTAAATTTAAATCTAAACTAATTTCCTAACAAACTAACAACCCCTTTCTCTCTCTCTCCTCTGCATATATATATTTATATATATTTTATTTATTTATTTATTTTCTTCCTTATTTAATACACAGCCTCTTCTTCTTACTTCTTCTTCTTCTTTTTTCTTTCTTTTTCTTTATCTTGTTTCTTCATTCCGGTGATCACCGCCGGAGCCGTGCTTGTCGCTGACGATTCGAGTGATCCAGTGAACGTACCTTGCCTGTGTGATCACCCTCTTGCCTTGCCTGGACCTATACCGCGTACCGCGTGTGCGTTGCGACGATTTACCGACATCGGACGTGCCGTGCGTATCCGTCGCGTGATTCGATCGAGGCAAGTTTATCTTGCTACATGTATGATATATACTATATCCATATTAATAATAATATTTCATATTTAGTGTATTGTACATCCCATGTTATCATTTTACTGTTTTACGACGTCCGTTTGCATCCGTATAATTTATTTCGTATCTAGTGCATGCAAATTTATCTTGTTACATGCTAGACTACAATATATTGCACCCATTTGAATAATAACATCACATAATGTTTAGTTATGCATCCCACATTACCATTTTACAGTTTTACTGTTTTCGGACATCCGTATGCATCCATATCAATATTTACATATCTAGTCGCATGCTAATTCATCTTGCTACATGCTATGTATCTTATTTTGCATCCACATGAATAAAAATATCACATGTTGATTGCACTGTACATCCATATTAAAGTTTTACCGTTTTCGGATACCCGTTTGCATCCATATCATTTAAAATATATATCGTCGTAATATTTCTTATTATTATCTTTAATTAGTTTAAAATCTGTATTTTATAATGTTATACAAAATATAGTTTGAAAATATTATAGTTTACACATGAAACGTTGTTGCAAAGCGGATACGACAAATCTGAAATTTACTGTACACCTTACCTTATAAAATTCATTATAAATCATAGAAAAATTATTAGTATACGTTCTTTAGTTCGTTACGAAGCTAACTCATAATACTATAACTATATGAAATATTTACTTCCAAAATAAATTGTTTAAATAACGTAAAATGCAAATTAAAATATCTCTAAACTGCTGTCCAGGGAAATTCCAGCAGCAAACTTTCAATTTCGAATGTTCATAGCTTTTTGTAGGAACAACCTAAGATACTTAAACTTATAAAAATGAAAACCTTATTGAATTATCTTTGTTTTGGTATAAGACACGTCCCTTTTGGAGAACGTTTGTTATTTTTAAGCTATTTTACAAATCAGGGTGACGCTGAATTTCTGAACGGAACTTTCTTGTGCATGGTTAATCAATACCACTTTTATAGTTATTAATCGGTTTGAATATGATATCCATGTTAATATTATTATATCAATATCTATTTAATAAATAATAGTGCTTGTGTTTTAATATTCAGCAAATTTTACCGATTTACAGTTTTATAGTATCCGTCTGTATCTGTACGGTTTATTACATATCTAGTTGCACGTCAAGACCATATTATTTCATGTTACTGTTGTATTAGTGCACCATGCTTGATAATGTGCATCCTACATAGTCATGATGTAACCCCTGATAGATGTTTGCGCATCCATACTTTCACCGTACATCCATACCTTTACCGTGATTAAATACTTGCTACAGTCCGATTATGAGCACCCGCTTGATACCTGTGCACTACTTGACATGACCTGATACACTACTACTTGACCTGACTTGATACATGTTCACTACCTGACACGACCTGATATATCACTACTTGACATGTTACCTAATCTTTTTTCTAATGCCGACAATCCTGACATGCTGTCCCGATGGACATATCCTGTTGTCTGTATAGACAAACCTGTTCCTGCTTGATCCTGTGTTGGCATTACCTCCAGATTATTCAATACCTGACTTACACACATAACTTAGGGGTATGGGGAAATCAAGAATATAGCCAAACGTAACTCAAAGGGCTATTACATCATGTTACCGTGATCCCGTGGGGTTGAACGGGACATATTCTCATGGTCTATCATATCTTGTTACCGTGGTCCCGTGGGGTTGAACGGGGCATAGACCGATGGCTTACAATAAGGATTACATTAATTGATTTCGAATAACTTTAGAGTAGATAACCCTATAGCACAGTTTAGATTACTCACTGCACTTCACCTGTTTATATTCTGTTCACTGATCTATATTCATATTACGGTTTACTTGCTGCTGATGACTTGTTACTGTTCATACTTCATGCCTGCATATTTCATCACATCCTGCTTACTTAGAATTATTGATATTATGACGCACTGACGTCTGGGTTTTGCATGGCCCAGATCCTCTACCCTTGTTGCAGGCTGATCAGGAGTATTTCCGCCGTCAGGCCAAGCAGTGAGGATCCTGTTAGTATCCAGTTAGTTTAGTTATTTCCGTACCTTCCAGATTGTTATTGTTATCTGGATTTATTGCTTCCGCATATTATTTCTTGACTCGTTTATTCTGGCTCATGGACATATACTAGATATTTTATTTTATTTCTACTATTCTTGATATCTCTAGACAGCCGTAATGTGACTGTGGAAGGATGTTTCCTATCCACAGGTAGCATGGTTGGCTCTGTCACGTGCCTATCTTAGCGCACTCTGGGAAGCGGGGCATGACAGGGTTTGTTTGGTATCAGAGCCATAGGATTTAGGTTAATCGGGTTTGATTCTTTTGTAGTTAGGTATTGGACCCAATACACGAATCGGAAAATTCGTGATTAGGAACATGTCCTGCCACATTGTTATCATGATTCTTGAATCATATCTTTCTCTTTATCCTTTGCCTTGACGATATGTAAACCACTTTGCATCTCGACTTGAAATCTTTTGGTTCCCTATTGTTTCTCCATGTTCCTTGATTCTGATACTAGGATTTGGGCGACTTGAGTGGAATTATGTGATTGTAACTATGAACTGCAGCATGGTTACAATGCGGTACTCTATTTAAGTAACTTGGTGTCCTGGTCTTGTTTCATTTCCTTGTTTCATGGTCGTTTTATTACCTTGGTTCTCTCAGTTTCTTTGCTTACCAGTTCATGTTTTGCAGATTTCTTGGTGACCGATACCGGCAGTTATGAAGTTATCTTGGGAATGGATTTTCTCGGCACTTTCCACGCTCACATTGATTGTAGGGCAAAGAAAGTGATTTTCCATATTCCTGGACATCCAGAGTTTGTTTTTGCTGGAGGAAGCAGTTCTGTCGGGCCAGTCGAGTTTAGGGCTAGGCCGACAAACAGTGTTCTTTCGTCGATGGAAGTTGATAAGGAGGAAGCGCCAGCTGTAGTTCGAGAGTTCATGGATGTGTTCGAGGACATCTTGGGTTTACCGCCAAAACGAGATGTGGAGTTCGCGATCGATCTTGTTCCTGGTGCAACGCCAATCTCAAAGGCGTACTATCCAATGGCACCAGTGGAGTTGGAAGAAGTCAAGAAGCAGGTTACCGAATTACTTGAGAAGGGTTGGATTCGCAGCAGCAATTCACCTTAGGGAGCTCCAGTTCTTCTAGTAAAGAAGAAAGATGGCACAAGGAGAATGTGCATCGATTATCGAGAATTAAACCGGTTGACTATTAAGAACAAGTGCCCGATCTCTCGCATTGGCGAATTATTCGAGCAACTCAGTGGCGCGAGGGCATTCTCGAAGCTGGATTTGCGATCCGGATATCATCAGGTCCGAGTTAAATCAGAAGATATTTGCAAGACTGCGTTCCGAACTCGATATGGACATTACGAGTATTTAGTGA
Source organism: Agapanthus africanus (assembly GCA_030015575.1). Lineage (NCBI taxonomy): Eukaryota > Viridiplantae > Streptophyta > Magnoliopsida > Asparagales > Amaryllidaceae > Agapanthus > Agapanthus africanus. Next base: position 912,046,928 of record CM057337.1, read on the forward strand.
TGCCATTCGGAGTCACGAATGCACCGGCGATATTTATGGACTTGATGAACCGAATCTTTTCACCATTCTTGGACCAGTTTATCGTAGTGTTCATCGATGATATTCTGGTCTACTCGAGGAGCATTGAAGAGCATGTAGAACACTTGAAGATCGCACTGCAGACGTTGAGGCAAGAAAAATTATATGCGAAGATGAGCAAGTGCGAGTTTTGGCTTGAAGAAGTAAAGTTTTTGGGGCATGTCGTATCCGGAGATGGAATCACCGTTGATCCCGAGAAGGTTGCAGCAGTTCGAGATTGGCCGATTCCGAAGAACATAGCAGAGATCAGAAGCTTTCTTGGACTTGACGGGTATTACAGAAGATTCGTGGAGAATTTTGCTCGTTTGGCTGAGCCTTTGACCAAGTTTACGCGTAAGGAGGTACCGTTTGTATGGACGGATAAATGTGCGTCATCTTTTGAGGCGTTGAAGCAGAGATTGATAACCGCTCCTATTTTGACCGTACCAGACAGTTCCGGAGGATTGGTACGGAAGGTGTTAGAAGTGGCACGAGACTGCAACCATAAGACACCTAACCTGAATCTCAATTACCGTTGTACCGTGGCTGAACGGTTCCTTGTACTCCGTATACCTTAGTCTTTGGGATAGTGAGACTCCTCTCGTATACACTGGCACTTTCTATACCGAGCTACAAACAACAGCGTTAACAATATAATACAACTTTAAAAGTTACATTCTTCTTCTGTCTATTCTGTCTCTTCTTACTTTTGGGACTTACCGAGCGATTGTTCGATGATGACATTCTTTTTCTTATTTCCTTGGAATGTTGTCAGGTGGATCGGACCTTCTGGAGACAGAGCCCACCAGCGAGGATTTGGATCAGCTAGCCTTTGACCCGGAGCTCTAGTTTACTTATACATTTCATTTTCATTTCTGTTATGCCATTGTTTAGGCATTGCTTTCAGTACCTGTATTTTCATTTCAGTTGTATTGTAAAAAGAATGTTTAATAAATAAAGTTGTTGTTCATTTACATCTTATCTCTTGTGTAATTTTACTTTATATTGCTTAGATACGCTTACCGTGTTTACTTCTGAGTAAATACTTAGCGGCCTCGTCGCGTCCTCTGCCCGTACACTGGGAAGCAGGGCGTGACAGTAGGGGGCTTCTTTCGGGACTGAAGAATGTGGAGTTGGGGCTTTGCGAGAGTCGTGTTTATGGGGAGCAAAGCGCACTCAGATTTGAAATTAAAGGCGTAGCAAAGAAAACCAAGAAGCAAGAGATGGTGCATACGGACGTATAGGGTCCGGCCTTGGTGGAATCTTATGCAGGGAATCGGTACTTCTTGACGTTCATCAATGATGCAAGCCGGAAGACTTAGATATATGCGATGAAGAAGAATTCTGATATGTTTGGTATTTTCAAACACTGGATTGCACAAGTGGAGAACCAAATGGGGAGTAAGGTAAGCTGCCTTAGGTCCGATAATGGATGGGAATATTGCGTCCAAGAATTCCAGGAGTTTTGCTCACAAAAGGGTATTCGTTAGTTGAATACGGTACCAGGGACGCCACAGCAAAATGGCACCACTAAAAGGATGAATAGAACTATTCTAGAGCGAGTGCGAAGCATGACCTTTGATGTGGATCTGCCAAAGCTCCTATGGGCAGCAGCTGTCGATGCTGCCGTGTACTTGATCAACAAAAGCCTGGCAAGTGCGCTTGATGGAGGCATTCCGGAAGAAATTTGGTCATGTAAACCGATTAATTACGCGCACCTAAAAGTATTTGGTTGTATTTCATGTTCTTTGGTTGATAAGGCAGAAAAGAGTAAGCTTGACTCTAAGTTTAGAAAGTGTGCTTTTATCGGGTATGGTGAAAATGAGTTCGGATATAGGCTGTAGGATTATACAAGCAAGAAAGTAATACAAAACTGGAACGTTGTCTTTGATGAGCAACACTTGTACAAAGAACATAAGCAAGCCAAAAATGGTGTGGTATCGGAGTTCATCGAGTTGGATGGAACTCAAGAGAGTATTCAGGTACCTATAAGTGGAGATCGGAACATGGAGGAAACTATAGTGCATGATCAGGTTCAAGAACAGGATGGTGACCATGTTCAACAACCAGATGTACCAGTTTTGAGGAGATCTACACGAGATAGGTGGTTACCTGAAATACTTGTGACCGAATTTGTTCTGTACATAGATTCGGGAGAGCCCATATCTCTTGAAGAATCAATAAGCGATGGTGCTAAAAAGCAGTAGGAGCGAGCTATGGACGAGAAAATGGATTATTTGAAGAAGAGCCATACGTGGGACCTAGTAAAGCTACCCAAGGGTCGGAAAGCGTTGCTAAACAGATGGGTGTACAGGATTAAAGATGAGGCTAATGGTGTGAAGCGGTACAAGGCTCGCTTGGTAGTCAAAAGTTACGCGCAAAAGTAAGGTATTAACTATCAAGAAATATTTTCCCCGGTGGTGAAGATGACATCTATTCGGGTAATTCTTAGTATTGTAGCGGTGGAGGACTTGCACTTAGAGCAGCTGGATGTCAAGACCGCGTTCCTTCATAGTGATTTGGAGGAGGAGATTTATATGATGCAGCCACCGTGATACGAGATGATGGGGAAAGAAGCTATGGTGTGTAAACTGCTAAAGAGCTTGTACACGCTCAAGCAAGCTCCTAGACAGTGCTATCTCAAATTCGATCAGTTCATGATAGAAACGGGATTTATGATATGTGAATCCGATCACTGCGTTTACATTCAGAATTTTAAGAACGGCGACTATATTATTCTATCACTGTATGTGGATGATATGCTTGTAGCAGGTCCGAATTTTGAGAAGATTCAAAATCTGAAGAAGACGATGGCCGAAAAATTCACCATGAAGGATTTGGGAGCGGCAAAACAAATCTTGGGCATAAAAATCGTGAGAGATAGGATACAGCAGAAGCTGTGATTATCGAAAAGGGACTACATTGAGAAGGTTTTGAAACGGTTCAATATGGGCAAGTCAAAGCCGGTGAGTAAGCCTTTGGCAAAGCATTTCAAACTCGACAAGGAGTTGTGCCCAACAACTCAAGAGCAGAAAGATGATATGGTGAGCGTGCCTTATGCATCTGCGGTGGGGAATTTGATGTATGCAATGGTGAGTACGAGACCTGATATTCCACATGCAATGGGAGTTGTTAGCAGGTATATGCAGAACCCGGGTAAGGAGCATTGAAATGCAGTGAAGTGAATGTTGAGGTATCTAAGAGGTACGTCAAATTATTGCTTATGTTTTGGGGGTAACTCTCTTAAGTGCAAGGATACGTTGATGCGGACTACTCGGATGATCGAGATAGCGGAAAGAGCACAACAGGGTACATATTTATGGTTGGGGGAACAGCGGCGAGTAGGGTCTTTCAATTGAAAAAGATGGTGGTATTGTCAACAAAGGAGACTGAATACGTGGCGATCACGGAATCCAGCAAGTAGATGATATGGTTGCAAGGCTTAGTTGAAGAATTGGGTAAGAAACAAGACTTCAATACCTTGTGGAGCAACAGCCAAAGTGCGATACATTTAGCGAAAAATATGGCATATCACTCTCGGACGAAGCACATCAAAGTGCGGTATCATTTCATTCGCATTGTGGTGGAAGAAGGCGAGTTGTCATTGCAAAAGATTGCGAGAGAAAAGAATCCGACGAATATGTTCACCAAAGTTGTAGACAGAGACAAGATGGAGCTCTGTTGCGATTTGGTGAACCTCTCCTTGAAAATCTGATGAGGATAGAGTAGAGCGGAGTCGTGTAAAGTCCACTAGCGTTGGGAATCAAGACTGAAGTATCTTCAAGTGGAAGATTATTAGAAATTGTGAAGAAAGCTTCAGGTCAGACGTCTGCCAAAGACAAAGGCAGATGTCTGGACATAGCATGTCAGAAACACAGAGTAATGGAAAATTTCTGAAAGCCAGTACGCTAGACGTCTGTAGAAGACTAAGACCAAAAGTACAGAGCGTGGTCAGATGTCTGACCAAGTGTGGTTCAGACATCTGGGGAAGCTTGAAGCCCAATCCGAGACTTTAGACCAAACGTCTGTAGACACGACAGATATCTGCTCAAGGAAAATAGAGAGGAACAGAGCTTATACAGACGTCTGCCCAAACGTGGGTTAGACGTCTATCGTCGACGGATCTGCTACAATATATTTTTGGTAAAATTTAGATTCATCTCAATTTTGGGTAGGAAGCTACAAACAACAGCGTTAACAATATAATACAACTTTAAAAGTTACATTCTCCTTCTGTCTATTCTGTTTATACCTTTTCTTTGGGACTTACCGAGCGATTGTTCGCTGACGACATTCCTTTCTTCTTTCTTTGGAATGTTGTCAGGTGGATCGGACCTTCTGGAGACAGAGTTCAACAGCGAGGACTTGGATGAGATAGCTTTCGACCCAGAGCTCTAGATTATTTGTACATATTTTCATTTCTATTATGCCATTGTTTAGGCATTGCTTTCATTCCATGTATTTACATTTCAGCTGTATTGTAAAAAGAATGTTTAATAAATAAAGTTGTTGTTCAATTACATCTATTGTCATTTTTCTTGTGTACATTTACTTTATATTGCTTAGATACGTTTGGCGTGTTTATTTCTGAGTAAATGCTTAGCGGATCTCGTCACGCCCTCTGGTCGTACACAGGGAAGCGGGGCGTGACATATATGCTGCCAAATTAATTAGTAGAGAGAGATCTTTGTATTGAGAGGATGACGGCTAGGGTTTGTGAAATTTGAGAGAAATTTTCTAAGGTTGCTTGGGTAATTGATTCTTGATTCTAATGGACGTTTGTAGATTCCGCTCTGCCGGAAACTAGCCATACGGTGGGTGAAACTCGTTAACAGATCCTTTCTTGTTTGTGTTTTGATTTCTTATTTATTCTCGCACTTATTATTTTATCTTTCATTGATTAATTGCGTGGTTGTTTATTGCATGGTTGTGTTGTCGCAAGCATTGTTCCGTATATCAACTTATTCCCCAACACACCATGCACAAGTACACACCAAACACATCCATATCCACACCCAGGGGACCCACGAATTTACTTCAAAAGCGTTAATTTGTGGCCGCTTTCTCTCTTGGGGTTCTTGGGGTTCGAACATCATACTCTTCTCAAGAAGGGAAGCGCTGCACCAACTGAGCTATTGCTCATGGGTAGTGGTTCGGAGTTGTATTTGAGTGTTTTCAATGGTTTTATCAATAAGCAAAATGATTGAGGTGGTATAAGTGCTACGCAAAGTAAACAATAAAGGATATGTTCAAGAAATTATACGCCGTGTCCAGTGTAATACATCTGGGTGGGAGAGAAAGTGATGGAGAATATCAAGCACTCTTCATGCGCTTGATGGAGGCCGTGTTCTACTTCTTTCTCTTTTACGACCAGACACATATGACGGACAAACTTGATAATTTCTCAAAATGTTCACTTAACCACCCGTCATTGTCCAACTTCTTTAAAAGCTTCATTAGCAAAAGGGACTACAATGCTTTGCCAAATCGTGGCATGATCGATACCCACAATTTATTGAACCCCTACCTAAATTGTTCCGCAGGAACAACCCAACACCCCTCCACCTTCCAGAAAAATCTAAGCAACGGATCCAAATAAATTCTCACTCAAAAAATAAAACATACCCCTAAAAATCGAAATTAAAGTTGTACCCTCTTTTCCACCCGCCGCCGCCGCCGCCGCCGCCGCCGATGGCTACCGTCGAAATCTGCGTCAAGGCCGCCGCCGGCAACCCTGACGTCCTCGGAGACTGTAAGTTCTTGCATCAAGGCCCATCTTTTATTTTCATTTTAAACCCTCTAATTCTTTATTTTTATTTTTTGCAAAAATAGGTCCATTTAGCCAGAGGGTCCTTCTCACTCTCGAGGAGAAGAAAGTCCCACACGAGATGAAGCTGATCAATCTTAACGAGAAGCCCGATTGGTAAATTTTTTGATTTATTTTTTTTGGTGATTTTGTTTTGTTTAAATCTTTTCTAAGAGAAAATTTGGGGTGAAATTTCGAATTTTTTTTTAATGATTGGGTTGAAATGTAAATTGGGAAATGGGTGAGTTAGGTTCTTGGAGATCAGCCCTGAAGGGAAAGTGCCGGTGTGCAAAGAGGAAGATGGCAAATGGGTCTCGGATTCGGATGTCATTACCGCGATTATCGAAGAGAAGTACCCGGAACCGTCATTGATTACTCCAGCTGAATTCTCTTCAGTGTAAGATTTTATTTTTTTTAGCCATTTTGCTTTAGTGTTTTAATGTTGCGCTGATGTTTATAAATTGTTATACAAAAACCAAGTATGAATTTTGAAAGGTTTAGTTTACTCGAGTTAATGAATAAGACGATGTATGCTAAGAATGAGTAAGAAGGCATGTATTATGTAAGGGCTTTGCTATGATGAGGAGAGGTAGTAATATTGAGTGTTGTGAGAGTGAAGGTTTGAAGGGTTGTCGTAGATTAGCAAGAAAATGAAGAAGATGAGACAAGTTAGGAAGTGCTCGGAAACAACATAATAGGATGACTAACGTACTATTTATGAAATTGTAGTTAGTGAAAATTTGCCTAATGAATGGAGTAAAAAATACGAAATTAGTTAGTTATGAGAATAAAGGAGGAATACAAAGTTGTCCAAATTAGTTTGAAATCAAGCTTACGGGAGTATGGAACGAGAATCTTGGAGAAGCAATCGAGTAACAAGATTTTTTTTTTTAAGTATTTGAAAGTCAATTTGGGTTTGTCGAGAAGGATTGGCCTTGGAAGCAATTTGCATACTAAAATATTGTGTAGATAGAAGAAATGAGACTTGCATGTGGTTTCCAAAATTAGTGTAAATGTGTAAATGTGTCTAGCTGAAAAACTAAATGCCAAGCAGCTGTATAGTGCGAGGACAATTGAAGGTGTGACCGAGCCATTTTCTATCACCATAGGCTTAGTAAGTGTCGGCATTGGGTTTTTCTTTTTTCGCTTAGTCATGGATGACCTTTTCAAACTCTCGGCTTCTTTTCTTTCTGGTCTGTTATCAAATTACTGAAGGTAAAAGTTTATTGAGTCATGATGCATGTTTTTTTGTTGATGATGAAAAGCAGGGCGCACTGAGATTTTACGGAAAAAGAAACACCTAATTTAATATATAAAATTATTAATGCTAATATGTGTGTGAGTGTGAATAATGAAGAAAAGAGGCCCAAGGATTTTATTAGGTGGCGGCGAAAAAATATACATTCCAATATTTTAATCAACGAACGGCACCCATCATCAATTTTATCATCCAAGATGCGGATACACCAATTTTCATGTGATTTTACCACTTTTTTACCGTTGAATTAGCAATATAAAAGGTTCTATTGTCGGTAAACCGTTAATTTTTCTTCCACTAAATCAACGGTGAAAAATTTATAGAATTGCATGAAATTTGGTGAATCCACATTTTAGATGATAAAAATGAAGATGATGGGTGTCGATCGTCGTGAAAAATGGAGGGTTTATATTTTCGATGCCATAGGAGGAAATTCCCTACCATGGCACCTTTCATCCATCTCTCTCTCTATATATATATATAACAAAAAAATTGTGGCTTAAGTGGTTGTGTAGCGTATTTTTTTGGTAGGAGGTTGTGGCGTATTTTTGGTAGGAGGTTGTGACTTGTGAGTTCAATTTTCATCATTGACATTATATTGTTTATTTTGTATTTGAATTAAATTAAGTATAAATCCTGAAGTATAACTTTTGTAAACATTTTCTTGAGAAAATAATTTCTTAAACCAACTCTTGTTTCATATATCGTTGCCACTATTTTAACCGAACCCAATAAATTAATCTGTCTTATTTTTTTCACAAGAAAAAAATAAGAAAAATGAGAAATGTTGTAGCCTCAAGTGTTTCACATCATTAGCGTTTCCAAAAAAAAGTTTGCACTTTGCAATTATTCTGTATATACAACTCGGAATATATATGCACGTACATCACATTTGCAATAAAATTAGTTTGTCTTAGATTTTCACTAAAAGCTTAATGTGTATGGTATAGTCCAAGATTTAAACTTTTACAAAAATGATATCATAAACAAAAAATTTCATATACGTGCAGTGGCAAACCCAGGAATTTTGGACAATGGGGGCACATGTATCAAGATTTCGTTAAAAATTTCAAGTGCATAATATATAGAACTAATATAATTAGAAAATATAATTTTATTTATAATTAATTTAATCATTAATGAAATATTTATTGTTTCCGTTATCATTTTTATAGGACTATCTTGGACTTTACTATACAAATTAAGCTTTTGGTGAAATTACCACAAACTAATTTTGTTGCAAATGTGTGGGCATGTGTGTGTATACGATTTGTATATGAAAAACAATTGTAAAGTGCAAACTTTTTTATGGAAAAAACATCAATACAATTATCATCCAAAAGAAAGCATCAATGCAATTGATGTGAAACATTTGAGGCCATAATAATTTTTTCATATTTCTCCTTTGGAGAAAGAAGAGAACACGGCCATTATTGGGTTTGGGTTATATTAGCGGCGATTATATATGAAACAAGATTTGGTTTAAGATATTATGTTTTATCTGAATAAAACGTTTACGAAGACTGTTTTAAGATTTGGTCTTTTTACTACAAACCCTCCTCATACTCGCGAATTACTAAAAAAACCTCCATATTTCATATTTACTTAAAAAGACCCACAATATAAATTGCACTAAAAAGCCTTCACGGTCCCTTTTCTTTTATCAAAATTTTTAAATTTTTCGCCAAATTGGTTTTAGGATTAAGGTTTTGATTAAAGATCTCTCAAATTGATCGCGGAAATCGGTTCATCTTTCTTAATCTTCTCCAACAATGAGCTTGTCAAGTGACGTCCCTTCAATTGCAAGTTTCGAGTTCGTGGGCAACCTTATTTGAAAGGAGAGCGGTTTTTAGTTGCGCTAAATCCCAATCTTCAACTAAACGAGCATGTGGGTTCTTTTATGAGAGAAAGACCTAGCTAAATACCTAAAAGATAAGAGAACAGCTCAAACATAAGTTCCAGCTGTATCTTTCTAACATGACAATAACGTTTGATGGAAAACTAGTAAAAGGGGCTTTTTAGTGCAATTTAAATATATGGAAGGTCTGTTAAGTAAATACGAAATATGGAAGAGTTTTTTAGTAATTAGCGAAGTATGAGGGGATTTTTTTAGTAAAAGGCCCTTAAGATTTATATACTTAATTTAATTAAAATAAAATAAATGATTAAAATAATGTCAGTAATGGGAATTAAACCCCTTACCTCCTCTACCAAAAACCAATCTACACAACCACTTGACCCATAGTGCTTTTATGTTATGTTTACGAAGATAATATATATAATAGTTTATCCTAAATATATTATAGCATTACTATATCGAACTAGGGGTTTCTTTTTCCGTAAATTCTCAACGGGGGCATGTGCCCCCGCTGAGTCATATGTGGGTCCCTCCCTGTATACATGCTATTTACGAAATTGTAGTTTGTGAAAATTTGCTTAATGAATGGAGGACAAAATTAGTTATTTATGAGAATAAAGGAGGAATACAAAATTGAACAAATTAGTGTGAAATCAAGCTTACCGGAGCATGTTATGGGACTCTATGAGAAACAATCAGGTAACACTGGGGGGAAATAAGTGTTTGAAAATCAGTTTGGTTTTGTTGAGAGGGGTTGACCATGGAAGCAATTTGCATACTAAAAGATAGTATAAAGAGAAGAAACGAGACTTACATATGGTTTCCAGAAAATGGCCTTGAAAAGGTTTTTGGGGAGATACTGTAAACGTATCTACTTTAAAAATTATGTGACTAGCAGCCATATTACTGATTAATCAAGGGTGTGCACAATGTTTAATGTGATGACAATTAGAGGTGTGACCGAGTCATTCTCTATCACCGTTGGCTTGGTAAGTATCTGCATTGATTCCTGTTTTTCGCTTCGTCATGGATGGCCTTCCGATCTCTCAGCTTCTTTTCTTTCTGGTCCCATATCAAATTACTAAAGATAAAAAAGTCTAATGAGTTATGATGCATGCTGTTTTGTTGTTGATAAAATCAGCTAATATCTGCCAATATATTGTTTTTGGCGGGCCACCATATTAATAAGTATCGTTTTCGATGAATGTCGTTTGGACTCAATATCGGCCGGTATTTCAAATATAGTCAGTATATCAGATTATGCGTATTAGCCAATATATTGGATTATATGCACCGGCCAAATATCGGCTGAAATGATAATGAAACTTATCGACTCAACATGGATTTTCCTTTGTTTAAACTCACTGTGGAATTAAATCATACCCAATTTAATGAATTGACTAATGGGATTTTGTTAAAAAGTTGAAACTCATTGTTCAAGACCCATTACAAACACGGTCGATTGACATCAGACCCTAAAACAGAGAACAAATTCGATTTTTCATTTTACTATCTAAATACTTTTCTAGCATGACTTATTTTATTGCGCTTTCTTACATGTAGGCATGTAGCTTACGGTATACGTCTATGATAAATGATATTTTCAGATTTTATCATAAATTTTATATTTGTAATTTTTTATATATAAAATTGATTGCATAATGTTCGTTGTGGAGTAGACCAATATGCACAATATATATGTAGAAAATTTTGATATTGACATCTGATATACCCGATATGGACACCTGCAATGTTCGACATTGGCATCCGATAAGGACTGATATCGCAGATATATAGCCCGATATTCTCTATCCTGTATTGAAATACTCATTCGATACAATCATGATATCTGATTCTGATTCATTGGATGAAATTATATAATGCTTTACCTCAACTTTAGAGTGTAAAGAGTTCACTTAAAAGATTTGGCAATGTCGACGGCCTTAGTGTACTTTATGGATCAGACAAGTTTATCCAGTACGAATTTGTCCAAGCAGTATTGGGTTTGGCCAATATATGACATCATGAAACAAAGAGTACATATTTGAAGAGGGGAGAATCGAGTACAGAATATAAATTTTGCCATTTTAGATGAGTTGTATTGCATCAACTAGTTGTTGCATGTCTGTTTTAGAATCCTGGAGGCAGTGACGTAGGAAAATGATGTTAGGGAGAAACGTGGTCTAACAATAATTATTTGCTTGCAGGGGATCAAAGCTATTCCCTTCATTTGTCAAATTCTTGAAAAGCAAGGATCCTAATGATGGAACGGAGCAGGCTTTGCTTGAAGAATTGCAAGCTTTGGATGATCATCTCAAGGCTCATGTATGGATGCACTAATTATTGCATTAGTTGGAAATTGTTCAAATCCTTGTAATTATAGTTCTAATCGTTTTCAAGGGACACGTTGATGAGAAAACACGCTATATAGCTTAAACATTTCTGATCACTGTCTCAACAACAAAGCAATTTGATTGAAGTTCAGTAATCTGATCTTTTGTCAGGGGCCATATGTTAACGGTGGGAACATCTCTGCTGTTGACTTGAGCTTGGCACCTAAATTGTTTCATCTTGAGATTACGCTTGATCATTTCAAAGGGTGGAAAGTTCCGGAAAACTTTACCAATGTTCACAGATACATGGAGGTATGGAATTAAGCTGAACTCAGGATTACAAGTACTATTGTATATTATGTCATGCACCTCTTATTTGTCATGTGTTTATCTCCTTCTTCATTTCACGTTTTGAAATGGATTATGGCTAACTTATAGAGAATTTACCAATTTATGCGGCCACCTAAAGATGCTAAGTATTGTTATGTAATTATGGGTGAATTACATAAAACACTGTTGAACACCGTCAAAACTTTCCCCATTTTCTGTAGAATACAAAACTCACTTAAATGCTTAAAAGTGTATTAAAAGGTTACGCAAGACCATCCAAAAATTGCATCAAACACCACTACACAGTGATATTATTTGTATTTTTCAAATAGTGTCCTGTAAATAATCGAAAAACTTGATGCTATGTATTAAATTATTTACCTTATACATCATTCAACCTCTTTTTAGTTGAGATTGCGTTTTTTTGAATCATGAGGTGGTTGATCGTGAAGATTGATGTGGTAAACATTTAGATGGTTTATCATTGTTTTGTTTGTGTTTTTTTTTTTATTCAATTCCCTTTACAGTTGAGTCATTTGCTGCAGCTTTCCATTATTTTCTCTTATTCTCTTAGACTTTATCTACGACCGGCAATTAACATTTCTTTGCTCTGGCATGTTTTAACTGGCTCCCATTTTACTTGGATTCATACATCCAGTTGTATTGTTGGTACACTTCATCTCTACTGTATATTCTGGGATAACCTTAACACACAAACACAAGCACCCGGGGTTGGGGGGAATACAGTGCCACTGAATTCCTGCAGTGGCGGAACACACACAACTACACACTGTTCATCAATGACTATTTACTTTTTTTCATGCTAATCATAAAGATTCTTGAAGTTGCGGAATAAACCTATTGTGTTGCTGTCCCAACAATGTTGTACGTTCCTGCCATGGCAATGTCCCAACAATGCTGTACCCTGGAAATGTATACTCCATTTTCTCATATACGTGCATGTGGGATATTCAATTAGCATGTCGATCTTCATCAAACTTCAAATTAATTTGTAACCAGATTTTATGTTGATATATTATCGTGTCATGCAGCTGCTTTTCAATCGGGAGTCCTTTGTAAAGACCAAGCCTGCAAAAGAGCACGTTATAGCTGGCTGGGAACCTAAAGTAAATGCTTGAAATTGCATCTACAACTTTAATGGAGAAAAATTACAAGCTATGTGAGTAGTATATATGGCATTTGTACCGATTTCTGTTGTGTGATGACTCAATAAGCATAACTTACCATGCACTTAGCAGCCAGAAGTAGTCCTTTATAAACAACAGACGGTGTTCCGATATGCTGTGTGCTCTGTAGAAATGCAAAAGTATAGTATCCAACTGAGTTTTCTTTGGCATTCAACAGATAAATACATTACTCTTTTCATTGTTATTTGTAGTATCAATATTTGGTTTGTAAGGTTATGAGAGATGCTTCAGATGATGGCAAAATTTCTACATGTAGAATTTTGAGGGCAAAATTTCTACATTGGTCACGAAAGAGAAAGAAATAGAAGTATGGATTCCACAAAGCTGTTCAAGTGGTGCTGAAAAATCACATCTCTTTCTTTCTCCTGCTTGGATGGATTGAACCCGGAAATCGAATGATATCTCCATTTTTGGAGAGTGCTTATCTCTTATAGGGTTCAAGGAGTTTACCCTTTACATCAAGGAAGGAACAACCTAATGATTACAAAAACCAGTTCTCTCTTAACTAATCTTTTGATGTTTCGCAAGTCTTGGGAAAAGCAAGCTGGAATCCAAGCTTTGGCATAGGTGTGATCATGTTCATTTTCCACCCTTCATTTTGTTATTTTTATTAATGGAAAAAAATAAGAAAATGTAATAGCTAGTTATATACCAATGCTCATGTGCTTGTTATGTTAAAAATTTTGTTCTTTCCACAAGTACTCTCATGCCGGATTTCGTGAGGGGCCGCATCTAGAAAAGAATATAACAGAAAGAGGCTTGAAAATTGAATAAAAATTGAATATTGAAAAGCGATCTTCCACCAAGTTGAATAGGCACGCTGGTTGATGCTCCTTTTATCCGGCTACCATTCTGATCTAACAAATATCCATCTTCGTTTTACCTTTTCTTTTCTTTTTGATTGTGGGTTTGTTTCCCGTGCTTTAGGACGTGGTTGGTTGTATCGGCCAGTTTCTTTCTTGTTGTTTCGTAAAACTCCTTTAATGAAACGCGAGGGGTTTTTACTTCAAAAACAAATATACATCTTACTGTCTAGAAACCGTTTATCTAAGAAAGGGACATAAAAATTCCGTTTTAGTCCATCTATGACTATCGTGTTGGTATTGTATGATGATTAGAGACTCTTGCCAGGAAAAATGTTATAGAGTGTTGCCACTCCTCTCGGCTAAATTGTTTGATGAATTGAAGATTGTGGATGCGGCTATTTACATTGAATATTTTAAGACATGAATTTTCCATTAAAACTCGTTCAGTAGAATTATCAAGAATATAATTTTATAAACACGAGAATGATTAGATAGTAGATTCCCCATAGACCATAATAAAATTTCAGCGAGGGTCTTAAAGGATTTGTGATAATCAATTAAGAATAAAGGTTAATTACACTTAAATACCCTAAACCATCTTTGCATTTCCTTTAGTGCTTTAAAGTTTGTTTCCCCTATACAGTAAAATCCCTTGAAACATTACGTCTAAGGGAATTTTAGTGGGAACAACTTCCTTGAAACCAAAGTAAACCAAAGTTAAGGAAGTATACGATGGAAAAAACCTTTACGTAGTTTAAGGAAAACGAAAATGGTTAAGGGCATCGGTAGTGTAATTTAGCCATTCAGAATAAGGCCTTAGCCACTAAAATTTTATATTGTAGTAGCGAATTCTTTTTTTCACGAAATGCCTGAACAAAAGATCACTGAGGTTGTACGTCCACTACTGGTGCAATTAGCAACAGAAGCCAGATCTTTTGCCGCAAAATACGAAAAACACTCTATTGTAGATAATAAGCTTATTGAAGACTAAAAACACTCTATTGTAGATAATAAGCTTATTGAAGACATAGATCATATGGAGATATTAATTTCGTTGCTGACATCTTTCGGCAACTCGAGATATGGGAGAAAGACATGAAGAATGAATTCGGAGACATAAGCAAGGACCTTGATAAGGCTTTGGAACATCGCGATGACGAGAACGAGTTCCACCGCAAGCTTCTTAAAGTGAAGGAGATGTGTTCTGGCTTTAAGAAAAGTATCACTAATGATTCCCTGCTCCATTTACGGCATCTTGAAGCCTATGTCAATTCCGTATCTGTATCCTCTCCGCTTCTAGACACCAGCAGTCCTTGGACACGAATCGATGACAACGTCGAGTCTCGAGAGATCCTATCTGATGGAGATAAAACACCAGCTGAATACATTATTGTACGCTTGGATCCTTTGCACATATGTACAATAGCATTGTTAACCATCTTCCCAACTGGTACTTTGATAAAGAAAAGCACGATCAGTCATTGGTTGCTACGGGATTTCTTTTGGCCTGAAACAGGACCCGCAGACATGTCTTTGATCCATATTGGTAAAGGAAAATTGCTAAAAATATTTAAGAAAGCTTGATCGAAAGGGTTGCATAAAATGTTCTTACAAACCTCACGTTAGCGATGGTTGCTCCATCAATCCATCAGTTCATCAAGCGGCAATCAACCTTTCTTCTCAAAAAGACACCACCTCATGCGTCGATAATTCTATGTTATATAATTCACCCTTATCAAGGGAAATAAATCAAGGAAGGCGGCGATTACTATGTTCTCGGAATTACGAGGATAATAATCCTCGTCTAACATTCTTCAACATCAACAATTGCTGCTTGAAATTCAAGAAGGAAAGGTTTGACCAGATGGCTCGTTGTAGTACTCTGATGCTCGGGAGGTGGAATAGCTCAGGCAAGCATATTGCAGTAGAAAACACCGAACTCCTCAGGTGGTCGGGGTTTTTCAAGAACTTGACGTATCTTAGCCTCCGAGGCATTTCAAGAATTACGGAGCTCCCACCTGAGATTGGGAAACTCGAAAGCCTCCATATCCTTGATCTTCAAGCGTGCTATGATCTGCAGAGGTTGCCATCGGAGATCGCATATCTACGTGAACTTATCTGAGTGTTACTTTCTAGGCCACATGCATGAGGGTATTGGCCGTATTTGGCGTCTCAAAGCGCTGAAGGGGTTTGTTGTCGGGAGCTCACAAATACCCGAATCATGTCAGCTTAGTGATCTTTTTAGATTATGCTATCTAGAAAAATTGAGCAACAACATCGGGCGATGATGGATCTCCTTCAGATGCCATCTTCCGTTGATCTCTTCGTGTGCCGATGGACGGCTAAGATTGAGTTAGAGTGTTGACTCCTGAAGCGTGTGGGTCTCAATGGGTTTTGAGTGGTTGTGGCCGAGCTACCTGCAAAGAAGTCCCGGGGTGGCTGTGTCACCGAGGACCCTCCGACAATCAAATTAGACGGAGTATTTTGGCAGAGTAATGGCCTAGTAGAGTAAAAAAATGGCTTACCTCGATCGTCCGAGAGAGGAGTTTATATAGCGGCTGCAATGGGCAGGCGGGCGCGAGAATCACGCCGGGCGTTACGCCTGGCGTCACGCCCGCGTGATAGGCGGGATCCCGCATTAATGACGAGACAGGTTCGTTAATGGGGGATCGTGATGGCGTGGAACGCGGGATCGTGGGCGGCGGATATCTCGCGCATGGAGAGATTCGCGGAGCCATGGCGGAGGTGCCGGTGATCAGCGCTGCGGGTCGATCGGTGAGACCGAGGAAGAAGAGCTCAGCGGGAGGCTCGGGCACGAGCGGGAGGCCGAGGCATCTTGGTTCCGTGATAGCTCGGAGGCGAGCCGGGGGTGGTCTGGAAGGCCACCGAAGGTCAGGAGACTCCTCGGGTCGGAGGGCCAAGGTGTGATCCCAACTGAAGTTCTCGGTCCTTCTTTGTAGGTTCTGGGACACATCGTCTGCCACGTGTCAGCATCTGGAGAGTCACTGATATCGAGCCTCATCATTAGCCCCCCACTCTTTTCTCGACCCGTTCTTGGGTCGGGTCAAGAGTGGTCTGACCGATCACCCGGGGTGAGCTCCTACTCGAAGATATCATCGGCGCGCATTCCCGGGCAAAGAGTAGTATTTTCTTGATGACGACAGCGGATCAGGGGAAAGATCTCGCAATAAAGGGGAAGCGCCGGATCGTGTGTACGTTCGTTGAAGCGACAGCCCACGTGTCTGGCACTGGTTAGCTGGCGAGACGTGCCGCAGGCGTTCCCGCGCTCGATGGGACGCGCCCAATGTGAGTGTGACAGGTGGAACGTTGCCGACCGTCGGTTGCGAAACGTTGTTTTGGCGGGAGGCGATCGGAGCCGTAGGATGCGTACGTCGGTAGCTATAAATAGAGGCGGGATCCCCATCAGGGCCCTTACCTCTTCATAATTTCCTCGTCCCTGATCGCGTTAGCTCGGCGCTCTTCTCCCCAGTTCGGATTCCTCGCGTTTGATCTCCCGAGGACACCTCCCTTTGATCAGGTTAGATGTCTTCTTCCGCGGAGTCTGTAGATGTAGTGCGGGTAGAGTTTAGGGAGTCTTCTGAAGCTTCCTTTTCTACTTCTTCCTCTTCCTCCTCAGAGTCGGAGCCCCCCTGGGGGGATAGGGTTAGTAATGCTCCCCGGGGTCGTGCGACGGGGGCGGTCCCCAGAGCACAGGTCGTGGGTGTTCTTGGCGTGTGATCCTCGCTGAGGCGTGCGGAGGAGCTCGTCAACATCAAGACTCGTTTCCTCATTCCTCCCGGCTATTCGCTTCGTCTGACCGAGGAGGGGGGAGAGCAGACCAGGTACAGGGAAAGGAAATTGCCTTATAGCTGGAAGCCTTTTGGGCCGGGATGCGCATGCCCTTCTCCCCATAGGTAAGTGAGGCGTTGCATTGTTTTGGGTTAGCCCCGGGCCAGCTAGTGCCGATCTCTTGGAGGATCCTCCTCGGGTTCCTGGTCCGGTTGATATTGAGTCAGATCCCTTTCAGCCTGAGCCTTCTCGTTTCTTCTCTTTGCTACAAAAACCACCCTGGCGCTCGTAGGGGCGAGCCGAGCCGGGTATACCTCTCTTTTAGAAGACAACGGGGGGACGCTGCCGGGTCGGGGATCGTCGTAGTACCTTCTTCCATTCACGAATGGAAGAAGAAGTTTTTCTTTATCACGCTGCCCGAGGTGAGGATTGGCCTGTGCCCACCCAGTGGCAAGGGGCCAGCTGTCCGCGGGTGAGTCTGTCGAATGATCCCGACGCGGTGGCGGTGTCGAAGTGGGAGCCCCTCCCTCGAGCTGATGTGCTGCTGTCTGAACGGGCCCTCAGTTGGACCGGGCTCAGCCCCGCCTATTACGCGGGTAAGTTAGGAGCTTTCAGACGACCTGTTTTAGACTTGTGCATTCTTTCATTTTTCTTGGCATTGCTGACTCCTTGTATTTTTGTCTTAACGAGTGAGCACATTTGGTAATCGGTTGGTTAGTATCTGTCACGCCCTTGCTTTCCGGTGTACGGTAAGAGACGCGGCGAGGCCCGCTACGTATTTATTCAGAAGTAAACACGCTAAGTGTAAGCAATGTAAAGTAAATGTACATAAGAAAAATGAAAAGCTTATGCTGAACTAGAAATTGCGTAGGTAGTCTCATGAATGCGTAGGGGCGGTGTCTCGGTCTTTTTCCTTCTTTTTCTGAACTAGAAATTGCGTAGGTAGTCTATTGCCGAACTATTAAATAAAGCTTACGCTGAACTCTGTCTTCGACCAACCCCAGCTCTCCTAACTTGAACTCGTACTCCTAGCTTCTCCGGTCTGTGATGCATCTTCCCCAAAGTAAAGGTCTTCCATCACGTGCCACCGAACCGAGCTCCAGGATTTACCCGGGTGGACCAGTCTTCTTATTGAGGTTAACTTAGTCGGGCCAGCTAGTAAAAGCATCAAGGCCTAGAGCCTTTATCTTACGTCACTGCCTCATCAACTTGACTTCCATATCCTTACATCGGTACTTGTTTTCTGATCACCTTCCCAATTTGAAGGGGTGGATCCTTGCTGCCCGGGCCCTGTACACACCGCCCGTCACACCCTGGAAATGGGTTTCGCCCGAAGCAGTGGGAGGAATGCCGGATAGGAGGGAGCAATTCACTTAGTCTCGGCGGGCAGGGGCGTAACAACGACCAGCTACAACTACAGGTCTAAGTCCGCGTCAGCCGATAGATCTTCTACTAATTCCATCACAGATGAGAATTAGCCAAAGAGAGCGAAGCGAACGATAGTGTAGTTGTTGCCCTTTTGAGTTTCCGGTTCCGGCAAGAGAGAGAAGCGAACGATCCTTTGAGGGACCAAGTGGCGCATAGGCCTCGCCGCTTGAGGGTGCTGCGAGCCCCCTGCGATTGAGGGCGCACCTCGCCAAGTCAATGAAGCGAAGCGGAACGGATAGGCAAGTGAACGAGTGGAACGGCGCAAGGCATGAAAACTGTTTAGTCAAACTGTCCGGCCGGTAAGCTCGAACAGTGAGGGATTCCCGAGTCGAGATCTTTCTAGGACACGAGACGATGTATTCCAGTTCCCTATAGGTTGGACTAGATTCTTATAATAAGTATGATTCCATCCCGCAGCAAGCCTACCTATGGTTGCCCTGTTTACCGGAATTGTGGTATGAGGTCTGCCCGTCTGGCTTCGCTTCCTCTCATTTTCGGCAGTGCCGCGGTGCTGTGGACACCCACAAGTTTACAGCCCCTGTGACTGTGGTGAACCTATTAACCGAGTGGTTTGATTATTATTCTTGACTTGACTTATTATTAAGAAAACAACTAACTATGAAAATGAAAGACTATCAATAAGCCGAACGAGGACGATAGTGAGACCTCGTCTAGATAAAAGAGGTTAGATCACGGGGATAAGGGTTCGGTTCGCAGTCCCTTTATTTTGAAGGTCTATCCCGTCAAATCCCCTGCCCTCGAATCTGCTCTGAGGGCGGGGAGGAAGGACCGACGTCGTCAAGAGATGGGATTCATACCCAGCAAGCAATAGCTTCCAAAGTCGAAGACGCATATGTATGGCGCATCAAAGAAATGGAAGGGCTATCCTTCTGTACCTTGAACTTTGCTCCCATCACGCCATTCGAGGTGGCCCAGCCCAGCATTCATTTGCAAATCCTTTTTGAAATTGAGCAGTCTCAATTCGACCTCGGAAGCGTCTTTGCGTGTAGGCAGCGTTGTCTGTCTACCGTTGACTCTATCTATTCATTGATCCATTAGCTCGCTCCCTCCCTATTTTTCCAAGAATGAATGTGCCGCTCGGAAAAAGCCTTAGGTCAATCCCTTTTTGAACAACCTCTTCTGATTCACTTCCTAAACCACCAGCATTGGCTTCATTCTTACCTATGATATACCCCCAGGAGAGAGCAAAAGACCAGGGGAGGCCCACTTCATTATCTTCTATACGAACGAGAGGAAAGACGCCTTAGCAGTAACTCCACTTGTTAGATTAAGAAGCCACCCATGGTCTCTGGAAAGAAAGACACCAGCGGGTGGGGCTATCCTCTTTCTCTTATAGGAACATCTCCCAGTGGGAGATTGAAATCGATCGATCCAACCTTGCCCGAGCCTGCCTGCATCCCTCAAACCAAAGTCGGGTGTCGCCTTGCATGGGCAGCCCGATTCCGGACCTACGGTTTAGTATCTACATTAAAAATTCTATTATCCTAAGTTAGAAGTTTTCAACCCTTATGTTTCACGCCTCCTATTTATTCAATCTCAGATCCTATACGTTTTGATAGTTTAAGAAAGATCTCGGTTTCTCTTGAGTTATCCTTCCAAAGCGCGGTCTCCAATCCGGATTTTTTATCACTTTTACGGAAAACATAAGTCTTATTCTTTTTTCCTATCTTTCTTCCAAACATCGATCGTATACCCTTAGGTGTGTGTAAATTTTCACCCCTACACTCAAGAATTCAATTCAAGCTATAGTACCCTTGCCTTAATACCTAATACTACTTCCTTTCGTTTATGATGGACGGATATGCTTACACACCTTTCATGCGACTATTAATGCTTCTTGAGGCACTAACAGCCGATTACTGAAAGTGTGAGCTTAAAGCGTAAATAGTAGTTTCCAGGTCTTGACTTTATTTTATTATTTTATTTCTTTTTTTTCTTTTGATCAATGCAAGGAAAACAAACCTGTTGGATGTTGTTGGAACAATTTTCAAAAAGCTGTTATTACAGGTACGATTTCTTTTGTTTTGCACAGTGGTATTCAGTTGGAATATCCAGCACCTCATTCGACGAGGCAAGGGCCGAGATCCCTTCACCGGGAGTGATCCCTTGGACAGAGGTTTGCGTCAGTGTAATAACTTCACTATAGTCGATTACTTTAGCTTTGCATCGCGGTATTCAGTTGACAATAGATGTAATTGAACAGCAACTTTTATTTATTAACATTTCTTTACAAGTACAACTGGAATGTAAATACATGAATGGAAAGAAATGCCTAAACAATGGCATGAACTGAAATGAAAAGTATGTACAAGTATCTAAAGCTCGGGGTCAAAGGCTAACTGCTCCAAGTCTTCGGTACTGAGCTCGATCTCCAGTGAGTCCGATCCACCTGACAACATTCCAAAGAAAGAAGAAAAGGAATGTCGTCGGCGAACAATCGCGCGGTAAGTCCCAAATATGGGTAGAGATAGAATAGACAGAAAGAGAGTATAATTAGTAATGTTTGATTATAATGTTAACGCAGTTGTTTGTAGCTTGGTACAGAATATGCCAGTGTATACGAGAGGAGTCCCGCTATCCGGAGACTAAGGTATATGGAGCACAAGGAACCGTTTAGCCACGGTACAACGGCAATAGATATTCAGGTTAGGTGTATTATAGTTACAGTCTCGTGCCACTTCTAACACATTTCGTACCAATCTACCCCTTTAAAACCCCGTAATGTCTTTTGTATTCTTTGTATTGTTTTGTTATATAGATGGATAACTTGCCGAAACCATGATATCAGTAAACAGAATGAATATAAATGGATAGTCATGTAAACGGAGTATATCCATGGTTCGGTTCGGTCAATATAGATTGATATGGATTGAATAGACGGGTTCATGTTGAATTGTAGTTTATATTTGAATCATATTCAAGTCAGATTGATTAGATTGAGACTCAGTCTGAGTCAGACACTTAAAAAGAAATTGAGGTCCTGGATAAATTTTGATGTTATCGGTAACTGATGCACATGAACGGCAGGATTTGTGTCTTTTTCCAGGACAATTACCATATTGATAACACCGTTGTTAGATTGTCTACCTTAGATAGGCAAGCACCCATATTCTCCGGCTCCCTGAGGCTCAAAAGAACCGGTCCCGCTTAAACCTATATTTACTAGGGTCCTTATTGTAATTTAGTATAACTTGAAGGGGATTTATGTAAAATAGTTTTGATATATTTTCAAAATACACCTCAAGTATTTAATTATCGTCTTTAGGGTTTTCATAGATGTATCTTTTATAAAAGTGAAATTTCTAGTGAGTAGAATCTAGTTTTCATTGTATATGGTATTTTATTGAAATATTGGAATTTGTATTGAATTGTAATGGTAGTTTCCTATAATGGTGATTCCTTTAATTTAGAAAACATGGAATATTTGTATAATATATTTAAAATAGATCTTTTGATAATATTCATTTATATATTTAATAAAAATAAACTTTATTTATTTTGTAGATTCTCATTTTCTTAAAATTGCATTAAAAATTCCATCGAGATCAAATGCTCCTTGCGGAAATCTGCATCTCGCTCTACTAGGCCCGAGGACGTGCGATAATCCGCACCATCTCGATCGGGGTTCCCCAAAAATGGGTTGTAGAGGCGTATTTGCAAGGAATTTAAGTAATACACTTTTAAAGAAAACGATTTTGTAATAGTTTAGGGTATTTTATTGTAACTTGTAATATTCCCATAAATATTGTCCAAAAGTAAATCGTGCTATGTCATGAATGTGTGTTGTGATGAGGTAGGTCATTACCTCGTGAGTTTTCTAAAAGTAACACGGTAAAATGTGGATAACAATATCGTTTGTAAACATGATGTTATTTTACTGAAATAGAAATTGTAACATGAATTATTTTGAGATGAAACTTATTCTAATGTGTTTATTTATGTTTGTTAAATATTATATGAGAATATGATATTTTATGGTTTAAGAAAAATGGAATTTTTAAGGAAAAACGAATCGGAAGTCGGAATAACTCCGCTTCCGACGAGTTTTGAAAAATGAAAGTTTTAGAATAGTAGAAGATGAGGGGAGAGGGGACTACTAGCTATTAAGAAGGAAGAGAGGTAAGGATAGATTACGAAAGCATCGAGACGTCGTTTCGTCGCCGGAATTTTCTTGGAACGTTACCGGAACTTCGACTCTTGCTAACTTCACCTGCACAACTTGGGACTTGGAATTTTTTAGAGAGTTTTGGCTGGGAATTTCTGAGTGAGGAGGTGTAAAATGGAGGGTGGTATTTATAGGGAAAATTAGGGTTTAGGGTGATGAAGGATGAATTAAAAATGCATTAAAAATTTAGTTTAATATCACTTTTAAATTCTATGTTTATTTTTAATAAAAACAAACAGTACAGGGGATAGGGGGGAGGCCAAAGGGTGTGGGGTTAAAGATTGGGGACCATCCCCTATGGGGGCCCCAGCGGTGCCGACCGTAGGGCTAAAGTCGTCGGTCGATCCCCGGTGATGAGTGGTGATATTTGTGCCACGTGTTGGTGTCGCATTGTATACTTCAGTGCACATGTTTGATTTCTGTGTGACTTCATTTTACGTGTAGTGCACGTGTAAACCCTTGGGCTTCTTAGAGATTAAAAGAAAAATTAATAAAAAGATAATGTGGCAGGTAGGATTCGATCACAGGGGCTACATCACAATAGTGCAAGGCTTTACCAATGAGCTACACGTGCTTTCTTGCTGTTCAAAACCAATTCAAATACTTATAGTGTACACAGGATTGTAAATACTCTATTTGTACATTAACTTTTAAATAAATTTTATGTACATTGAAATTGGAGTTGTTAAATTCTACCCTCCTTACAAAAAATTCCGTTCTCGAAATTTGCAATTATTTTAAGGACTACTTTACAAACAAATGAGGGTATCTTGCACGCATGTCGTCCTCATGTTCCCATGTTGATTCTCCTGGTGAATCTTTTCTCCACATCACTCGAACCAAGTTGACTTCCTTGTTCTGAAGTGACTTCACCTTTCTATTCAGGATTTCAACAGCTTGTTGCTCACAGGATAAATCTGGCTGTACAGTGAGCTTGGAGTGATCAAGAATATGGCCGGGGTCACTCACATACCTTTTGAGTTGAGATATGTGGAACACATTGTACACGCCTTCCAACGAAGGTGGAGTGCCAAGCGATAAGTCACTTCTCCGACTCGTTCGAGTATATCGAACGGTAAAATATACCTCGGACTGAGCTTACCTCGTCTTCCAAAACGAATCACTCCACGGTTCGAAGATATCTTCAAAAATAAATGTTCTCCCGGTTGGAACTCTAAGTGACGGCGCTTCGCATCAGCCCAGTGCTTCTGTCGATCTTGGGCTATGCGCATTCTTTCCCTGATAGTGCGAACCACATCTACAGTTGCTACTATCATCTCAGATCCAAGGAGTTCTCTATCTCCGATGTCGTCCCAAATTAATGGCGATCGACACTTCCTTCCATATAAAGCTGCAAATGGTGCAATTCCTATACTTGCTTGGTAGCTGTTGTTGTATGAAAACTCCACAAGATATAGATGATCTTCCCACGATCCTCCGAAGTCTAGCATACATGCTCTTAGCATATCTTCTATGATCTGAATCGTTCGCTCAGACTGACCATCTGTTTGTGGATGATACGCTGTACTAAAGTTCAAACTTATTCCCAAGCTAGCTTGCAGATTTTGCCAAAATTGCGATCGAAATCTGGTGTCACGATCGGAGACAATGCAAACCGGTACTCCATGTAATCTCACGATTTCCTGTATGAGTTCATGGGTATCAGAGATAGTACATATTTGAAGAGTTAATTCTTACTTAGATTCATACTTACTTCCATATACTTCTTTGCTAGTGTCTCAGTAGATTGGCCAACTCGAAATAGGATGAAGTGAGCCGACTTTGTGAGTCGATCCATAATAACCCATACCGCATCGTTACCCTTCGTGCTGCGAGGAAGTGCAGTCACGAAATCCATTGTGATGTGTTACCACTTCCATTCTGGGATAGATAACGGTTGAATTAAACCAGCAGTCCTGTGATGTTCAGCTTTTACTTGCTGACACACCAAGCATTCAGCGACGCTTCTGGCTACTTCACGCTTCATTCCATGCCACCAATAATTTTGACGTAGTTCTTTGTACATCTTTGTACCTCCAGGGTGTACTGAATAAGAAGAGCTGTGAGCTTCTTTCATCAACTCTTCTCGCACATAACCTTTTGGTACATACAATCTACTGCCGTATCTCAAAGATCCATCTTCATGGATGATGAAGTCTGTTTGAAGTCCACTTTCTACTTGTTCTCCGATCTTTTGCAACTTAGCATCATTTGCTTGAGCTGATTGATAATGGTAGATTGAACTTCTAAGTTCATCAAACTTAAAGTATTACCTGGCATGACTACTTCAATCTCCAGCTGATGCAAATCTTGTTGAAGCTTCCACTGTGCGGTGAGATTCAATGCTAATGGTTGGCGACTAAGGGCATCGGGAATTACATTCACCTTCCCTGGATGATATTGTAGGTTGATGTCGAAGTCTGCCATGAGTTCTAACCATCTTCGCTGCCGTATATTGAACATTTTTTGAGTAAACACATATTTTAGACTTTTGTGGTCCGTGTATATGTCCACTCGTTCACCAAGAAGATAACGGCGCTAAATCTTGAGTGCGAAGATAACGGCTGCCAACTCCAAATCATGCGTTGGATAGTTGCGCTCATGAATCTTCAGCTGTCTTGAAGCATAAGCTAAAAATTTACCGTGCTGATGTAGAACGCATCCTAATCCCTTACCGGATACATCGCAATGCACTACAAAACCTCTAGATTGGTCCGGTATGATGAGAATAGGTGCTGATGTCAATCTTGACTTGAGTTCTACGAAAGCTTGCCCGTATGCTTCTGACCACACGAATTCTTCATATTTACGTGTGAGCTTGGTCAGGAGTGTTGCAATCTTTGAAAATCCTTCAATGAACCTTCTTTAATATCCTGCTAAACCCAACGAATGTCCTTCACTGACTTCGGTGTCAGGCATTCACTTACTGCTGATACTTTAGCTGGATCTACAGTGATTTCTTTGCCTGATACAATATGTCTAAGAAAACCGACTTGATCTAGCCAAAACTCGCACTTGTTGTACTTGGCGTAGAGTTGATGTTGTCGTAAAGTCTCCAGGACAAATCGTAGGTGCTCGGTATGTTCTTTCCGGCTCTTAGAATACACCAGGATATCGTCGATGAAGATAACAACAAACCTGTCTAGGTACTCTTGGAAAACTTGATTCATTAGGTTCATGAATATAGCTGGTGCGTTGGTCACTCCAAATGGCATCACAAGAAATTTGTAATGTTCATAGCGAGTTTTGAATGCCGTTTTATGGATATCAGATTCTTTGACCTTCACCCGATGATAACCCGAACGAAGATCTAACTTGGAAAAAATGCAAGATCCACTTAGCCGATCGAACAGATCATTCTGTTAGTGTATATGCCCTAGAGGCCATTACTGTATCATACTAGTTTGTATATTACTTAATGGAAGCTTGGGATATTCACAGTTGTATATACAATCTTGCTCGAAATGGTAGTATGCTACTTGGTTTGTCTCTGCTTTAATATGTGCATGTGTTTCTTTTAGCATATTGCTGGTATACATATTAGTAGAGCCCTTAGGATCTTTGCTTGATTACCAGCGTTGTGATGGCGCTCGCACTCGTGGGAGCTGGGTAATCTATAAGCACATCCTTATACAGGTCCCTGGTCGTTGGACTATCGAGACAGGGCATCGATACTCCGGAGTAGACTAGCGTATGCGCTTCTCATCCCAGTGTGGGAGACGGTCTGTCCCACAGCCGTTAGTACGTCGTACTTGGGATAGTATGCGGGTGCTCGTTAGGTTACGAGTACACTGGACAGGACTCGTCGGGAACTGTTGGTTGGTAATATACCTATCGTCAGTTATCAGTTCCCAGGTGACATGAGTACAGCTTAGTCCGCTGACTTGACACTGTCACTTCGCCTCGAGTGTGTTCCCACTGCACTTTGATTACTACCCTACCACGGCTCAAAGGAGCTGTGCAAACAGGTAGTTTTTGGGTGCAGTCCCGAAGCACTTGGAGGCAGTGACGGTTAGACAGGATTCGTCTCTCCCGGTATTGGGGGTTGACATCGCGCTGTGTCTAGGAGAGCCATTACACAAGTAGTCCCTGGCCAGGGCAAGCGAGATATACTGGTAGGTTTCCAGTGTTATCTCAGGGTGTTCTGGGCTACACTCCGACACGACTTGTACCGCTATTAGGGGACTGACGTTCACCGCCCCCCTAGGCCCGCCATGCGATGTATCAGACGAACAGACCGGACTGTACGGAGACTGTCACATACAGGCTCAGTAGGAGTGCAGATGGGGTTCACCTCGTCAGTCTTCTTATCGACATCTACCTGGGGACCGTTACGTACAGCTAGTGCCGCTTGCGGTCTGTGGTTAAACCCACTGCCAGCGTAGTGTCGAGTCTTTAGAGTCCCACACAGAGAGCTATTCGCCTTTAGGCAAAATGAGTAGAGGTCGCATGGTTTTGCGACAGGGTTCGTTCACATTCGCGCACTTGTGCACGTTTGCTGTCCGGACAGTTTATACTAGCGGGCTTTGGTTTAAGCCGGATCCTAGTATATGTTTTGAGATTGGTTTTTCTCATTGTGTTCGTGTTCCTCGGATCACGAATGCGGGTGCGTATGCACAGTTGCTTGAGATTGAGGGAGAGGACCTTGATTAGGGTTAATTGCTATTGTCATTTTATTAACCCTAATATTTATGTGTGTGTTATTGTTAATTAGTAATTAGTTTGATAATTATCCATGGTTGTGGTTGTTGACCTTTTGACTTCTTTGACTTGTTGACCAAGGTTGACACTTTGACCATCATAATTTCTTTTGGAAGATGCTTTTTGATCTTTGCAATTTGAAATGATAATGGTCATGTCATGATTTACCATGATAATTATCTAGCTAATTATTCAATTAAATTAATTCACACATATTAGTGAGAAGAGCTCTATTATTTTCTCATTCTCTCATATCATTTCTCTCTCTTGTTCATCCTCTCCCTCAAGCTCTCTCCCTCTCATGTGTTGAGAAACAAAAAGCTTGAGAAAAACCTTCACTTGATCTTCTCTACTCTCTTCTAGGGTTCAAGTCTTAGCATTTCTTGCACTCTAGTTACTCCTAGCTTGGAGTTGAAGCTAAAGGTGGTGGCTTTCAAGTGGATCTTTCTTTGACGGAAGAAGACAAGCAAGGTGAAGCCTTTCTACCATTCCGACGAGCAAGGAGAGAAGGAGTTCGAGCTCAAGGTATAACCTTTCTACAACTTAGTTAGTTGTTAGTTTACTTTAGCTAGTTTTCGTTTAGCAAAGATCCTCACAAGCTTGGTCCATGTTGCCTAAGTCATTAAAAATCCGTTTTTTATTATGTTTTCCGCCTCCCCGTAAGCACCGGGGTGGGCAACACGGACTTACAGTGGTATCAGAGCCTAACTAAACCTAAACTAGCTAAGTAGTTAAGTGTAACGAAGTTTCGAAACCGGAAAATCGAAAAACCAAACTCGCAAAACCCTAGTTTCTGTTAATTTTTTTTCTGGTCAAAATGAAAAACTTTATACTTCAAAAATTATCTCAGGGTTTTGTGTGAAATACCACCAAAGACGAACCAGAGAGGAGTCTAGAGGACCGCGCTTCCGCGGCATAAGGAAGCTCTTGCCGCGGAAGCGCGGCCGTCTTGTCCCCTCTCTGTATCGTTTTTGGTGCAGTATGTTTCTGTTTTGGTTTTAGGATTTTTAGGATATGTTATATGTGCCCAGATTTTCCAGAACTAAAATTTACTTTTGGGGGCCTATAAATCCGTATTTTTCGGAACTTCACTACACTTTAACTACATCGGTTATATCTGTAATGCTTGCATGTATTGAACGTCGGCTAATCGCTATAAGACAATTAGTCGGGGTTATACATGATCTGTGATTGTTATTGGTTTGTGGATATGAATGGATTGGATCGTCGCGGGTGAATGGCCGGGGTGGATGTGAGATGAGCGTTGTTTTTCTTTCATTCATTTGTAACATGTAAATTGATGTAATAATATTCTTTGTATGGCCGCACAACCGGGTCGGGGTTGTAGCCGTCATTGTATAATTCTTTTTACTGTTTTTGCTCCTAGGATAGACCCATGGAGGGGGTGCACAAACTACCGGGTATCTCGAAGTGCCGAGTGGCCTACTCACGGTGGTGAGGGAGGTTGCTTCGCTTCGGGTGCTTGGCGGGTAGTTTGCCGCACCCGTAGGGGTCTTGGGTGGGGTATTGGCTATTCACCGCGACCGTGTAATCCGCTTTGCGTTGCAGGCTCGAACGCATTGCGGATTCCTAGTATATCCAATGTATTCATCTGTGATCTGTAATGTCTATCATTGCTATATATTTATATATAATAACTATTTAGGCGTTGGTTATGTTTTACAGCCGCGCTAGCCCAGCCCCCGCTCTGTCGTTAGTTAAGTAACCTAACGGGTGATGACGGGGCCCCGTGGCGAATGCGAATGGCATAAGCGTACGTCATATTTTGGTTGTTTTCTGCAATGGTAGGATTAAATGATGGGACGCATTAAAAGAACTAATGCAAGAAATAAACCAAGTAAAAGTCGATTGGAACACTTTGAAAACCACTCGGTTCTTTTCAAAACTAAACTTTTAAACGCGGAGCTTGAACCACTCCTTTTAAAAGCTATCTCGTTCCATCGATTATATCAAGTTCACTACGTTCACGGTTTCGCCAAAACCATTCGTAGCCCTCCGTCATTCCACATGAATGGTCAAAAGTATTCAAGCTATGTATTTTGGCCAAAGTCAAGGCATAGTGATTGGTAGCGTTTGGGTATTCATGTGCAGCATAGATAGATGCGTTGATTTGGGACAGTCGTGCTGCCATTTTGGCCAAAGTCAAGGGTAGGTACGGGTGGGTCCAAATTAACCAGGAGAATGACGGGTAGAACTTGACATGTGACTTATGATATTTTGGCCAAAGTCAAGGTCATAAGAGCATGGGGCAAAAATCCACATCGGGAGTTTCATAAGTACTGAAACTTGCTAGTGTTGCATACCATTTGGAGTGTGATGATTCTGGTAGGATTCCTTCGGCTTTATCACGCGATGATATTTGGATCCCGATCCTACTGTGAGTATATGCTACTCCTCGGGAAAACTCTCACTTAACGATCAATGCTATAAACCTAGTAGGTGCCTAGAAAAGTGTTAGCGGGGCTACGCCCACAGGGAAAAGAGGTTACTTAATTAAGGAACTTCGCGAAAGCGTTGGAAAACCTCCCTCGAAGTACCGACACTGGCCTGGCTGAAAGGTTAAGCAAGTATTGTACGGTGAGAATGATCCCGGCTAATCCTTTTCTTTACGGTTTGAGAAGGGATTCGAGAGACAGTGGGAGCCATCCAGTTTAGACAAACTAAAAACCACTCTAAACTTGCAAGAGCATCATGCTAAAGTGTTTCTTTTCTCTCTCCTAAATTACAGCGACCATTCAAGATGACCGGACTTAAGTTACTATTAGATAAAAACATATTGACAGGGCCAAACTACAAAGATTGGCTCAGGAATGTCAAGATGGCTATCACTTATGACAAGCTGGGGTATATACTTACCACCAAAGCTCCCCCTGTCCCAGGTCCCACCTCCAGTGTCGCGGATGTTGAAATCCGTAAGACATGGGAGATAGATTGCGCGAGGGCCAGATGCCTCGTACTAGCCTCGATGGACAACGAACATCAGAGGAGGCACGAGAATATGGACCTAGAGTCCATATTTCTCCATACAAAAGAACTGTATGGAGAGCAGTCTCGTATCGCTAGATACGAAGTGTCGAAGAAGCTCTTTTCGGCAAGGTTGGCCGTCGGATCATCGGTAGCGGACCACGTGCTTAAGATGATCGGCTACATAGAGGAGCTCGCGGACCTTGGGACCACGTTGGAGAATGAACTCTATACCGATTTGATTCTCCAGTCCCTTCCTTCCACTTACGCCCAGTTCATTCTTAACTTCAACATGCAAGGAAAGGAGGTTGAACTTGCCGAACTTCTGAACATGTTGAGGACTGCTGAGGGCACCCTACAGAAGGGTAGGGAGACATCCACTTTGTTTGTAGGAGGATCTTCCTCTTCTAGGTCCAGGGCGAAAGCCAAGGGCAAGAAGAAGAAAGCCCCCGCCAAACCAAGAGGCGGTGTCGGTAAAGTGGATACGAAGGGAAAGGGTAAAGCAACAAAGGTAGCAGGGAAGCTGGTGGGGAAGGAAGAATGCTTCTATTGTCACAAAAGTGGTCACTGGAAACAAGATTGCAAGGCTTGGAAAGCCAGAACACAGGATTTGAAGCGAGTTGCAGCTTCAGCTTCAGGTGTGTATGTTATTGAAAACTGTCTATCAATAAACTCTACTTCCTGGGTATTGGATACCGGATCAGGGTCTCATATCTGTAATTCTTTGCAGGCGTTGAGAAAGCGTAGAGTTTTGAAGGCAGGTGACATGACCCTCAGAGTTGCGAATGGTGCTAGCATGGATGCTGAGGCCGTGGGGGACTATCACCTGGGATTATCAGATGGACACTTTTTGGTTTTGCGTAGTTGTTATTATGTACCAAATGCAACCTGTAATATCATTTCTGTATCTTTATTATCTAAAGAAGGTTATGAATTTGCATTTGTAAGTAATGTAGTGAACATTCACCTTAATCAAGTGTTGATTGGGTCAGGTACATTGAACAACGGTATATACGTTTTAAACCAACCACAGATTTTCAATATCCAGAATACACACAAAAGAAAGTCTCCAGAAATTAATAAAACTTTCTTATGGCATTGTAGACTGGGTCACATCAACGAGAGAAGATTGACTAAGTTACATACTGAAGGATATTTAGATTCGTTCGAATATCAATCGTATGCAACTTGTCAATCCTGTCTCAAAGGAAAGATGACAAAGACTCCGTTTTCTGGACACGGAGAAAGAGCGAGCGAGCTCTTGGGACTCGTACACAGCGACGTGTGCGGTCCAATGTCTACACATGCGCGAAGCGGTTATTCTTACTTCATTACCTTTACGGATGATTTTTCAAGGTACGGTTATGTCTTCTTAATGAAACATAAATCCGAGGCTTTTGAAAAATTCCAGGAATATAAGAATGAAGTAGAAAAACAAACAGGCAAAAGTATCAAGATCCTAAGATCGGATCGAGGAGGAGAATACTTAAGTGCCGAATTCCTGAACTATTTAAAAGAGAATGGAATTCTCTCTCAGCTTACTCCTCCATACACTCCGCAACATAACGGTGTATCGGAGAGACGGAACCGAACCCTATTGGATATGGTACGGTCCATGATGAGTAACGCTGAGTTACCGCGATCGTTCTGGAGGTATGCGCTAGAAACAGCTGCATATCTTTTGAACCGTGTTCCCACTAAGACTGTGCCTACCACACCATATGAGTTATGGAGTGGGAAGAAACCCTATCTTAATCACATTAAGACATGGGGATGTCCAGCTTTTGTAAAAAAGCAGCATGCGGACAAGCTCGAGGCACGCTCAGTACAGTGCAAGTTTGTGGGATATCCAAAGAACTCCAAGGGATATTATTTCTATTGCGAAGAGGAACAAAAAGTCCTTGTTTCTCGCCATGCCCACTTTCTAGAACATCAGTTCATAGAAAAAGAAATAAGTGGGAGCGCAATAGAACTGGAAGAAATTCCAGAACCACAAACTATTACTGAAAGTTTAGTGGAACCAGAAGGTTCAAAAGAACAGGACATTCCTATGCCGCTCCGCAGGAGTAGTAGGCAGTCTCATCCGCCCGAGAGATACTACGGTTTTCTCATTGACGGGGATAGAGAAGACTGCATCCTGGATTGTGATGAGCCTACTAGCTTCCAGCAAGCCATTCAGAGCGTCGACTCGGTAAAATGGCTGGATGCAATGCGGACCGAGATGGAGTCCATGTACACCAACAAAGTATGGACGTTGGACATTGCTCCAGACGGGGTAAAACCCGTAGGATGCAAGTGGATCTTCAAAAGGAAGATTGGTGTAGATGGACAGGTTGAGACCTATAAAGCTAGACTGGTAGCAAAGGGTTTTCGTCAGCGACCTGGTTTGGACTATGACGAAACCTTTTCTCCAGTAGCTATGCTGAAATCCATTCGGATCCTTCTTGCCATCGCTGCTTTCCACGATTATGAGATTTGGCAGATGGACGTAAAGACAGCTTTTCTAAATGGTCATTTAGAGGAGTGTGTCTATATGGACCAGCCAGAGGGTTTCATTCAGGGTGGGAGCAGCGGAAAGGTGTGCAAGTTGCTCAAGTCCATTTATGGACTCAAGCAGGCATCGCGGAGTTGGAACATCTGTTTTGATGAGAC
Source organism: Agapanthus africanus (assembly GCA_030015575.1). Classification (NCBI taxonomy): domain Eukaryota; kingdom Viridiplantae; phylum Streptophyta; class Magnoliopsida; order Asparagales; family Amaryllidaceae; genus Agapanthus; species Agapanthus africanus. The sequence continues at coordinate 912,080,325 of CM057337.1, forward strand.
GGTCAAAGAATTTGGCTTTATCAAAAATCCAGATGAACCATGCATCTATTGTAGATTTGTAGCGAGAACTGTAGTATTCCTCGTTTTATACGTGGATGACATTCTCTTAATAGGAAATGACATTCCTATGCTACAATCTGTCAAGGGGTTCTTGTCACACAGGTTCTCCATGAAAGACCTGGGTGATGCCTCCTACATTCTGGGTATCCGGATCTACCGTGACAGATCCAAGAGGATATTAGGACTCTCGCAGTCCAGGTACATCGACACCATACTGAAGAGATTCAGTATGGAAGATTCCAAGCGCGGTAATCTACCGGCTTGTCACGGGATCACCCTCTCCAAAGAGATGTCTCCCAAGACTGATTTGGAGAGGGATCGCATGTCTATTATACCCTACGCTTCTGCGGTAGGCTCTATAATGTATGCGATGTTGTGTACCAGACCGGATGTGGCTTATGCACTGAGTGTGGTAAGCAGGTATCAGTCAAACCCTGGGGAGAAACATTGGATAGCAGTAAAGAACATTCTCAAGTACCTGAGAAGGACTAAGGAGATGTTCTTGGTGTATGGCGGAAAAGACCTGCAGGTTGAGGCCTTTGCTGACTCCAGCTTCCAGAGTGACAAGGATGATTCCAAGTCCATGTCGGGTTTTGTCTTTACCCTCAATGGAGGGGCGGTGTGTTGGAAGAGCTCCAAACAGGAAACCGTTGCTGACTCGACTATGGAAGCGGAATACATCGCTGCATCTGATGCCGTAAAAGAAGCTGTCTGGATGAGGAAGTTCTTGAAAGAACTTCAGGTGGTTCCGTCCATTGTTGACCCAATACCTCTGTATTGCGACAACAACGGGGCTATAGCTTTAGCGAAGGAACCCAGGTCCCATCAGAAATCCAGACACATCTTAAGGCGGTATCACCTGATCAGGGAGATCGTGGATCGCCAGGAGATCGAGGTCCGGAGAGTTGCATCAGAGGATAACACTGCAGATCCACTCACAAAGGCCCTACCCCAGACTCAGTTCGAGCGGCTGATCGAGATGATAGGTCTTCGATACGCCAGTACATGGCCTTAGTGCAAGTGGGAGATTGTTAGTGTATATGCCCTAGAGGCCATTACTGTATCATACTAGTTTGTATATTACTTAATGGAAGCTTGGGATATTCACAGTTGTATATACAATCTTGCTCGAAATGGTAGTATGCTACTTGGTTTGTCTCTGCTTTAATATGTGCATGTGTTTCTTTTAGCATATTGCTGGTATACATATTAGTAGAGCCCTTAGGATCTTTGCTTGATTACCAGCGTTGTGATGGCGCTCGCACTCGTGGGAGCTGGGTAATCTATAAGCACATCCTTATACAGGTCCCTGGTCATTGGACTATCGAGACAGGGCATCGATACTCCGGAGTAGACTAGCGTATGCGCTTCTCATCCCAGTGTGGGAGACGGTCTGTCCCACAGCCGTTAGTACGTCGTACTTGGGATAGTATGCGGGTGCTCGTTAGGTTACGAGTACACTGGACAGGACTCGTCGGGAACTGTTGGTTGGTAATATACCTATCGTCAGTTATCAGTTCCCAGGTGACATGAGTACAGCTTAGTCCGCTGACTTGACACTGTCACTTCGCCTCGAGTGTGTTCCCACTGCACTTTGATTACTACCCTACCACGGCTCAAAGGAGCTGTGCAAACAGGTAGTTTTTGGGTGCAGTCCCGAAGCACTTGGAGGCAGTGACGGTTAGACAGGATTCGTCTCTCCCGGTATTGGGGGTTGACATCGCGCTGTGTCTAGGAGAGCCATTACACAAGTAGTCCCTGGCCAGGGCAAGCGAGATATACTGGTAGGTTTCCAGTGTTATCTCAGGGTGTTCTGGGCTACACTCCGACACGACTTGTACCGCTATTAGGGGACTGACGTTCACCGCCCCCCTAGGCCCGCCATGCGATGTATCAGACGAACAGACCGGACTGTACGGAGACTGTCACATACAGGCTCAGTAGGAGTGCAGATGGGGTTCACCTCGTCAGTCTTCTTATCGACATCTACCTGGGGACCGTTACGTACAGCTAGTGCCGCTTGCGGTCTGTGGTTAAACCCACTGCCAGCGTAGTGTCGAGTCTTTAGAGTCCCACACAGAGAGCTATTCGCCTTTAGGCAAAATGAGTAGAGGTCGCATGGTTTTGCGACAGGGTTCGTTCACATTCGCGCACTTGTGCACGTTTGCTGTCCGGACAGTTTATACTAGCGGGCTTTGGTTTAAGCCGGATCCTAGTATATGTTTTGAGATTGGTTTTTCTCATTGTGTTCGTGTTCCTCGGATCACGAATGCGGGTGCGTATGCACAGTTGCTTGAGATTGAGGGAGAGGACCTTGATTAGGGTTAATTGCTATTGTCATTTTATTAACCCTAATATTTATGTGTGTGTTATTGTTAATTAGTAATTAGTTTGATAATTATCCATGGTTGTGGTTGTTGACCTTTTGACTTCTTTGACTTGTTGACCAAGGTTGACACTTTGACCATCATAATTTCTTTTGGAAGATGCTTTTTGATCTTTGCAATTTGAAATGATAATGGTCATGTCATGATTTACCATGATAATTATCTAGCTAATTATTCAATTAAATTAATTCACACATATTAGTGAGAAGAGCTCTATTATTTTCTCATTCTCTCATATCATTTCTCTCTCTTGTTCATCCTCTCCCTCAAGCTCTCTCCCTCTCATGTGTTGAGAAACAAAAAGCTTGAGAAAAACCTTCACTTGATCCTCTCTACTCTCTTCTAGGGTTCAAGTCTTAGCATTTCTTGCACTCTAGTTACTCCTAGCTTGGAGTTGAAGCTAAAGGTGGTGGCTTTCAAGTGGATCTTTCTTTGACGGAAGAAGACAAGCAAGGTGAAGCCTTTCTACCATTCCGACGAGCAAGGAGAGAAGGAGTTCGAGCTCAAGGTATAACCTTTCTACAACTTAGTTAGTTGTTAGTTTACTTTAGCTAGTTTTCGTTTAGCAAAGATCCTCACAAGCTTGGTCCATGTTGCCTAAGTCATTAAAAATCCGTTTTTTATTATGTTTTCCGCCTCCCCGTAAGCACCGGGGTGGGCAACACGGACTTACACATTCATGCGCGGGAGTGGATACTTGTTCTTTATAGTTACATCGTTCAGAGCTCTATAATCAATGCACATTCGATATGAACCTTCCTTCTTCTTCACAAGTAGAACTGGTGATCCCCAACTTGAAATGCTGGGACGAATCCATCCTTTCGTCAATAATTCGTCCAACTGAGTTCGGACTTCCTCCAAACCTTTAGGGCTTAACCGATACGGTGCTTTGATCACCGGTTATGCTCCAGGTACTAAATCAATGCTGAATTCAAGAGCTCGATCAGGAGGCAAACCTGATATGTCTTTAGGGAATACATCATCGAACTCTCGAACTATCTCTGGCTTCGATCCTTTCTCCGCTTGAAATGTTGCAATCACTGTCTTCCTCGGTTTTGCCTTGTATGGGCTTGGCTCCAGGGCATGGTCTCCACTTTTGAAATAAAAGACCGGATGTTCTAGAATCTCGAACACTACCCTCTTTTGATGACAGTCGATGGTAGCGTAAAAAGTTCTGAGCCAATCCATACCCAAAACGACATCGAAATTCGGTAAGTCCAGCACCTTGAAGTCAGCATAGAATTCTCTGCTGCAGACGACCACTGGACACAGGTTGTATCCCATTGTTTCCTTTAGAACGTTGTTTCCTGAACTGACATTCCAGCTGGATACAAGTGGTTTGACTGGAATCGCATGAGTTCGGACGAACCGTTGCGATATAAAGTAATGAGATGCTCCAGTATCGAAGAGTGCTAGTGCAGGAAGTGAGGCTACTAAGATCGTACCTAAGTTATGTGGGATAGGTTTTAGGTATAAAGAAAAGATATATAGGTATGTATATAGACTGAAAGAAAGTTTGAAAGGAAATTGTTACCAGTGATGACTTGGCCGGTGCTTCAGCTTCTTCCACAGTCATTGTGAAAGCGTGTAGCCTCGGTACTTTCCTCCTTGCTGGAGGAGCATTCCTCTGTCCGTTCCATTGTCCTTGAGGTACGTTCCATTGAGCTTGATAGAACTGACGAGAAGGAGGTGCAGTTGGTCCACAAGGAGGTGGAGCAAGGAGAACGAGTCGTGGAGCAGGTGCCCGGATGGCTGAGCGCTGCTGATAAGTGATTGCTGGTCGGGGTGCAGCATTTGGGTTGTGTCTACGAGGACAAGACCCAATGTCATGAGTGGCTGAGCCGCAGACTAAGCAAAGGCGATTTGCATGCCGGCAGTCTTTCGCCAAATGTCTATCTTTCTTGCAGTTGATACAAAAGACTGGGTTGGGCCGGTTGTTCGGTACTCCCGGTCTCCTAGGCATAAATTTTGGCCTTGAAGAGGCTCTTCCTGCCATCTGAGTGGCAGGGCGCTTCATCCCGGCAGATTGAGGTCTTCCCTTCTTCTTCACCACTGCCTCATATCGGCAGGCAGCTTTCAGAGCCAGCTCGTGAGTTGGGAAATCCCCTGTAGCTAAGGCAGCTTGGATTTCCGGATCTAACCCTTGCTGAAACCGTCTAGACCTGATCTCAGCTGTCGGTATAAAGTGTGCCGCGAACCTGTTAAGATCTTGTGTTAGCTGTGTAATATGTGATATTTGAAAATCGAATATTGAGAACCTACTGAGCATGGTAAACTCAGCGTCATACTCATCCACAGATTTGGTCCACATAGAACCCTGTTGTAGGTGGATGAACTGTTGCTCCATGTCAAATCGGGCAGTCTCTGGGAAGTATTTTGCGTCGAACATGTCGCGAAAAGTCCTCCATTCGATAGATTGTTCAAGACGGCTTTCTTCTTCCTTCCACCAAACTCGGGCATTGTCGGTGAGTTGCAGTTTCGCAATTCGAACCCAAGCGATCTCTGGCACTTGTGCTGCTGTCGGGTCATCCTTAATACTTTGAGTATATTCTTCAGCTTACAGGGGGCTCTCTTTTCCCAAAAATTGTTTTGGGTGCAATGCCCGGAATTGAGTTACTCCGGGCGCTTCCGCTTCTGGACGGTTCATTAGAATAGCAGTCTATTACTGTTGTCCTTCCAGAAGGCTGATGATTGCCTCAAGCAGTACTGTCTGCTCATTGATCGAAGCAGCGACGGTAGGCGAAAGCGGTAGAGGTGGTGGTGTGTTGTTAAAGTTGATGCTGGTGTTGTTTAGAGAATCCATAAGCTTGAAAGAAAAATAGGGTTGGGACAGATTCAATGTATATGAAATTATAAGATTCAAGAAATATGAAATGTAAAGAATATTTTTAGTTGCTGATTCTTGTGTTATATTGCTTAGGACTTCATGCAGAATTAACCCGCATGTCCATGCAGAACTGACCCGCATGTCCATGCAGAACTGACCTGCATGGTAGGGTTCCATGCAGCAGTGACCTGCATGGACCGCAAACAAAACCTGTTACGCCCCGCTTCCCGGTATACGGTAAGGAGACGCGGCGAGGCCCGCTACGTATTTACTCAGAAGTAAACAAGTTAAGCGTATTCAAGCAATATAAAGTAAATGTACACAAGAAAAATGACAATAGATGTAATTGAACAACAACTTTTATTTATTAACATTTCTTTACAAGTACAACTGGAATGGAAATACATGAATGGAAAGCAATGCCTAAACAATGGCATGAACTGAAATGAAAAGTATGTACAAGTATCTAAAACTCGGGGTCAAAGGCTAACTGCTCCAAGTCTTCGGTACTGGGCTCGATCTCCAGTGAGTCCGATCCACCTGACAACATTCCAAAGAAAGAAGAAAAGGAATGTCGTCAGCGAATAATCGCTAGGTAAGTCCCAAAAATGGGTAGAGATAGAATAGACAGAAAGAGAGTATAACTAGTAATATTTGATTATAATGTTAACGCAGAAGTTTGTAGCTTGGTACAAAATATACCGGTGTATATGAGAGGAGTCCCACTATCCGGAGACTAAGGTATACGAAGCATAAGGAACCGTTCAGCTACGGTACAACGGCAATGGATATTCAGGTTTGGTGTATTATGGTTACAATCTCGTGCCACTTCTAACACATTCCGTACCAATCTATCCCTTTAAAACCCCGTAATGTCTTTTGTATTGTTTGTATTGTTTTGTTTTATAGATGAATGACTTGCCGAAACCATGATATCAGTAAACGGAATGAATATAAATGGATAGTCATGTAAACGGAGTATATCCATGGTTCGGTCGGTCAATATAGATTGATATAGATTGAATAGACGGGTTCATGTTGAATTGTAGTTTATACTTGAATCATATTCAAGTCAGATTGATTAGATTGAGACTCAGTCTGAGTCAGATACTTAAAAAGAAATTGAAGTCCTGGATTAATTTTGATGTTATCGGTAACTGCTGCACATGGACGGTAGGATTTGTGTCTTTTTCGAAGACAATTACTGTATTCATAACACCGTTGTTAGATTGTCTACCTTAGATAGGCAAGCACCTATATTCTCCGGCTCTCTGAGGCTCTAGAGAACCGGTTCCGCTTAAACCTATATTTACTAGGGTCCTTATTGTAATTTAGTATAACTTGAGGGGGGTTTATGTAAAAATAGTTTTGATATATTTTCATAATACACCTCAAGTATTTAATTATCGTCTTTAGGATTTTTATAGATGTATCTTTTATAAAAGTGAAATTTCTAGAGAGTAGAACCTAGTTTTCATTGTATATGGTATTTTATTGAAATATTGGAATTTGTATTGAATTGTAATGGTAGTTTCCTGTAATGGTGATTCCTTTGATTTAGAAAACATGGATATTTGTATAATATATTTAAAATAGATCTTTTGATAATATTCATATGTATATTTATATATTTAATAAAAATAAAATTTATTTATTTTGTAGAAATCTCATTTTCTTAAAAATTGCATTAAAATTCCATTGATATCGAATGCTCCTTGCGGAGGTCTGTATCTCGCTCTACTAGGCTCGAAGAAGTGCGATAAACCGCACCATCCCGATCGGAGTTCCCCAAAAATGGGTTGTAGAAGCGTATTTGCATGGAATTTAAGCAATACACTTTTAAAGAAAACGGTTTTGTAATAGTTTAGGATATTTTATTGTAACATGTAATATTCCCACAAATATTGTCCAAAAGTAAATCATGCTATGTCATGAATGTGTGTTGTGATGAGGTAGGTCATTATCTCGTGAGTTTTCTAAAAGTAATACGGTAAAAAGTGGATAACAATATCGTTAGTATACATGATGGCATTTTACTGAAATAGAAATTGCAACATGAATTATTTTGAGATGAAACTTGTTCTAATGTGTTTATTTATGTTTGTTAAACATTATATGAGAATATGGTATTTTATGGTTTAAGAAAAATGGAATTTTTAAAGAAAAACGAATCGGAAGTCGGAATAACTTCGCTTCTGACGAGTTTTGAAAAATGAAAGTTTTAGAATAATGGAAGAGGAGGGGAGAAGGGACTTATTGTCTATTAAGAAGTAGGAGAGGTAGGGAAAGATTAGGAAAGCGTCGGGGCGTCGTTTCGTCGCCGGAATCTTTTTGGAACGTTGTCGGAACATCGCCTCTTGCTAACTCCACTTGCACAATTTGGGACTTGAAATTTTTTAGAGAGTTTTAGCAGGGAATTTTTGAGTGAGGAGGTGTAAAATAGAGGGTGGTATTTATAGGGAAAATTAGGGTTTAGGGTGATGAATGATGAATTAAAAATGCATTAAATTTTTGATTTAATGCCACTTTTAAATTCTCTGTTTATTTTTAATAAAAACAAACAGTACATAGGTTAAGGGGGAGGCCAAAGGGTGTGAGGTTAAAGATTGGGGACCATCCCCTATGGGAGGCCCGGCGGTGCCGGCCGTAGGGCTAAAGTCGCCGGTCGATCCCTGGTGATGAGTGGTGAGATTTGTGCCACGTGTTGGTGTCGCTTTGTATATTTCAGTGCACATGTTTGATTTCTGTGTGACTCTTCATTTTACGTGCAGTGCACGTGTAAACCCTTGGGCTTCTAAATAATTAAAAGAAAAGTTAATAAAAAGATAATGTGGTTGGGGGGATTCGATCACGGGGGCTACGTCACAACAGTGCAAGACTTTACCAATGAGCTATAGGTGCTTTCTTGTTGTTCAAAAGCAATTCAAATACTTATTGTGCACACATGATTGCAAATACTCCATTTATACATTAACTTTTAAATAAGTTTTATGTACATTGAAATTGGAGTTGTTACAGTACCTCAATAAGTATTAACGGTCGTATGAAGAATGTGTGAGCAATTTCATCTATAAAACATTCACCGACTGAAAAATACTAAGGAAGATGGACAAGAGTATGATAGCTTGAATTGAATTCTCTAAGTGTAGAGATGTCTATTACACACACGTAGTGATATATGATCGATATTTGGAAGAAAGGTAGAAAGGAAGACTAAAGGTGATGTTTTATTGAGAGATGATGTGATTTCTGATATCTTTTCATGACCATTAAAATAGGGCTCATGGTAACTAAAAATCTAGTATAGTCTGAAACTCTTACTTTCAAGTTCTTTCTTTTATAAGTTTCTTATCTTTATATGTAACTTTCATCTTCTTTCTTTTTATTATGGGATTTTATGGGTGTAATCCGCTGAAAATTCTCAGGAGACAACACTCTTCCTAAAGGGGACACCTAGAGATATAAAGGTTTTTCTTTTTTCTTCTTCTCTTTAATAACTAGTTTGGTCGGGACGATCAAAATTAAGTTTGGGGGTATTTGATTAGTCTAAAATATTGCATATTTGAATGAATATTTTCCCCACTATTGTTAAGTACTAAAAGGTGTTTATTGTAATTATAGAACAATTGAGGGTTTATATGTAAAAAGTTTATTATCATATGTTTCTACATTATTATTAACATAATGAGGGAAAATACATGCATATAATATTTATATGAAATCTTAGTAATTAAAATATGCATATCATATCAAATATTTCTAATCAATGTTCTTAACATATAATATCATATCAAATGGTTAGGATAATATCTCAAAAATACCAAATACTACTAACACTTTGATTTGAGATATTGTGCAGATTAGCTCAGGTCTGGAATCAAAAAGATCCGGAATAAATCAAGATGTCGGGATCAAATTTGCCAAAATATTGAAGCAAATCGTAAGATCTAGCAACGGCAGAGACTAAGTGCATTATTTTTAGAATCCAGATATCGAAGGGATCTCCAAATTTTAACAGAAAATAGTAGAAAAAATCCCAGGTGATGATCCCACCAAAGCGCCGCGGTTGGAAGGCCAAAGACCATGATATGCGGCGGATCCGCGGCATGATGATAGCCGTACGATGTGAAATTTTGTGTGATGGATCTTAACGGCATATATTCAAATAGAGCATCTAGGGTTTCTAGTTTCTGTGACTGTATATAGGACCGAGAGCTTCACATCAAAAAAAAAAAATCACCGAAGAGATCAAGAGGTCCAAAGCGATCCGCACATTCGAGTGATCATCAACTAGTTATCTACTTCCAATAAGATAGAGATCTAGAGTAACTAGTGTTCTTGTACTCTACTTTCACAAGTTGTATGCAATAATTGATTAATAAAGGTAGTGTTTTTATTAGTTAATTCTTTTCTTCACTTACTTCTGCATCTTAACTATATTTTCATTCTTCTTCAACCTTCCTTCTAAATCTCAAACCATGAGCGAGTAATTTCTAGCTTGCTGGGGTTCGTAAGTTAGGGTAGATCGATAGATGATAAAATCATTTAATTTCTTTTAGCAAAATAAATGTTAACATTCTTATCGGGCGCTCTATCAATTTATTGCTAATCACAACCACGATTTGAGATTGGTTTAACACTTGTTTTGTTAAGGGCTAGACATGAATAGAGATCAATGCAAGAACAAGGGTTGGTAGTGGAGAAACCCTAGTTTCTTCCAAATAACCCTAATCAACATTCATCGCTATCGATCTAGTTTTAAACTATTAAAAGATAAAAGGAGCCATTTTTAATTATTCATCAATTACTACCAAGTCCTATGAACCCTACAAGACTCTTCTTCATAAATTCTATATCCATATTAAAATAGATCTACAACCAATCACCCTTCTTTAATCAACTCGTCTAAAGTAAGAAAAAGGTTCACGTTTCCCCGCAGATGACCCGTACTCATCGCGGCTAGCTACTAACGATACTGTCTTAATTGCGGTTACTACAACACACTTTTCAGCTTCACATCAATTAGCAGACTAAGCCCAAATTGGCTAAGTCTCTTGCAACTGAGCCTAAATGCTCCGAATCTTAATAAATTTAACGATCCTTAAAATATTGCTAAGTTGATCTTAGTCTCAAATATGGCTAACGTATTCTTAATTAAAAATAAATTGGGACCAAATGCTCATATGTTTAAGTTGATCTTAATCTCAAACCAGATTAACGATCCTTAAACCAAAAAAAAATATTTTTGAAGTAAAGGAAAAATATGACTTAAGTTCAAAATCCCAAATCTAAAATATACGGATTCAGACTAATCCGCGCCTTACGGGCGACGACATAAACTAGTCTCCGTATACAATCCAAGGACAACCAAAACAAACAAAATATACACACGACACGAAGTGAACTGCTGGAGAAGGAAAAAGTGGTTATCACAACACGATAACGTAATTAACTGCAGGGCTTGCGCCTGCAGAGAAGAGCGTCCCCACAATAAAAAAAAACTCTCACAAACGAGAGAGAATCTGATAAAATCTAGTACAACGGTCGCATCTGTCCAAACTTTCGATATATGGTGCCATAAATCAATTTGGTATTTTCGGAGAGGTGGATGAAGAAGTCCAAATAGCATCTATCCCGAAAATTCAGGCCAGACGTCCCAATATCTCGGTCCCTGTTTTTCGGCGGTGAACAGTGGATACTTGGTTCTTAGATTCGAGGGCATCCTTCCATTGCATTTCATGCCGGCATCACCTCAGTGAGTATGTTCAAGACGATCTTGGACATGTGACAGTGGGAAATGATTAGTCGTGCAAGATCATTGGTAAATGGACGATCATCTTGCAACTTTCAGGAGGAGGTCAATTAAAGCTGAAGAACGCGAGACATATTTCGGATTTGAAAAAAAGTCTTATTTCCACAAATCAGCCTGACAACGAAGGATATATTACGACGTTTGGAAATTCTCAATGGAAGCTTTCCAAAGATTCGTTGGTGGTCGCAAGGGGCAAGTTGAGCAATTCGTTGTACTCATTCAGTGGGAGCAGTGAAGGTTTGGGTGAAATTTCCTCTGAAAAATCACCTTCAAGAATCTTTCTCTCAAGCCTTTAGAAGCCAAGTTCCCTTTTGAAGCCAAGAAGCCAAATCAAACTCGCTTCCTCCGTGCATCGTCGATATTAAGGATTCTTCTTCCCCTCTCCTACATCCTCTTAGAACAACCAACCCATAAGTCCCTATCTTCTTCTTGTTCTCCTTTTCCTTCTCACCGATGTCCGCCTCATTCAATTAGTTCACCAACATCGACTTAATTACTTATAATTCTCATGTTGATAAAAAAAAGAAATCCTAAGTGTAATTTTTGGACCCGTTAAAAAAACAATACAAGTTGATATATGCAAATTAAAAAATAAATATCATGTCCTTACTTTATACTTGATGGTAGTTTATTAGTGATAGCACACGGGATAATGACCTATTCCACACACGCACACTTTGGAGTCATAGCACGATCATATGCCTGTAATGTTGTTTTAAAAGAATCGATTTTCACTAAAATACCCTCGAAATCCTTAAAATAGAATTTAACCAATAATCCTTTTCTCTTGTGTATTTTCGCCTCACAGCCCTCTTTAGGAGAGTTTTGTTGAATATAATGTGGATTATCGCACATCTTGGATCTAGTGGATAAGATCGAAACTCTTCACGGAGCGCGTTCTCAAAGGAAAAGAAAAAAAATACGTTTTTTAAACAACACTAAAAATCATTTCAACGATACTTAAATAATGAAATAATTTAATATGTAACTTAGAAAAGAACAAACTTGAAAATTAGATTTTCTATAAAATACCCCTAAATTGAAAAGGTTAAGTTTCTATTAAAATACCTTAAGTTTTCCCAAAGATAGATTTTTAATTAAAATACCATAAACTTTTCAAAGTTGGGTTTTGCCACTAAAATACCCCGAAATCTAAAATATATTTTTATTAAAAATCCTCGATATTTTAATTAATATATTTTTCCCAAAATACCCTTGAGGTTTTAAAATAAAGTATTTTACATAAATCCCCCTCGAACTTTTAATGATATAATTACATAAAAAATGCGTAGAACTATAAACCAAGTAGCTAGCTAGTATATAGATAGCAGATGGGTTTAAGTGACATGTTCTCTCTTGAGTCTCGAAGAGTCGAAGACAATTAGCGTTACTACTTACTTACCCCCTAAATATAATTTGTAACTTCATGGAAATCAAATCGTATTGAAACTTGATTTAAACTTGAATTTGACTTGAACCCGAGCTTGATTTGAAGTTGAACCTGACTTGACCCGAACCATGAATATGTAATGACTTGACATGAATACTTGACACAAACACTTGAACTTGACATGAATACTTGAACTCGACTTGACTCTAGAACTTATGCCCTTCTTATGTATTCATGGATCCGGGCAAGACTTGTAACCTTGATTGTAAATTTAGATTATGCAGAGTGTTGGGGTAGTTTGAGTATGAATCCAACGGAATCTTATGAGTCCCATTACTACAGTCACGTTGTCGTGGTTGTCGAGCCCCGGTCCTTGCTCACGGAATAAAGTACCGCACGGAACAAAATGCCACGCCAAAGGGCGGGGGCCACCTCTTGAATCCATGGGACCACCTCTTGAGTCCATAAGTCTTACTGTAGAATAATAGGGAATTTTCGAAATACATTCTAAAAGAGGACAGATCAGAACTATAAATGGAATGATACCGCTCCTATAAGACAGAGAAGCTTTTTAAGTGAACCGGCACTACAGGAGCTTGAGAACTCCATAGTTAAGCATGCTCAAGCCATGGAAATTCTGGGATGGGTGACCTCTTGGGAAGTGGCCCCTGATCGGGTCCGGTTTGCTCCGAAGGACAAAACCATGCGCCTTCGGCCAGAGCGGACAATACCGTCTGTGTTGGGGTGGGTCGTAACAGAATGGTATCAGAGTTGGTCCCTCAATAGTAGGTCTATGGTTAAAGGACGAACCATTGTTCAAAAGTGGGGAGGATGTCGGGCCTCGGTCCTCACTCGCGGAATAAAGTGCCATGCCAAAGGGCAGGGGCCAGCTCTTGAGTCCATGGGACCCATTGTAGAACAATGGGGAATTTTCATAATACATTCTGAAAGAGGCTAGATCAGAACTATAAATGGAACGATACCACTCCTATAACACAGAGGCGCCTTATAAGTGAACCGACACTATAGGAGCTTGAAAACTCCGTAGTTAAGCGTGCTCAAGCCAGGAAAATTCTGCGATGGGTGACCTCCTAGGAAGTGACCCATGGTCGGGTCCAGTTCGCTCCGAAGGATAAAACCGTGTACTTTCGTCCAGAGCGGATAATGCCGTCTATGTTGGAGGTTGGTCATGACAGTGGTACCGGGCTAAAACGGTACATCACGAATTCATGAATGAGGTCCCGTGTTTCCATGCCCCAGGATGATAGCCTGTTGGGTTTGTGAATACTTCAATGACAATTGAAGTCCCGTTACTTTTGGCCTCGTGTTTCCTTACCCCTGAACTATAGCCTTGGATTCGAGAATACTCTTGAGATTGGTTGATATCCATACTTGAACTCACGTTAGTTAGCTTACTCTTTTAGTGATCTCTTTAGGACACATTGATATTCATTGCATATTCAGCACTTTTACTTTTTACATGCAAACTATAGCTACACTACACGGACATACTATATTTGTTTTCCATGTTCATATTACATTGCTATGCTTATATATATATTGGCATACTCATGATACCTTGTCATGTGCATATAGTTACTAGGTTTAATTGACACTATTACATAACCACATTAGAATTCATATTCTACTTACATGCTGTCCTTTACCACATTCATATTTCTATCCTATCTGGAGAATTACCGAGCGCAAGTTCACTGACGGGAATCCACCATGTTTCTTTCTTTCCTTGGGTGTTCGTCAGGGTATTTAGGGACTAAGGAGGTGGAACCGGCTGCTAAGGATTACGACCAGTTTGCATCACAAGCTGATCTTTAGTTTCTTTCTGCTTTTACTTACAATACGCCATCTGTTTAGGCACTTTCATTTTATGTTTCTTGTTCAGACATCATGTATCAGTTCCAACTCTGTAAAGTTTGGAATGTATATATATAAAGTTGGATTTTCATTATCATGTTCATTCTTGTTATTTTTATATTGCTTATATATGCTTAGCGTATTTGTTTCGAGAAAAGACCTTCTCAGAATAAATACGTCGCGGGTCTCATCACGTGTCATTACCGTCCTTTGGGAAGCGGGGCATGACACATTGGCGGCAAGTTCGAAAATAAATTTGGAGACTTCGTTGTGGTATAGAAGATTGGGGCATCTCAGTGAGAAGAATTTGAAAATTCATTAGGGTTGGTGTAACAACTCCAAATTCTGTGTACATAAAATTCATTTAAAATTAATATACACTTGGGGTATTTGATTTCCTGTAAATGCTATAAGTATTTGTTTTGATTTAGAACAGCAAGAAAGTACTTGTAGCATATTGGTAAAACCTTGCACTGCTGAGACATAGCACTCGAGTTCGAATCTCATCAGCCACACTATCTTTTTGTTTTATTTTCTTTTAACCTTTTAGAAGCCCAAGAGTCTATACGTGCAACACACGTAATAGGGTAAGTTACAGAATAATCAAACATGTTAAATATGCTAGTTGAAGTGTCAGGGACACGTGACCCCAATCCGAGCCCCCACCCCATGAATCCGACCGGCGAGATTCACTCTCAGGCCGGCGCCGCCGGTCCAACATGGTCCAAACCCAATTTTTTTTAAAACCCTAGACCCTTGGACCCCCCCTTAATTCTTGTATTACTTATTTACTCTGCACATTTACAGAGAATAGTAAACCCTTCAAATTCTATTTTTAATGCAAAATTTTAATGCATTATTCACTCCCCCTAAACCCTAGATTTCCCTATAAATACCCACCCCATCTTACGCCCCTCTCACTCAGAATTCTCTTGCAAAAATTATACCAAATTCCCAAGTCTTTTAGTGTATAAGTGGAGTTAGTGAAGTGCGAAGCTCCGACGAACTTCCGAGAAGATTCCGGCGACGAATCGACACCTCGAAGCTTTCTTTAGGACCTACTCTCTCTCCTTTAGTCCAACAAAACAGTAAGTCCCATTTCCCCCTCTCATCTTCATCTTTAAAAAGTTCCATTTCTAAAACCCGACGGAAGCGGAGTTAATCCGACTTCCGATACGGTTTTCTTTAAAAACTATACTTTTCTTTAATAAGATAAAACCATATTCTCATATGTTGATTAATTAATATTAACAGACTCAACAAAATAACTTTCAAATCAAAATAATTATTTTTGTAACTTTTATAATACTTTTTCAGAAAAATACCATATAGTTTAGTGTCGACATAAACCCTCATAATTCCTTACTATACCTTTAGGTAGTACACGAGGTAATGACCTACCTCCTCACAACGCACATATCTATCATACCACGATAAATTTTGGGACAATAGAATACGGAAAATACGACTTTGCAAATAAATCCCTTTAACTTATAAAACCGTTTTCTTTAAAAGATGTATTAAAATATTTCCATACACTTGCGCCTCTACAACCCATTTTGGGGACCCCGTTTGGGATGGTGCGGATTATCGCACATTCTCGGGCTTAGTAGAGCGAGATGCAGACCTCTGCAAGGAGCATTCGATCTCGATGGAATTTGTATACATTTTTCTTTAGAAAATGAGATTTCTACAAGAAAATAAATAAATTATTTTCATTAAATATATATATATATATATAACTATTATCAAAATATCTATTTTAATTATATAAACATCTTAAGTTTTTCTAAATCAAAGGTATCACTATTACATGAAAATACCATCCAAATACAAAACAAGTACGGTATTTCAAGAAAATACCATATACTATAGAAACTAGGTTCTATTTACTAGAAATTGCACAAATGTAAAATACACATCTATGAAAACTCTAAAGACGATAATTAAATACTTAAGCTGTATTTTGAAATCATGCCAAAACTATTTTTACATAAACCTCCCTCAAGTTATACTAAATTACAATAAGGACCCTAGTAAACATAGGTTTAAGCGGGACCAGTTTCTTGAGCCTCAGGGAGCCGAAGATATGGGTGCTTGCCTATCTAAGGTAGACAACCTAACAAACGGTGTTATCAATACGGTAATTGTCTTGGAAAAAGACACAAATCCTGCCGTCCATATGCAGCAGTTATCGATAACATCAAAACCTAATTCAGGACTTCAATTTCTTTTCTAATTGTCTGACTCAGACTGGGTCTAAATATAATCAATCTGACTTGAATATGATTCAGGTATAAAACCACAATTCAATATAAATACATATACTCAATCTATTCGATCTATTCAATCTATACAACTTGACCGAACCGAACCATAGATATACTCCATTTACATGTTCATCCATTATATCCGTTCCATTACTGATATCATGATTTCAGCAAGTCATCCATCTATATAATTTATAATACAAGACAATACAATACAAATAATACAATCAAGACATCGCGGGGTTTATAAAGGGTGGATTGGTACGGAAGGTGTTAGAAGTGGCACGAGACTGCAACCATAAGACACCTAACCTGAATCTCCATTACCGTTGTATCGTGGCTGAACGGTTCCTTGTACTCCGTATACCTTAGTCTCCGAAATAGTGAGACTCCTCTCGTATACACTGGCACTTTCTATACCGAGCTACAAACAACAACGTTAAGAATATAATACAACTTTAAAAGTTACATTCTTCTTCTGTCTATTCTGTCTCTTCTTACTTTTGGGACTTACTGAGCGATTGTTCGCTGATGACATTCCTTTTCTTATTTCCTTGGAATGTTGTCAGGTGGATCGGACCTTCTGGAGACAGAGCCCACCAGCGAGGATTTGGATCGGCTAGCCTTTGACTCGGAGCTCTAGTTTACTTGTACATTTCATTTTCATTTCTGTTATGCCATTGTTTAGGCATTGCTTTCAGTACCTGTATTTTCATTTCAGTTGTATTGTAAAAAGAATGTTTAATAAATAAAGTTGTTGTTCATTTACATCTTGTCTCTTGGGTAATTTTACTTCATATTGCTTAGATACGCTTACCGTGTTTACTTCTGAGTAAATACTTAGCGGCCTCGTCGCGTCCTCTGCCCGTACACTGGAAAGCAGGCGTGACAGTAGGGGGCTTCTTTCGGGACTGAAGAATGTGGAGTTGGGGCTTTGCGAGAGTTGTGTTTATGGGGAGCAAAGCGCACTCAGATTTGAAATTAGAGGCGTAGCAAAGAAAACCAAGAAGCAAGAGATAGTGCATACGGACGTATAGGGTCCGGCCTCGGTGGAATCTTATGCAGGGAATCGGTACTTCGTGACGTTCATCGACGATGCAAGCCAAAAGACTTAGATATATGCGATGAAGTAGAAGTCTGATGTGTTTGGTATCTTCAAATACTGGATTGCACAAGTGGAGAACCAAACGGGGAGTAAGGTAAGATGCCTTAGGTCCAATAATGGATGGGAATATTGCGCCCAAGAATTCGAGGAGTTTTGCTCACAAAAGGGTATTCGTTAGTTGAATACGGTACCAGGGACGCCACAGCAAAATGGCACCGCTGAAAGGATGAATAGAACTATTCTAGAGCGAGTGCGAAGCATGACCTTTGATGTGAGCAGCTGTCGATGCTGCTGTGTACTTGATCAACAAAAGCTTGGCAAGTGCGCTTGATGGAGGCATTCCGGAAGAAATTTGGTCATGTAAACCGATTAATTACGCACACCTAAAAGTATTTGGTTGTATTTCATGTTCTTTGGTTGATAAGACAGAAAAGAGTAAGCTTGACTCCAAGTTTAGAAAGTGTGCTTTTATCGGGTATGGTGAAAATGAGTTCGGATATAGGCTGTAGAATTATACAAGCAAGAAAGTAATACAAAACTGGAACGTTGTCTTTGATGAGCAACACTTGTACAAAGAACATAAGAAAGCCAAAAATGGTGTGGTATCAGAGTTCATCGAGTTGGATGGAACTCAAGAGATTGTAAGTGCACGGCGGCGCCCCGGCCGTCAATCCGACGCCGGAATGCGGAAGCAATGCTTTACTTTAACTTTTTAAACCGGCACCACCGCGCACTAGAATCCCGGATCGGGCCATTAATCTAGTCCTAGCTATCAAGAGAAGGGGTAGAGAGATATACCGAGCGATCCGTGTCCTTCGGTCTTCTCGCCGTCGTCCCGATCTCGCCGCCGAGTCTCCGGTCTTCACCTCCTCGCCGGAAGGGCACCACGTGGCCGGCTTCTTTTACGGGCTCCCACCTCTGGACCGAGGCAACTCGGGCACGAAGTTGGCGAGCCGACGTGCCCAAGGTTTGCTGTAGAATACGTGCAGTGTTCTATGTCTCATTTGGGGTTTGAGGAAGTTGCCTTTGGTGGAGGAAATGAACTAAGACTTTTTGGAGATGAAACTTTGGGATTTTTGTGAAGCCAAAAGACCAAAAATCCCACCACAAAAATATGGGCAGCCCTCCCTTCTTACTTGGCTGGCCATGACAAGGAGAATGATCATATGGAGTGAATTAGAATGGAAAAAGAAATGAGCCTCCAACATAATGCAAGAGAGAGAAATGGTGATGATGAAAAGCAATGATCATCAACCAAAACCAATACTCCATCAACTAATCATCAACAACCATGATTACTCCAAAACCAACACTCCAACAACCTAATCATCAACAACCATGATGAAAAGAAGAAGAAGTCAAATGAAGTCAAATGGTGGAGGAATTATCATGATACACCAATATGCAAAAAACACCCTCCACTAACCAAATTTGCATACTTGCAAATAAGCCCTCCTCCACCAATCTTCAGCCAATGAAAGATACAAAGAAATATGGCTGAAACGGAAAACAAACCGGCAACTCCAAAAAACTGATCCCGTAATAAATTACAGGAAAACCCCGCTACTGTATATACATACCCGCATTTGTATTCCGACCAAAATACAAATGCAATGAGACAAAGTCTACACTGTACAATACTAGGATCCGGCTTAAACCAAAGCCCGCTAGTATTAATCGTCCGATCCTGATCCGTGCAATGCCACACGTATCTGATCGAACCCTGCCATATCTCCATACGGCCTCTACAGCGTTTCGCTCGAAAACTTGAGCAACTGTCTGTGGGGGACTCTAAAGACTCGCCAATACTATGGCTGTGGATTTAACCACTAGCACGTCAGAGGTATTAGCCATACGTGACGGGCTACCAGCTATTGACCAAAAGGGACGTCGATGAGCGAACTCATCCTGACACCCTACTGAGCCTGTCAGTGACAATATCCGTACAGTCCGGTCCGTTCGTCTATGAGCATCGCATGGCGGGCCTAGGTGGTTGGTAAAAGTCAGACCCCCAAAAGCGGTACAAGTCGTGTCGGAGTGTAGCCCAGAACACCCTGAGATACTACTGGAATACCTACCAGTAAATCTCCTGCCTTGGCCAAGGACTTCGTGTAATAGCTCTCCTAGACACAGCGCGACCTCACCCCCAATACCGGGAGAGACGAACCCCTACAGATCCGCTCACTTCTTCTATGTGGCTCGGGACTATACCCAACTAAAACCTGTTTGCACGTCTCCTTTGAGCATGGTAGGGTAGTAATCAAAGTACAGTGGGAACTCACACGAGACAAATGACGATTTCAGGTCGATGAACTAACCTGTACACATGTCACCAGGGAACTGCTATGTGACGTCAGGTATAAGACCATCTAGCATGTTCCCGGCGAGTCCTGTCCGGTGTACTCATAACCCAATGAGCACCTGTATACATCTTAGGTGAACCAACTGACACCAGTGGCTTGTGAGACCGGCCACCGCCCCTCGTCGGGGTCTCGACTGTATACACTAGTCTACTCTGGAGTATCGATACCCTGTCTCGAAACTCCCACGACTAGGGACCATTTAAGGATGTGCTTATAGACTATTAGCTCCCACGTATATGATCGCCCTCATACTGCTGGTAGTCAAGCAAGAATCCTAAGGGCTCTATCAACGTGCAATAGTGACCTGTAAGGTCACCTGAAGCAGTACACGATGATAAAGGTAAACCAGATAGCATACTATCATCTTGAGTAAGACTGTCCTCCTGGGATAGGTCCTCCCTCAATCATTGCAATCACGTGCCTGTGATCCAATAATTGACTCTGAGGGCACCATCTCCAACAATCTCCCACTTGCACTCAAGGCTAATTATTGCGATGTCGCATACTCACAGCCCGTGTGATACCGAACACCCAACTCCTCTACTAGTCAGTCTCACAAAGCTCGTTTGTGAAATTATTGCGTTCGAGGAATAGCCTCAGTGAGTGGATCCGCTTTGATGTTTCTTTCTATGTCTCTCTATATCTCAAGTTCGCGGAGAAAACCATCTCCTGAAATGAGCAATACCTGTCTTAGAATGTGTTTGGATGTCTGATGGGACTTAGCTCATAAATGAACTCCAAATCCAAACTTCTTAGACTGTATCGTCAACTGAACTTAATCAGTATCCTGCGCCATGCCTCCCTCAGTATTGCCTTGGACCACCTGTCCAAAATACTGCCCCTCGTCAGAAGGAAAACTATAACTCTGACAACCTCCTTGTCGTCCAGGTCACCTTGGAAGCCTGGAATGATAACTGTCTCCCGAATGAGGCTGTCGTTATCATATCCCTAGAACATCCACTTATGTTCTAAAACTGCTTCCGACTGTTTCTCTAGGATAGGATCAATGTCAACTTATTGCATCTAGTATAAGAACAACATCTGGTGTGGTACTTGACATCTCATGATTGACTCAATTGCCTAAGCAAGTGATCTGCCAATCATGCACATCGCTCTCCCCTTTAGTCTGTAAGACACCTTTAGAGAGGGTGACTCCATCACCTGCAGGTACACTACCGTGCCAGGAGTCTTCCATTCTAAATACTCTTAGAATGCTGTCCAAGTACCCTGATTGGGAAACCACCCAAATCTAGATCTAAAACCATAGATCTAGTAAGCAGTATGTCTGATATAATGTCCAAGTCCCATGTGGAGAAACCACTGTGTGACGACCAAAGTATAACCGATCGTAGTATAGGAATATCACTTCCTACTCTGTGTATGTCATCCAAATACCAGGACATCACACCCTACTACCTTCTCAACAGATCCATCCCCTATTCTGATGAAGTCAAACCTATGACTGTCACATCAGAAATAGATGATCTATCTCCGCTATATCTGTTTTAGTCTATAAATAGACATAAGCCACTTGTCCACCAATGCTTCCGCTGCTCCCACTGACTACGACAACCCTCTGGCAGAGTCATATACACGTGCACTTCTAAAGCTAGTTTAGAACGACGCTATACTCGTCCTCCTGCCGGGTTTCACAGTCTGGAACAACAACAATGGCAAGTCTGGGTAAACAAGAACCTCCCTGCCACCGTTCTTGAGGCTACCGGAGTACCTCTCGGGTGCCTGAGATTACCCATCTTATCTGCGGAGTGGCCAATGGAATGTCAAACCAGATTGAATCTTTAGGTTCCTTATCAAATCTTCAGTAATCGTTTGCGGTTCTGGAATCACTTCCAGTTCTACCATACTCCCACTACTGTTTTCTGAAAACTGTGGCGAGTCTAGAACAATATTACTATTGATCTTCCAGATGGTAGAAAGTCAACCCTCGTCATAGCCTGGGTCAACCCACAAACAGCCATTACAGAAACGTGCCTTGACTTATCCAGAGTCTGGTTTTAAGCATAAGCCGGACAACTCCCCGTACCTCAACATCGTTAAGATATGAACTGTTCTATATCAAATATAGAACCAGAGGTACTAATTTAATTGAACCAGATTCAAATCCTGCAGCCGTCTCCAGTGCATGTCAACTAGATGGAAGGAGGCCTATCAGCGTTACTCAACTTAGGAATGCTTCCAATTATGAGTAACCCGAAAGAGAAGCTAGTTTTCTTAATCATTACTATCAACTGAACACCATACACAAGTATCTACATCTTCGATCACTTTGAAGAATCTCGATACTTGCAATACCTGGTTCTCTACTTTATTCAAATACCTATAACTTCTCAAAATTCGGACCTTGTGTTTCTACGAAACACTTGTCTAAAAACTAGAGAAGTCATAAGTAAACCGAATATAGTACGAGGACCATCCCCTCTGTACTAATGGACACTGGAAAACATACAATACTCTGTATAAGTCCCTTGAGTCTAATAGCTCACTCCCTGTGTGTTGCAGGTTGAAAACTGTACTTATGGTTAAGAATAATTACACCGCTGTTTAATGCTCCTTACCTAACCATCAACTGATATAGGTAAATGTCATAGACATAATTTCAAAAAGGTATATCCCACTCTATAAAAATAGACGTACAGATATATCAATTTGAAATTGGTGCATCACAACGGATATTCAAAACCATATATTTGCCGTCCGGCAAACAACCCAGGTGACTTCCTCAAATATCACCGATTACAACGAATCCCAATATAATGAGGATGATCACCCAATTCCCAATAACTTACTCCCACTCATCATCTGTAAAATCATACAGATGTGAGAATCATACCTGGTAAATACATACCCTGGAGTAAGTATCTAATCGGGAAATCAGTTTTCCTTTAACAGTACACAGTGAAACTAAAACATTGAAATGTTTCGATGGGGTATCCCGGTATTCCTAGTAATGCCTCTTCCATTATCCAGATTCACAACTGTAACCGTGTAATTCTTTGCCATCTTTCCAAATCCCTTTCTATGTCTTTAGTCAGTACCTTCTGTACACCCCTTTAGGCCAAATGGTTTTCTTCCTTCCCTACCGTTCGGCACCAGCCTGTGGTTTGGAAGAAGACTATCCAATAAGCATAATGGGTGTACTGTCATAATCCTAGGAACACTCGCAATGCGAGAGAAGGTGGAGATAAAAGACAACCGAATAAACCTTATTCCTATTTCTCCTGAACCAAAATCCATCCCCGAACTGGAACAAGTTCCTTTCGAGTTCGTATATAACCATACGATGGAGTATCCAATAAACTGTGGATTTTCGTAGTGATACGGAGTGTTCTGGAGAAATACAAAGGTGATTTAGGATTGGCGAATAAATACTTGGTTTGGTTGTGAATAGCAGTCGCAATTTTACTTTGCCCTCTTACTAATCCCTTGTTATGTCTTTACTTAATACCTTCTGTACACCATCATTATGCTAATTGGTTTTCTTCATTCCCCACTGTTCGGCACCAGCCTAAGGTTTGGAAAAAGACTATCCAATTTGCGTAATAGGTGTACTATCTCCTAAACCAAGGAGTACTCGCAACCTGAGAGAAGGTAAAAGGAAAAGACAACTGAATAGTCCTATTCGTTTTCTCCAGAACCAGAAACCATCCTCGAATAAATTCCTTCGAGTTCGTATATAACCATACGATGATTTTGTCCAATGGAAGTGGACGTTCGTAGTAATACGGGGTGTCCTGGAGAAAAGGGTAAAAGTAGGAGTGGCAATGAGGTTTGCAACTCTGACAATCCAAAAGCCAGTGTTTAAGAAGGTTCGGTTAATTTTGGTCACTGAGTCATAGTCTTAGGGTCGGGTCAATGGTCGCTGCCAAAGAGAGAGAGAAAAAAACACTCAACGTGCACTCTAACCTAGATCAGAATGGTTACCAATTTATCTAATCCGGAAACCTCCCACTGTACCGTCAAATTCTCCTCCAAACCTGAAAGAAGAATTAGTCGGGATCACCCGAGACGTAAACCAACTCATCAGTGGGAATCGGGATCCAACTATTATCGCATGATAACGTGACAGAATCCGCTCACGTCATCACACTCCAGAAGGTATGCGCATATCTGGTAAGTTTCAGTTTCTTTAGAAACTCCCGATGTGATTTCTGCCCCATGCTCTTATGACCTTGACGAAGGTCAACAAATTATAAGTCATATGTCAAGTTCTACCAGTCATTGTCCAGGTTAATTTGAACCCACCCGTACAAGCCGTTGACGAAGGTCAACAAGGCTATACGACTGTCCCAAACCAACGCATCTATCTATGCAGCAGAAAGGTAACAAGCAGCTACCATTCACTATGCCTTGACGAAGGTCAACAAACATAGCATGAATACTACGTACTACCCGTCTGAAACGACGGAGGGCTACGAATGGTTTCTGGCGAAAACCTTTAACGTAAAGAACTTGATATCGTTGAAGGAACCGGATAGCTTTTATAAAAATATAGTAACGAAAACCTTTGCTAAAGAGGTCACTCCCGGTGAAAGGATCTCGGCTCTTTCCCCGTAGAATGAGGTGCAGGATATTCCAACTGAATACCACGATGCAAAGCAAAAGTAATCGGCTATAGTGAAGTTATTGCCCTGACGCAAACTTCTGTCCAAGGGGTCACTCCCGGTGAAGGGATCTCGGCCCTTGCCCCGTCGACTGGGGAGTAGGATATTCCATCTGAATACCACGATGCAAAACAAAAGAGAACGTCCTTACAATAACAGATTTTTGAAAAGTGTTCCAACAACATCAGAATAGGTTTGTTTAACCTGCGTTGATCCGAATCAACGCAGTCCCATCAATTGATCGCACCAATAAAGAACGAAAATAATGATGTACGTATATGCCATCCGCATTCGCTACTGGGTCCCGTCATTACCCGTTAGGTTACTTAACTAACGACAGAGCGGGGACTGGACTAGCGCGGATGCAAAACATATACAACATCTACTAGTATATATATCAATATATAATATTTCGCTCAAGGCGTGATAAAATGCAACATCACAGAAATGTACAGCATCACAGAACAATACAGATATCTGGGATCCCCGGGTTTCACAGAGCCGCTACTGAAACCCAATGTTCTCCTGGTCGTATGGATAGCCTGTGCAATGAAATCCTAGACCCCTACGGGCGCGGCAAGTTACCCGTCAAAACCTGAAGCGAGGCAGCCCCCTTCAGCAACGTGAATGGACCACCCAGCACTTCACGGAATCCGGTAACTTGGGCACCCCTCCCGGGTCAACCTGTACCCCCTACGAGTGCGGCGAATAGCCCGCCAATTCTAGAGTGAAGCCCCCTCCGTCTCAATGCCATAAGATGCGGGCCCGTTGCCCTCTAGAACCCGGCTATCCGTGCACCCCACCTTGGGGTAATCCTAGTACAGAAAGTAAAATATACATACAACGGGTACATCGACCTCAACCTGGTCGTGCCCCAAAAGAATAATATACAATGAGGCAGTGACGGCAATCCACATGTCGGACGCTCGTCCCGCAATATCAAATGTACATAATACAATAAAAACTGTACTAGCATTGCATCCAGGCTATCCCCCATGACCAATCCGCAACATCACAGCACAACACAGAACATCAACGTGAATGTCACGTTCGCAAATCCGTCTAACCGGGCTATAGCAGTTAGACGGGATTTACCGATCAAGTGACATTCACGGTCGCAGATATAATGTAAATACTGTGAACTAATGTGTTTAAAATATTCGATCGATCAAATTTACCCAAGTGGGCCCCAAGCATTACTGTAGCACTCACAGAAAATCTGGGCCCAAAAAGATGTTCCAAAACCCCTATTTTCAACACAGAGACTCTCTGTAGAATTTTGATGCACTGAACAGTAAATCTTGCGGTGGAACCGCGGCCCAAGCATGGCTTTGGCCGTGGTTCCGCGGTCGTATAGTGTGTTCACGTGATCAAAATTTCACAGTAGTCTTAGAATTCCCTGCACATCATTCTGCAACTACCTGAAAAAATTTTGGAGCCAAAAAAAAATTCGACAGAAACTGATGCACATGAAAACGCGGTTTTTGGAATTTTGTTCGATCGGAAATGTAAACACATTAGACAAAGCTAGACTAGGTTAATGGCGAGGCTCTGATACCACTGTAAGTGCACGGAGGCGCCCCGGCCGTCAATCCGACGCCGGAATGCGGAAGCGATGCTTTACTTTAACTTTTTAAACCGGCACCACCGCGCACTAGAATCCCGGATCGGGCCATTAATCTAGTCCTAACTATCAAGAGAAGGGGTAGAGAGATATACCGAGCGATCCGTGTCCTTCGGTCTTCTCGCCGTCATCCCGATCTCGCCGCGGAGTCTCCGGTCTTCACCTCCTTGCCGGAAGGGCACCACGTGGCCGGCTTCTTTTACGGGCGCCCACCTCTGGACCGAGGCAACTCGGGCACGAAGTTGGTGAGCCGACGTGCCCAAGGTTTGCTGTAGAATACGTGTAGTGTTCTATGTCTCATTTGGGGTTTGAGGAAGTTGCCTTTGGTGGAGGAAATGAACTAAGACTTTTTGGAGATGAAACTTTGGGATTTTTGTGAAGCCAAAAGACCAAAAATCCCACCACAAAAATATGGGCAGCCCTCCCTTCTTACTTGGCCGGCCATGACAAGGAGAATGATCATATGGAGTGAATTAGAATGGAAAAAGAAATGAGCCTCCAACATAATGCAAGAGAGAGAAAGGGTGATGATGAAAAGCAATGATCATCAACCAAAACCAATACTCCATCAACTAATCATCAACAACCATGATTACTCCAAAACCAACACTCCAACAACCTAATCATCAACAACCATGATGAAAAGAAGAAGAAGTCAAATGAAGTCAAATGGTGGAGGAATTATCATGATACACCAATATGCAAATAACACCCTCCACTAACCAAATTTGCATACTTGCAAATAAGCTCTCCTCCACCAATCTTCAGCCAATGAAAGATACAAAGAAATATAACTGAAACGGAAAACAAACCGGCAACTCCAAAAAACTGATCCCGTAATAAATTACAGGAAAACCCCGCTACTGTATATACATACCCGCATTTGTATTCCGACCGAAATACAAATGCAATGAGACAAAGTCTACACTGTACAATACTAGGATCCGGCTTAAACCAAAGCCCGCTAGTATTAATCGTCCGATCCTGATCCGTGCAATGCCGCACGTATCTGATCGAACCCTGCCATATCTCCATACGGCCTCTACAGCGTTTCGCCCGAAAACTTGAGCAACTGTCTGTGGGGGACTCTGAAGACTCGTCAATACTATGGCTGTGGATTTAACCACTAGCACGTCAGAGGTATTAGCCATACGTGACGGGCTACCAGCTATTGACCAAAAGGGACGTCGATGAGCGAACTCATCCTGACACCCTACTGAGCCTGTCAGTGACAATATCCGTACAGTCCAGTCCGCTCGTCTATGAGCATCGCATGGCGGGCCTAGGGGGTTGGTAAAAGTCAGACCCCCAAAAGCGGTACAAGTCGTGTCGGAGTGTAGCCCAGAACACCCTGAGATACTACTGGAATACCTACCAGTAAATCTCCTGCCTTGGCCAAGGACTTCGTGTAATGGCTCTCCTAGACACAGCGCAACCTCACCCCCAATACCGAGAAAGACGAACCCCTGCAGATCCGCTCACTGCCTCTATGTGGCTCGGGACTGTACCCAACTAAAACCTGTTTGCACGTCTCCTTTGAGCGTGGTAGGGTAGTAATCAAAGTACAGTGGGAACTCACACGAGACAAATAACGATCTCAGGTCGATGAATTAACCTGTACACATGTCACCAGGGAACTGCTATCTGACGTCAGGTATAAGACCAACTAGCATGTTCCCGGCGAGTCCTGTCCGGTGTACTCATAACCCAATGAGCACCTGTATACATCTTAGGCGAACCAACTGACACCAGCGGCTTGTGAGACCGGCCACCGCCCCTCGTCGGGGTCTCGACTGTATACACTAGTCTATTCTGGAGTATCGATGCCCTGTCTCGAAACTCCCACGACTAGGGACCATTTAAGGATGTGCTTATAGACTACCAGCTCCCACGTATATGATCGCCCTCATACTGCTGGTAGTCAAGCAAGAATCCTAGGGGCTCTATCAACGTGCAATAGTGACCTGTAAGGTCACCTGAAGCAGTACACGATGATAAAGGTAAACTAGATAGCATACTATCATCTTGAGTAAGACTGTCCTCCTGGGATAGGTCCTCCCTCAATCATTGCAATCACGTGCCTGTGATCCAATAATTGACTCTGAGGGCACCATCTCCAACAGAGAGTATTCAGGTATCTATAGGTGGAGATCGGAATATGGAGGAAACTATAGTGCATGATCAGGTTCAAGAACAGGATGGTGACCATGTTCAACAACCAGATGTACCAGTTTTGAGGACATCTACACGAGATAGGTGGTTACCTGAAATACTTATGACCGAATTTGTTCTGTATATAGATTCGGGAGAGCCCAAATCTCTTGAAGAAGCAATAAGCGATGGTGCTAAAAAGCAGTATGAGCGAGCTATGGACGAGGAAATGGATTATTTGAAGAAGAGCCATACGTGGGACCTAGTAAAGCTACCCAAGGGTCGGAAAGCGTTGCTAAACAGATGGGTGTTCATGATTAAAGATGAGGCTAATGGTGTGAAGCGGTACAAGGCTCGCTTGGTAGTCAAAAGTTACGCGCAAAAGTAAGGTATTGACTATCAAGAAATATTTTCCTCGGTGGTGAAGATGACATCTATTCGGGTAATTCTTACTATTGTAGCGGTGGAGGACATACACTTAGAGCAGCTGGATGTCAAGACTGCGTTCCTTCATAGTGATTGGAGGAGGAGATTTATATGATGCAGCCACCGTGATACGAGATGATAGGGAAAGAAGCTATAGTGTGTAAACTGCGAAAGAGCTTGTACACGCTCAAGCAAGCTCCGAGACAGTGCTATCTCAAATTCGATCAGTTCATGATAGAGACGAGATTTGTGATATGTGAATCCGATCACTGCGTTTACATTCAGAATTTTAAGGACGGCGACTATATTATTCTATCATTGTATGTGGATGATATGCTTGTAGCATGTCCGAATTTTGAGAAGATTCAAAATCTAAAGAAGACGATGGCCGAAAAATTCTCCATGAAGGATTTGGGAGCGGTAAAACAAATCTTGGGCATAAAAATCGTGAGAGATAGGATACAGCAGAAGCTGTGGTTATCGAAAAGGGACTACATTGAGCAGGTTTTGAAACGGTTCAATATGGGCAAGTCAAAGCCGGTGAGTAAGCCTTTGCAAAGCATTTCAAACTCGGCAAGGATTTGTGCCCAACAACTCAAGAGCAGAAAGATGAGATGGTGAGCATGCCTTATGCATCTGCGGTGGGGAATTTGATGTATGCAATGGTGAGTACGAGACCTGATATTGCACATGCAGTGGGAGTTGTTGGCAGGTATATGCAGAACCCGGGTAAGGAGCATTGAAATGCGGTGAAGTGGATGTTGAGGTATCTAAGAGGTATGTCAAACCATTGCTTATGTTTTGGGGGTGACTCTCTTAAGTGCAAGGATACGTTGATGTGGACTACTCGGATCATCGAGATAGCGGAAAGAGCACAACAGGGTACATATTTATGGTTGGGGGAACAACGGTGAGTAGGGTCTTTCAATTGAAAAAGATGGTGGTATTGTCAACAAAGGAGACTGAATACATGGCGATCACGGAATCCAGCAAGTAGATGATATGGTTGCAAGGCTTAGTTGAAGAATTGGGTAAGAAACAAGACTTCAATACCTTGTGGAGCAAAAGCCAAAGTGCGATACATTTAGCGAAAAATACGGCATATCACTCTCGGACGAAGCACATCAAGGTGCGGTATCATTTCATTCGCATTGTGGTGGAAGAAAGCGAGTTGTCATTGCAAAAGATTGCGAGAGAAAAGAATCCGACAAATATGTTCACCAAACTTGTAGACAGAGACAAGCTGGAGCTCTGTTGCTATTTGGTGAACCCCTCCTTGAAAATCTGATGAGGATAGAGTAGAGTGGAGTCGTGTCAAGTCCACTAGCGTTGGGAATCAAGACCGAAGTATCTTCAAGTGGAAGATTATTAGAAATTGTGAAGAAAGCTTCAGGTCAGACGTCTGCCAAAGTCAAAGGCAGATGTCTGGACATAGCATGTCAGAAACACAGAGTAATGGAAAATTTCTGAAAGCCGGTACGCTAGACGTCTGTAGAAGACTAAGACCAAAAGTACAGAGCGTGGTCAGATGTCTGACCAAGTGTGGTTCAGACATCTGGGGAAGCTTGAAGCCCAACCCGAGACTTTAGACCAAACGTCTGTAGACACGACAGACATCTGCTCAAAATAGAGAGGAACATGGCTTATACAGACGTCTGCCCAAACGTGGGTTAGACGTCTGTCGTCGACGGATCTGCTACAATATATTTTTGGTAAAATTTAGATTCATCTCAATTTTGGGTAGGTTTAGGGCTTGCCTATAAAATGGGACCTATCATATGTATTATATTGTAACAACTCCAATTTCAATGTACATAAAATTGTTTAAAAGTTAATGTACAATTGGGGTATTTACAATTCCTGTGAATGCTATAAGAATTTAATTTGCTTTAGAACAGCAAGAAACTCCTTATGGCTCATCGGTAAAGCCTTGCACTGCTGTAACGTAGCTCATATGTTCGAATCTCATCAGCCACATTATCTTTTTGTTTTATTTATTTAAATCTTTTTAGAAGTCCAAGAGTTTGCACGTACACTGCACGTAAAATGAAGAGTCACATAGAAAACAAACAGGTGCAAAATGGTATTCAGACCGACCAAGACACGTGGCGAAAATCCGAGCCCCCCTCACCGGGAATGGACCGGCGAGATTCATTCTTGAGCCGGCGCCGCCGGTCCAACATGGACCAAATACCATTTTTCTCCTCTACCCTAGATCCTTGGACTCCCCCCTTAACTCTTATACTATTTGTTTACTCTGCACATTTCCTGAGACCATTAAAACACTCTTTAAATCCATTTTTAATACAAATTTTAATTCACCTATTCAATACATCATACCCTAGTTTTTCCTATAAATACCACACCTCATTTCACACATCCCCACCAGAATTTCATTATCAAAACTCTACCAAATTCTCAACTCTTTTAGTGTACAAGTAGAGTTAGCAAAAGGGTGAAGTTCCGGCAACGATCCAAGGAGATTCTGGAGACGAAACGACGCTCCGAAGCATTCCGTAGTTTCCTCTCCCTCTCCTCTTGACCCCAAGCCAGTAAGTCCCCTCTCCCCCTCTATTCTTCTTTTTTAAAAACTTTCATTTCTAAAACCCGACGGAAGCGGAGTTAATCCGACTTCCGATTCGGTTTTTCTTTAAAAATCATATTTTTTCTTAAATAAGAAAATATCAAACTTTCATATCATGTTCTATAAACATTAACAAACATATTAAACAAGTTTCACATCAAAAGAATTTATATTACAATTTTTATTGCAGTTTTACAGTAAAATACCTCATACTTTAGTTTCCGACATAAACAACATATTACCTTTAGATAGTTCACGAGGTAATGACCTATCTCATCACAACACACATGTCTAACATAGCACGATAAAGTTTTGGGAATTTATTCTTGGGATAAAATGACTTTACGAATAAATACCTTTAACTTATAAAACCATTTCTATAAAAAGATGTATTAAACATTTCCATGCAATTGCGTCTCTACAACCCACTTTTGGGGACTCCGTTTGGGATGGTGCGGATTATCGCACATCCTCGGGTTTAGTAGAGCGAGATTCAGACCTCCGCAAGAAGCATTCGATCTCGATGGAATTTTTATGCATTTTTCTTTAGAAAATGAGATTTCTACAAGAAAATAAATAAATTATTTTCATTAAATATATAAATATTTATTATCAAAATATCTATTTTAATTATATAAATATTCCAAGTTTTCTAAATCAAAGGAATCACTATTACATGAAAATACCATCCAAATACAACACAATTACAATATTACAAGAAAATACATATATTATGAAATTAGGTTTTATTCACTAGAAATTTCACTTGTATAAAAATATACATCTATGAAAACCCTAAAGACGATAATTAAATCCTTGAGGTATATTTTGAAAATTATATCAAACTATTTTCACATAAAACCTCCTCAAATTATACTAAATTACAATAAGGACCCTAATAAACATAGGTTTAAGCGGGACCGGTCTCTTGAGCCTCAGGGAGCCGGAGATATGGGTGCTTGCCTATTTAAGGTAGACAATCTAACAAACGGTGTTATCAACACGGTAATTGTCTTGGAAAAAAACACAAATCCTGCCATCCATGTGCAGCAGTTACCGATAACATTAAAACTAATTCAGGACATCAATTTCTTTTCAAAGTGTCCGACTCAGATTGAGTCTCAATCTAATCAATCTGACTTGAATGCGATTCAAGTATAAACTTACAATACAACAATTCAATATGAATCCATCTGTATAATATATTTCAATATACAACTTGACTGAACCGAACCATGGATATATTCCATTTACATGACTCTCCATTTATATCTATCCATTTACTGATATCATGGTTCCGGCAAGTCATCCATTTATATAATAAACAATACAATCAAGATATCGCGGGGTTTATAAAGGGTAGATTGGTACGGAAGGTGTTAAAAATGGCACGAGCTGTAACCATAATACACCTAACCTGAATATCCATTGCCGTTGTACCGTGGCTGAATGGTTCCTTGTGCTCCGTATACCTTAGTCTCCGGAATAGTGGGACTCCTATCGTATACACAGGTATTTTCTGTACCAAGCTACAAACAACAGCGTTAACAATATAATACAACTTTAAAAGTTACATTCTCTTTCTTTCTATTCTGTTTATACCTTTTCTTTGGGACTTACCGAGCGATTGTTCGCTGACGACATTCTTTTCTTCTTTCTTTGGAATGTTGTCAGGTGGATCGGACCTTCTGGAGACAGAGTCCACCAGCGAGGACTTGGATGAGATAGCTTTCGACCCAGAGCTCTAGATTACTTGTACATATTTTCATTTCTGTTATGCCATTGTTTAGACATTGCTTTCATTCCGTGTATTTACATTTCAGCTGTAGAATGTTTAATAAATAAAGTTGTTGTTCAATTATATCTATTGTCATTTTTCTTGTGTACATTTACTTTATTTTGCTTAGATACGCTTGGCGTGTTTATTTCTGAGTAAATGCGTAGCGGATCTCGTCACGCCCTCAGCCCGTACACAGGGAAGCGGGGCGTGACATATATGCTGCCAAATTAATTAGTAGAGAGAGATCTTTGTATTGAGAGGATGACGGCTAGGGTTTGTGAAATTTGAGAGAAATCTTCTAAGGTTGCTTGTGTAATTGATTCTTGATTCTAGTGGACGTTTGCAGATTCCGCTCTGCCGGAGACTAGCCATACGGTGGATGAACCTCGTTAACAGATCCTTTCTTGTTTGTGTTTTGATTTTTTGTTTATTCTCGCACTTATTATTTTATCTTTCGTTGATTAATTGCGTTGTTGTTTATTGCATGGTTGTGTTGTCGCAAGTATTGTTCCGTGTATCAACTTATTCCCCAACACACCACGCACAAGTACACACCAAACACACCCACATCCACACCCAGAGGACCCAAGAATTTACCTCAAAAGCGTTAATTTGTGGCCGCTTTCTCTCTTGGGATTCTTGGGGTTCGAACATCATACTCTTCTCAAGAAGGGAAGCTCTACACCAACTGAGCTATTGCTCATGGGTAGTGGTTCGTAGTTGTATTTGAGTGTTTTCAATGGTTTTATCAATAAGCAAAATGATTGAGGTGGTATAAGTGCTACGCAAAGTAAACAATGAGGGATATGTTCAAGAAATTATTCGCCGTGTCCAGTGTAATACATCTGGGTGGGAGAGAAAGTGAAGGAGAATATCAAGCGCTCTTCATGCGCTTGATGGAGGCCGTGTTCTACTTCTTTCTTTTTTACGACTAGACACATATGACGGACCCACTCGATAATTTCTCAAAATGTTCACTTAACCACCCGTCATTGTCCAACTTTCTTTAAAAGCTTCATTAGCAAAAGGGACTACAATGCTTTGCCAAATCGTGGCATGATCGATACCCACAATTTATTGAACCCCTACCTAAATTGTTCCGCAGGAACAACCCAACACCCCTCCACCTTCCAGAAAAATCTAAGCAACGGATCCTATAAATTCTCACTCAAAAAATACAACATACCCCTAAACAAAACGAAATTAAAGTTGTACCCGCTTTTCCACCTGCCGCCGCCGCCGCCGATGGCTACCGTCGATATCTGCGTCAAGGCCGCCGCCGGCAACCCTGACGTCCTCGGAGACTGTAAGTTCTTGCATCAAGGCCCATCTTTTATTTTCATTTTAAACCCTCTAATTCTTTATTTTTATTT
This sequence comes from Agapanthus africanus, assembly GCA_030015575.1. Classification (NCBI taxonomy): domain Eukaryota; kingdom Viridiplantae; phylum Streptophyta; class Magnoliopsida; order Asparagales; family Amaryllidaceae; genus Agapanthus; species Agapanthus africanus. The sequence goes on from CM057337.1 coordinate 912,114,974, forward strand.
TTTGCAAAAATAGGTCCATTTAGCCAGAGGGTCCTTCTCACTCTCGAGGAGAAGAAAGTCCCATACGAGATGAAGCTGATCAATCTTAACGAGAAGCCCGATTGGTAAATTTTTTGATTTATTTTTTTGGTGATTTTGTTTTGTTTAAATCTTTTCTAAGAGAAAATTTGGGGTGAAATTTCGAATTTTTTTTTAATGATTGGGTTGAAATGTAAATTGGGAAATGGGTGAGTTAGGTTCTTGGAGATCAGCCCTGAAGGGAAAGTGCCGGTGTGCAAAGAGGAAGATGGCAAATGGGTCTCGGATTCGGACGTCATTACCGCGATTATCGAAGAGAAGTACCCGGAACCGTCATTGATTACTCCAGCTGAATTCTCTTCAGTGTAAGATTTTATTTTTTTTAGCCATTTTACTTTAGTGTTTTATGTTGCGCTGATGTTTATAAATTGTTATACAAAAACCAAGTATGAATTTTGAAAGGTTTAGTTTACTCGAGTTAATGAATAAGACGATGTATGCTAAGAATGAGTAAGAAGGCATGTATTATGTAAGGGCTTTGCTATGATGAGGAGAGGTAGTAATATTGAGTGTTGTGAGAGTGAAGGTTTGAAGGGTTGTCGTAGATTAGCAAGAAAATGAAGAAGATGAGACAAGTTAGGAAGTGCTCGGAAACAACATAATAGGATGACTAATGTACTATTTATGAAATTGTAGTTAGTGAAAATTTGCCTAATGAATGGAGTAAAAAATACGAAATTAGGTAGTTATGAGAATAAAGGAGGAATACAAAGTTTTCCAAATTAGTTTGAAATCAAGCTTACAGGAGTATGGTACGAGAATCTTGGAGAAGCAATCGAGTAACAAGATTTTTTTTTAAGTATTTGAAAGTCAATTTGGGTTCGTCGAGAAGGATTGGCCTTGGAAGCAATTTGCATACTAAAATATTGTGTAGATAGAAGAAATGAGACTTGCATGTGGTTTCCAAAATTAGTGTAAATGTGTAAATGTGTCTAGCTGAAAAACTAAATGCCAAGCAGCTGTATACTGCGAGGACAATTGAAGGTGTGACCGAGCCATTTTCTATCACCATAGGCTTAGTAAGTGTCGGCATTGGGTTTTTCTTTTTTCGCTTAGTCATGGATGACCTTTTCAAACTCTCGGCTTCTTTTCTTTCTGGTCTGTTATCAAATTACTGAAGGTAAAAGTTTATTGAGTCATGATGCATGTTTTTTTGTTGATGATGAAAAGCAGGGCGCACTGAGATTTTACGGAAAAAGAAACCCCTAGTTTAATATATAAAATTATTAATGCTAATATGTGTGTGGGTGTGAATAATGAAGAAAAGAGGCCCAAGGATTTTGTTAGGTGGCGGCGAAAAAATATACCTTCCAATATTTTAATCAACGAACGGCACCCATCATCATTTTATCATCCAAGATGCGGATACACCAATTTTCATGTGATTTTACCACTTTTTTACCGTTGAATTAGCAATATATAAGGTTCTATTGTCGGTAAACCGTTAATTTTTCTTCCACTAAATCAACGGTGAAAAATTTATAGAATTGCATGAAATTTGGTGAATCCACATGTTAGATGATATAAATGAAGATGATGGGTGTCGATCGTCATGAAAAATGGAGGATTTATTTTTTCGATGCCATAGGAGGAAATTCCCTACCATTGCACCTTTCATCCATCTCTCTCTCTATATATATAACAAAAAAATTGTGGCTTAAGTGGTTGTGTGGCGTATTTTTTTGGTCGGAGGTTGTGGCGTATTTTTGGTAGGAGGTTGTGACTTGTGAGTTCAATTTTCATCATTGACATTATATTGTTTATTTTTTATTTGAATTAAATTAAGTATAAATCCTGAAGTAAACTTTTGTAAACATTTTCTTGAGAAAATAATATAATTTCTTAAACCAACTCTTGTTTCATATATCGTTGCCACTATTTTAACCGAACCCAATAAATTAATGTGTCTTCTTTTTTCCCAAGAAAAAAATAAGAAAAATGAGAAATTTTGTAGCCTAAGTGTTTCACATCATTAGCGCTGGTGTTTTTTCCAAAAAAAAGTTTGCACTTTGCAATTATTCTGTATATACAACTCGGAATATATATGCACGTACATCACATTTGCAATAAAATTAGTTTGTCTTAGATTTTCACTAAAAACTTAATGCGTATGGTATAGTCCAAAGATTTAAACTTTTACAAAAATGATATCATAAACAAAAAATTTCATATACGTGCGGTGGCGAACCCAGGAATTTTGGACAATGGGGGCACATGTATCAAGATTTCATTAAAAATTTCAAGTGCATAATATATAGAACTAATATAATTAGAAAATATAATTTTATTTATAATTAATTTAATCATTAATGAAATATTTATTGTTTCCGTTATCATTTTTATATGACTATATCTTGGACTTTACTATACAAATTAAGCTTTTGGTGAAATTACCACAAACTAATTTTGTTGCAAATGTGGGGGCATGTGTGTGTATACGATTTGTATATGAAAAACAATTGTAAAGTGCAAACTTTTTTACGGAAAAAACATCAATACAATTATCATCCAAAAGAAGCATCAATGCAATTGATGTGAAACATTTGAGGCCATAATAATTTTTTCATATTTATCCTTTGGAAAAAGAAGAGAACACAGCCATTATTGGGTTTGGGTTATATTAGCGGCGACTATATATGAAACAAGATTTGGTTTAAGATATTATGTTTTTTCTGAATAAAACGTTTATGAAGACTGCCTTAAGATTTGGTCTTTTTACTACAAAGCCTCCTCATACTCGCGAATTACTAAAAAAACCTCTATATTTCATATTTACTTAAAAAGACCCACAATATAAATTGCACTAAAATGCCCCCTAACAGACCAAAAAGAAAATAATTTTTGGTATCTTCCATTATTCTGTTAGGAGCCTAATAGTGAGTATCGGGTTGGTGTTTTAAAACCTTCACAGTCCCTTGTCTTTTATCAAAATTTTTAAATTTTTCGCCAAATTGGTTTTAGGATTAGGGTTTTGATTAAAGATCTCTCAAATTGATCGCGGAAATCGGCTCATCTTTCTTAATCTTCTTCAACAATGAGCTTGTCAAGTAACGTAGTCCCTTCAATTGCAAGTTTCGAGTTCGTGGGCAACCTTATTTGAAAGGAGAGCGGTTTTTAGTTGCGCTAAATCCCAATCTTCAACTAAACGAGTATGTGGGTTCTTTTATGAGAGAAAGACCTAGCTAAATACCTAAAATATAAGAGAACAGCTCAAACATAAGTTCCAGCACTATCTTTCTAACATGACGATAACGTTTGATGGAAAACTAGTAAAAGGGGCTTTTTAGTGCAATTTAAATATATGAGAGGTCTTTTAAGTAAATACGAAATATGAAAGAGCTTTTTAGTAATTAACGAAGTATGAGAGGATTTTTTTAGTAAAAATCCCTTAAGATTTATATACTTAATTTAATTAAAATAAAATAAATGATTAAAATAACGTCAGTGATGGGAATTGAACCCCTTACCTCCTCTACCAAAAACCAAGCTACACAACCACTTGACCCATAGTGCTTTCATGTTATGTTTACGAAGATAATATATATAATAGTTTATCATAAATATATTATAGCATTACTATATCGAACTAGGGGTTTCTTTTTCCGTAAATTCTCAACGGGGGCATGTGCCCCTGCTGAGTCATATGTGGATCCCTCCCTGTATACATGCTATTTACGAAATTGTAGTTTGTGAAAATTTGCTTAATGGATGGAGGACAAAATTAGTTATTTATGAGAATAAAGGAGGAATACAAAATTGAACAAATTAGTGTGAAATCAAGCTTACCGGAGCATGTTATGGGACTCTACGAGAAACAATCAAGTTACACTGGGGGAAATAAGTGTTTGAAAATCAGTTTGGTTTTGTTGAGAGGGGTTGACCATGGAAGCAATTTGCATACTAAAAGATAGTATAAAGAGAAGAAACGAGACTTACATATGGTTTCCAGAAAATGGCCTTGAAAAGGTTTTTGGGGAGATACTGTAAACGTATCTACTTTAAAAATTATGTGACTAGCAGCCATATTACTGATTAATCAAGGGTATGCACAATGTTTAATGTGATGACAATTAGAGGTGTGACCGAGTCATTCTCTATCACCGTTGGCTTGGTAAGTATCTGCATTGATTCTTCTTTTTCGCTTAGTCATGGATGGCCTTCCGATCTCTCAGCTTCTTTTCTTTCTGGTCCCATATCAAATTACTAAAGATAAAAAAGCCTAATGAGTTATGGTGCATGCTGTTTTGTTGTTGATAAAATCAGCTAATATCTGCCAATATATTGTTTTTGGCGGGCCACCATATTAATAAGTATCGTTTTCGATGAATATCGTTTGGACTCAATATCGGCCGGTATTTCAAATATAGTCAGTATATCAGATTATGCGTATTAGCCAATATATTGGATTATATGCACCAGCCAAATATCGGCTGAAATGATAATGAAACTTATCGACTCAACATGGATTTTCCTTTGTTTAAACTCACTGTGGAATTAAATCATACCCAATTTAATGAATTGACTAATGGGTTTTTGTTAAAAAGTTTAAACTCATTGTTCAAGACCCATTACAAACACAGTCGATTGACATCAGACCCTAAAACAGAGAACAAATTCGATTTTTCATTTTACTATATAAATACTTTTCTAGCATGACTCATTTTATTGTGCTTTCTTACATGTAGGCATGCATTCTTACATGTAGGCATGTAGTTTACGGTATACGTCTATGATAAATGATATTTTCAGATTTTATCATAAATTTTATATTTGTAATTTTTTATATATAAAATTGATTGCATAATGTTCGTTGTGGAGTAGACCAATATGCACAATATATATGTAGAAAATTTTGATATTGACATCTGATATACCCGATATGGACACCTGCTATGTTCGATATTGGCATCCGATAAGGACTGATATCGCAGATATATAGCCCGATATTCTCTATCCTGTATTGAAATACTCATTCGATACAATCATGATATCTGATTCCGATACATTGGATGAAATTATATAATGCTTTACCTCAACTCTAGAGTGTAAAGAGTTCACTTAAAAGATTTGGCAATGTCGATGGCCTTAGTGTACTTTATGGATCAGACAAGTTTATCCAGTACGAATTTGTCCAAACAGTATTGGGTTTGGCCAATATATGACATCATGAAACAAAGAGTACATATTTGAAGAGGGGAGAATCGAGTACAGAATATAAATTTTGCCATTTTAGATGAATTGTATTGCATCAACTAGTTGTTGCATGTCTGTTTTAGAATCCTGGAGGCGGTGACGTAGGAAAATGATGTTAGGGAGAAACGTGGTCTAACAATAATTATTTGCTTGCAGGGGATCAAAGCTATTCCCTTCATTTGTCAAATTCTTGAAAAGCAAGGATCCTAATGATGGAACGGAGCAGGCTTTGCTTGAAGAATTGCAAGCTTTGGATGATCATCTCAAGGCTCATGTATGGATGCACTAATTATTGCATTAGTTGGAAATTGTTCAAATCCTTGTAATTATAGTTCTAATCGTTTTCAAGGGACACGTTGATGAGAAAACACGCTTTATAGCTTAAACATTTCTGATCGCTGTCTCAACAACAAAGCAATTTGATTGAAGTTCAGTAATCTGATCTTTTGTCAGGGGCCATATGTTAACGGTGGGAACATCTCTGCTGTTGACTTGAGCTTGGCACCTAAATTGTTTCATCTTGAGATTACGCTTGATCATTTCAAAGGGTGGAAAGTTCCGGAAAACTTTACCAATGTTCACAGATACATGGAGGTATGGAATTAAGCTGAACTCAGCATTACAAGTACTATTGTATATTATGTCATGCACCTCTTATTTGTTATGTGTTTATCTCCTTCTTCATTTCACGTTTTGAAATGGATTATGGCTAACTTATAGAGAATTTACCAATTTATGCGGCCACCTAAAGATGCTAAGTATTGTTATGTAATTATGGGTGAATTACATAAAACACTGTTGAACACCGTCAAAACTTTCCCCATTTTCTGTAGAATACAAAACTCACTTAAATGCTTAAAAGTGTATTAAAAGGTTACGCAAGACACCATCCAAAAATTGCATCAAACACCACTACACAGTGATATTATTTGTATTTTTCAAATAGTGTCCTGTAAATAATCGAAAAACTTGATGCTATGTATTAAATTATTTACCTTATACATCATTCAACCTCTTTTTAGTTGAGATTGCGTTTTTTTGAATCATGAGGTGGTTGATCGCGAAGATTGATGTGGTAAACATTTAGATGGTTTATCATTGTTTTGTTTGTGTTTTTTTTTATTCAATTCCCTTTACAGTTGAGTCATTTGCTGCAGCTTTCCATTATTTTCTCTTATTCTCTTAGACTTTATCTACGACCGGCAATTAACATTTCTTTGCTCTGGCATGTTTTAACGGGCTCCCATTTTACTTGGATTCATACATCCAGTTGTATTGTTGGTACACTTCATCTCTACTGTATATTCTGGGATAACCTTAACACACAAACACAAGCACCGGGGGTTGGGGGAAATACAGTGCCACTGAATTCCTGCAGTCGCGGAAGAATTCCTGCAGTCGCGGAACACACACAACTACACACTGTTCATCAATGACTATTTACTTTTTTGCATGCTAATCATAAAGATTCTTGAAGTTGCGGAATAAACCTATTGTGTTGCTGTCCCAACAATGTTGTACGTTCCTGCCATGGCAATGTCCCAACAATGCTGTACCCTGGAAATGTATACTCCATTTTCTCATATCCGTGCATGTGGGATATTCAATTAGCATGTCGATCTTCATCAAACTTCAAATTAATTTGTAACAAGATTTTATGTTGATATATTATCGTGTACATGCAGCTGCTTTTCAATCGGGAGTCCTTTGTAAAGACCAAGCCTGCAAAAGAGCACGTTATAGCTGGCTGGGAACCTAAAGTAAATGCTTGAAATTGCATCTACAACTTTAATGGAGAACAATTACAAGCTATGTGAGTAGTATATATGGCATTTGTACCGATTTCTGTTGTGTGATGACTAAATAAGCATAACTTACCATGCACTTAGCAGCCAGAAGTAGCCCTTTATAAACAACACAAACGGTTCCGATATGCTGTGTGCTCTGTAGAAATGCAAAAGTATAGTATCCAACTGAGTTTTCTTTGGCATTCAACAGATGAATACATTACTCTTTTCATTGTTATTTGTAGTATCAATATTTGTTTTGTTAGGTTATGAGATATGCCTCAGATGAGGGCAAAATTTCTACACGTAGAATTTTGATGCATTGAGCACGTACCAATGCTTTACTGGCAAATTCCTTTTGCCATATCCTTGAAAGCCAAGAAAGGAACAAGTACCTTAAGGTTCAAGGAGTTTACCCTTTACATCAAGGAAGGAACAACCTAATGATTACAAAAACTAGTTCTCTCTTAACTAATCTTTTAATGTTTCGCAAGTCTTGCGTAAAGCAAGCTGGAATCCAAGCTTGGGCATAGGTGTGATCAGGTTCACTCCCCCCCCCCCCCTCCCCTCTTCATTTTGTTATTTTTATTAATGGAAAAAAATAAGAAAATGAAATAGCTAGTTATATACCAATGCTTATGTGCTTGTTATGTTAAAAATTTTGTTCTTTCCACATGTACTCTCATGCCGTATCATTTTCCTGTTCTAATTGAAAGAGGTCCCTGGATTTCGTGAGGGGCCGCATCTAGAAAAGAAAATAACATAAAGAGGTTTAAAAATTGAATATTGAAAAGCGATCTTCCACCAAGTTGAATTGGCACGTTGGTTGACGCTCCTTTTATCTAAGTAACAAATATCCATCTTCGTTTTACCTTTTCTTTTCTTTTTGACAGTGGGTTTGTTTCCCGTGCTTTAGGACGTGGTTGGTTGTATCGGCCAGTTTTTTTCTTGTTGTTTCGTAAAACTCCTTTAATGAAACGCGAGGGTTTTTTTACTCTGTTTTTACTTCAAAAACAAATATACATCTTCTTGTCTAGAAACCGTTTATCTAAGAAAGGGACATAAAAATTCCGTTTTAGTCCATCTATGACTGTCGTGTTGGTATTGTATGATTATTAGAGATTGTTGCCAGGAAAAATGCTACAGAGTGTTGCCACTCCTCTCGGCTAAATTGTTTGATGAATTGAAGATTGTGGATGCGGCTATTTACATTGAATATTCTAAGACATGAATTTTCCATTAAACGTTCCGTAGAATGATCAAGAATATAATTTTGAGAATGATTAGATAGTAGATTCCCCATAGACCATAATAAAATTTCACGAGGGTCAAAGGATTTGTGATAATCAATTAAGAATAAAGGTTAATTACACTTAAATACCCTAAACTATCTTTGCATTTCCTATAGTGCTTTAAAGTTTGTTTCCCCTATACAGTAAAATCCCTTTAAACTTTACATCTAAGGGAATTTTAGTGGGAACAACTTCCTTGAAACCAAAATTTAAGGAAGTATACGATGGAAAAAACCTTTACGGAGTTTAATGAAAACGAAAATGGTTAAGGGTATCGGTAGTGTAATTTAGCCATTCAGAATAAGGCCTTAGCCACTAAAATTTTATTTTGTAGTAGCGAATTCTTTTTTTCACGAAATGCCTGAACAAAAGATCACTGAGGTTGTACGTCCACTACTAATGCAATTAGCAATAGAAGCCAGATCCTTTGCCGCAAAATACGAAAAACACTCTATTGTAGATAATAAGCTTATTGAAGACTAAAAACACTCTATTGTAGATAATAAGCTTATTGAAGACGTAGATCATATTGAGATATTAATTTCGTTGCTGACATCTTTCGGCAACTCGAGATATGGGAGAAAGACATGAAGAATGAATTCGGAGACATAAGCAAGGACCTTGATAAGCCTTTCGAACATCGCGATGACGAGAACGAGTTCCACCGTAAGCTTCTTAAAGTGAAGGAGATGTGTTCTGGCTTTAAGAAAAGTATCACTAATGATTCCCTGCTCCATTTACGGCATCTTGAAGCCTATGTCAATTCCGTATCTGTATCCTCGCCGCTTCTAGACACCAGCAGTCCTTGGACACGAATCTATGGCAACGTCGAGTCTCGGGAGATCCCATCTGATGGAGATAAAACACCAGCTGAATACATTATTGTACACTTGGATCCTTTGCACATATGTACACCAGCATTGTTAACTCTCTTCCCAACTGGTACTTTGATAAAGAAAAGCACAATCAGTCATTGGTTGCTACGGGATTTCTTTTGGCCTGAAACAGGACCCGCAGACATGTCTTTGATCCATATTGGTAAAGGAAAATTGCTAAAAATATTTAAGAAAGCTTGATCGAAAGGGTTGCATAAAATGTTCTTACAAACCTCATGTTAGCGATGGTTGCTCCATCAATCCATCAGTTCATCAAGCGGCAATCAACCTTTCTTCTCGAAAAGACACCACCTCATGCGTCGATAATTCTATGTTATATAATTCACCCTTATCAAGGGAAATAAATCAAGGAAGGTGGCAATTACTATGTTCTCGGAATTACGAGGATAATAATCCTCGTCTAACATTCTTCAACATCAACAATTGCTGCTTGAAATTCAAGAAGGAAAGGTTTGACCAGATGGCTCGCTGTAGTACTCTGATGCTCGGGAGGTGGAATAGCTCAGGTAAGCATATTGCAGTAGAAAACACCGAACTCCTCAGGTGGTCGGGGTCTTTCAAGAACTTGACGTATCTTAGCCTCCGAGGCATTTCAAGAATTACGGAGCTCCCACCTGAGATTGGGAAACTCGAAAGCCTCCATATCCTTGATCTTCAAGCGTGCTATGATCTGCAGAGGTTGCCATCGGAGATCACATATCTACGTGAACTTATCTGAGTGTTACTTTCTAAGCCACATGCATGAGGGTATTGGCCGTCTTTGGTGTCTCAAAGCGCTGAAGGGGTTTGTTGTCAGGAGCTCACAAATACCCGAATCATGTCAGCTTAGTGATCTTTTTAGATTATGCTATCTAGAAAAATTGAGCAACAACATCGGGCGATGATGGATCTCTGGATCTCCTTCAGATGCCATCTTCCGTTGATCTCTTCGTGTGCCGATGGACGGCTGAGATTGAGTTAGAGTGTTGACTCCTGAAGCGTGTGGGTCTCAATGGGTTTTGAGTGGTTGTGGCCGAGCTACCTGCAAAGAAGTCCCGGGGTGGCTGTGTCACCGAGGACCCTCCGATGATCAAGTTAGACGGAGTATTTTGGCAGAGTAACGGCCTAGTGGAGTAAAAAACTGGCTTACCTCGATCGTCTAAGAGAGGGGTTTATATAGCGGCAGCAATGGGCAGGCGGATGCGAGAATCACGCCGGCCGTTATGCCTGGCGTCACGCCCTCGTGATAGGCGGGATCCCGCATTAATGACGAGACAGGTTCGTTAATGGGGGATCGTGATGGCGTGGAACACGGGATCATGGGCGGCGGATATCTCGCGCATGGCGAGATTCGCGGAGCCGTGGTGGAGGTGCCGGTGATCAGCGCTGCGGGTCGATCGGTGAGACCGAGGAAGAAGAGCTCGGCGGGAGGCTCGGGCACGAGCGGGAGGCCGAGGCATCTTGGTTCCGTGATAGCTCGAAGGCGAGCCGGGGGTGGTCTGAAAGGCCACCGAAGGTTGGGAGACTCCTCGGGCCGGAAGGCCGAGGTGTGATCCCAACTGAAGTTCTCGGTCCTTCTTTTTAAGTTCTGGGACACGTCGTCTGCCACGTGTCAGCATCTGGAGAGTCATCGATATCGAGCCTCATCATTAGCCCCCCACTCTTGTCTCGACCCGTTCTTGGGTCGTGTCGAGAGTAGTCTGACCGATCACCCGGGGTGAGCTCCTACTCGAAGATATCGTCGGCGCGCATTCCCGGGCAAAGAGTAGTATTTTCTTGATGACGTCAGCAGATCAGGGGAAAGATCTCGCAATAAAGAGGAAGCGCCGGATCGCGTGTACGTTCGTTGAAGCGATAGCCCACGTGTCTGGCACTGGTTGGCTGGCGAGACGTGCCGCAGGCGTTCCCGCGCTCGAAGGGACGCGCCCAATGTGAGTGTGACAGGTGGAACGTTGCCGGCCGTCGGTTGCGAAACGTTGTTTTGGCGGGAGGCGATCGGAGCCGTAGGATGCGTACGCCGACAGCTATAAATAGAGGCGGGATTCCCATCAGGGCCCTTACCTCTTCACAATTTCCTCGTCCCTGGTCGCGTTAGCTCGGTGCTCTTCTCAGTTCGGATTCCTCGCGTTTGATCTCCCGAGGACACCTCCCTTTGATCAGGTAAAATGTCTTCTTCCGAGGAGTCTGTAGATGTAGTGCGGGTAGAGTCTAGGGAGTCTTCTGAAGCTTCTTCTTCTACTTCTTCCTCTTCCTTCTCTGAGTCGGAGCCCCCCGGGGGGATAGGGTTAGTAATGCTCCCCGGGGTCGTGCGACGGGGGTGGTCCCCAGAGCACAGGTCGTGGGTGTTCTTGACGTGCGATCCTCACTGAGGCGTGCGGAGGAGCTCGTCAACATCAAGACTCGTTTCCTCATTCCTCCCAGCTATTCGCTTCGTCTGGCCGAGGAGGGGGGGAGAGCAGACCAGGTACAGGGCAAGGAAATTGCCTTGTACCTGGAAGCCTTTTGGGCCGGGATGCGCATGCCCTTCTCCCCCGAGGTGAGTGAGGCGTTGAATTGTTTTGGGTTGGCCCCGGTCCAGCTAGTGCCGATCTCTTGGAGGATCCTCTTCGAGTTCCTAGTCCGGTTGATATTGAGTTAGATCCCTTTCAGCCTGAGCCTTCTCGTTTCTTCTCTTTGCTTCAAAAACCACCCTGGCGCTCGTAGGGACGAGCCGAGCTGGGTATACCTCTCTATTAGAAGACAACGGGGGGACGCTGCCGGGTCGGGGATCGTCATAGTACCTTCTTCCATTCACGAATGGAAGAAGAAGTTTTTCTTTATCACACTGCCCGAGGGTGAGGATTGGCCTGTGCCCACCCAGTGGCAAGGGGCCAGCTGTCCGCGGGTGAGTCGGTCGAATGATCCCGACGCGGTGGCGATGTCGAAGTGGGAGCCCCTCCCTCGGGCTGATGTGCTGCTGTCTGAGCGGGCCCTCAGTTGGACCGGGCTCAGCCCCGCCTATTACGCGGGTAAGTTAGGAGCTTTCAGGTGACCTGTTTTAGACTTGTGCATTCTTTCATTTTTCTTGGCATTGCTGACTCCTTGTATTTTTGTCTTAACGAGTGAGCACATTTGGTAATCGGTTGGTTAGTATCTGTCACGCCCCGCTTTCCGGTGTACGGTAGGGAGACGCGGCGAGGCCCGCTACGTATTTACTCAGAAGTAAACACGCTAAGCGTATCTAAGCAATATAAAGTAAATGTACATAAGAAAAATGACAATAGATGTAATTGAACATCAACTTTTATTTATTAACATTTCTTTACAAGTACAACTGGAATGTAAATACATGAATGGAAAGCAATGCCTAAACAATGGCATGAACTGAAATGAAAAGTATGTATAAGTATCTAAAGCTCGGGGTCAAAGGCTAACTGCTACAAGTCTTCGGTACTGAACTCGATCTCCAGTGAGTCCGATCCACCTGACAACATTCCAAAGAAAGAAGAAAAGGAATGTCGTCAGCGAACAATCGCTCGGTAAGTCCCAAAGATGGATAGAGATAGAATAGACAGAAAGAGAGTATAATTAGTAATGTTTGATTATAATGTTAACACAGTTGTTTGTAGTTTGGTACAGAATATACCGGTGTATACGAGAGGAGTCCCACTATCCGGAGACTAAGGTATATGGAGCATAAGGAACCGTTCAGCCACAGTACAACGACAATGGATATTCAGGTTAGGTGTATTATGGTTACAGTCTCATGTCACTTCTAACACATTTTGTACCAATCTACCCTTTTAAAACCCCGTAATGTCTTTTGTATTGTTTGTATTGTTTTGTTATATAGATGGATGACTTGCCAAAACCATGATATCAGTAAACGGAATGAATATAAATGGATAGTCATGTAAAGGGAGTATATCCATGGTTCGGTTCGGTCAATATAGATTGATATAGATTGAATAGACGGCTTCATGTTGAATTGTAGTTTATATTTGAATCATATTCAAGTCAGATTGATTAGATTGAGACTCAGTCTGAGTCAGACACTTAAAAAGAAATTGAGGTCCTGGATTAATTTTGATGTTATCGGTAACTACTGCACATGAACGGCAGGATTTGTGTCTTTTTCCAGGACAATTACCATATTGATAACACCGTTGTTAGATTGTTTACCTTAGATAGGCAAGCACCAATATTCTCCGGCTCCCTGAGGCTCAAGAGAACTGGTCCCGCTTAAACCTATATTTACTAGGGTCCTTATTGTAATTTAGTATAACTTGAGGGGGGTTATGTAAAATAGTTTTGATATATTTTCAAAATACACCTCAAGTATTTAATTATCGTCTTTAGGGTTTTCATAGATGTATCTTTTATAAAAGTGAAATTTCTAGTGAGTAGAATCTAGTTTTCATTGTATATGGTATTTTATTGAAATATTGGAATTTGTATTGAATTGTAATGGTGATTCCTTTGATTTAGAAAACATGGATATAATATATTTAAAATAGATCTTTTGATAATATTCATTTATATATTTAAAAAAAATAAACTTTATTTATTTTGTAGATTCTCATTTTCTTATAAATTGCATTAAAAATTCAATCGAGATCAAATGCTCCTTGCGGAGATCTGCATCTCGCTCTACTAGACCTGAGGACGTGCGATAATACGCACCATCTCGATCGGGGTTCCCCAAAAATAGGTTGTAGTGACGTATTTGCAAGGAATTTAAGTAATACACTTTTAAAGAAAACGATTTTGTAATAGTTCAGGGTATTTTATTGTAACTTGTAATATTCCCATAAATATTGTCCAAAAGTAAATCGTGCTATGTCATGAATGTGTGTTGTGATGAGGTAGGTCATTACCTCGTGAGTTTTCTAAAAGTAATACGGAAAAAAGTGGATAACAATATCGTTTGTAAACATGATGTTATTTTACTGAAATAGAAATTGTAACATGAATTATTTTGAGATGAAACTTATTCTAATGTGTTTATTTATTTTTGGTAAATATTATATGAGAATATGATATTTTATGGTTTAAGAAAAATGGAATTTTTAAGGAAAAACGAATCGGAAGTCGGAATAACTCCGCTTCCGACGAGTTTTGAAAAATGAAAGTTTTAGAATAGTAGAAGATGAGGGGAGAGGGGACTTACTAGCTATTAAGAAGGAAAAGAGGTAAGGAAAGATTACGAAAGCATCGAGACGTCGTTTCGTCGCCGGAATTTTCTTGGAACGTTACCGGAACTTCGCCTCTTGCTAACTTCACTTGCATAACTTGAGACTTGGAATTTTTTTAGAGAGTTTTGGCAGGGAATTTCTGAGTGAGGAGGTGTAAAATGGAGGGTGGTATTTATAGGGAAAATTAGGTTTTAGGGTGATGAAGGATGAATTAAAAATGCATTAAAAATTTGGTTTAATGTCATTTTTAAATTCTCTGTTTATTTTTAATAAAAACAAACAATACAGGGGTTAAGGGGGGTGGCTAAAGGGTGTGGGGTTAAAGATTGGGGACCATCCCCTATGGGGGGCCGGCGGTGCCGACCGTAGGGCTAAAGTCGCCGGTCGATCCCCGGTGATGAGTGGTGATATTTGTGCCACGTGTTGGTGTCGCATTGTATACTTCAGTGCACATGTTTGATTTCTGTGTGACTCTTCATTTTACGTGTAGTGCACGTATAAACCCTTGGGCTTCTAAGAGATTAAAAGAAAAATTAATAAAAAGATAATGTGGCTGGTAGGATTCGATCACAGGGGCTACGTCACAATAGTGCAAGGCTTTACCAATGAGCTACACGTGCTTTCTTGCTGTTCAAAACCAATTCAAATACTTATAGTGTACACAGGATTGTAAATACTCTATTTGTACATTAACTTTTAAATAAATTTTATGTACATTGAAATTGGAGTTGTTAAATTCTACCCTCCTTACAAAAAATTCCGTTCTCGAAATTTGCAATTATTTTAAGGACTACTTTACAAACAAATGAGGGTATCTTGCACGCATGTCGTCCTCATGTTCCCATGTTGATTCTCCTGGTGAATCTTTTCTTCACATCACTCGAACCATGTTGACTTCCTTGTTCTGAAGTGACTTCATCTTTCTATTCAGGATTTCAACAGCTTGTTGCTCACAGGATAAATCTGGCTGTACAGTGAGCTCGGAGTGATTAAGAATATGGCTGGGGTCACTCACATACCTTCTGAGTTGGGAATTGTGGAACACATTGTGCACGCCTTCCAACGAAAGTGAAAGTGCCAAGCGATAAGTCACTTCTCCGACTCGTTCGAGTATATCGAACGGTAAAATATACCTAGGACTGAGCTTACCCCGTCTTCCAAAACGAATCACTCCACGATTCGAAGATATCTTCAGAAATACATGTTCTCCCGGTTGGAACTCTAAGTGACGGCGCTTCGCATCAGCCTAGTGCTTCTGTCGATCTTGGGCTATGCACATTCTTTCCCTGATAGTGCGAACCACATCTACAATTGCTACTATCATCTCAGGTCCAAGGAGTTCTCTATCTTCGATGTCGTCCCAAATTAATGGCGATCGACACTTCCTTCCATATAAAGCTGCAAATGGTGCAATTCCTATACTTGCTTGGTAGCTGTTGTTGTATGAAAACTCCACAAGATGTAGGTGATCTTCCCACGATCCTCCGAAGTCTAGCATACACGCTCTTAGCATATCTTCTATGATCTGAATCGTTCGCTCAGACCGACCATCTGTTTGTGGATGATACGCTGTACTAAAGTTCAGACTTGTTCCCAAGCTATCTTGCAGACTTTACCAAAATTGCGATCGAAATCTGGTGTCACGATCGGAGATAATGCAAACCGGTACTCCATGTAATCTCACGATTTCCTGTATGAGTTCATGGGTATTAGAGATAGTACATATTTGAAGAGTTAATTCTTACTTAGATTCATACTTACTTCCATATACTTCTTTGCTAGTGTCTCAGTAGATTGACCAACTCGAAATGGGATGAAGTGAGCCGACTTTGTGAGTCGATCCACAATTACCCATACTGCATCGTTACCCTTCGTGCTGCGAGGAAGTGCAGTCACGAAATCCATTGTGATGTGTTGCCACTTCCATTCTGGGATAGGTAACGGTTGAATTAAACCAGCAGTCCTGTGATGTTCAGCTTTTACTTGCTAACACATCAAGCATTTAGCGACGCTTCTGGCTACTTCACGCTTCATTCCATGCTACCAGGAATTTTGACGTAGATCTTTATACATCTTTGTACCTCCAGGGTGTACTGAATAAGGAGAGCTGTGAGCTTCTTTCATCAACTCTTCTCGCACATAACCTTTTGGTACATACAATCTACTGCCGTATCTCAAAGATCTGTCTTCATGGATGATGAAGTCTGTTCGAAGTCCACTTTCTACTTGTTCTCTGATCTTTTGCAACTTAGCATCACTTGCTTGAGCTGCTTTGATCTGATTGACAATGGCAGATTGAACTTTTAAGTTCATCAAACTTGAAGCGTTACCTGACATGACTACTTCAATCTCCAGCTGATGCAAATCTTGTTGAAACTTCCACTGTGCGGTGAGATTCAATGCTAATAGCTGGCGACTAAGGGCATCAGGAACTACATTCACCTTCTCTGGATGATATTGTAGGTTGATGTAGAAGTCCGCCATGAGTTCTAACCATCTTCTCTGCCGTATATTGAACATTTTTTGAGTAAACACATATTTTAGACTTTTGTGGTCCGTGTATATGTCCACTCGTTCACCAAGAAGATAACGACGCCAAATCTTGAGTGCGAAGATAACGGCTGCCAACTCCAAATCATGCGTTGGATAGTTGCGCTCATGAATCTTCAGCTGTCTTGAAGCATAAGCTACAAATTTACCGTGCTGATGTAGAACGCATCCTAATCCCTTACCGGATGCATCGCAATGCACTACAAAACCTCCAGATTGGTCCGGTATGATGAGAATAGGTGCTAATGTCAATCTTGACTTGAGTTCTACGAAAGCTTGTCCGTATGCTTCTGACCACACGAATTCCTCATATTTACGTGTGAGCCTGATCAGGAGTGTTGCAATCTTCGAAAATCCTTCAATGAACCTTCTTTAATATCCTGCTAAACCCAACGAATGTCCTTCACTGACTTAGGTGTCGGCCATTCGCTTACTGCTGATACTTTAGCTGGATCTACAGAGATTTCTTCGCCTGATACAATATGTCTAAGAAAACCGACTTGATCTAGCCAAAACTCGCACTTGTTGCACTTGGCGTAGAGTTGATGTTGTCGTAAAGTCTCCAGGACAAATCGTAGGTGCTCGGTATATTCTTTCCGGCTCTTAGAATACACCAGGATATCGTCGATGAAGATAACAACAAACCTGTCTAGGTACTATTGGAAAACTTGATTCATTAGGTTCATGAATATAGCTGGTGTGTTGGTCACTCCAAATGGCATCACAAGAAATTTGTCCATAGTGAGTTTTGAATGCCGTTTTATGGATATCAGATTCTTTGACCTTCACCCGATGATAACCCGAACGAAGATCTAACTTGGAAAAAATGCAAGATCCACTTGGCCGATCGAACAAATCATTAATGCGCGGGATTAGATACTTGTTCTTTATAGTTACATCGTTCAGAGCTCTATAATCAATGCACATTCGATATGAACCTTCCTTCTTCTTCACAAGTAGAACTGGTGATCCCCAACTTGAAGTGCTAGGACGAATCCATCCTTTCGTCAATAATTCGTCCAACTAAGTTCGGACTTCCTCCAAACCTTCAGGGCTTAACCGATACGGTGCTTTGATCACCGGTTATGCTCCAGGTACTAAATCAATACTGAATTCAAGAGCTCAATCAGGAGGCAAACCTGATATGTCTTTAGGGAATACATCATCGAACTCTCGAACTATCTCTGGTTTCGATCCTTTCTCCGCTTGAAATGTTGCAATCACTGTCTTCCTCGGTTTTGCCTTGTATGGGCTTAGCTCCAGGGTATGGTCTCCACTTTTGAAATAAAAGACTGGATGTTCTAGAATCTCGAACACTACCCTCCTTTGACGACAGTCGATGGTAGCGTAAAAAGTTCTGAGCCAATCCATACCCAAAACATCGAAATTAGGTATGTCCAGCACATTGAAGTCAGCATAGAATTCTCTGCTGCAGACGACCACTGGACACAGGTTGTATCCCATTGTTTCCTTTAGAACGTCGTTCCCTGAACTAACATTCCAGCTGGATACAAGTGGTTTGACTGGAATCGCATGAGTTCGGACGAACCGTTGCGATATAAAGCAATGAGATGCTCCAGTATCGAAGAGTGCTAGTGCAGGAAGTGAGGCTACTAAGATCGTACCTAAGTTATGTGGGATAGGTTTTAGGTATAAAGAAAAGATATATAGGTATGTATATAGACTGAAAGAAAGTTTGAAAGGAAATTGTTACCAGTGATGACTTGGCCGGTGCTTCAGCTTCTTCCACAGTCATTGTGAAAGCCTGTCGCCTCGGTACATTCCTCCTTGCTGGAGAAGCATTCCTCTGTCCGTTGCATCGTCCTTGAGGTACGTTCCATTGAGCTTGATAGAACTGACGAGAAGGAGGTGCAGTTGGTCCATGAGGAGGTGGAGCAGGGAGAGCGAGTCGTGGAGCAGGTGCCCGGATGGCTGAGCACTGCTGATAAGTGATTGCTGGTCTGTGTGCAGCATTTGGGTTGTGTCTACGAGGACAAGACCCAATGTCATGAGTGGCTGAGCCGCAG
The DNA here is from genome assembly GCA_030015575.1 of Agapanthus africanus. NCBI lineage: Eukaryota > Viridiplantae > Streptophyta > Magnoliopsida > Asparagales > Amaryllidaceae > Agapanthus > Agapanthus africanus. The sequence goes on from CM057337.1 coordinate 912,133,950, forward strand.
ACTAAGCAAAGGCGATTTGCATGCCGACAGTCTTTCGCCAAATGTCCATCTCTCCTGCAGTTGATACAAAAGGCTGGGTTGGGCCGGTTGTTCGGTACTCCCGGTCTCCTGTGCATAAATTTTGGCCTTGAAAAGGCTCTCCCTGCCATCTGAGTGGCAGGGCGCTTCATCCCGGCAGATTGAGGTCTGCCCTTCATCTTCACCACCGTCTCATATCGGCAGGCAGCTTTCAGAGCCAGCTCGTGGGTTGGGAAATCCCCTGTAGCTAAGGTGGCTTGGATTTTCGGATCTAACCCTTGCTGAAACCGTCTAGACCTGATCTCAGTTGTCGGTATAAAGTGTGCCGCTAATCTGTTAAGATCTTGTGTTAGCTGTGTAATATGTGATATTTGAAAATCGAATATTAAGACATATCTTACCTACTGAGTATGGTAAACTCAGCGTCATATTCATCCACAGATTTGGTCCACATTGAACCCTGTTGTTGGTGGCTGAACTGTTACTCCATGTCAAATCGGGCAGTCTCTGGGAAGTATTTCGCGTCGAACATGTCGCGAAAAGTCCTCCATTCGATAGATTGTTCAAGACGGCTTTCTTTCGCCTTCCACCAAACTCGGGCGTTGTCAGTGAGTTGCAGTTTCGCAACTCGAACCCAAGCGATCTCTGGCACTTGTGATGCTGCCGGGTCATCCTCAATACTTTGAGCACATTCTTCAGCTTACAGGGGGCTCTCTTTTCCCGAAAATTGTTTTGGGTGCAATGCCCGGAATTGCGTTACTCTGAGCGCTTCCGCTTCTCGACGGTTCATTAGAATAGCAGTCTATTACTGTTGTCCTTCCAGAAGGCTGATGATTGCCTCAAGCAGTACCGTCTGCTCATTGATCGGAGCAGCGACAATAGGCGTAAGCGGTAGAGGTGGTGGTGTGTTGTTAAAATTGGTGCTGGTGTTGTTTGGAGAATCCATAAGCTTGAAAGAAAAATAGGGTTGGGACAGATTCAAAGTATATGAAATTGTAAGATTCAAGGAATATGAAATGTAAAGAATATTTTTAGTTGCTGATTCTTGTGTTATATTGCTTAGGACTTCATGCAGAAGTGACCCGCATGTCCATGCAGAACTGACCCGCATGTCCATTTAGAACTGACATGCATGGTAGGGTTCCATGCAGCACTGATCTGCATGGGCCGCCAACAAAACCTGTCACGCCCCGCTTCCCGGTATACGGTAAGGAGACGCGGCGAGGCCCGCTACGTATTTACTCAGAAGTAAACACGTTAAGCGTATTTAAGCAATATAAAGTAAATGTACACAAGAAAAATGACAATAAATGTAATTGAACAGCAACTTTTATTTATTAACATTTCTTTACAAGTACAACTGGAATGTAAATACATGAATGGAAAGCAATGCCTAAGCAATGGCATGAACTGAAATGAAAAGTATGTACAAGTATCTAAAGCTCGGGGTCAAAGGCTAACTGCTCCAAGTCTTCGGTACTGGGCTCGATCTCCAGTGAGTCCGATCAAACTGACAACATTCCAAAGAAAGAAGAAAAGGAATGTCGTCAGCGAACAATCGCGTGGGTTCAGATATCGGGACTCCTCGCCCTAAGATGCCCACTAAGCGTAAGCTTGTGCTAGCTGCGACCGGAGCTCGCTCGCAGAAGAGGAAGAAAAAGTCGATCCTTTCTGCCGACGTTGTACTCGGCCAGGAGCCTCATGCTCCTTATGGCGAGGGCCTTAGCGAGTATGGGACAAACGAGGGTCTATTCATTCCGCCAGATGATACTGATCTGGCGGCTGCCATTGCAGCTTCTGAGCAATTGGAAATCCACGAAGCGGGATTGGCCATCCTCGCGCAATCAGGTAATCATCAGCTGTATCTTTCGTCATTGCATCATATTTTTATCATCATGTTTTGACTGACACTTTTACCCCTTTTTCTTTAACAGGCATTTCCACCGAAGAAGCTCTCGCAGCTTCTCTCAAGACTTTTGAGGAAGAGGAAAGACTTCGAGCATCCTTAGGTATCGGTACATTTCGGTTCACCGCGTCTCCGCTCCCGTTTCTTATGGGTAATCTGACCCCTCCTTTTCATCTTATTATAGGAACTATCTCTACTCAGGTTATTCCAGGCGTGGCACTGATTTCGCAGGGCAGTGCGGAGACGCTTCTCGGGTCGGCTATCGAAGTCTCAGTTCCGCCAGTATTGCCGAAAGAAGCTTCATTTACGCAACCGATGACGGATGCCATAACGGCTCCAGAGGTAACTATTGGCGCGGACGATGACGTCCCGTTGATGGAGGTCTTTAGAAGATCTGCCCTCACGGCTCGGGCGGAAAGGAAGCGTAGAATGCGCGCGGCAAGGGAGCGTACTGCCGCCTTGGATGCGGGTGCAGGTCCAAGCGCTGTTACCCCTGGCCCTACTCCTTCAGAGAGTACTTCGGCTGCCTTGTCTACTGCCCACAGACAGGCAGCACGTGCGGCTCAGGAAGCAATCGAAAAACCGACCCAAGGTAACGTGACATTGGGTTCTTTTGTCAAAGTTTTAATTTTCAGGTTCTCATATATCTTATCTTGCATGGTCGATTCTTGCCGAGGAAGTAGTGGGTGACGTGGCGGCAACCACCGAGCCTGAGGTAGCGGTAGGTGAGACGGCTACAATCGTCGAGCCCGAGGTAGCGGTAGGTGAGATGGCTACAACTGCTGAGCCCGAGGTAGCCACTCTTTCTCAAGAGTCGGGCACTGCTCCAATCGTCACTCTTTCCCCTTGCGGGTTCTTACCGTTGCCGGGCGCTGCAAGTGTCACAACGATTCTCGTGGAGTCGGGAGATGAGACTACGGGTGGCGAGACCGTTCCGATTGAGGAGGGTGAAGCATTCGCTGCATCCAGTGACGCCCTTGTCGCGGTCTCGACCGGCGGCTCACAAGGTAGATTTTGGGTCATTACTCTCCCCTTTATTCTGCAATCCCTTTCAATTTCTTTTTTACAGCGTTTCTCGTATTTCTAATGCAGGTGTGATGAGCGTTGGGGTTATGCCACCCGAGGAAGCATCTCCAGTTGCTGCTTTGACGGTGACCGCTCCTCTACCTTCTCTCATACCATCTCAAATGCTGGAAGGTGCCGATTTGTGTCCCATCAGTTTCATTGTAGGCAGTATACTTTATGTACTGACATTTCATTATTATATCCTCGCAGGAGTCCTTTTTGATCACCTGTATCAGGTGCTACACCCACACTTCTCTTTTCAGTCAGAGATTGCCTCTTCTAGCGGAGCCGGTGAGTACAGCCTTTAGCTAACGTCTCTTCTTTTTTTTGACGGGTAGTCAAATCGTTTCTAATTCTTCGTTGTTGTAATTGCAGCCCTACAAATCAAAAGAGGAGACGAAAGAACAGTTGCACCGCCGTGTAAGTACATGCCACCCTTCCCCGGTTCTTACGGGGTTGCGGAAGTGGTGAAAAACGATTTTCAAGAGGGTGGTAACATGGACTCAAATACGGATCTTTGTTAAACTACTAACTAACAACCTAACAAGAGTTTACCTTCTCGGTTAGGGGGCTATACCTTTCTTGAACTCCTTCGTCTTCGACTCCTCCCGGTGTACGGATCGGCCTCACCTCGTCGTCTCCTTGTGCCGAAAATGGATCCACCCGAAAGCTTCTACCTTTGGCTTCATCTTCGAACTTTGAAGAAACTAGATCACTTGGCTTGCTAGGCCTTGTGAACTAGAATGAGTAGAGGAATGTTTTGGTGTCTTTTTATCTCTAAGGCAATGAGTCTCAACACATGAGAATGGTTTGCCTTGAGGTAGAGAGAGCAAGAGGAAGAGGGAGAGCTTGAGAATGAGAGAGCTCAAGAGAGAGAAAGAAAATGATAGAATGAACCATACTCCTCTCATTCTCACCTCTCATAATCCAAAAGCATCATGAGCCATAATGATAATCAAGTATTATGTGATGGCTATCATTTCACAAAAGGCAATATCATTTCATGCACTCATTTTGCAAACTACAACAAGCAAGCAAAAGTCTTTGCATGAAAATGACAACCATTGTGATGATGATGGTCAACTAGTCCAACCTAGTCAACCGGTCAACTAAGTCAACAAGTCAACAAAGTCAACCCCTCAACAACCATGTCACTATAATACTTAATTAATATTATTGCTAATTATATATATATATCTTATTCTCATTAGGGTTAAGCAAAAGTCAATGGTCAACGGTCAACTGTCAACAGTCAACAACCCTAATGAGAATACTCTGCCTCTGTCTCTCTGTCAACTGTGCATACACACCCGCATCCGCGTTCCGAGGAACACAAATACAAACGAGATAAAACCAATCCCAAAACGTATACTAGGATCTGGCTTAAACCAAAGCCCGCTAGTAAAAACTGCCCGGTCACTAAACGTGCAAAAGTGTGCGGATATGACCGAACCCTGTCGCAAAACCATACGACCTGTCGCAAAACCATGCGACCCCCTACTCTTTTGCCTAAAGGCGAATAGCTTTCTGTGTGGGACTCTAAAGACTCGACACTATGCTGGCAGTGGGTTTAACCACAGACCGCAAGCGGCACTAGCTGTACGTAACGGTTCCCAGGTAGATGCCGAAAAGAAGACTGACGAGGTGAAACCCATCTGAACTCCTACTAAGTCTGAATGTGACAATCTCCATACAGTCCGGTCTGTTCGTCTGATACATCGCATGGCGGGCCTAGGGGGCGGTAAACGTCAGTCCCCTAATAGCGGTACAAGTCGTGTCGGAGTGAAGCCCAGAACACCCTGAGATAACACTGGAAACCTACCAGTATATCTCGCTTGCCCTGGCCAGGGACTACTCGTGTAATGGCTCTCCTAGACACAGCGCGATGTCAACCCCCAATACCGGGAGAGATGAATCCTGTCTAACCGTCACTGCCTCCAAGTGCTTCGGGACTGCACCCAACTACTACCTGTTTGCACGGCTCCTTTGAGCCGTGGTAGGGTAGTAATCAAAGTACAGTGGGAACACACTCGAGGCGAAGTGACAGTGTCAAGTCAGCGGACTAAGCTGTACTTATGTCACCTGGGAACTGATAACTGAAGATAGGTATAATACCAACCATTCAGTTCCCGACGAGTCCTTTCCAGTGTACTCGTAACCTAACGAGCACCCGCATACTATCTCAAGTACGACATACTGACGGCTGTGGGACAGACCGTCTCCCGCACTGGGATGAGAAGCGCATACGCTAGTCTACTCCGGAGTATCGATACCCTGTCTCGATAGTCCTGCGACTAGGGACCTGCATAAGGATGTGCTTATAGATTACCCAGCCCCCACGAGTGTGACTGCCATCACAACGCTGGTAATCAAGTAAAGATCCTAAGGGCTCCACTAATGTGTAAAGGCGATATACTAAAATAAACACATGTACACATTGAAGTAGAAACAAACCAAGTAGCATACTACTATATTGAGCAAGATTGTCAATACAAGGTGAATATCCCAAGCTTCCATTAAGTAATATACATACTAGTATGATACAGTAATGGCCTCTAGGGCATATACACTGACAATCTCCTACTTGCACTAAGGCCATGTACTGGCGTATCGAAGACCTATCATCTCGATCAGCCGCTCGAACTGAGTCTGGGGTAAAGCCTTTGTGAGTGGATCAGCAGTGTTATCTTCTGAATTTACTCTCTTCACCTCGATCTCCCGGCGATCTATGATCTTCCTGATCAGGTGGTACCGCCTCAAAATGTGCCTGGACTTCTGATGGGACCTGGGTTCCTTCGCTAAAGCTATAGCGCCGTTGTTGTCACAATACAGCGGTATTGGATCAGCACTGGTAGGAACCACCTGAAGCTCCGTGAGGAACTTCTTCATCCAGACAGCTTCCTTTGCGGCATCGCAAGCAGCTATGTACTCCGCTTCCATAGTTGAGTCAGCAACGGTCTCCTGCTTGGAACTCTTCCAGCAAACCGCCCCTCCATTGAGGGTAAAGACATAACCCGACATGGACTTGGAGTCATCCTTGTCACTCTGGAAGCTGGAGTCAGCAAAGGCCTCGATCTGGAGGTCTTTTCCGCCATACACCAAGAACAACTCCTTAGTCCTTCTCAGGTACTTGAGAATGTTCTTTACCGCTATCCAGTGCTTCTCCCCTGGGTCTGACTGATACCGGCTTACAACGCTCAATGCGTATGCTACATCTGGTCTGGTACACAACATCGCATACATAATAGAGCCTACCGCAGATGCGTAGGGTATTGATGACATGCGAGCCCTTTCCAAATCAGTCTTGGGAGACATCTCTTTGGAGAGGGTGATCCCATGACAAGCCGGTAGATTACCGCGCTTGGAATCTTCCATATTGAATCGTTTCAGTATGGTGTTGATATACCTTGACTGTGAAAGTCCCAACATCCTTTTAGATCTATCACGATAGATCTGGATCCCCAGAATGTAGTTGGCATCGCCCAGGTCCTTCATGGAGAACCTCTGTGACAAGAATCCTTTGACTGACTGTAGCATAGGAATATCATTTCCTATTAGGATAATGTCATCGACGTATAAGACGAGGAATACCACATTTCTCCCTACAATCTTACTGTAAATGCATGGTTCATCTGGGTTTTTGACAAAGTCGAATTCTTTGACAGTATCATCAAAGCAGATGTTCCAACTCTGCGATGCCTGCTTCAGTCCATAGATGGACTTGAGCAACTTGCACACTTTACCGCTGCTCCCACTCTAATTTAATCCCTCTGGCTGATCCATATAGACGCACTCTTCCAAATTTCTATTTAGGAAAGCCATCTTTACGTCCATTTGCCAGATCTCATAATCGTGGAAGGCAGCAATAGCAAGAAGGATCCGAATGGATTTAAGTATGGCTACCGGAGAAAAGGTCTCGTCATAGTCCAAACCAGGTCTTTGACGAAAACCCTTTGCAACAAGCCTAGCTTTATAGGTTTCAACCTGCCCATCTACACCAATCTTCTTTCTGAAGATCCATTTGCAGCCTACGGGTTTTACCCCTTCTGGAGCAAAGTCCAAAGTCCAAACTTTGTTGGTGTACATGGACTCCATCTCGGTCCGCATTGCATCCAGCCATTTTACCGAGTCACCGCTCTGAATGGCTTGCTGGAAGCTAGTAGGCTCGTCATAATCAATGACGCAATCCTCTCTATCCCCGTCTATAAGAAAACCGTAGTATCTCTCGGGCGGATGAGACTGCCTACTACTCCTGCGGAGCGGCGCAGGAATGTCCGGTTCCCCTGAAACTTCTGGTTCTACCAAGCTTTCAGTAATAGCTTGTGGTTCTGGAATTTCTTCCAGTTCTATTGTGCTCCCACTTATCTGATTTTCCAAAAATTCAGTTTCCAAGAAGTGGGCATGCGGAGAAACAAAAACTTTTTGTTCTTCTGCGGAATAGAAAAGATACCCTCTGGAGTTCTTTGGGTATCCCACAAACTTACACAGTACTGAGCATGCCTCGAGCTTGTCCGCATGCTGCTTTTTTACAAAAGCTGGACATCCCCATATCTTAAGATACTTAAGACAGGGTTTCTTTCCACTCCACATCTGATATGGGGTGGTAGGCACAGTCTTGGTTGGAGCCTTGTTCAAGAGATATGCAGCTGTTTCTAGTGCATAACCCCAGAAAGATTGCGGTAATTCAGCCTTACTCATCATGGAACGAACCATATCCAATAGGGTTCGATTCCGCCTTTCAGATACACCGTTGTGTTGTGGTGTGTATGGAGGAGTACGCTGAGAGAGAATTCCATTCTCTTTTAAGTAGTCCAGAAACTCGGCACTCAAGTATTCACCACCTCGTTCAGATCTCAGTGTCTTTATACTTTTGCCTGTTTGTTTTTCAACTTCATTCTTGTATTCCCGAAATTTCCCAAAGGCCTCGGATTTGTGCTTCATTAAGAAGACATGTCCATACCTAGAGAAATCATCTGTGAAAGTAATGAAGTATGAATAATCACTTCGCGCATGTGTAGACATTGGACCACACACATCACTGTGTATGAGTCCCAAGAGCTCGCTCGCTCTTACTCCGTGTCCAGTGAACGGAGTCTTTGTCATCTTTCCCATGAGACAAGATTCACAAGTGGCATAAGACTGATACTCGAACAGATTCAAGTATCCCTCTTTATGTAACTTAATTAATCGTGTCTCATTAATGTGACCCAGTCTACAATGCCATAAGAAAGCCTGATTTGTTTCCGGAGATTTTCTTTTAAGTGTGTTCTGGACACTGAATATCTGAGCTTGATTTAATACGTATATCCCGTTATTTAATGTACCTGACCCAATCAGAACTTGATTTAGGTGGATGTGTACTACATCGCTTACAAAAGTAAATTTATATCCTTCCTTAGAAAGTAAGGATACAGATATGATATTACAAGTCGCACCTGGTACATACAAACAGTTACGCAAAATCAATATTTGCCCAGTTGTCAGTCCAAGATGATATTCCCCTACGGATTCAGCATCCATGCTCATTCCGTTTGCAACCCTGAGAGTCATATCACCTTTCCTGATAACCCTACGGTTTCTCAGAGCCTGTAATGAATTACAGATGTGAGATCCTGATCCGGTATCCAATACCCAGGAAGTAGGGTTAACTGACATACAGTTCTCTATCACAAACACACCCGAAGCCGAAGCCACAACATGCTTCGAATTCTGGCTACTGGCTTTACTAGCCCTGCAATCTTTCTGCCAATGTTCATTCCCGTTACAATAGGAACGACCCTCTTTAACTACATCCAGTCCTGAAACTTTTGCCCTTGCTTTTCCTTCTTCTTCCCTGGTTTCCTTCAGGGTATAAGCAGAGGGCAGGGACTGTAGAATTAAGTCAGTACTTGACCCATTCTCCAACGTGGTCTCCAGGTCCGTGAGCTTAAAATAACTGGTCTCTGTAAGGACGTTGTCCCCGACAGATGACCCGACAGCCAACCTCGCTTGAAGCAATTCGTTCGAGGTCTCATATCTTGCGATACGAGATTGCTCTCCATATAAATCTTTGTTATGGAGGAAAATAGAAACTGAGTCCATCTTCTCGTGCTGCCTCTGGTTTGCACCATCAACTGAGGCTAACACGAGGCACTTGGATTTCGCACAGTCTTTTTCCGATGTCTTACGGATATCACTATCCGTGACAGGGGAAACTGGTCCTGAGATGGCAGGGGTTTGATTAGTTAAGAGGTGTCCCGGCTTGTCATGGGCAATGGATATCTGGACAGACCTTTGCCAGTCATAACAGTCAGATTCAGTCATTTTATTTTCTAGATGTAACCTAGGTGCGGTCACTTGGTCGCTGCAATTAAGAGAGAGAGAAGAAAACACTCAGCATGATGCTCTTGCAAGTTTAGATTGGTTTTTAATTTATCTAAACAGGATGGCTTCCACTGTCTCTCGAACCCCTCCTCAAACCAAAAACGAAGAATTAGTCAGGATCAATCTCACCGTACAATACTTGCTTAACCGTTCAGCCAGGCTAGTGTCGGTACTTCGAGTGAGGTTTTCCAACGGTTTCGCGAAGTTCCTTAATTAAATAACCTCTTTTCCCTGGAGGCGTAGCCCTGCTAACACCTTTCTAGACACCTACTTGGTTTATAGCATTGATCGTTAAGTGAGAAAGTTCCCGAGGAGTAGCATATACTCACAGTAGGATCGGGATCCAAATATCATCGCGTGACAAAACTGAAGGAATCCTACCAGAATCATCACACTCCAAATGGTATGCAGTGCCAGCAAGTTTCAGTTCTTTTGAAACTCCCAATGTGGATTTTTGCCCCATGCTCTTATGACCTTGACGAAGGTCAACAAATCATAGGTCACATGTCAAGTTCTACCCGTCATTGTCCAGGTTAATTTGAACCCATCCGTATATACCCTTGACGAAGGTCAACAAGGTAATACGATTGTCCCAAGCCAACGCATCTATCTATGCTACATATGAACACCCAACAGCTACCAATCACTATGCCTTGACGAAGGTCAACAAACATAGCTTGAATACTATTGAATATTCATACGAAACGACGGAGGGCTACGAATGGTTTTGGCGAAACCTTGAACGTAGTGAACTTGATATAATCGAAGGAACCTTGATAGCTTTTAAAAGGAGTGGCTCAAGCTCCGTATTTAAAAGTTGGTTTTTGAAAAGAACCGAGTGGTTTTCAAAGTGTTCCAACGACTTTTACTTGGTTTATTTTCTTGCATTAGTTCTTTTAATGCATATTTTTTCTTGCATTAGTTCTTTTAATGCGTCCCATCATTTAATCCTACCATTGCAGAAAACAACCAAAATATGACGTACGCTTATGCCATTCGCATTCGCCACAGGGCCCCGTCATTACCCGTTAGGTTACTTAACTAACGACAGAGCGGGGGCTGGGCTAGCGCGGCTGTAAAACATAAGCAACGCCTAAATAATATCATATATAGATATATTGCAATGATAGCCATTTCAGATCACAGATGAACACATTGGATATACTAGGAACCCGCAATTCGTACGAGCCTGTAACGAAAAGCAGATTACACGGTTGCGGTGAATAGCCAATACCCCACCCAAGACCCCTACGGGTGCGGCAAACTACCCGCCAAATATCCGAAGCGGAGCAACCTACCTCAACGACGTGAGTAGGCCACTCGGTACTTCGAGATACCCGGTAGTTTGTGCACCCCACCATGGGTCTATCCTAGAAGCAAAAACAGTAAAAAGAAATTATACAATGACGGCTACAACCCCGACCCGGTTGTGCGGCCATATAAATAATATTACATCAATTTACAAATTACATGAATTGAAAGATAAAAGGAAAAACTCTCATCTCACAACTCCCGGCTATTCACCCGCGACAATCCAACGAATTCATATACACATACCATCAACATTACAGATCACAGATATGTATAACCCCCACTAATCGACGTATAGCGATTAGCGGACGTTAAATACATATAACACATCACAGATATATACCCGTCAGCTTAAGTCTTTAGAAGTTCGATAAAAATAGGGATTTTCAAGCCCCAAAAACTAATTTTTCTTTCTGTAAAATCTGGGCAGAAAACACATATCCCAAAAATCCCAAAACAGACCCAGAAGCACTCTGCAAGAAGATTTTTCCCCGACCGAGTTAACTTGGCCGCGGAACCGCGGTGGGAGCATGCTCCCGCCGCGTTTCCGCGGCGCTTTAACCGATTCGATTGACGAAATTTCTTGGGTGTTTACACAAAAGCCTGAGCCGATTTTTAAGATAAGATTTATCATTTTTTGACAGAAAAAAAATTCGGCAGAAATTTTCATTTTCCGGGTTTGTTTCGCGACTTTTTCTTTGATCGAACTTCTACTTACTTTGCTAACATGTTAGATAGTGTTTAACTAGGCTCTGATACCACTGTAAGTCCATGCTACCCTTCCCCGGTTCTTACGGGGTTGCGGAAGTGGTGAAAAATGATTTTCAAGAGGGTGGTAACATGGACTCAAATACGGATCTTTGTTAAACTACTAACTAACAACCTAATAAGAGTTTACCTACTCGGTTAGGGGGCTATACCTTTCTTGAACTCCTTCGTCTTCGACTTCTCCCGGTGTACGGATCGGCCTCACCTCGTCGTCTCCTTGCGCCGAAGATGGATCCACCCGAAAGCTTCTACCTTTGGCTTCTTCTTCGAACTTTGAAGAAACTAGATCACTTGGCTTGCTAGGCCTTGTGAACTAGAATGAGTAGAGAAATATTTTGGTGTCTTTTTATCTCTAAGGCAATGAGTCTCAACACATGAGAATGGTTTGCCTTGAGGTAGAGAGAGCAAGAGGAAGAGGGAGAGCTTGAGAATGAGAGAGCTCAAGAGAGAGAAAGCAAATGATAGAATGAACCATACTCATCTCATTCTCACCTCTCATAATCCAAAAGCATCATGAGCCATAATGATAATCAAGTATTATGTGATGGCTATCATTTCACAAAAGGCAATATCATTTCATGCACTCATTTTGCAAACTACAACAAGCAAGCAAAAGTCTTTGCATGAAAATGACAACCATTGTGATGATGATGGTCAACTAGTCCAACCTAGTCAACCGGTCAACTAAGTCAACAAGTCAACAAAGTCAACCCCTCAACAACCATGTCACTATAATACTTAATTAATATTATTGTTAATTATATATATATCTTATTCTCATTAGGGTTAAGCAAAAGTTAATGGTCAACGGTCAACAGTCAACAGTCAACAACCCCAATGAGAATACTCTGCCTCTGTCTCTCTGTCAACTGTGCATACACACCAGCATCCGCGTTCCGAGGAACACGAATACAAACGAGATAAAACCAATCCCAAAACGTATACAAGGATCTGGCTTAAACCAAAGCCCGCTAGTAAATACTGCCCGGTCATTAAACGTGCACAAGTGCGCGGATATGACCGAACCCTGTCGCAAAACCATGCGACCTGTCGCAAAACCATGCGACCTGTCGCAAAACCATGCGACCCCTTACTCTTTTGCCTAAAGACGAATAGCTTTCTGTGTGGGACTCTAAAGACTCGACACTACGCTGGCAGTGGGTTTAACCATAGAGCGCAAGCGGCACTAGCTGTGCGTAACGGTCCCCAGGTAGATGCCGAAAAGAAGACTGACGAGGTGAAACCCATCTGAACTCCTACTGAGTCTGAATGTGACAATCTCCATACAGTCCGGTCTGTTCATCTGATACATCGCATGGCAGGCCTAGGGGGCGGTAAACGTCAGTCCCCTAATAGCGGTACAAGTCGTGTCGGAGTGAAGCCCAGAACACCCTGAGATAACACTGGAAACCTACCAGTATATCTCGCTTGCCCTGGCCAGGGACTACTCGTGTAATGGCTCTCCTAGACACAGCGCGATGTCAACCCCCAATACCGGGAGAGACGAATCCTGTCTAACCGTCACTGCCTCCAAGTGCTTCGGGACTGCACCCAACTACTACCTGTTTGCACTGACTCCTTTGAGCCGTGGTAGGGTAGTAATCAAAGTACAGTGGGAACACACTCGAGACGAAGTGACAGTGTCAAGTCAGCGGACTAAGCTGTACTCATGTCACCTGAGAACTGATAACTGACGATAGGTATAATACCAACCATTCAGTTCCCGACGAGTCCTGTCCAGTGTACTCGTAACCTAACGAGCACCCGTATACTATCTCAAGTACGACGTACTGACGGCTGTGGGACAGACCGTCTCCCACACTGGGATGAGAAGCGCATACGCTAGTCTACTCCGGAGTATCGATGTCCTGTCTCGATAGTCCTGCGACTAGGGACCTGCATAAGGATATGCTTATAGATTACCCAGCCCCCACGAGTGTGACTGCCATCACAACGCTGGTAATCAAGCAAAGATCCTAAGGGCTCCACTGATGTGTAAAGGCGATATACTAAAATAAACACATGTACACATTGAAGTAGAAACAAACCAAGTAGCATACTACTATATTGAGCAAGATTGTCAATACAAGGTGAATATCCCAAGCTTCCATTAAGTAATATACATACTAGTATGATACAGTAATGGCCTCTAGAGCATATACACTAACACGCCGGTACTCCCGGTCTTGCCACCTGCTGCAGCCGGTATAATAAACTCCATTGTTCATGGACCTCCTTTATTTCTTGAACCGTTATTTGACTATGATTTGCTTTGTAGCTGTGACACCGACTTCAGCTCCATTTGAGTCTCAAGTCATAATGCCAGCAGGCTTCTTCTCTCGACGCCCCTCCTCCAAAGGTACTGTGAATAGCCTGCGCACGTTGATTGATTGATACGAAAAAGTTGTGTTTGTAGTTAACCGCAATCAATAACGGTGTCGCGTGTAGCTAGACCGAGATGAGTACGGGTCGTCCTCTGGGAAACGTTGAATCTTTTATTCTTACTTTAGATGTGTTGAAAAAGAGAGGAGGAAGAAAGAATTTTGTGGAATGGTTTCTAGATCTACGTTAAACAAGAATGTAAAATATAGATCTAGATTATTTTAAAGATGTAATTAATATAATAAGAGGGCTTGTAGGGTTCGTTAGGATTTAGTAGTTATGGACGATTGATTAAAAGTTACCCTTTTTATCCATTAATAGATTTAGAACTAGAACGACGGTGATGCGTGTAGATTAGGGTTTCTGGAGAGAAAAGGAATCCCACTCTTAACCCTTATCTCGACACGGAACTCCGTTCATATCTAGCCTTTACCAAAACAATCATTAATCTAATCTTTAATCGCGGTCGGAACTAGCAAAGAATTGCTAGCGCGCCCGATTAGGATGTTAATGATTCTTTTGATAAAGTTCATAAACTTTATAGGACTTAAAAAGGGTTTAGTTATTTTCATCGTCCATTAGCCTACCCTAATCCTACGAACCCTAAGAAGCGGAGAATTACTCGCGCATGTTGGGAAAAGAAGATGAAAAGACAGAGAGGGAAAACATAATGTAAAATGCAAAAGAATAAAATAACTACCTTTATTAATCAACTTGAACAATCTACACTTTATTCCGTAGAAAATGATTACAAACTAGTTGATTCTCGATCTTTCCTAAGGAGGTAGATGAACAGTTGATGATCAGCCTGGATGCGTGAGCCGTCTTGGACTTCGTGATCTCTTCGGCTTGATAACTTTTCCAAGAGGCTCTCGGTGCTCTTTTATTGTAGGGTTCCTAGGCACGCTTAAGAGGTCTCACAAGGCATCAACCATGCCAATTTCAAAGTTGACAAGTGCCGAGAAACCCTAATACGGATCGTTAACTAGAATTTTAGGCGAAACATGCAACTAGTTAACAACTTAACTAAATGAACGGAAATACAACCTTTGTAGATCCGGTTCTCCACTTCCTTAGCTCCACGTAGACGTCCCTCCGCTGTACAAATCGGATCTTGGACTCTAGTGTCGACTCCATCGGAGAAATGGGCGGGCTAGGTCATCGACTACGATGCCGAAGATGATCTACGTCGAGGCATCACAAGATCAAGCTCCCACTTCACCAAGTCATGATACTTGTGAAGAAAATACCCTATACTACTTGGCAAGAGGTAGAGGATGAAGAAATAGGAAGTGGGTTCACTTTAGAATTGGATTTCTCACTCTTTTTCTCAAATTGCCATTGATGGAGGCAAGCTTTTCTTCTTGAAGAAGAAGAAAAAGATGATGATGATAATATATTGAGTGTTTTTCTAAAAAGAAAATAAAATGATACTTATCATATCTTCAACCATGGTTTAGTGTAGAGAATTAACTAAGATTAGTTGAATGGTTAGGGTTAGGATAAGAAGACAAGAATGGTTGCTTTAGTCAAAGTTGCATGAAGCTTCAAGAAACTTCATGTATGAAAGCAACCATTTTGTTTTCTTTTCTCACTTTTAATCCAAAATAAATAGATAAATGAATAAGTGAGTAAATCAAAACCCTAACCATTAACATAACCATGGTTTAAGTCTTTACACAAACCCAAATATGCATGTATCATCAAACATGATACAATCAAGTGCACAAAAGTATATCACATATACAACTTGTACAATTCAAGTGAGAAAATCCATTTAAAGTGAACCAATACTAGTTAATGCAAAGTAATATATCAAATATATATAATTATGCATTAAATCATTAAATCAACGCTTGATTTAATGATCCGGTCATACTGCATACAACCGACTAATATCAATAGTAACAACTTATCGAATCAACACTTGATCCGATAACCCGGCTATATCGCATATAACCGATCAATGTCACAAATCGCGAGAATCGAATACAGTATCACATACTAGTATTATTCTCGGTCCCGCACATATCTCATATGCGCTCCTATTTCGTTTCGCTCGAGCCAGGAAACCTCTGTGTAGGACTCTAAAGACTCGTCAATACGCCGGCAGCAGGTGATGATCATATCAAGCACCCACAAGCCGCAAGCGGTCTGCTAAACGTAACGGCCACCCGGGTATTGAGCGATCAGAAGATCGACGAGCAAGCCCGCTCACACTCCTGTGAATCCAACCAGTAACACTTACCGTACAGTCCGGTCTGTTCGTCTGATATGCCGCATATCTTGCCTAGGGGTGGTAAACGTCAGACCCCAATAGCTCGATAAGTCGTGTCGATATGAGTTCTATAACAGTTCGAGAAACTACTGGTAACACTTACCAGTAAATCTCAGCAACCCTGGCCAGGGATTTCCGGTTATAGCCAATCGAACACTGCGCAACATCAACTCCCTATACCGGGAGAGACGAATCCCCTCCTATCGCTCATTGCCTCCATGTGACTCGGGACTGTACCCAAAAACCACCGTTTTGCACGCCCTCTTGGACGTGGTAAGGTGGAAATCAAAGCACAGTGGGAATCACACAAGACTCTATGACGATCTCGAGTCAACAGACTACTCTGTACCAGTGTCACCCGAGAACTGCCATCTGACGTAAGGTATAATACCATCTGGGAGTTCTCGGCGAGTCCGTCCAGTGTACCCAGTCTCTACTGAGCACCCGTATATCATCTCTGATGTCAAACACCAATGGAGATAGGATCATCCATCGCCCATCTGTATGGGTCGAGAAGGTACACGCTAGTCTACTCTGGTATATCGATGCCCCGTCTCGATACACCCACGACTAGGGACCTTGAAGGATGTACTTATGGACTACCATGTCCCCACTAGTCTGATCTGCATCATAGTCCAGGTAGTCAAGTACACATCCTAAGGGCTTTACCAACATGTAACAGAGAGACAATCAGTATACACGTTAAGGTAAAGAGTAACCAGATAGCATACTATCATGTCGAGCAAGAAAGTCCTCCCTATATATGTCCCAGCATCCACTACAATATACATCCTATGTATAGCAATGGCCTCTAGGGCATACATATAACTAACAATCTCCCACTTTCACTAGGGCCATCTGATAGCAGTGGTTGTAGTATCTCATACTCAACCATCCCATAATAGTCTCTCTCTGGGAAAAGGCCTTTGTGAGTGGATCCGCCGTGTTGTCCTCTGAGTCTACTCTCCTAACCTTGATCCCTTGGAGATCAACCATCTCCATAATCAGGTGACACTGCCTTAGAATATGTCTGGATCACTGATGGGACCGGCGTTCCTTGGCATAAGCCACAACTCCATTGTCACACAATAGGAGGAACTAAGTTCATCTCATGAACAAATATACATCGAGACTGCCTCTTTGGTAGCATCTTAAGTAGTGATGTATCCTGCCTTTATCGTCTAGTAAGCCACGGTATTTAGCTTGGAACTCTTCCAACATACCGTCCCTCCACTGAGGGTAAAGACAATGCCTGTGACTGACATTCAGTCGTCTTTATCACCCTGGAACCTTTCCAGTGATTCTTCCCAGGATTGATTGATACCATCTCACTTTTGCTAGTGAGAATCCTAACATCCAATTACATCTATCTCATAGATGAAAACTCAGGATTTAGGAGGTATCAATAAATCCTATATGGAGAATCCTTGTGATGAGCGGAGATTGACCGAGCGTAGCATAGGAAACTCCTTTCTTATCAAGAGTATGACATCCACGTACTCTACGAGGATCACCACCATACTCCCTACTACCTTTTTGTTTATACAAGGTTCATCTACCATTTTGATGATGTCAAACTCTTTGACTAATCTATCAAAACAGATGTTCCAACTCCGCGATGCCTGCTTTATCACATAAACCATCTTGCACACGTTTCCGCTGCTCCCACTGTCTACGAAGCCGTCTGACTGTGTACTTACTGACTCTCTCTTCTAAAACATCATTTTAGAAAAGCAGTCATGACACCCAACCGCCAGATATCGTAGTCATGGTATGTAGCCGTGGCAAGTAGGATCTGAATGGACTTAAGCATAGCTCTTTAGAAAAGGTTTCATCATGATCCATACCTGGTTAATGATGCAAACCTTTAACAAGTCTACCTTTGAAAGTCTCAACTTTTCCATATACACCAAGTAATCTTCTCAAGATATACTTGCTCCTGATGGGGATTTAACCCTTCAGATAAAGCAACTAAAGTCCATACTTTGTTGGTGTATAAGGATTCCATCTCAGATCACTAAGCATCCAGCTATTCTTACAGAGTCCCACTCCTGATGGCCAGCTCGAAACTAGTTGGGTCATCATCTCATGATGCAATCCTCGCTCCCACTGTCATAGAGAAACCAAAATATCTCTCAGGTGGGTGAGGAACCCTACTAGATCGGCGGAGAGGCTGAGATTCGTTGGAATCTACTGAATCCTTTGGTTCTACCAAATCATCTGCTGTTGTTTGTATAGCTGGAACCTTTCCAGTTGTACATAACAGACCTTGCCTCGAGCTTGTCCGGATTATGCTTTTAGATATAGCCCGGACAACCCCAAATCTTAACCAACTTAAGATATGGGCTCTTCCCTTTCCATATCACATATGAAGCGGTAGGCAACTGATTTGATTGGAACCCAATTCAATTGGTATGCAGCTTCTCAAGTGCATAACTCCCAAAAGGAAATAGGAAACACAGTAGTACTCATCATAGAGCACACCATATCACATAGGATGCTATTGCTCCGCCCCGATATACCATCGTGCTATGGTGTATACGGAGGAGTAATGCTGAGAGAGGATCTCATTCTCCTTTAGAATAATCCAGGATTTCCGTGCTCAAGTATTCTCCTCCTCGATCTCATCAAAGGACATAATACTTATACCCGTGTTTTGGTTTTCTACTTCTAAATCATATTCTGTGAATATCTCAAAAAGTTCGGACTTCTGTTTCAACAGGAACATATGTCTGAATCTTGAGAGATTATCAGAGAATGTAACGAAGTACAAAGAACCAGTCCTGGCATATGTAGACAGGGGACCTTACATACATCAACATGTATCATCCCAAGAGTTTACTAACTCTTTCTCTGTTTCCAGTAAACAGAGCTATGGTCATCGTATCTTTGTGACATGACTGGCAAGTTTCATAAGATGTAAATTCAAACAGATTTAAATATGCATCTAAATGTAACTTCAGCTAGTCAGGTCGCATTGATATGATCTAGTCTACAATACCTCAAGAAAAATTTGTTCATTTCTGAACTCTTCCTCTTGTGTGTGTTCTGTATACTAAGAACTGTAGTTTGATTTAGAACATTAATACTTTTAGATAACGTGCCTGAACCGATCAACTTTTGATATAGGAAATGTTCAAAACATTATCCAACAATACAAAATTTTATCGTTTCTTTACTAATAAAGAGACAGATATGATTTTGTATATCAGGTTCGGTATCTAATAACATTCGTTCAGAATCAATGTATTGGTAATACAGGGTGACAGTGACCAACAGACTTGGCTGCAACACTTGCCCCGTTTTCTGCCTCATGAAACTTATCACCCGTTCTCAGTTTTTTTTTACCTTTTTGCAGCCCTATGTAACAGATTACATATCTGGGATCCTGATCCGGTATCATATACCTAGGATGCGGAGGATACTGAGAAACAGTTCTTTGTAATGAACACACCCGAAGATGATGCATCAGCATGCACTCTCTTCGTATGGGCGGCACAGGAATTCTGGTAATCCCCAATTTCCTGCTCTGTCTTATAACAATTATAAGTTGGAGCGGGACCAACGTTCCCCAGCTCAGTATAACAAGCGGGTTCGGTCAATAATCCGTATTATTATCTTGATTAAGGCGTGACATGGTCGCTACCTGGAGAGAGAGAAAAAAAAACACTCTGCGTATGCTCTTGCAAGATCAGATTGGTTATTATTTTATCTAATCAGGATGGCTCCCACTGTTTTTATCAAATCTTCCTTCAAACCCTAAAAGGAAAGACTAGCCGGGATTAATTACACGCTACAAGTTCGCCAATCTTTCAGCCAGGCCAGTGTCGGTACTTTGAGGGAGGTCCCCCGTGCTTTCGCACGAACCTAATTAATGTAAACCTCGTTTTCCCAGAGGCGTAACCCCGTTGACACCTTTCTAGACACCCACTTGATCGGCTAATTGTAATGTGTAAAACTCTCCCAGGAGTAACAATTACTCGCAGCGGGTATCGGGATCCAACTATCTCATAGAAGGTATGCAATCTCATTGCAAATTTCAACACTTGAAGTTCCCGATAATTTTGCCCCTAGCGTCCTATGACCTTGACGGAGGCCAAACTACCCATAGTCCGCTAGTCAAGTTCAACCCGTCATTTCCTGATTGAATTAAACCCACCCGCACGACCCTTGACGGAGGCCAAACAACGCCATACGAATACCCTAATCCAATCGCATCATATGCTAGCAGATAAGCACTAGTTAGCTACCGTACACTACGCCTTGACGGAGGCCAAACTACCGCAGCACGAATACTAACTAGTACTTATCTGAAATGACGGAGGGCTACGACAGGTTTTTCTGAAAACCTATTGCGTAATGAACTTGATATCGTTGTAGGATCGAATGAATTTTGAAATGGAGTGTTTTTTAGGCTTTTCTAGTTTTGCTAAAGGAGTCACTCCCGGTGAAGGGATCGTTGGTACTTTCCTCGTCGAATGAGGTGCGGGATATATCATATATATCACTGTGCAAAGTAAAAACTTTTAAAAGCAATCAAAAGACAAACCGAGTGTGTAGCATCTGCC
This sequence comes from Agapanthus africanus, assembly GCA_030015575.1. Classification (NCBI taxonomy): domain Eukaryota; kingdom Viridiplantae; phylum Streptophyta; class Magnoliopsida; order Asparagales; family Amaryllidaceae; genus Agapanthus; species Agapanthus africanus. The sequence goes on from CM057337.1 coordinate 912,154,609, forward strand.
AGTTATTGCTAAAGGAGTCACTCCCGGTGAAGGGATCTCGGTCCTTTTCTTATCGAATAAGGTGCAGGATATATCATATATACCGCTGTGCAAAGCAAGAACTGTAGCTACCTGTTTTATTTTTGAAATTCGATTCCACAACATCTAAAGGTTTCTTTTTACTTTCATTAATCACATTAATGAAGTCCCATCATTTAAAGTACCTAAACATCACAGATAAATACGACGTACACTTATGCCATCCGCATTCGCCTCGATGTCCCCTCGTGCACCGTTAGGTTAGGTAACTAACGGCAGAGCGGGGCAGGACTAGCGCGGTTGTAAAACATAAGTAACGTCTATATAATATATCATATATACTATATACAGTATTTATCACAGAACATATCACATGAACACATCACAGATATCGCAGCAGAAGAATCATATGAAACATTGGATATATTAGGACGTCCGTGTTTTCAATACGAGCCAGTATAAAACACGGATTCCACGGTCGCGATGAATAGCCAAACCCACACCCCTAGACCCCTACGAGAGCGACAAGCAACCCTACCAATCCTAGAGTTAGGAGACCCGAACTCGACTCCTCGAGTTGGTCTCCCACTGGACTCCAGAACCCGGTTACCTATGCCCTCCTCCTTGGGTCTATCCTAGTGCGGAAAAGTAAATAATATACAAAGGGTGACATCTTCCGCAACCTGGAAGTGCCCCAATAAAAGAATATTACATACAAGTTTTTACATGAATGAAAATGAAAAACACTCATCTCACATAAAAAAACCCCGGCTATTCAAACACAACGATCCAATATAACATATCCAGCAACACATAACATCACATGTCATCAACGTAAGTAAACATGCGTATCCCAATTGTCGTTGGCATATAGCAACGAAACCGGCGATATCACATATTACACTTACGGTCACAGAAAAGAAAGTGTAAAACTACAACAGTTGGAATCCGCAACCTCCTTAGACATCACATGCCTAATCAAATGAATTACTTAGACATCGCATGCCTAACAATTATAAACCCCGCATTTTAGTCTCAAAATCGAAAACACTTTTCAATATCAAGTCGGGAAATTCAACAAGATTCCCGACATCCTGATTGAATACCCGTCGCAAACTTTAGTAGACGGCCGCACCCCCGATACCGTCGACGAAGTGCACCAAGGCGGAACACCGCTACCGTGAGCACCCGAACGTATGCTTTCGGCGACGGGGTTCTCCTACAGTCACTTGGTCGGGGCTAAGGGGTGTAGCTGTCTATTAAGTTTATCGGCGAGTATCCGCGTACGCTACGTGATTGCGACGGACTTTTGATCACATCAAAATTCCGTGGCAACCGATCAAGTGAGACTAAAGTGCTTGATTTATAACATTCATTTAGTTATCTCATAACTATTTGTGAATTCCAATTATTGTATCACATTCCGGGTAAATGGAAAATGTTAAACTTTCCGATCGAACAATCGAACACCCAAGTTTTCCCTAAATAGCTCAACACATGAAATAAGTTTAAAAACATTCACTTCATGCCTCAGTACTAACGGTCTAGCCGTAGAAGGGTCAAGCCAACGCCTCACATGTGGCACGCCGTACTCCCCCAAACCCGAAGGTTCAAAGGGCAGTTCAAGACGGTCACATAATCGAGTTAGGGTTTGTTGTCTTCTAGAGGGACTACCGCGTTACTTGCACTACTTAGAACGTTCTTAAACCACGGAAAGATCCAACACTTGGAAATTTCCCGACAGGGGAAAAGGTGGGTATTTATATCCGGTCGAACTTTTTAACATATTCTAAAATATCCGGAAAGCCATACAGACAAAATTAGACAATCCGATCGATACACCGAGTCCCCAATACAACCCAGAAAACTCAACTCTTGAGTAAATATTAAAAATTCCCAGAAAACTCAGCATTTAAATATATAAATTACTGTGCAATCCAGGTGTAAAGATTCATCAATTTGGCCGCGGAACCGCCGCCTAAGGCAGGGTGGGGCCGCGGTTCCGCGGCACTTTAGACGACTTAGGGGACCCGTTTTGTACAGTAATTCTTATAAAACCCTGCTGAATTTTTTAGCAATTTTTAATTCACAAAAATCCAAATTTTCAGAAAATTTCCAGAGAGCATTTTGGAGTTAGGGTTTCGGGTCGATCGGACTTCTAACTCCGTCTACGCATCGCCTAAGGCTCTAGCTAGGCTCTGATACCACTGTAGGGTTCCTAGGCACGCTTAAGAGGTCTCACAAGGCATCAACCATGCCAATTTCAAAGTTGACAAGTGCCGAGAAACCCTAATACGGATCGTTAACTAGAATTTTACGTGAAACATGCAACTAGTTAACAACTTAACTAAATGAACGAAAATACAACCTTTGTAGATCCGGTTCTCCACTTCCTTAGCTCTACGTAGACGTCCCTCCGCTGTACAAATCGGATCTTGGACTCTAGTGTCGACTCCATTCGAGAAATGGGCGGGCTAGGTCATCGACTACGATGCCGAAGATGATCTACGTCGAGGCATCACAAGATCAAGCTCCCACTTCACCAAGTCATGATACTTGTGAAGAAAACACCCTATACTACTTGGCAAGAGGTAGAGGATGAAGAAATAGGAAGTGGGTTCACTTTAGAATTGGATTTCTCACTCTTTTTCTCAAATTGCCATTGATGGAGGCAAGCTTTTCTTCTTGAAGAAGAAGAAGAAGAAGATGATGATAATATATTGAGTGTTTTTCTAAAAAGAAAATAAAATGATACTTATCATATCTTCAACCATGGTTTAGTGTAGAGAATTAACTAAGGTTAGTTGAATGGTTAGGGTTAGGATAAGAAGACAAGAATGGTTGCTTTAGTCAAAGTTGCATGAAGCTTCAAGAAACTTCATGTATGAAAGCAACCATTTTGTTTTCTTTTCTCACTTTTAATCCAAAATAAATAGATAAATGAATAAGTGAGTAAATCAAAACCCTAACCATTAACATAACCATGGTTTAAGTCTTTACACAAACCCAAATATGCATGTATCATCAAACATGATACAATCAAGTGCACAAAAGTATATCACATATACAACTTGTACAATTCAAGTGAGAAAATCCATTTAAAGTGAACCAATACTAGTTAATGCAAAGTAATATATCAAATATATATAATTATGCATTAAATCATTAAATCAACGCTTGATTTAATGATCCGGTCATACTGCATACAACCGACTAATATCAATAGTAACAACTTATCGAATCAACACTTGATCCGATAACCCGGCTATATCGCATATAACCGATCAATGTCACAAATCGCGAGAATCGAATACAGTATCACATACTAGTATTATTCTCGGTCCCGCACATATCTCATACGCGCTCCTATTTCGTTTCGCTTGCGCCAGGAAACCTCTGTGTAGGACTCTAAAGACTCGTCAATACGCCGGCAGCAGGTGATGATCATATCAAGCACCCACAAGCCGCAAGCGGTCTGCTAAACGTAACGGCCACCCGGGTATTGAGCGATCAGAAGATCGACGAGCAAGCCCGCTTACACTCCTGTGAATCCAACCAGTAACACTTACCGTACAGTCCGGTCTGTTCGTCTGATATGTCGCATATCTTGCCTAGGGATGGTAAACGTCAGACCCCAATAGCTCGATAAGTCATGTCGATATGAGATCTATAACAGTTCGAGAAACTACTGGTAACACTTACCAGTAAATCTCAGCAACCCTGGCCAGGGATTTCCGGTTATAGCCAATCGAACACTGCGCAACATCAACTCCCTATACCGGGAGAGACGAATCCCCTCCTATCGCTCATTGCCTCCATGTGACTCGGGACTGTACCCAAAAACCACCGTTTTGCACGCCCTCTTGGACATGGTAAGGTGGAAATCAAAGCACAGTGGGAATCACACAAGACTCTATGACGATCTCGGGTCAACAGACTACTCTGTACCAGTGTCACCCGAGAACTGCCATCTGACGTAAGGTATAATACCATCTGGGAGTTCTCGGCGAGTCCGTCCAGTGTACCCAGTCTCCACTGAGCACCCGTATATCATCTCTGATGTCAAACACCAATGGATATGGGATCATCCATCGCCCATCTGTATGGGTCGAGAAGGTACACGCTAGTCTACTCTGGTATATCGATGCCCCGTCTCGATACACCCACGACCAGGGACCTTGAAGGATGTACTTATGGACTACCATGTCCCCACTAGTATGATCTGCATCATAGTCCAGGTAGTCAAGTACACATCCTAAGGGCTTTACCAACATGTAACAGAGAGAAAATCAGTATACACGTTAAGGTAAAGAGTAACCAGATAGCATACTATCATGTCGAGCAAGAAAGTCCTCCCTATATATGTCCCAGCATCCACTACAATATACATCCTATGTATAGCAATGGCCTCTAGGGCATACATATAACTAACATTTATAGTGCAAAGCCAGAATCTTCTTGTTGAAAACTTGGTAAAATTTATCATTGATTTATGCCAAGAAATCTCATGCTCTAACCCCCTGGAATTGCGGCGGATCCGCGGCCCAAGGTGGGGTTTGGCCGCTGATCCACGCTCAAAGGTGAGGATCTCTTGACAGAATTTTTTGGGCTTGCATCTTGTGACATGTGGCAGTCCTAGGCACCTTCAGAATTCAAAAATCTTTTCTCGGTTGCTTCCAGACTTGGTCTCCAAGTTTTGCTTCTTAATTTGGCAAGTTTTCTTCAACAACTTGATTTGTTTGATAAATTCTGCATAACAACTTGGAAAATTCTGCACAATAATCTCAAATAATATTTAGTAGACTTAGTTCTACTAGGATTTGGTCAATGAATTTATTTGCATACATTTTTCCACCAAATACTAATTAAAATATATTAACACATGGAAAATGGTGTCTTTACACATAAGCCCTCATATGTATAATATATCATAATAAAGTCCTTTTTTAATATGAAAATGGTAGAAAAAATGTAATACAAATGTGCAGTTTTATCAACTGAACAAATACCCCCAAACTTATCTTTGATCGTCCCGAGCAAACTAGTTTATTCAAGAGGAGAAAAAAAAGGAGAAAACTAAGCACCCTTTCGTAGGCAGACACGATTGCACTGAGCATGTGCAACAAGCCGTTAAACCTCTAGGTGTCCCTAGTAGGAGGAGTGTTGTCTCCTGAGGGTTTTCAGCGGATTACACCCACAAAATCCTATAATAAAAGAGAGATGGTGAAATTTACATATAAAGATAAGAACCATAAAAGAGAGGCTTCGAAAATAAGAGTTTCCAACTACACTAGCTTTTCAGTTGTTATGAGCCCTATCTTAATAGTCATGAAAAAATGTTAGAAATCACATTATCCCTCAATAAAACATCATCTTTATTCTTCATTCCTATCTTTCTTCCAAACATTGATCATATACCCCTACGTGTGTGCATAGAACATCCCTACACTCGGAGAATTCAATTCAAGCTATCATACTCTTGTCCATCTACCTTAGTACTTTTTAATTTGATGAATACTTAGGTTTACTCACACCTTTTCATGCGACCGTTAATACTTCTTGAGGTACTAACCGACCGATTACTCATGTGCTTGCTGATTAGGTGATAATATTTTCCTCGTCTTGCACCACCTAAGGCTTAGCAGTGACTCCCAGACCAGTTGGCCTTAGGGCACTAGGTGAAGAGGCACCCTCGCTATATTTTTTTATTGCTGCCTTGGCGATACAAAACCAGTGTTCATTTTTTTCTTTCACCATTTTTATATTTTCTTCATTTTTTTCATTTCCTTCATACTTTGGCTTTTAGACAAGAGCATTTCAAGGTATCCTCTACTATCCCGAGTTTCAAGACGTGTGTAAGTGCATATAGTAGGGTATCAACATTCAAATGTTTGGCTTCAAGAATAGAAACTATTTTTCAGACTTATTTTTATCCTCAGATTAGTGACTTCCTTCATCTTACTAACCCTTGGGACAACAGCTCATAACTACTTATTACTAGTTCGTTAAGAAAACTTCTAATTTTCTTAGTTTTCTTTAACTATTCCTATCTTTTGGATGTAATTTTTCACTTTCTATTCTTTTATTATCAAAAAATTTTTGTGCTTAAATATAGTATAATGCAAAGTATGCGTAAATAAGCACAAACCTCTCCCAAAGCTGTTTTCAACAGTGTCCTCACTGTTGCTATCTGCTGGATCACAAAAACCTGTAAGCTTGGGAGGACATATTAATGGGGGAAAGAATATATGAAAGTGAAAATCCTCCCCCAAACTTATTTTTGGCTCACAAATTTGAGGACAAAAGTTATGTTCAAGAGCCAAAAATATACCCCCCCTCAAACATGAGTTAGACAATACGAAGCATTTTAAGAGGGGGTGAGTCATTTGGTCAAAGTAAGGCTTTACAAAGACCAAAAGTTAACACCAACCATTCAAAGATTTTATCAGTATAGCGTATAGGTTGGCGGAAGAATGTGTTGTATCGAGTCAAGAAAAATTGGGGAAGGGATAAGAGGTGGTCTGGAAAGGGTTTGAAATTAGAGAAAAGAAAGAATGAGGATGAATGTGAATGATTAGAAAGAAGGAATGGTGACGGTTCAACCTCTAGAGGTGGAGATTGATCAATCACAAAATCCGTAATGTTTAAAAATTCAAGTTCGTCAGCAAAAAGTTCTTCAAAACTTTTATCGATGGTGTGATTGAACATTTTGCTGTCAAAGAGTTTTGTGCCAGAGTTTATTCTACTTGATTTATCAAAAACATTAAGGTAGAGGACTCGAAAAACTCATCTACATCATTTTCAAAAATATCCAAATCAAGTTGAATTTCTGGTATTATTGAACTTGAATTAACGGATTGTGATTTATCAAAACTCACTGAAACTATAGGAACAGAAGAAGAACCGGAGAAAGTAGAAGGTGAAATGGGTAAACAAATTGGTATGTCGAGTGTTGCTGAACCAGATGTGGAAGATGGAGGCTGTATTTCGGTCTGATCTTCGGGTATACCATTATCATCAACTTCAAGACATGTGTGGGATTCGGGAAGAATTAAAGGCTCAAGATGATGACCACAAGGAAGTGAAAGAATTTGATGAATTGGTGGGACAAATTCATCCAAAATTTCGGGTTCATCAATCAAAATATCCTCAACGTCAATCACCTCATTCAAGTGAAGGTTAAAATTCTCAAACTCCTCATCAAAAGTATGGTTTTCAATCAGTTTTGGTTCAAGAGTAGATGTGTAGAGATCACAAGGGTTAGGTATGGTTTCACTTGAAATGGACCCTTCACAGTTGGGTAAATCAAACACTACAAAGTCACACAACTTAGCAGACATTGTACTTGATGAATCTATGAAACTGGAGTTGTGGATTTCAGTTTGGAATGGGGAGGTTTGATTAGGAAGGGTGTACAGTTCTGTCTTACTACCCAAATCCTTCATAATTTGATTCGTCGGTTCCATAAATTTTTCTAATGTCTGCTCCAGCCTAGTCTTGGGTTGATAAGGGGTTTCAGTATAAGATTGAAATTCCTGTGGATAATTAAAACTCCCAAATGACTGATTAGAAGAACTGTCTAGAGTATGTGGAAAAGTCGGATTCGATTGATAGGAATAGAATGGTTGCGGAACTTGGGTAGGAGTAGGATGATAAGAAGAATATTGATATGGGTTGGTTGGTTGGCTATTTTCAACAGACATCTTATATGGAACAAACCACATATCAAACTCTTCTTTGGAAAGTGGAGGTGATGGTTGATATTGGTCCGGGTTGAAACTTTGGCCTCTAGACCTAGCTATGTGCTCAGCAATGGACATTCGTCTAGGAGCTTCCTCACTCTGGGTATTAACTGAAACAGGTGTAGGATTAGGATACGGTTGATAAGACCTAGACTGAGGTGGCCAACTGTTTCTTCCTGCTTGTTCTATATGATCTCTTAAGGACATGGAAGAGCCGGACGGTATACCGAAGGGATTACGAAAACAAGAGATATCTGGTTGTGGACAGCAAAGCTCGGCAAGAGATCGTCTGTTTGGATCACCCATTATAAGAAGAGAAGAAGGGGGAAGGGTAAAAAGGAGAGAAAGTAATTGGTTTGTTTTGAAAAATGACGGATTAAGACAAATCATACAAAAATGCACAACCCTAGAACTATGGTTACCTAGGTCCAGTCTCTAGACCGCTCCTAGACTTCCAAAGGACAAGCCGCGGGATCAATCCTCTACCGCCTCTGTACTACCCTTGTAGCCAGGTAAGTGCCAGGTAAGTGGGAAGGAACCACAGTAGTGGGCCTAATTAAAAACCACTATCCTTTGACACACTTGCCTAGGCACCACAAAAGTAATGCGGATAAGCGATAGATTACCCACGACCTTCCTCTGTCCTTATTGAGCGCGACAGTCCTTAGAGACTGGTCTAGATATTTTTTAAATTAATGAAGGGTTGATCTATATGCTCGGTTTGTGATTTGTAGGGCTTAGGAAGGGTGATGAAATCCCCACCTAATCTGGATTTTGGTCTTGCCCCTTAAAAATCCGTATTAAAATATGCAAAAACAAACCACAAAACAAAACTTTGCAAAAAGATTTTTGAGCGACGCTATTTTGCAAAGAATCCTGCAGAAAATAGATTTTATTGGATTTGAGAGGAGAGAGAAAGAGTTAAGAAAGATACCAGAGAAGTGTGAAACCCTAGATCTCCTGTTTCCTCAAGCCCGTGACTCCAGATTTCCTCGCAAAATTCACGCACAAATCGTTAAATATGCAATTTGCAGTTTTGTGTTAATAATGATATGAATCGTCTAAGAATTCAACACAAATAGTAAAAATAAAAAATTACGCACGTATCCCCGGCAACGGCGCCATTTGATTGATACGAAAAAGTTGTGTTTGTAGTTAACCGCAATCAATAACGGTGTCGCGTGTAGCTAGGCCGAGATGAGTACGGGTCGTCCTCTGGGAAATGTTGAATCTTTTATTCTTACTTTAGATGTGTTGAAAAAGAGAGGAGGAAGAAAGAATTTTGTGGAATGGTTTCTAGATCTACGTTAACAAGAATGTAAAATATAGATCTAGATTATTTTAAAGATGTAATTAATATAATAAGAGGGCTTGTAGGGTTCGTTAGGATTTAGTAGTTATGGATGATTAATTAAAAGTTACCCGTTTTATCCATTAATAGATTTAGAACTAGAACGACGGTGATGCGTGTAGATTAGGGTTTCTGGAGAGAAAAGGAATCCCACTCTTAACTCTTAACTCGACACGGAACTCTGTTCATATCTAGCCTTTACCAAAACAATCATTAATCTAATCTCTAATCGCGGTCGGAACTAGCAAAGAATTGCTAGCGCGCCCGATTAGGATGTTAATGATTCTTTTGATAAAGTTCATAAACTTTATAGGATTTAAAAAGGGTTTAGTTATTTTCATCGTCCATTAGCCTACCCTAATCCTACGAACCCTAACAAGCGGAGAATTACTCGCGCATGTTGGGAAAAGAAGATGAAAAGACAGAGAGGGAAAACATAATGTAAAATGCAAAAGAATAAAATAACTACCTTTATTAATCAACTTGAACAATCTACACTTTATTCCGTAGAAAATGATTACAAACTAGTTGCTTCTCGATCTTTCCTAAGGAGGTAGATGAACAGTTGATGATCAGCCTGGATGCGTGAGCCGTCTTAGACTTCGTGATCTCTTCGGCTTGATAACTTTTCCAAGAGGCTCTCGGTGCTCTTTTATAGTGCAAAGCCAGAATCTTCTTGTTGAAAACTTGGTAAAATTTATCATAGATTTATGCCAAGAAATCTCATGCTCTAACTCCCTGGAATTGCGGCGGATCCGCGGCCCAAGGGGGGGTTTGGCCGCGGATCAGCGCTCAAAGGTGAGGATCTCTTGATAGAATTTTTTGGGCTTGCATCTTGTGACATGTGGCAATCCTAGACACCTTCAGAATTCAAAAATCTTTTCTCGGTTGCTTCCAGACTTGGTCTCCAAGTTTTGCTTCTTAATTTGGCAAGTTTTCTTCAACAACTTGATTTGTTTAATAAATTCTGCATAACAACTTGGAAAATTCTGCACAATAATCTCAAATAATATTTAGTAGACTTAGTTCTACTAGGATTTGGTCAATGAATTTATTTGCATACATTTTTCCACCAAATACTAATTAAAATATATTAACACATGGAAAATGGTGTCTTTACACATAAACCCTCATATGTATAATATATCATAATAAAGTCCTTTTTTAATATGAAAATGGTAGGAAAAATGTAATACAAATGTGCAGTTTTATCAACTGAACATTGATCGATCATCTCGAGGAGCTTGATGCAGAGACTCTTGCCCTTGCTGCAGATTTCGCTGCTGAGGTTAATCCCATGCTGGCGACGCTCGTGCACTTTCATAATGAAGGCGTCGTGGAGTCCTGGGTTAATCATTGCCGAAAAATCGAGGCCTGACTTCATGAGCTTGAGTTTAGATGTCCTGCCCCCGAGGTCTTGGCTGTGAACTCCCAGCGGGCTGCATGGGTCGAGGAGAGCACCCCTTACTTCCGCCATCTTGAACAAAAAGTGGCTTTGAGGCGTAAGGAGTGCGAGGAGACTTTAAGCGAATCTGCTCGTTTGCATGCTCAAGTTGATGCAAACGCTGCACAGCAGTCATCTTTGAAAGCCTTCTACGATGTATTTCTGATGGGCTAACGCTGAGGAAGAAACTCGAACTCATTGAACGAGATGCACAAGGTCGTGAGGTAGCCCAACGGGTCATTGACGAGCAACTTTCATCTTATCTGCAGCAACGAGCTCAGGTTGAAGCAGAGTTGGCCGTGGCAGCTGACCATGAAAAGGGGCTGAGGGAAGTGCGTGAGCGGCTAATTGGTCTATTGAAAACGCTTCCCTCTCAATAATTGTTTTTGTACCATTTGTAATTTTGAATAAAATGTATCCTTTTTTTTATTCTTTCATAAGATGTATTTTGTACCCAATTGAATTTATGAATAAAAGATACATTTCTTTCGCAATGTCTTGTGTCATCTCTTGGCTTTCTTCTTTTCTTTGTTATTAGCATGTCATTTTAGTAAGCGTAGCCTGTAGATGATAGAGAGAGCATTTCATTTTGAATTCTTCGAAAGGTAGTGATGGCTTAGAAAGCAGGTTCAGATCTGCTGCCTAAGGCTTTTCAACTTCATGAGCCGTGAGGGTCTCATAAAGACTTTTCTCCCTACGAGTCGAGAGGATCTCGTAGGTGTATTTTCTCCTTAGGGATCGTGAGGATTCAAAAGTGCGTTTTCTCTTATAAGTCGTAAGGATCTTACAAGAGAGTTTTCTTCCTTACGGGTCGAGAGGACCTGTAAGTGATTGATGGTGTTGCCATTATCCGCATTTCACGGAGTCAGGAGTTGCTCTGGGCGTTTCCCACGGAGTCAAGATTGACTTTAGCCGTGTCCCACGGGACCAGGATTTTGCTCTGGACGCTTCCTATGGGGTCGGATTGACATAGCCGTATTCTGTGAGGACCAGGCTCCGCTCTGGATGCTTCCCACGGGGTCAGGATTGACATAGGCTGTGTTCAGCGAAGCCAGGATTTTGCTCTGGATGCTTCCCATGGGGTCTGATTGACATAGCCGTGTTCTGCGAGGACCAGGCTCCGCTCTGGACGTTTCCCACGGGGTCAGGATTGACATAGGCCGCGTTCCACGAAACCAGGAATTTGCTCTGGATGCTTCCCACGGGGTCTGATTGACATAGCCGTGTTCTGCGAGGACCAGGCTCTGCTCTGGATGCTTCCCACGAGGTCTGATTGACATAGCCGTGTTCTGCAAGGACCAGGATCCGCTCTAGACGTTTCCCACGGGGTCAGGATTGACATAGGCCGCGTTCCACGAAACCAGGATTTTGCTCTGGATGCTTCCCACGGGGTCTCATTGACATAGCCGTGTTCTGCGAGGACCAGGTTCCGCTCTGGACGTTTCCCATGGGGTCAAGATTGACATAGGCCGCGTTCCACGAAACCAGGAATTTGCTCTGAATGCTTCCCACGGGGTCTGATTGAAATAGCCGTGTTCTGCGAGGACTAGGATCCGCTCTGGACGTTTTCCACGGGGTCAGGATTGACATAGGCCGTGTTCCACGTGACCAGGAATTTGCTCTGGATGTTTCCCACGGGGTCTGATTGATATAGCCGTGTTCTGCGGGGACCAGGCTTCGCTCTGGATGCTTCCCACGGGGTCAGGATCGACATAGGCCGCGTTCCACAAAACCAGGAATTTTCTCTGGATGCTTCCCATGGGGTCTCATTGACATAGCCGAGGACCAGGATCGGCTCTGGACATTTCCTGCGGGGTGAGGATTGACATAGGCCGTGTTCCACATGACCAGGAATTTGCTCTGGATGCTTCCTACGGGGTCTGATTGACATAGCCGTGTTCTGCGAGGACCAGGCTCTGCTCTGGATGCTTCCCACGGGGTCTGATTGACATAGCCGTGTTCTGCGAGGACCAGGATCCGCTCTGGACGTTTTCCACGGGGTCAGGATTGACATAGGCCGCGTTCCATAAAACCAGGATTTTGCTCTGGATGCTTCTCATGGGGTCTGATTGACATAGTCATGTTCTTCGAGGACAAGAATCCGCTCTGGACGTTTTCCACGGGGTCAGGATTGACATAGGCCGCGTTCCACGAAACCAGGAATTTGCGTTGGATGCTTACCATGGGGTATGATTGACATAGCCGTGTTCTGCGAGGACCAGGCTCCGCTTTTGATGCTTCCCACGGGGTCTGATTGACATAGCCGTGTTCTGCGAGGACCAGGATCCGCTCTGGACGTTTCCCACGGGGTCAGGATTGACATAGGCTACGTTCCACGAAACCAGGATTTTGCTCTGGATACTTCCCACGGGGTCTGATTGACATAGTCGTGTTCTGCGAGGACCAGGATCCGCTCTGGACGTTTCCCACGGGGTCAGGATTAACATAGGCCGCGTTCCACGAAACCAGGAATTTGCTCTGGATACTTCCCACGAAGTCTGATTGACATAGCCGTGTTCTGCGAGGACCAGGATCCACTCTGGACGTTTCCCACGGGGTCATGATTGACATAGGCCGTGTTCCACGTGACCATGAATTTGCTCTGGATGCTTCCCACGGGGTTTGATTGACATAGTCCGTGTTCTGCGAGGACCAGGATCCGCTCTGGACGTTTCCCACGGGGTCAGGATTGACATAGGCCGCGTTCCACGAAACCAGGAATTTGCTCTGGATGCTTCCCACGGGGTCTGATTGACATAGCCGTGTTCTGCAAGGACCAGGATCCGCTCTGGACGTTTCCCACGGGGTCAGGATTGACATAGGTCGCGTTCCACGAAACCAGGAATTTGCTCTGGATGCTTCCCACGGGGTCTGATTGACATAGCCGTGTTCTGCGAGGACCGGGCTCCGCTCTGGATACTTCCCATGGGGTCAGGATTGACATAGGCCGTGTTCCACGAAACCAGGAAGGGTTGACTTTATCCGCATTTCACGGAGTCGAGGTTTGACTCTCGGTCAGCTGTGTATCGCCGAGTCATGGAACTGGGAATTGCCGCGGTTCCGCTTTGCTTGATATTGCGTCTGTTGTAATGAGACGATTGTTGAGATGATCACCAGGCTATCTGTGAACCGTTGAGATTTAGCTTCTTCTTCTGATAGAGCCTGGGGAGGGAAGGTGTGATTCCTTCTTTGTTTGCGCCCCTGGATTGTATACAGGGATTGACGTGATATCACCTGTAGGGAAAAAAGTTTCATTTTATATATTTTTCTTTCCGCGATACTCTATCATTTCAGCTTTTTATATCGCGAAAGTCGCGATTGCCCAATCATTTCGGCTATTTTTCGCGGTGCCCAATCATTTCGGCTATTTGTTTTATTTTTACTAGCTTCTTTTTATTGCGAGTTGCCCAATCATTTCGGTTATTTTGTATGCATACATTTTTACTTGCTGATTTGCAAGTTGCCCCATCATTCGGCTATTTTGTATGCATTTGTAATTCGCTGGCTTTTCGCTGCAAGCTTGGAATTAGACACCGATTTCGGCATCAGCATCGCTACAACTGGGATATTGCCAGGAGCGAATCATCATTTGCCTTCGTCGATGTCGAACAAAGGTGGCTTAGTAGATAGGGTTAGGATCCTGTTGACTAAGGCTTTTGACTTCATGAGCCGTAAGGGTCTCATAAAGGTATTTATCCCTACGAGTCGTGAGTATCTCGTAAGTGCGTTTTCTCTTTAAGAACCGTAAGGATTCCTAAGTGTATGGTCTCTTATAAGTCGTAAGGATCTTACAAGAGTATTTTCTCCTTATAAGTCGAGAGGACTTACAAGGGGTGTTCACTGTGCAAACATATCTTTAGTCCCGGATGGGACTTTGTTAGGGAAATGTTTATTCACATCCGTGGATTGTATATAAGGGTCAGCATTGAGCCACTTGTAGGGCAGTATTGGAGGTTGTGGTGGCCGCTTAAGAACAGGTTCCGATCCCTGTAGTTTAAGGCTTTTGAATCTTATGAGCCGTGAGGGTCTCATAAGAGGGTTCTCCTTACGAGTCGTGAGGATCTCGTAAGTGTAATTTCTCCTTAGGAATCATGGGGATCCTTAAGTGTGTTGCTCCCTTGTGAGTCGTAAGGCTCTCACGCAGGTGGTTTCTCCTTACAAGGTCGAGAGGACCTTGTAATTGTGTGTTTTTTAACGAGATTGCGTTCTTTCGGGTTTTCACAAAAACTCGTCGGTAGCCCTGCTGTTTTTACTCACGGAGCCCTTTCGGGTTTTCATCCGTGCCCATTTGCTTATGGACATACCGTTTTCTTTTTTTTATTATTATTTTTTTTTTGGTGTCAGCCTTGGGATGCTGCAGTCCACAGTAGTTTATCGACGTCTCGGTCAACGGCCAGTTTTAGGACATAGTGGTCCGTTGTTAGTTTAAGGACGTTTCGGTCCATCGCCGGTTACTACTTACAGAGTTTAGGCTTAGGAAGATAGCGAGCGGACATAGGCGTCGTCATCTATCATTGACTTAGGCCATGACTCGTCAGGCATAGTATTTTTTTAGGAAGCGGCCGTTTATTGGCCTGAAAGGTCTTTCACCATGCATGTCCATGAGTAGATATGCTCCACCCTGGTAAACTTTGTCTATGATATACGGGCCTTCATAGTTCGGCTCGAATTTCCCCCGCTTGGCACGATTGGTGATCATAGGCCTTTTGACCACTAGCACGAGTTCGCCTTGGCGGAATGTTCTCGGCCTAGTCAATCTCTCATATGAGCGCGTCATCTTTGCTTTATAAGCCTCCAGATTTTGTTACGCTATAAGCCGGGTTTCATCGAGGGCATCGAGTTCCTCAAGCCGAAGGTGAGCATTTTGTTTGTCTGTTAGCTCGTAGTGAACTGCCACTCATAGAGAGGGCAGCTCTATCTCGAGGGGGAGTACCATTTCCGTACCGAATACCAACGCGTACGGCGTTGTGTTCATGGCCGTTTTGAACGTAGTTCGATACGCCCAGAGAGCTTCATGTAGTCTCTCATGCCAGTCCTTTTATTTCGAGACACCATTTTTTTCACGATCTTCATGAGGGTCTTGTTGAAAGCCTCAGCTAGACCGTTAGCTCGAGGATTATAGACTAAAGAGTATCTTCAGTCTATGTTATGCTGTTGTGCGAAGTGGCTGATCTTGTGGCTTTTGTAGGCTGGCCCGTTATCGGAGATGATTCGTCGCGGAGTTCCAAACCGATAAATGATGTGCGTCTTGAAGAAATGGAGGATATTCTCCGTCTTCACTTCCCTCAGCGGTACTGCTTCTGCCCATTTGGAGAAGTAATCAGTTGTCGCCAAAATGAACCGATATTCTCTAGACGATGCTGGTTCGATGGGCCCAATTATGTTGGTTCCCCACATTTCAAACGGCCAGCTAGCCACCGTTGGATGCAGTGGATTTGGATGATGATGGATAAAGTCCCCGTGAATCTGGCACGAGTGGCATTGCTTCGCGTATTCGAGGCAGTCCTGGATCATCGTGGGCCAATAGTAGCCTATCCTTTTGATCTTCAGCTTCATCTTCGAGCCGGGTTGGTGAGAACCGCAAAGTCTGTCGTGAGATTCTTGGATGACTCTTTTTGCTTCTTCAGGTCCCAGGCATCTTAACTACAGAGAATCAAATGACCTCTTGTACAGAGTATCATTGACGAAGGCGAAAGGCAGAGCTCGTTTCGTGAGCTGATGTCTCGAGGATGCATCTTTGGGTGTTCGACTGGATTTGAAGTAGTCTATAAAGACTTCTTTCCAATCCATAGCCTTTTCCTGGTCTTTTATTTGCAGAGCTATTTGCTCGGTCTCTCCCTTTTCTTCGGACGACTCCGGAGATATTTCTGCTGGTGCAAGAACCCGACGGCTTTGCATAACGTTTCTCACGTCATCGAGGTTTTCGTCAGCCAGTTCTTTAGCGAGCTTGGCTAACGCATCCGCTTTGCTATTTTCCGCACGCGGTATACTTTCCAGAATGTAGGAGGGAACTTGAGTCAGCAACTGTTGCACTCTCTCGCCATATTTCACCAACTCTGGCTTACACGTTTGATAGTCGTCGTTTACTTGACTAACGACCAGTTGGGAGTCTCTGTATATGAGGAGGTTTTCAATTCCCATGTCGATAGCGATCTCAAGACCTGCTATCAAAGCTTCATATTCGGCTTCATTGTTTGTCCTCGTCTCTGTTAAGGAGAAAGCAAAATGCATTATCCCTCCTTGTGGAGTCACGAAGATGAGGACTACCCCTGATTTGATTATGGGGGTGCTTTGTTTGCGCTTCTTCATGGAAGATGTTCCATCGAAGTAGAGTTCCCATTGGCTATCATTCTCTCTTCTCTCCCCGTCGATCGTGTCAAACACGTGTTTGTCTGGCAATTCGCAGTTCAAGGGAGAGTCGCCAGGTATCGGATGCTCAGCGAGGAAGTCGACAATGGCCTGGCCTTTCACTGCCTTAAGAGGCCGATAAGTTATCAAGAACTCCATCAAGAGCAAGGCCCATATAGCAAGCCGCCCCGTTAATATAGCCTTTGACATCAAATATTTGAGAGGATCCACCTTTGATATGAGATGGACCTCATGTGCCAACGTGTAGTGTCTGAGCTTCGTTGTCGTGAAGATCAACGCCAGGCAGTGTTTTTCAATAGGAGAGTAATTGCTTTTTTCCCCCAGAAGAACTCGACTTAGATAATAAAGGGCTCTCTCTTTCCCTTGATCGTTCTCTTGTGCCCACAGCGCGCCTAAAGAACCTTCGAGGGCTGTCGTATACAGGACGATAGGTTTTCCTTTAACGGGAGCGGCCAGTACTGGCAGATTCTATAGGTATTGCTTGATTTCGTATAGTGCGCTTTGGTATTCATGATCCCAGACGAAAGGAGTCTCTTTCTTCATCAGGTGACTGTAAGGGCGGCACTTTCCAGAAAGGTTAGCTATGAACCGCCGGATATACGCGAGCTTTCCTTGGAGGGACCGCAGTTGCTTGAGAGTCCTTGGCAATGGCATTTCCATGATCGCCTTGATCTTCGACGGGTCTATTTCGATGCCTCGGTGTCGTACAATGAATCCTAGGAATTTGGCCTAGGAAACTCCGAACGCGCATTTGAGAGGGTTCATCTTCAAGTTGTATTTCCAAAGGCGCTGAAACACGATCTTCAGATGTTCTAAATGTTCCTCGTATGATTTGCTTTTAACCACGAGGTCATTAATATAGCATTCGACGATTTCATGTATGAGGTTATCGAAAATTTTCGTCATGGCCCTCTGATAGGTGGCACCGGCATTCTTTAGACCGAAAGGCATCACCTTATAGCAGAATATACCCAAAGGGGTCCGGAAAGCGGTATGCTTCTGGTCCTCTGGATGCATCTTTATTTGATTGTATCCTGACGAGCCGTCCAAGAAGGAGAATGCTTCGTGAGTGGATGTGTCATCTATTATCAGCTCAGTGACTGGTACTGAAAAGTCGTCTTTTGGACAAGCTTTGTTGAGATCCCGAAAGTCCACACATATGCGCACCGTCCCATTTTTCTTCATTACTGGAACAATGTTGGCTATCCAGTCAGGGTACTGAACCTCTTGGATGAAGCCAGAGTCAATTAGCTTCTTGACCTCGGCGTTGATGCTCATCTCAAGCCCGAGCCGCATTCTTCTCGGTGCTTGTTTGAACGGTTTGACGTCCGGGGATATTGCCAACTTGTGTACAACAATCTTTGGATCTAGTCTTAGTATCTCGGAATAGTTCCATGCGAAGCAATCTTTGTGCTGCATAAGCACGTCCTTTAGCGCAGCCACTCTTTCTTCCAACAACAGCTCACTGACGAATGTCGGTCGCGGGTCACTTGCCGTCCCCAAATCAATTTTCTTGAGGTTATCTGCAGTAGTATGTATTCCATCTTCCAACTCTTTTGGCGCCGATGGAAACTCTGAGATCACCTCGCCATCATCGTTTTCGAAGCACCAAGGGAGGTCATCCATACTCTCGGGTTCTTCTCCTGACATCGTTATCATGTGACAAGTGCGAGATTGCTTCCAAGACCGACGTTGATCTGGTTCTGCTCTCGTGGCTTGCGTGGCTTTTGGTTCATGCTTCTGCGGCGGAGTTACCCTCCAGCTGCTGGATAGAGCGAACCTGCCGATTTGATACTGGTCTTCAACCCAGTTCTTGAAGGTGAAACAGTCTTCGAGAGGATGCCTTATTGCTTGGTGATAAGAGCAATAGTCTGGGTGAGAGTCCTCGTCCGCTTGCTCGGGATGCTTGGACTCCGGGAGTGTCATCATCTGGTGTTTCATGACAAGATCGAATATCTTGCTTGTCTTGTCTTGAAGAAAAGAATATTCTCGACCCATCTTCTTTATAAGAGACGAATTCTGGTTGCTCGATTCTCGATTGCATGGCTTCTTGGTCCCGCTTTGTCGCTGTCGAACGCCTTTCCCGCTCTTTGATTTATTTTTGCCTCTGCGTCGGGCCTTTTGTATGATGGGTTGACAAGGATGAGCGTTTTCATTTTTCGTAGCCTGTTGAAGGAGACGTTGCGTTCTAGCTTTCTCGTAGATGGCCATTTCGCGATTATGGTCGTCTCGAACCTTTTGACCCGCTTCCCTTATAAGCTTGTCCATTTGTTCTTCGAACGACGGGCTTGGTATTTTCACGACGGGAGCTCGTTTTGGTTCAGGGTTAGCATCTTCCCACAGAGCATCTCCTTCTTCGTCGAAGTCATGTATGACATAGCAGTCACGGAATGGCTCCCGTTTCTTGGATTGAACATATCCAAGACCGATCGTTTCCATTCTCCCGTTGGGCAACTTTCGTTGAGTTCCGGGGACGCTTCAGATCCTATTGTAGAACTGAGCTTGTCGAGTGGTCTGCTTAAGGGGTACGCCTTGGCGCCTCAACAGTCTTTTTAATCCGTCTGTGTAATATCTGGGCAGACGGATGGGCTGGAGCCTGTCAAGTGTAGAATCCGCGCCATGCCAGATTTCTTTCTCCACTTTGCTTTCCCCGGATCGGTAGAATAGGATCGCCTTTTCACCCTTTCGCCTGGGAGGAACGTAGAATGTCTGCAGTTCCTGCACACTATAGGCATTAAGTGCATCGAGCTCTTTGTAATGCTCTCGCGGAACCATGGCGATTTGCAAACTCCGATCATCATCAGCAAAGGCTTGAATTGATGGCCAAACAGAAAATACAGCATTGACTTCATCTTCAGAGTCGCTGCCGAAGATCGGCATAGGGGTGGACGGTCCCGGCTTGTTGCATTGGGGTGGACCTGGATAAACTATTTCTTCTTCCTCCTCGGTATCACTCCCGAAGACCGGAATAGTGATGATAGCTTTGTTCTTCGGTTTACAGCATCTCTCCGTGTCTTCAAAGTCCGGCAAGAAATACTTTGCATCCTCATATTTGCGAACTTTGTTTATGGAGAACGGGTTAAGTTCCCCTGTTACGGTGTACTCGAGACCATCATTGAAATACTTCATACACTGGTGTTGTGTAGAAGGGATGATGTTGTACTCGTGTAACCAAGGCCTGCCGAGTAAAGCATTGTAGCAAGTCTTGGCGTCAATGACGTGAAATTTAATGTCCGTGACGAGCAGCCCAAAGCACAGCGTCAGTATTACAGACCCAAGTGTCCGTGATGACTGGGAGTCAAATCCGGAGATGGTGATTTTATCGTGAGCGAGGTGCTGAACGCTCATGCAGATTTCCTTCAACACTCTCACATTGAGGAGATTGACGGAGGACCCATTGTCAACCAGGATTTTGCCTATCTTGATATCATGAAAGTATCTAGAGACATAAAGGGGACGGTTATGCTCGCACGTCCCGAAGAGGAGATCTTCATCGCCGAAGATGATATCGGCTGTGTGCACTTCTTCCAGCTCGTCCCTCATCTTTTCTTCGGCGAAGAAAGCGTGGAATTGCTCGGGCTCTTGTAACGCCTTGATCAGAGAATCTCCCACCTCTTTGGATAGCAGAAGGGCATCGAGAATGCTTAGCTGCGAAGGTAGCTCTCTCAAGTGTGCCAGAACGTTGTAGTCCACCTTATTTTTCTTTGGCGGGTCCTTGGCTGTCAGCTCTTTGACGGCTTGGTCATCAAGGATGATATCCTTAGGGACCTTTTCTTTCCCCTTATCTTTTCTATTTGACCCACTGTTCGAGAGCCCAAGATTCTTTTCGGGCGGCGTATGATTGCGCAGCTGAATATTTTCACAGGTCTTCGGTTCTTCCTCTTTTCCCGAGGTGGATTCTTTAAAGAGAGGGCCGAGAATCATTTATTCGTCAGAGTCACTCCCGAAGGTGAGAACTTACGATCCCCCAGCCTCAACCATGTGACAGTTGCCGGTAGTTCTTTTACGCTCCTCGGTCGTATTTCTTTGCTCCCGACGAGTTTTGCGTTTCATCCGCTTGAAATATTGCCGGTGCGCAACACATCCCTGCCACCATCTTAAAAAAACGTTGCACTCTTCGGTGGGGTGCGTAATCTTTCGATGATATAAGCAGTAGCTAGGATGTATTTCTGCTTCACCAGGAGTGTTTCCTTCGGAGGGTGGCAGCTTCATTCCCATCGATATGGCTTTGGCGAACCTCTTCCTCGTCTTGAACCTACTTTTATTTGCGGCAGA
Source organism: Agapanthus africanus (assembly GCA_030015575.1). NCBI lineage: Eukaryota > Viridiplantae > Streptophyta > Magnoliopsida > Asparagales > Amaryllidaceae > Agapanthus > Agapanthus africanus. Next base: position 912,175,808 of record CM057337.1, read on the forward strand.
TGTACTTTGATCTGGCGGGGGTGTTTCAACCCTTTCATCCAATCGCCGACGTCTGGCTTTCTCAAATATGGCCATCTTACGCTCTCGAGCAGCTTTGCTTTTAAGAAGAGCTTCGTCCAGGAATGCATCAATCATTTCGTCTGATGGCCCTAGAAGTTCCGGCTTAGGATCTGCCCCTAGTTTCTCTGTGTAAGGAACTTCTTCATCGTCTATTGACGAGTGAGAGATTGCATGGCAACTTGCCACATAATCTTCAGATTCATCCGACGAGTCTTCTCCATTGTCGTCGCTTCCGTCTTCAAGGACGTGGCTAAGAAATTCTCGGAGTGTGACTGGAGTCCGCGCTTTTTGATTTTATTCTTCCAGCGCGTCAATCTGCTTTTGCAGGTCCGTGTGCTTGTCACCAGGCTTCACGGGCTTTTTGGTCTTCTTCTTCTTCTTCGAAGACTTTGACGGTTGGGTGTGAGTGCTTTGGCTATCACCACCAATCTTTGGAGTTGGGCGCGGCTTCAGCACTCCCTCGATGATCTCGGGTTCCAGTGGATTTTTCCACCTGATCGCCGGGCATGTTTGGAGATCCTTCAGCATTCTTTTAGTCTTGGCTGAAAGAACGACCTCCCATGGAGCTTCTTCTATGAAAGAGCATGATACCTCCGGTGTGTCCGTCTTTTTGGGAGCGTGTGGCTGTGGTGGGTTCACCTTCCAATTCTCAGACAGGGCAAATTTGCCCTATTGGTATTGATCTTCAATCCAGCCTTTAAAGACGAAGCAATCCTCAATTGGATGGCTTACTGTTTGATAGTAGGGGCAGTAATTGGGACTATTAGTCTCGTCGGGTTGCAACGGTCGTTTTGGATTTGGCAGATTGATGAGCCTATTGCGCACCGCTAGCTCGAACAATCTCTTCATTTTGTCCTGGGGAAACGAATAAAGGTGCTTCATCTTCTCATTATAGAATTGCCGCCTCTCGTCTAGGCGATCAGTTAGTTTTGGGCCACTGGGCTGCTGTTGAGTATTCGCAAAGAATGTCGCATTCCCTTTACCCTTTTCGTTTCGCGGCTCCGGCTTTGGAGGAGACGGTCTATGACCCTGTTCCCCTCCGAACGGCGGCGACGACGCGTTAAGACGTCTAGCCTGAGGTTTGGGGCAGATACTATATGGTTTTATCCGTCTACCTCTCCGAAGATGCCAAGTTGATTTATGGCACCGTGTATCGGAGGTTTAGACGGATGCAGCCGATGTAGCAGACTTCGTCAGATTCCCCCTCGCTAGAGGGGTTTTTGATTGTGGGGACGCTCTTCCCTGCAGGCGCAAGCCCCTGCAGTTAATTACGCTACCGTATCGCGGTAACCACTTTCTCCTTCTCCAGAATTTCACTTCATGTCGTGTGTGTTTGTTTTGTTTGTGGTTGCCCGTGGATTGTATACGGAGACTGAGTAATGCCGTCGCCCGTAGGACGTGGATTAGTCCAAATCCGTATTTACTTAGATTTGGGTTTGGTGTTTTTAGTTTAAGGATACGTTAGCCGTGTTGAGGCAAAGATCAACTTAAACATTCGTTAAGGATGCGTTAGTCCTGTTTGAGACTAAGATCAACTTAACGTTGTGATCCATTTAATATATATGGCCGTCAGGACTCATCACTTTTCTGACGTCGTTGAAGAATTACAACGATAGGTGTCAGAGGAGTTCAGAGATATACCCTTGAACCAAAGTCGATTTGGAGTTTTATAGTCCATTTAAATGTTTAAGGATACGTTAGCCGTATTTGGGGCTAAGATCAACTTAAACGGGACCGTTTAGATCCGGCAAAAGAGCATTTGAAGGCTCTATTGTTCCAGTTTAGGGACGTAGCGGTCCATGTTCCAGTTTAGGGACGTGGTGGTCCACCATTAGTTTAAGGACGTTTCGGTCCGTCATTAGTTTAAGGACGTTTCGGTCCATCATTAGTTTCAGGACGTTTCGGTCCAACATTAGTTTCAGGACGTTTCGGTCCACGAGTTTAAGCACCCCGCAGTCCATATCGATATGTGGTTATCGGGACCCGTCACCTCTCTGACGTCGTTGAAGGATTACAACGATAGGTGTCAGAGGAGTTCGGAGATGTACCCTCGAACCGGATGTAGATTAATTTGAGAGAGCCGACGTGCTCAGTCAATTTAATTTGAGGACTTGTGGCCATGATTGGGTTAAATCCAACTGAGAAATGTCCAACGTTTTGTTTGTATTTGGCCTGTTAGACCTGTGATAGGGCTTTGCCCATGTTAGTAATGCACAGCATTTTATTCTGGCCTGCTAGGCCTTTCTGATCTGGGCTCTGTCCCTTTATTTTTGATGCAGAGCATCTGTCTTTGCTTGGGCTCTGCCCCCCTTTTAAAATAATGCAAAGCATTTATTTCAGCCTGTTAGACCTTTTTTAATTGGGCTAGGCCCTTCTGCCGATAATGCAATGCATTAGTTATTTGACAGTGGCTTATCAGGCGCTTTGCGCCAAATAATGAGCGCAAGCGCTCGTGAGAGCGACACGTGTCGCACTCTGGTGAGCGCAAGCGCAACAGCGCAGTGCGCTGTGTCCGTGCGCTGCGCTGTTGTGCTGTTGACACGTGGCGCTCCCTGGTGGCTTGTACCAACCAAGGAGCGCAACAGTACAATTTTTCAAGTGCAAAGCACTGTAATTTGAGAATCTTTTAGATTCAAGAACCAATGGTTCATAAGAAAGTGCAAAGCACTATTATTATTTATTTTTCTTTTTATTTAAGATTATTGATCTTGTTCTTAGATCAATAATCTGTTCATAAGAGAATTTTCTCTTTTTCCTAAAGGTTTTTTCCTTTTCTTCTTTTGAAATTTCTTCAGAGTTTTCTCTGTTTGAAGCTCTTGATTTTTCAAAAATGTTCATGCCTTTGAATTGAGGTCTAGGGTCCTTTCTATAGTGCCCATAAATTAGTTAAATTTGTTAAAGAGATATTTCTCTGAGTGATTTGGGGAATTTTCCCTACCGTTGGATCTTTGATCCAAGGGCTTCTGTTTTACAGAAGAAAATCTTCTTGTTTTAACAAGAACAGAAAAATTTCTTAGAATTTTAATTCTGTTTGGCGCAAATGCTCCAGAGCGTGACACGTGTCACGCAGCGCACAGCGCAGCGCAGCTGCGCTTGCGCAGCTGCGCTGACACGTGTCGCGCAGCGCTTTGCGCAAAAGCGACTGCGCTGACACGTGTCGCGCAGCGCAGCGCTTGCTCAACTGAAACTTTGCTGCTATTTTTGTTTTTTAATAGAGGTTTGCTCTGATTGGGCGCACTGCCTTGGGCGTTGCGCTGCCGTATCAGTTTTTGACACGTAGCGCGTTGCGCGCAGCGCAAAGAATTTGAAGCGTTGCTTCGAATTTTGAATTTTGAAATTCAAACAGAGCTTTGCTCTGATTGGGGGAAACAAATTCCCCCCCCCCACCGTTGCGCTCACGTGGCGCACACGTGAGTGCAGCGGTGGCAAAATCTTGACTGTTGGATCCAAGGGGTAGGTGAAAGGACGCAGGTGCTGTTCAGACCATAATATTGCATTATTATATTCCCCATTCTTATATATTTTATAAATAAACGGGTGCTTTTGACGCATGTCTGCTACATGTTACAGGTTACAGGTTCTTGGACAGAAAACAGTAAAAACAATGAAAAGACAATGCTAAAGTGGACTTTGACCAACAAACAGAAGACTCTTGATAAAGCCTACAAAAATATCAGTTTACAAAGAACAAAGGGCAGCGCAAGGTCCAAGATTACAAAGCAAAAGGGTAGGAGTCCACTACAATGTTCACATGAAATCTGGAAGAGAACCAGAACCTAAACTGAGAAAAGATATATAGAAATAAGAAGCCCAAGCCACCAGAAATAAGCCCAAGAAAATGCAAAGCCCAATTCTACTTTTTGGCCGCGGAACCGCGGCCAAACCAGGCCTTGGACCGCGGTTCCGCGGCGGGCTTAAGGGAACAGTGAATTAATTTTTACCAAATTGTGAGGTGGCTTTGACTAGGTCTTTTCTTAGGGGTATTTTTGTAATTTCAGACATGCGAATCAGATGTAACCCTAGGGTTTCCTATTCTTTATAAATAGGAACTCTAATCATTGTAACTCTTCATGCCTCCTTTTAATAAAAATTCCAAAATTCTTTATGGAGAGCATCGGTGCCTCTCTTCAATTCTGAAATTCAGATCTGACAACCCTGCATGGATGATTGGAGAAATGCATCTGTAAAGTAAGTAGATTTGTTTATTTTCTTGTCCTAGATAATTTCAATTCATGCCCTAGATTAAATTTATTTTCCTGCCCTAGTATAGATTTTATTTCTCTGCCCTAGTTATAACTTTCAATTAATTGCCCTAGGTAGAATAATTTAGGATTTTAGATTTAATAATCAATCCGAACACCCTTCGGAATTAACTCGTAAGAACGAATCGGAAATTCACAACATCCCTGTGGACCGACCCGTACTCACCGGCTAGCTGCAAAGCGACGCCGTTCTTGATTGCGGTTACAAATATTTTTGATCTATCTTTTAGAAAGCGCAAGCACGCTAAATCTCTCTTTTAAATCAAAGGGCGCCGTTGCCGGGGATGGCGTGCTATTTCCTTTTCGCGATTTCGGGTTAATCATAAAATAAAATAAAAAAATTCATAAAAATCTGAAAAAATCATAAAATATAAAAATATATATCATTTGTTATTTTTGGAAGGGATACTTTGTTGTTTGAATTTTGCAGGATATACGAAAATCGGATCTGGAAATCTACAGAGATCAAAACAGGAAAAAACAGATCGGAACAACAGAAGATCATAACAACCGAGGAACAGAAGAAATTTGGAGGACCGAGTTTAAAAGTTAACCGTGGTGATCTGGTCCAAAAAAAAAAACGGCCGAACCTACCAAAGCGCGGCGGAACCGCCGCGCCGACCCCCTTTTGGCCGCGGAACCGCCGCGGTCTGGTCGAATTAGGGCTTAAAAAAAGGGGCAGAAGCGCGATAAAAAAAATAAAAAAAAAAAAAACCGTTCCGCCACTGCAAATTTCTGTGAGTTTTTTCTCTCTCCTCCTCTGCAAATCTTGATATATTTTCTGTAAATTTGCCTGCAGTATTTCTTTGCGCTCAAAAATCTTTTCCCTTTCAAATAATAATCTTGTGCAGGATTCTTTGCACCGCGCATAAAATAAAAATATTTGATTGCAAGTGATTTACTGTTTTGCATATCTTTAATTGGACTTTAAGGGGCTTTTTGACCAATTCAGATTGGGTGGGGATTTCATCATCCTTCCCAGGACCCCAGAAATCACATAAGGCATTTGCATTGACCAATCTTTAATTAAAAAATACTAGACTCAGACCTAAGGACATCGAGCTCAATAGGAAAAGGACTAGTATAGGCATCGACCGTTTATCCTAACTGACATTGCGGTGTCTAGGCTAGTGGTTATTAATTAGGCCCACTATAGTGGTGGTTCCTTCCCACTTACCTGGCCGTACTTGTCCGTGAAGAGGCGGTTTGAGGTCCTATTTCTAGCCCTAATTAGGAGCTGTCTAGCAGACCTAGGTGACCCTAGATCTAAGTCTGATTGTGCATTTCTGGTTGATTACATTTGTGTTTAAGCCCTTTATCGATATTTTTTATGCAAACAGTCTCAAATAAAGAGAAAAAGAAAAAAAGAAATTTTTTTATAAAAACTTGCAAAAATTTTGTCGCTAAGAAATCCTTGCACCCCACTTGCACCACCTACCTTCTTTCTTTCCCTCTTCTTCTAACATAGGTACTCCACATAAAAAATCATTAACCGAACTTTGGTATCCCGAACCTAATTTTGCGTCATATGTTAATTTGTTCGGTCAATTTAAAAACGATCCTTCCTTACTAAAAATTTCGTTGAAAGATCAAATAGAGCCGTCTAGGAGAAATAGTTTGACTTTTCAACCTACCTTGTGTCAACCGAGTCAACCTTTACCACCTACATATGTTGATACCACTTCGTTAAGTCCTTCTGTCACTCCTAGGCCGATGTCCATTGCTGAGCATATTGCTCAATCTCGCAGTCGATCTTTCACCCCTCTCCACTCGTCTAGTTCTAGGGATCAACACGATTATTCATCTTCTTATCCATATGTTGACCCTATCCCTGTCTTACCACCCACTTTCTACCAGTCATACCCGACTTTCTCACCTTCACTAGACACTGTTTCTACACAGTCATTAGGGAGTTTCACATATCCACACCATTTTGAATCCTTTACCGAAACCCCCTCACCATCTAAGTCTAGTTTGGAAGAGTCGTTGGAGGCTTATATTGCTGCAACAAATAAAATGACTAGGAATGTGGAAGCGTCCGTGGCCGCCTTTATGCAACCTGCTGAACCGGTAGCTAGTTTCCCGCTAGCTCCAAATTTTTCAATGTATGAGGAGGCGGTTGGACAGAGTGAGAATGTGAGAGGATTTCCAAATCAAACCTACCCTTACCCAATTGAAGCCCACAACTCCAGTTTTCCATCGAATGTCCTAAATGAGTTACCAGTTGAAAATAAAAACGAGTTGTGTGATTTTGTAGTGTTTGATTTGCCAAATTGTGAGGAACCCCTTTCGAGTGAAACCGTACCTAATCCTTTCGATCTTTACACCTCCCATCTAGAACCTAAATCGATAGATATCCATGCTTTTGATGAGGTGTCTAAGGAAATTGATTTTCACTTGATTGAGGATATAGACGCCGGGAATATTTCGGATGATGAACCTGTCGATTTAATTGAGATTTTATGTTCAAATCATCATCCCGAGTTATTAAATATTTCTCCCGAATCTAATATGCGTCTTGAATTTGATGATGATGGCATGGATGAGTTGAATTTTGAGGAAAATTATAAGGATGATATTGAGGAGAGTTTTGAGGATGATATTGAGGAGAGTTTTGAGTATAATATTGAGGTTGAACCATTTTTGTTTAATATGTCGGATTTTCCAATTCAGCCTCCTGAACCTTTGACTGTTATATCACCCTCCCTCTTTCCTATCGTTCCGACCGAACAAGAGACCTTTACGCCTTCATCTCCAATACCAAGTTCGGCGTACCCATGTTTTCTTGCGAATCTTGAGGGATTTGACCCCATTGCACGACGAGTTGATAGGTTAGCGCAATCGCTTATAACATATCGGTCATCACATATTGCGCTAATTTATTCACTCAATTTACACCCTCAAGATCGTACTCCACTTCCTTCTTCTTTTCGCCATTCTTCTCCCCCACCGAGACCATACTCTACCATTCTTCTTTCCACACGGTCTCGCGTGTTTCTCATTTCTTTCATCCCCACCCCATTCTTGCACCGACTATACCTTTACCATGATAAGATTTTTGAATGGTTGGTGCTAACCTTTGGCTTGTGTAAGGCCAAGCTTAAGTTTGGGGGGAACCTTGTTGTGTATATATATATTTGTTTTCGTTTCTTATAAAAAATATAAAAAAATTTCAAAACATTAAAAAAAAAGTTTGTAAATAAATAAACAGGGGATTGCCGACATTTTGACCCTCTTGGTTTAGTATGACAGTGAGGACACTGTCAAGTTCAAGTTTGGGGGTATGCTCGATACGTCTTCTTCTTTCGCATTCATTTGTACATATTTTTGCACTTGCATACTTATTTGAAAACCCATAAAAATTTGAAAAATTTCAAAAATTATAAAAATTATTGTATTCAATTTTGGCCATATTTGATTCGAGTTTGACAGATAGGTTAACTCGCTAGAAACAACTAGATCTTAGACTTAGTAAATTAAAAACCCTAAAAATAACCTTCCTTAAAGTTTAACGGTAGAAAGTATATGCCTTGTAGTTTATTTAGAAATAGGCAAATTTTGGGTTCACTTCTTGGGCTAAGTCGAAATGAGGGAAGAGTATTGATGTTCTTATTAGAGTATAAGTTTGAAAAATAGTTCCTAGCTTAAGTCTAGATTCTGAAAATGTATACCCTACAATTTGCACAATCACGCACCTTGAAACTTGGAATAGTAGAAGAGATCTTGAAATGCTCTTATCTAAAGTCCTTGGTACAATGAAACTAAAAGAAAAAAAAGTGAATAAAGAAAAAAAATAGACACTGGTTTTTGTGATTACTTAAGGCTGTAAAAAATAGAAAAATATTTAGCGAGGGTGCTTCATCACCTAGTGCCTTAGACCAACTGGTTTGGGAGTCACTGCTAAAAGCCTTGGGTATCACAAGACTAGAAATTACGCTTTAGTGTGCAAACACATCTTGTAATCGGTCGTTGGTACCTCAAGAAGTATTAACGGTCGCATGAAGGATGTGTAAGCAAAAATTCAATTAAAAATTCACCTACTAATAAGTATTTTGGACAACGGACAAGGGCATGATTGCTTGATTTGAATTTCCAAGTGTAGGGGTGATCTATACACACACGTGGAGGTATGTGATTGGAATTTAGATAAGAGAGAGGAATGAAAGATAGAACTTGTATCTTTAATAGAGTTGATAGAAATTCCTAAGTGGAGATGGAACCTTAGAAGAAAAACTTAAGAGATGCCGAAAGCTAAGTAGGTCTACATAACATATATAATCTTAAGTTAAATAATGAGGAAGTGTGAAGAATATGGGTGGATAATTTACGGGTCGATGATAATAGAATTCCTTGTTAGAAAACCTAAATGAAGAACAAAAGTCAATGGGCCGAGTTGATAGGATTTTGTGGGTGTAATCCGCTGAAAACCCTCAGGAGACAACACTCCTCCTACTAGGGACACCTAGAGGTTTAACGGCTTGTTGCACGTGCTCAGTGCAATCGCGTTTCCCTGCGAAAGTGCGGTTAGGATTTTACTGAATAAAAATAAGTTTGCTCGAGGACGAGCATAAGATAAGTTTGGGGGTATTTGTTCAGACCATAATATTGCATTATTATATTCCCCGTTCTTATATATTTTACAAATAAACGGGTGCTTTTGACGCATGTCTGCTACATGTTACAGGTTACAGGTTCTTGGACAGAAAACAGTGAAAACAATGAAAAGACAATGCAAAAGTGGACTTTGACCAACAAACAGAAGACTCTTGATAAAGCCTACAAAAATATCAGTTTACAAAGAACAAAGGGCAGCGCAAGGTCCAAGATTACAAAGCAAACGGGTAGGAGTCCACTACAATGTTCACTGGAAATCTGGAAGAGAACCAGAACCTAAACTGAGAAAAGATATATAGAAATAAGAAGCCCAAGCCACCAGAAATAAGCCCAAGAAAATGCAAAGCCCAATTCTACTTTTTGGCCGCGGAACCGCGGCCAAACCAGGCCTTGGGCCGCAGTTCCGCGGCGGGCTTAAGGGAACAGTGAATTAATTTTTACCAAATTGTGAGGTGGCTTTGACTAGGTCTTTTCTTAGGGGTATTTTTGTAATTTCAGACATGCGAATCAGATGTAACCCTAGGGTTTCCTATTCTTTATAAATAGGAACTCTAATCATTGTAACTCTTCATGCCTCATTTTAATAAAAATTCCAAAATTCTTTATGGAGAGCTTCGGTGCCTCTCTTCAATTCTGAAATTCAGATCTGACAACCCTGCATGGATGATTGGAGAAATGCATCTGTAAAGTAAGTAGATTTGTTTATTTTCTTGCCCTAGATAATTTCAATTCATGCCCTAGATTAAATTTATTTTCCTGCCCTAGTATAGATTTTATTTCTCTACCCTAGTTATAACTTTCAATTAATTGCCCTAGGTAGAATAATTTAGGATTTTAGATTTAATAATCAATCCGAACACCCTTCGGAATTAACTCGTAAGAACGAATCGGAAATTCACAACATCCCTGTGGACCGACCCGTACTCACCGGCTAGCTGCAAAGCGACGCCGTTCTTGATTGCGGTTACAAATATTTTTGATCTATCTTTTAGAAAGCGCAAGCACGCTAAATCTCTCTTTTAAATCAGGTGCCTATAAATAGGACCCTTGGTCCTTGATAATTTTTTACCATTTTCAAGAACTTGAATTTCATAGCCTTGCTCTTGTTTAAGATTTTTAGAGCCTTGCTCTCATTTCTTTCCAGAGTTCAGATTTTTAGAACAACTTAGGTAAAATTTAAATTAAATTAAATTAAATTAAATTTGATTAACAGAGCCTTGCTCTTATAGATCTTTGATCTAAATAAAACCCCTTTGGGGTTTTATTAACAGAGCCTTGCTCTCAGAAATCTATAGATCTACAGAGATCTTGTTCATGGGTTTTAACACATGAACAGAGCTTTGCTCATGGATCGAATTTAGACCTTTTCTGATCTGAAAGTGGAGAACTCTTAAAAGTTTTTATGGATTTTTAAGATCCTAAATTTTTAATCTTTAGGAGTTAAAGTTTTCCTTTTTGATGGCTTTTCCATCATTATTATAGAGCTGGGCTCTTTCCAAGGAAATTTTTATTCCCTTGAGACCAGAGTTTGACAAATGTCACTCTGTGACAGAGCTTTGCTCTAAAAGAGGAGATTTTCTCCTTGTCTCTAGGGATTTCCCATCAATGAGGATATTCTCTTGGGGATCTTTTCATTAACTGACAGTCTCAACCAATGATGGGACTGTCTTATTAAATGATGCGCCGTCATTCAGATTTTGTGGGTCCTCATTTGGTCCCTTACCCACTGCATTGCAGTGTGGTGTAAAATTTTAAAATGTCGAGCGTTGGAGTTACAACACCGACGGCTAATTAAAAATTTTTGTCTCTCCGCAGGAAACATGTCTGGTAATTTGTCTTTCCCGTTTGTTCGCTCGGAGGGAGGGTTTCCCCGGGCACCGGTGGACCGAGTGGTGCTCGCTCTCATAAAGGATCATGACCCCGAGTACAAGAGCCTTCACCTGTTGGGTAGGTGGTACAGTGAGATTATCCAGGGTCGCCGAAATTTCAGTTCTGCCACGCCATCTGAGCCGATATTTTCGATCTCTTATGCGGATGAACCCCCGGTGAAGTATGCCGTGGAGGTTAAGAATTGGAATTCAGATGACCTCCTACAGCCTGCAATTGGTGCTATTCCCGTGCAGCCGCCGCCGGCAATAGACATTTTAGGAAGGCGAATCTGTCAGGGTGAACTACGCCCTTGGGGACAGGCCTATAATATTGGATTGGTCCCGCGACACCCCGCCGGATACTTGCAGTGGGCCCGGTATATCCTATCGGCGAAAAGGACCCATTTGACGAAGATTGGTTTGTATTCGGCCATCTATATCTCGCTTCTCGAGTATCCCTCTCCTCCGACGTGGTGGATCAAGGCCTTTATCGAACAATGGAATATCCCCACCCATATCTTCCTGATGACGGACAGGGAGGTCTCTATCTCTTTGGAGGAGTTTGCTGAAGTTTCGGGTCTGCCAATGGGGGGAGCACTATGAGGAGCTGCTTCCTCCCGATGAATACGTCTTTGCCACCAAGCCGCTGGTGTTTGATCTGACTCTGGAGAACGCTATTCAGCACCAGTATCTGGGCTTGGTGAAGGTATTGGAGATTTATGAAGGACTCTATCTGGAATCGGGCGACCGGGGAGTCAGTTTTGCAGATTTCATTGCTCGCTTCATTCGACCGGAGTTCTTATCAGAGCGGAGCGAGAAGTTCGCCCAGCTCGATGACCCTTTTGGGTTCGGTTTTAATCGCCGACCCACATCGGAGGATGACCACAAAGACTTTTATCTTTCCGGTGCCGCCGTCGTCCCTTTTTCAGAAATTGCCGTCTCCGACATGGATGAAGAGACCTTCTTTGTAGGGTTCTTGGGCTTGTGGTTGTGTAGTTTTGCTCTTCCTATGCACCCACGCCATATGCGGCCGACTGTTTTCTACCCAGCGCATCGGATAGTGGCTGGTTTGCAGTTGTCAGTAGGAATCGCCGGGCTGGCTCATCTTTATAATGGACTTAGTGTAGCGGCGGACGCTAGTGAGCCAGGGGTGCAACCCGCCAACTTCCCGATGCACTACTTTACCTCTTGGATGGAAATGCACGTGCACGGGATGTTCGGTGCCCATAAGATTCCTCTCTTTTTTGAGAAATGCAGGCTCCCGAGGGTCATACGGCTGGTCGGGGCTTCGATCGTAGTTGCACCTCCACGGGAGGCTAGGGGGCTGCTCCTTCGACCACACCTGGTCGGGGCGAAGACGTCTTTCTTGGATAAGGTCATAACAATAGACTCAGAGACCACCAAGTCAGTAGTGTCGCTACGCGATAATTTTAAAGCGGGGCTTCCATATTGAAGGCTCGGGAAATCCTCCACCTCTATTCCATTCAGCCGGGCTACCTAGTGTTCAGGCAGAATGAGACAGCACTCTTTATGAGGTATAATCCGCACCGGTTCGCTCAGCAATCGAGCTACAACCAAGGGATCCCGATGGAAGCCTTCTTAGAAAAGCCCGTGGTTAGCCAAGAGGGGATAAAGAACGCAATGCACCACTTTACGCGGCTTAACACGGGTTCTTATTTCTTTATTAGCGAGCCGAGCTGCGTCCCCAAAGTCCTCAACGCGTACGTGGCCTGGTATGCGCATGCAGTGGGACCCGTTATTCTGATGGAGAAACGTATGCTGGTTGACCGCAAGGGTGCACCTCCCGGCGGCGATCGCAAGGCTCCCTTGAGGCCGAGGACTCCGGTCATTCCTCCATTGAAAGTTGCTGGAGGTGGACCTCCGCGCGTGTTGAATCCTCCGAGCGGATTGCCGCTTCGCGATACTGTGGATGCGCCACCAGCCCCCCGTGCTCCAGTGGAGACGGTAACCGTGGTATCGCCGGAGTCCGGTGTAGGCGCGGATATCGGGACCCGCCGCCCCAAGGTGTCCGCCAAGCGTAAATCAGTCCCGGGTGCATCCAGAGCTGGTGGGCAAAAGAAGAAGAAGTCGCTCCTTTCCCTTGACGCGATTCTTAGCTCAGAGCCTGAGGCCCCTCTTACCGAAGGAATAAGTGAATATGGCAGCAATAAGGGCTTCGCGGTAGACCCCGCAGACACCGACCTGGCGGCCGCCATTGCGGCTTCTGAGCGATCAGCGAGGCTTGAAGCGTGGTTGAGTAAACTCGCTGAGTCAGGTAATTATTAGCTGCTTTCTTCATCATTTCATCGCATTTTTTATCATTATTCTTGACTAATACTTTTCCCCATTTTCAACAGGTGTCTCTACCGAAGAAGCTATTGCTGCCTCTTTGAAAACCTTCCAAAAGGAGGAGGAGAAACGCGCTTTAGCGGGCGCCGGTAGTCCCACTCCCCTTTTTTTAAAACAAATTTCGTTATCTTTTTCGATGGTCAATCTAACTTTCTTCTATTGTTTCTTTATAGGGGTCATACCAGTCGATGAGGGGATCCTCTCTGAACCTGTTATTGGAGTTCCGGTCTCGTCGGGGCTGCTGCAAGAGCCTCGACTTGACAAGTCGACGAGGGATGCCTTGAAGAATTTGGAGGCATCCCTGTATACAGACGAGGACGCCTCAATGAAAGAGGCTCTGGTAAGGTCCATTTTAACGGCCCGGGAGGAAAGGAAGCGGCTGAGGCGTGAGGCGAAGGCGTGCCGGGCTGCTTTGGCTACGGGAGCGGGCCCAAGCACCATCCCTCGTGCCGACACTCCGTCAGAAGAGTCCCCGGTCACTTTGTCTACCGCTCATAGACAGGCGATCCGCGCCAATAGAGAGGTTAACGACAAGCCTACCTCAGGTAGCACTTCTTTCCGAATTTCATTATAAGACTCATAAAGCTGTCGGTTCTTATATACTTTATCTTGCTGGGCCAAGTCCGACCGAGGGGGAGGCGGAGACCGTTGAACCCAAGGAAACAGAGGAGGCGGCACCTGTCAAACCTGAGCTGACGGTGAGCAACGTCGCTGAGGCTTCGGAGCCTGAGATGGAGGTTGGGGGGTCTGTAGCCGAGAAGGTCATTGATGCCGAGCCTGAAGTGGCGGCAGATGAAATGATCATTATAACCGAGCCCAGGGTGGTGGCGGACAAGGCGCTTGAGGCCGGCGACCTTGTGGTGGCGGCGGATAAGCCAATGGAGATCGCAGAGCCCGAGAAAGTAGCGGGTGAGATGGGCACGACTCTTGGGGAAGAGTCATCCGCTCTCTCTCAAGAGTCCGGCAATGCTCCGATCATTGCCCTCCCCGTCTACGATCTTCCGCCGTCTCCTGGCCGTGCGAGCACGACGACGGTCCCCATCGAGTCGGGTGATGAGGCCACGGGCGGTGGCCTCATGTCAATAGAAGAGGGAGTCGCCTCCGTTTCAGCCAGTAGCTCATCAGGTAAATCCCAGGTTTCTGTCTTTCTTTACCTCACAATCCTTTCTGACAAGTTCACCTTTTCATAACGCAGGTGCAGCCAGTGCCGATGCCCCACTGCTCGAGGGAGCGCCTTCAATGACTGCCTTGGCGGTGGTCACCTCTCAACCCTCTCTCATACCCTCGAAGATGTTGGAAGGTATGGGTTTGCAATTTATTAATCTTATCTTCCAGACGCATAATTTGTGTACTAAAGTCACACTGTTGTGTCTTTCAGGAGTGCTTTTTGACCATCTCTATCAAGTGTTGCTCCCACACTTCTCCTTCCCATCTGAATTCGCCTCTCCCTCTGGTGGCGCTGGTGAGTACCGTTCCCGATTAATATCTTTGTTTTTCGGTGGTAGAATTATTTCTAACTCTCTCTTGTCCTGACTGCAGTGTTACAAATCGAGGGGGGAGAAGAAAGATCGGTTGCGCCACCGGCCCTTCCGGCCTTGCCACCTGCTTCAACCGGTATAGTAAACTATCTTATCAATGACTTTCTCCATATCTATTGAATCATCATCTAATCGCATTTTGTCTTTTTCAGCTGTCGTTCCAGTCTCGGTGCCTTTTGAGTCTCATATTACAATACCGGGCGGCCCTTCCCAGAGACGTCCGTCCTCAAAAGGTGCGGTGAATAGTCTGCGCATGTTGAGCGACTACATCGAGGAACTCGACGTCGAGACTCCTACATCTGCTGAGGACTTCGCTACGACGGTTAACCCGATGTTGGTGATATTTGCCACCTTCCATGACGAGGGCATTGTCGCCTCTTGGGTTAACCATTGTCGGGAGATTGAGGCTCGCCTTCATCAGCTGGAGTCGATACGTCTATCCACCGAGACTTTGGCCGTGAGCACTCAACGGGGAGCATGGCTCGAGCAAAGCACTTCTCATTTCCTTCATTTGGAACAAGAAGCAGCTTTGAGGCTGAAGGAGTGCCAGGAGTCTTCAAGCGAAACTGCTCGCCTGCGTGCTGAAGTTGAGGCGAACGCCGCTGAGGTAAAGGCCGTCTTCGAGGGCCTTCTAGAGCGCATCTCAAATGGGCTGAAACTGAAGCAGGCACTTGATGTCGCCGAGCATGACACTCCAGGCCGTGAAGCTGCTCATCAGGCCGTCAGGGATCAGCTTGCATCTGTCGCGCAGCAACGGGCCCAAGTGGAGGCGGAGTTGGCAGTGGTGGCCGATCAGGAGAAAGTGGGGAAGGAAGTGCGCGAACAATTGCTAGAGCTATGCAGGACGCTTCCTTCTCAGTAACTCTCCTTGTATCATTTGTACTTATAAATAAAAAATGTATATATATATTTTTTATCCTTTAGCACAATGTATCCTGTACTCAATCAAGTTTATGAATAAAAGATACACATTTTCTGTAATGTCTTGTGTCATTTTTCCGCCTTTTCTTTATTTTACTATCAGCATGCCATCTTAGTAAACATGGTCAACAGATAATAGAGCACGCATCTTGACTTTCTTAAGAAATAGCGATGGCTTAGGCCGCAGGTTCAGATCTGCCGCCTAAGACTTTTCAACTCTATAAGCCATGAGGGTCTCATAGGGATTTTTCTCCCTACGGATCGAGAGGATCTCGTAGGTGGGTTTTTCTCCTTAGGAATCGTAAGGACTCCTAAGTGTGGTTTTCTCTATCCTATAAGAGAATTTTTCCCTCTTACGAGTCGAGAGGGCCCGTAAGCGGTTGTTTCCCTCCTTGTCGAGATTCGACTTTGGAGAGTGAGACCCGTGAATAGTATGCAAGAGATCTTTTGGATCGACTTGCAGGGTCCCATTGTTCAGGAAGCAAGTTTTTTTAGTCCCTGCTGCCTGAGGCTTTATCTTGCAAGTTGAGACGAATCGGGAATTTTCCCGCGGAGACACTGGTTTCTCTGCGAGCCGACGCGAATCAGGAGGCTCTCGTCAAGGAGTGTTTGTATCCGTGAGTCGAGGAATTTGCTAGAGATTATTTGTTTCCCTAGCGCCAAGGATTATTTGTTTCCTTGGGGTTTGAAACGAGTCGAGAGTTTCCCACGGAGGCACTGGTGGCTCTGCGAGTCGACGCGGATCAGGAGGCTCTCGTCAAGGAGTGTTTGTATCCGTGAGTCGAGGAATTTGCTAAGGATTATTTGTTTCCCTAGCGCCAAGGATTATTTGTTTCCTTGGGGTTTGAAACGAGTCGAGAATTTCCCACGGAGGCACTGGTTGCTCTGCGAGTCGACGCGGATCAGGAGGCTCTCGTCAAGGAGTGTTTGTATCCGTGAGTTAAGGAATTTGCTAAGGATTATTTGTTTCCCTAGCGCCAAGGATTATTTGTTTCCTTGGGGTTTGAAACGAGTCGAGAATTTCCCACGGAAGCACTGGTGGATCTGCGAGTCGACGCAGATCAGGAGGCTCTCGTCAAGGAGTGTTTGTATCCGTGAGTTGAGGTGTTTGCTAAGGATTATTTGTTTCGCTAGCGCCAAGGATTATTTATTTCCTTGGGGTTTGAAACGAGTCGAGAATTTCCCACGGAGGCACTGGTGGCTCTGCGAGTCGACGCGGATCAGGAGGCTCTCGTCAAGGAGTGTTTGTATCCGTGAGTTGAGGAATTTGCTGAAGACACTGGTTTCTTCGGAGTTGGACTGAACCGTCAAGATTTGGCTTCGTGTTCTGGCGGAGCCTGTTGGGAAAGTATGGTTCCCTCTTTATTTATGCCTTTGGATTGTATACAGGGATCGATGTGATCTTAACTGTAGGGCCAAAGTTTTATCATCATTTTTTTTGTTTCATCTCTGCGATGCTCTATCATTTCAGCTTTTATATCGCGAAGCTCGCGATTGCCCAATCATTTCGGCTATTTTTCGCGGTGCCCAATCATTTCGGCTATTTATTTTATTTTTACTCGCTGCTTTTTATTGCGAGTTGCCCAATCATTTCGGCTATTTTGCGTGCATACATTTTTACTTGCTGCTTTTTATTGCAAGTTGCCCTATCATTTCGGCTATTTCGTATGCATGTGCGGCCTATTGGCTTTTCGCCGTAAACCTGCAATTAGACGTCGATTTTGGCATCAGCACCGCTACAACTGGGATATTGCCAGGAGAGAATCATCATTTGCCTCCGTCGGTGTCGAACAAAGGTGGCTTAGCGAACAGGGTTAAGGTCCCGCCGACTAAGGCTTTTGACTTCATGAGCCGTAAGGGTCCCACAAAGGTATTTCTTCCTACAAGTCGTGAGGATCTTGTAGGTGTATTTTCTCCTTAGGAATCGTGAGGATTCCTAAGTGTTCGTTTCCTCTGTAAGTCGTCAGGATCCTACAGGAGGGTTTTCTCCTCATAAATCGAGAGGATTTACAAGGGTTGTTCACCATGCGAACATATCCCCAGTCAGGGATGAGACTTGGTTAGGGAAATGCTTATTCGCGCCCGTGGATTGTATACAAGGGTCAGTATTGAACCACTTGTAAGGCAATATCGGAAGTTGTGGTGGTTGCTTAAGCACAGGTTTAGGTCTCTGTAACTTAAGACTTTCAACTCTGATGAGCCGTGAGGGTCCCATAAGAGAGTTCTCCTTACGAGTCGTGAGGATCTCGCAAGTGTATTTTCTCCTTAGGAATCGTGGGGATCCCTAAGTGTGTTGCTCCCTTGTGAGTCGTAAGGATCTCACGCGGGTGGTTTCTCCTTACAAGGTCAAGAGGATCTTGTAAGTGTTCTTTAACGAGGTTGCGCCCTTTCGGGTTTTCACAAACACTCGCCGGTAGCCCTGCTGTTTTTACTCACGGGGCCCTTTCGGGTTTTCATCCGTGCCCATTTTGCTTATGGACATACCATTTTTTCTTATTCTTTTTATTTTTATATTTTTTTTTACGAGGTCGTGCCCTTTCGGGTTTTCACGAACACTCGCCGGTAGCCCTGCTGTTTTTACTCACGGAGCCCTTTCGGGTTTTCATCCGTGCCCTTTTTGCTTATGGACATACCGTTTTTTTATTATTTTAGTTTTATATGTTTTTTTTATATCTTGTCAGCCTAAAGATGCTGCGGTAGTAGTTTAAAGACGTTTCGGTCTGCTATTAGTTTAAGGACATTTTGGTCCGACTTTGAGAAGGCTGGTTACTGCTTATAGAGTTTGAGCTTAGGAAGATAGCGAGCGGACATAGTCGTCGTCATCTACCATTGACCTAAGTTGTGGCTCATTAAGCATAGTATTTCTTTAGGAAGCGACCGTTTATTGGCCTGAAAGGCCTTTCACCGTGCATGTCCATGAGTAGATAGGCCCCACCCTGGTAGACCTTATCTATGATGTATGGGCCTTCATAGTTTGGCTCGAATTTTCCTCGCTTGGCGCGATTGGGAATCATAGGCCTTTTGACCACTAGCACAAGTTCGCCTTGGCGGAATGTCCTCGGTCGGGTCAATCTTTCATATGAGCGCGTCATCTTTGCTTTATAAGCTTCCAGATTTTGCTGTGCTATGAGCCGGCTTTCATCAAGGGCGTCAAGCTCCTCAAGCCGAAGGTGAGCATTTTCTTCGTCCGTCAGCTCGTAGTGGATTGCTACTCGTAGAGAGGGTAATTCTATCTCGAGAAGGAGTACTACTTCTGTACCGAATACCAACGCATATGGCGTTGCGTTCGTGGCCATTTTAAACGTAGTTCGATACGCCCAGAGAGCTTCTTGCAGTCTCTCGTGTCAGTCTTTCTTATTTCGTGACACCGTTTTCTTCATGATCTTCGTCAAGGTCTTGTTGAAGGCCTCAGCTAGACCGTTAGCTCGCGGATTATAAACTGAGGAATATCTCCAGTCTATATTATGCTGTTGCGCGAAGCGACTGATTTTGTGGCTTCTGTAGGCTGGCCCGTTATCGGAGATGATTCGTCTTGGCGTTCCAAACCGATATATGACATGCGTCTTGAAGAAATGGAGGATATTCTCCGTCTTTACTTCCCTCAGCGGTACTGCTTCCACCCACTTAGAGAAGTAGTCAGTCGTCGCCAGGATGAAACGATGTCCTCTAGACGATGCTGGTTCGATGGGGCCGACTATATCAGTCCCCCACATTTCGAATGGCCAGCTAGCCACCGTTGGATGTAGCGGATTTAGATGTTGGTGGATGAAGTCCCCATGAATTTGGCATGAGTGGAATTGCTTCGCATATTCGAGGCAGTCCTGGATCATCGTGGGCCAGTAGTAGCCTATCCGTTTTATCTTCAACTTCATCTTTGGGCCCGCTTGGTGAGAACCACAGAGTCCGTCATGAACTTCTTGAACGACTCTTTCCGCTTCGTCAGGCCCGAGACATCTCAGCCACAGAGAATCAAATGACCTCTTGTACAGAGTATCATTGACGAAGGCGAAAGACAGAGCTCGTTTCATGAGCTGATGTCTTGAGGATGCATCTTTGGGCATTCGATGGGACTTAAAGTAGTCTATGAAGACTTCCCTCCAGTCCTCGGCCTTTTCTCGTTCTTTTATTTGTAAGGTCGTCTGCTCAGTCGCTCCCTTTTCCTCGGATGATTCCGGAGGTACTTCTGCTGGGGCAAGCACCCGACGGCTTTGTACTATAATTCTAACGTCATCGAGATTCTCATCAGCCAGTTCCTTAGCGAGTTTGGCCAATGCATCCGCTTTGCTATTTTCCGCACGCGGTATGCTTTCCAAAGTATAGGAGGGAATTTGGGTCATCAGTTGTTGCACCTTTTCACCGTACTTCACCAACTCCGGTTTGCACGTTTGGTAGTCGCCGTTTACTTGACTAACGACTAGCTGGGAATCTCCATATATGAGGAGGTTTTCAATTCCCATGTCGATGGCGATCTCGAGGCCTGCTATCAAGGCTTCATATTCGGCTTCGTTATTCGCCCTCGGCTCTGTTAAGGAGAAAGCGAAACGCATTATCCCTCCTTGTGGAGTCACGAAGATGAGGCCTATCCCTGATTTGATTATAGAGGTACTTTGTTTGCGCTTTTTCATGGAAGATGCTCCATCGAAATAAAGTTCCCATTGGGTATCACCACCGTCGATCGCGTCAAACGCATGTTCGTCTGGCAAATCGCAATTCAGAGGAGAATCGGCAGGTATCGGGTGCTCAGCGAGGAAGTCGGCGATGGCCTGGCCTTTCACTGCCTTGAGAGGTTGATACGTTATCGAAAACTCCATCAAGAGTAGGGCCCATTTAGCGAGTCGTCCCGTCAATATGGCCTTTGACATTAAATACTTAAGGGGGTCCACCTTTGAAATGAGACGGACCTCGTGCGCCAACGCATAGTGTCTGAGCTTTGTTATCGCGAAGATCAACGCCAGGCAGTGTTTTTCAATGAGAGAGTAGTTGCTTTCTGCCTCCAGCAGAACTCGACTTAAGTAGTAGAGTGCTCTTTCTTTCCCTTGATCGTTCTCTTGTGCCCATAATGCGCCTAAGGAACCTTCGAGGGCGGTTGTATACAGAATGAAGGGTTTTTCCTTGACCGGAGCAGCCAACACCGGCGGGTTCTGCAGGTATTGCTTGATCTCGTTTAGCGCGCTTTGGCATTTTTGATCCCAGACGAACAGGGTTCCCTTCTTCATCAGGTGACTGTAAGGACGGCACTTTCCTGAAAGGTTGGCTATAAATCGCCGTATATACGTGAGCTTCCCTTGGAGAGACCGCAGCTGTTTGAGAGTCCTTGGCGGAGGCATTTCCATGATCGCCTTGATCTTTGATGGATCTATTTCGATACCCCGGTGTCGGACGATGAATCCCGGGAATTTTCCAGAGGAAACTCTGAATGCACACTTTAGCGGGTTCATCTTCAAGTTGTACTGTCGAAGGCGTTGAAATACGGTCTTCAGATGCTCTAAGTGCTCCTCGTATGATTTGCTTTTAACCACGAGATCGTCGATATAGCATTCGACGATTTCGTGTATAAGGTCATCGAAGATCTTCGTCATGGCCCTTTGGTAGGTGGCACCGGCATTCTTTAAACCGAAGGGCATCACCTTGTAGCAGAATATTCCCAGAGGAGTCCTGAAGGCGGTGTGCTTCAGGTCTTCTGGATGCATTTTTATCTGATTATATCCTGACGAGCCGTCCATGAAGGAGAAAATCTCGTGAGTGGACGTGTTGTCTATCATCAATTCGGTGACTGGCACTGGGAAATCGTCTTTCGGGCAAGCTCTATTGAGATCCCGGAAGTCCACGCATATGCGCACCGTCCCATTTTTCTTCATCACCGGGACGATGTTGGCGATCCATTCAGGGTATTGAACTTCCTGGATGAAGCCAGAGTCGATCAGCTTCTTGACCTCGGCATTGATACTCATCTCAAGCTCGAGCCGCATTCTTCTCGGTGCCTGTTTGACTGGCTTGACGCCCGGAGATATCGCCAACCTGTGCACAGCAATTTATGGATCTAGTCCCGGCATTTCGGAATAGTTCCATGCGAAGCAATCTCTGTGCTGCATAAGCAGGTCTTTTAATAAATCCACCTTCTCTTCAGACGGCAGCTCACTAATAAATGTCGGTCGCGGGTCATTTGCCGTTCCCAACTCAATTTTCTTAAGGTTATCTGCAGTGGTATGAATTCCGTCTTCTAGCTCTTTTGGCGCTGGCGGAAATTCTGAGATTACCTCGTCGTTGCTGTTTTCGAAGCACCAGGGAAGGTCGTCCATGTCCTCGGGCTCTTCTTTTAATATTGTAATCATGTGACAGGTGCGAATTCGCTTCCAATCCCAATGTGGAACCTGTTCTTCTTTCGTGGCCTTGGGCTCGTGCTTCCGTGGTGGCGCTACCCTCCAGTTGTCAGACAGAGTGAATTTGCCAAGATGATACTGATCTTCAACCCAATTCTTGAAGGTGAAGCAGTCCTCGAGAGGGTGCCCTATCACTCGGTGATAAAAGCAATAGTCCGGGTGAGAGACTTCGCCTGCTTGTTCAGGGTGTTTAGATTCCGGTAGTGCAAGCATCCGATGTTTTAAAGCGAGGTCAAGTATTTTCTTCGTCTTGTCCCGAGGAAACGAGTACGCTCGACCCATCTTCTTCATGAGTGATAGATCAATAACGCTCGACTCCCGTTTGCGTGGTTTCTTAGCTCTGCTTTGTTGCTGTTGAGCGCTTTTTTGGCCTTTCGATTTATTTCTGCTTTTGCGCCGAGCCTTCTTTATAACAGGTTGATAAGGAGGGGCATTTTCATCTTTCACGGCCTGTTGAAGGAGGCGTTGCGTTCTGGCCATCTCGTAGATGGCCATTTCGCGGTTATGGTCGTCCCGGACTTTTTGACCTGCTTCTTTTGGAGCTTGTCCATTTGTTCTTCTAACGACGGACTGGGCTCTTTTGCATTTGGAACTTTCACTGTCTCAGGATTAACGTCCTCCCATTGAGCATCCGCTTCTTCATCGAAGTCATACATGACATAGCAGCTATTTAGTAGCTCTCGTTTCTTTGACAGGATGTATCCAAGTCCTTTTGTCTCCATTCTCCCATTAGGCAGTTTGCGTTGAGTCCCGGGAACGTTCCAGACTTTGTCATAGAAGTTGGCTTTTCGAACGGTCTGTTTGAAGGATATCCCCTGGCGTTTCAGCAGCTTCTTCAAACTCTCTGTATAATATCTGGGAAGACGGATAGGCTGAAGCCTGTCGAGCGTAGGATCCGCGCCATGCCAGATTTCTTTTTCCACCTTGGTTTCTTCAGAGCGGTAGAACAGAATTGCTTTCTCGCTTTCTCGCCTGGAAGGGATATAGAACGTTTGCAGCTCTTCTACATTGTAAATATTAAGTGCATCCAGTTCTTTATGGTGTTTAAGAGGCACCATGGCGACTTGTAGACTTTGTTCTTCGTCAGCGAACTTTCGTATTGAAGGTCGAGCAGAGAATACAGTATGGATCTCATCTTCCGAGTCGCTACCAAAGATCAATGTAGGAGCGGACGGTCCTGGCTTGTTGTGTTGAGGCGGACCCGAATACACTATCTCCTCTTCCTCCTCGGTATCACTGCTGAAGACAGGGATGGTGGCATTTGCTTTATTCTCCGGCTTGTGACACTTCTCCGTATCTTCGAAATCCGGTAAGAAGTATTTGGCATCTTCATATTTGCGGACCTCGTTCACAGAGAACGGGTTCAGTTCTCCCGTCACGGTATACTCGAAAACATCCTTAAAATACTTCATACACTGATGTTGTGTAGAAGGGATGATATTGTACTCGTGTAACCATGGTCGGCCGAGCAAAGCGTTGTAGCATGTCTTGGCGTCTATGACGTGGAACTTAATGTCCGTGACGAGTAGCCCGAAGCGTAGCGTCAGTATCACAGACCCAAGAGTTCTTGATGACTGGGAGTCGAACCCGGAGATGGTGATCTTGTCACGAGCAAGGTGCTGGACGCTCATGCAGATTTCTTTTAAGACCCGTACATTGAGGAGATTAACGGAGGATCCATTGTCGATCAGGATTTTGCCTATCTTTATATCGTGACAGTATCCTGAGACATAGAGGGGGCGATTGTGCTCGCACGTCCCAAGGAGAAGGTCCTCGTCGCCGAAAGTGACATCGGCCGTATGCACTTCCTCTAATTCATCCTTCATCTTTTCCTCGGCCAGGCATGCTTGGAATTGTTCCGGCTCTTGGAGTGCCTTAATTAACGAATCTCTCGCCTCCTTTGATAGCAAAAGAGCGTCAAGAATGCTGAGCTGTGAGGGTAGCTTCCTCAGATGCGCTAAGACGTTGTAATCCACCTTATTCTTCTTCGGCGGGTCTTTAGCGGCTAGCTCTTCCACCACTTGGTCATCTAAGACGATATCTTCAGAGACCTTTTCTTTCCCTTTATCCTTTCTGTTTAAGGGTCCGAGGTTCTTTTCAGGCAGCGTCCGATTCCGCAGCCGGATATTTTCGCAGACCTTCGGCTCTTCTTCTTTTCCCGAAGTGGATTCTTTAAAGAGAGGGGCAAGTTCCAGCTCCTCATCAGAATCGCTCCCGAATGTAGGCACTTGTGACCCGCCGGTGTTAATCACGCGACAATCGCCGGTAGTTCTTTTAAGCTCTTCGGTCGTATTTCTTTGCTCCCGACGAGTTTTACGCTTTTCCCGTTTAAAATGTTGTCGATGAGCTACATACCCTTGCCACCATCTATCGAAAGCTTTGCACTCTTGAGTGGGGTGCGACACCTTCTGATGATATAAGCAATAGGAGGGGTACGTTTCCACTTCACCGGTGATGTTTCCTTCAGAGGATGGTAGCTTCATACCCATTGATATGGCCTTAGCAAACTTTTTCCTCATCTTGAATTGGCTTTTGTCGGCAGCGGAGGTGTTTTGCTCCAGCGGGATCATCTCAGCTCTTTCATCAAGTCGCTAGCGCTTGGCCCTTTCAAATATGGCCGTCTCGCGTTCTCGATCAGCCTTACTTTTCAATCGAGCTTCGTTAAGGAACGCGTCAATTACCTCATCTGATGGCACCGGAATTTTTGATTCGGTATCTGCCCCCAGCGTTCCAGTACAAGGAGTTTCCTCATCGTCCATGAACGAATGGGAAATCACATGACAGCTCGCCACGCATTCTTCAGATTCATCAGATGAACTTTCTCCCTCATCTTCCTTTTGAAAGACGTGATTGAGGAACTCTTGGAATGTAATGGGAGTCCGTGACTTCTGGTTGTATTCCTCCAGCGCGTCGATTTGTTTATGCAAGTCCATGCGCTTGTCACCAGGCCTCACGGGCTTCTTAGATTTCTTCTTCTTCTTTTTCGAAGATTTTGACGGCTGGTTACGAGTGTTCGGACCACCACCATCGGTCTTTGGAGTTGGACGTGGCTTCAGCATCCCTTCAATGACCTGCGGTTCCATCGGGTTCTCCCACTTGATAGCTGGGCACGCCTGAAGGTCGTTCAGCATTTTCTTTGTCTTCGCTGATAATACAACCTCCCAAGGAGCTTCTTCAACGACAGAACATGTTGCCCCCGGCGTATTCGTCCCCTTAGAGGTGTGGGGCTGCGGGGGATTCACCTTCCATTTGTCAGATAACGCGAATTTGCTCTGTCGGTACTGGTTTTCAAGCCAATTTTTGAAAACGTAGCAATCTTCGATCGGATGGCCTAGTACTCGATGATAAGGACAGTAGTTGGGCTCGTTGACGTCACTTGGTTGCAACGGGCGTTTTGGATCCGGCAAATTTATGAGTCTATTGCACAATGCCAGCTCGAATAACCTTCTCGTTTTATCGCGGGGAAACGAGTAAGGACGCCCTAATCTCTCTTCGAGGTCTACGTATGGGCGCATATTATTTTGACGCACAACCGGCTTCGAGTTGCTCGGTTGTTGTTGAGCATTAGCGACGACGATCGCTTTTCCCTTCCCTTTGTCATTTCGGGAGTCCGGCTTTGGAAGAGGAGGTTTATGGCCCATCTGATTCATCTGTGCTAGCTTGTCAATCAAGGCCTGGAAGGTAGTCGGCTTGAAAAACATCATAAACTGCGAGATGGTTGCTTGTGGATCGAGGGTTCCCACAAACATACCCACTGCGGGAGCTTCTTCAATGCGCTGCTCGCACTTCGACCATAAGTTCCGCCATCGTATAGCGTACTGAACCCACGTCTCACCTGGCTTTACCCTGGCGTTAATCAGTGTCGTCATCAGGGTACGTTCACTGGCGCTTGCAAAACGCTGAGTAAACAGTAGCTCCATCTCCGCGAAGGTTTTGATAGAGTCGTTCGGGAGCTCAGAGTACCACTCGAACGCCGTATCCGATAAACTTCCAACAAACTGGCGAAGTAAAAGCTTGTCATCACCACCGGTGTTGCCGCAGAGTGCCCTGAACTGGGCAACATGCTGGTGAGGATTGTCCGTCCCCTTGTAGACATGGAACTTGGGAATTGTGTAACCGGGTGGGTACTTGATTTGATCGTACCAACTTGGATATGGCCGCCCCGTTTTTACAACCTGGCCGGCTGCTTCGGTCGCATGATGAACCCGTATTTATTGGGCGATGTACTCATCCAAATCAGCTTTGGAGATTGTATCCTCTTTAGCCGTCGACAGAGCTGGTAGAGGATTTGATGTCTCTCCCCTATCGTCTCCAAGGACGATCGGGGGCTCTTCGGCCGAAGGATCTTGTTGTATCATCATTCCGATCATGTCTTGGAAGAGGAGGCCCATACGTTGTATGTTGGCTGCTTGTTCAGCAGCCTCTTTGTCCTTCTTCTCCAATATCCGACGAAGGAATTCGGCGTCGGTTTCTTCCTCTTGGCATTCATCCGAGGACGTTTCGGGGTTTTCTTTTGGCCCTGTAAGTGAGGCCATAGCGTTCATCATTTCTTGGAGCTTTTGTTGTTGCTCCTGTGCCTTGGTCACTGATCGGGTAAGCGGTCGATGACCCGTAGATATGCGGCTGTCTTCTTTACCAGATGCCACGTAGACGGTATGACCCACAATACCCCCTGACTTAGGGCGTTTGGGTTCGCCACCTTTGATATCCATCGTTGGCGTAGGGACTTTTTCTGGCCTTCTTCTCTTATGGGCCGTAGAAGTTGAGGGGGTCGTTGCTTTGGGCACCCAAGTGATCGTTGTCCCCTACTGTTTAATAGGACGGTCTTTTTCTTTTTGCACCTTCGTCTTCTTTTGTTGACGAGAGGGATCTGGTTCGATCACGGAGTCTTGAACCCTTCGCCAAACCTTGTATATTTTTTAGGACAGCCGTTGAGGGGGCTGTTCTTGCTTTGTTTCCGGAACTCTCTCCGTGGGCGGAGGAGATCTTTTCAATGTAGCGGTTGGAGAATTCTTACGTACCCTCCTCAGCAGTTCAAAGCTGTTCCCAGTTGGAACAGCAGCGTTGACTTCTACCACTGGAGCCGGTGGAGTTAGCCCTGAGGGGGAGTTGCCCCCTGCCTTCCTCACTCGTCGCCAATGGCAACGTCGAGCATGACGAGCCGTTGGGACTGGCTCGGAGACAGAAACAGCTTCTTCTTGCCCCCTGTTCAGGTGTGGGGCTGTTGCCGACGTCAGCCTATTGAAGACTGATGTCTTTTGAGCAGCAAGAGCAGGAGTGGGAATTGGGACGGTGTTCATATCATAATATTGCAATTCATACGCCCCACTTTTATGCATTTTATAAGTAAACAGGTACTTTTGATGCTCGTTTGTTGCATGTTACAGGATACAGGCTCTTGGAGCAAATACAGTGAAAAAGACGAAAGATGATACAGAAAAGGGACTTTTTCACCAACAAGCAAACGGATCTTACCCAAGCCGAGACGAAGAACAGTGCAAGGTCCAAAAGACGAAAGTGAAATGGTCAAAAGATCCTTACAAGTTTTCACTGGGGATCTGGAGAAAACTAAGAAGCCCAACAGAGAAAAGAAGTATAAAATAGGAAGCCCAAGAAAATATAAACCAAGACCAGAAAAGATGGTGAGCTTAAGCCCACCAAAGGGCCGCGGAACCGCGGCCCAAGAGCCCCATTGCCGCGGTTCCGCGGCCATCTCAGGCCCGTGTCGGTGGAAATTCTCCCTGTCGGTGTGTCGGTGCAGATGATGGGATTTTTAGGGGGCAAATCAGTAATTTCATATCTGCGAAAGTCTGTAACCCTAGCTTCACTGTTTGCTTATAAATTGTACTCAAAATCTGTAAAATGTTATGCCTCTTATTAATCAATAAAATCAGATTGTTGAGAGATCAAGAGCATCAATTTTGTAAGTGTTCTTTATTTTCATGCCTTAGTGTAGTTCTTTTTTCTTGCCCTAGCTAATATACTTATTGCAGTAGAGTAATCTTAATACTTGCCGTAGTTAACTAGTCTAGCTCCTTTTGATCTGCAGTAAGTAATAATTCAAGATCTGAACAAAACATTTTAAATCATAACAGAAAAATGTCGTTTTTCGAGAATTCCCTAATGAGCGAGTAAAACCCTCGCTTGTTAGGGTTAGGAACAAGGTAAGGAGTGAGAGATGAATATCTCTCACCTCCTTCAATGCCAACACATTTTCAAAACTAGAACTTCATGCACGCATGCATGATCCGTCCCCTACGGCACCCTACCTACGAGGTAACGGTGAACCGTAGTCTAAAAGGCCGGACATACATGACGTCCATGAAGATTGTAGCAATTAATAGGAAAGGACGGACAAGGATCTAGAGGAAGAAACTTCGTTTCTTCCCAATCATCGTAATCCCCTTTGCTAGTAATTGTTGTGATTTCTAAAAAGGTTTAATCAAATGGCTTTGAAAGAGGTGACAATATTAATCTCATCAACCCTTCCTTCGACTTAACCCTAACAAGTTATTTCATATCATATAAATTAGTTTTTTTTTTAAATCAATCGACAAAAACCAAACAACAATCTGAATCAACTCGTTAAAACACAAAATCAGAAAATTGATTAGTCCAAAAGTTGTGTTTACCGTAATCAGAAACGGCGTCGCTTTGCAGCTAGCCGGTGAGTACGGGTCGATCCGCAGAGATGTGTAATTTTCTGATTTTGTGTTTTAACGAGTTGATTCAGATTGTTGTTTGGTTTTTGTCGATTGATTTAAAAAAAAACTAATTTATATGATATGAAAGAACTTGTTAGGGTTAAGTCGAAGGAAGGGTTGATGAGATTAATATTGTCACCTCTTTCAATGCCATTTGATTAAACCTTTTTAGAAATCACAACAATTACTAGCAAAGGGGATTAGGATGATTGGGAAGAAACTTCGAAGTTTCTTCCTCTAGATCCTTGTCCGCCCTTTCCTATTAATTGCTACAATCTTCATGGACGTCATATATGTCCGGCCTTTTAGACTACGGTTCACCGTTACCTCGTAGGTAGGGTGCCGTAGGGGGCGGATCATGCATGCGTGCATGAAGTTCTAGTTTTGAAAATGTGTTGGCATTGAAGGAGGTGAGAGATATTCATCTCTCACTCCTTACCTTCTTCCTAACCCTAACAAGTTCTTTCATATCATATAAATTAGTTTTTTTTTTTAAATCAATCGACAAAAACAAAACAACAATCTGAATCAACTCGTTAAAACACAAAATCAGAAAATTACACATCTCTGCGGATCGACCCGTACTCACCGGCTAGCTGCAAAGCGACGCCGTTTCTGATTACGGTAAACACAATTTTTGGACTAACCAAATGGCGCCGTTGCCGGGGATGGCGTAATATTTCTTTTTGTGTAATTTCGGGTTGATATAAATTCTAAAAATTATAAAAATCTGAAAATATAAAAAGTACAAAAAATTTCTTTTCATTATTTTTATCTGTTTGAAGGGTTTCTCGTTTGAATCTTGCAGGAACAGCGAAGCATCTCGGATCTGGAGTTTTACAGAAGGCAAATCAGAAAAGTAAACATCAGAACAGAGGAGGAGTAGAACAAGAGTGCAGTACAAAATTTTCCAGAGGCTAATTCCACTTCCTGACCGCGTTTCCACGGCAAAATAGCCCTCCAGACCGCGTTTCCGCCGCACTCTTGCCTCTTCAGCACCTCTGGTTTAGTGGGTTAGTTCTCTCCTTCTCCCCTCTGCAACCTCCATATATCCACTGTAAAAATTTTCTGCAGGAATTCTTTGCGCTAAAAAATCTTCTCTCCCCTTCTAAATAACAGATTTGCTGCAGGTTTCTTTGTGCCGCGCTAAAAATTGACTGCAAGTGAATTTTACTGTTTTGCATAATTTAATCGGACTTTAAGGGGCTAATTGACCAAACTCAGATTGGGTGGGGATTTCATCACCCTTCCCAGGACCCCAGAAAACACCTAAAGCATGTGCATCGAGCACAATTAATTAAAAAAAAGACTAGACTCAGACCTAAGGACATCGAGCTCAATAGGAAAAGGACTAGTATAGGCATCGGCCGTTTATCCTAACCGACATTGCGGTGTCTAGGCTAGTGGTTATTAATTAGGCCCACTGTAGTGGTGGTTCCTTCCCACTTACCTGGCCGTACTTGTCCGTGAAGAGGCGGTTTGAGGTCCTATTTCTAGCCCTAGTTAGGAGCTGTCTAGCAGACCTAGGCGACCCTAGATTTAGGCCTGATTGTGCATGTGTGGTTGATACATTTGTGTCACGAGTCCCTTTTGAAAAACCTTTTTGCAAAACTCTCACATAAAAAAAAAAGAAAAATCTTTTCAAAACTTGCAACTTGCCGCTAAGAAAACTTGCAACTCACCACACCACTTTCCCTCACTGACATTATCTTACCCCCACATTCTGTTTTTCTTTTTTCTGACTACATTATCCCTTTTAGTGTATGTCACTTTGGACTAGGGATACAGACGCCCGATTAGTCTGCGTTTCGTTGGTACCGACCGACGAACCTTTCGACACTAAAGTCGACACTCCGTCCACTTTCTTACCCTCAACTTCAAATTCTCTCACCGAAGGCATGTCGGGATTCGACCCCAACAATACCTTATCGACGGGAAGGATTCCACCTCCGTTAGGTGCGAATAACCCGAACCAGCCGCCTGTTAAAGCGCCCGCACGAGTTGCGCTCCAGGATCTCTTTTACCCCATCCGCACTTCTTTACCTACTTGTCTTTCACCCCCACCGGCAAATGGGGACAATTTTGAGATAAAACCACATTTCATCAATATGCTGCCAAAATTTCACGGTTTGGAATCTGAAGACACATATATCTTTATAAATAAATTCCAAAATGTGTGTGCTATGATGAAGACAACCCAATTAAGTGATGACGCTATAAGACTAAGGGTCATTCTTTTCACCTTATGTGACCTAGCCGAGAAGTGGCTATATAGCACCGCATCACACTCCATAAGAAATTGGGACGAGTTTGTGAAAGCTTTTCTGAAAAAGTTCTATCCTCATCACAAAACTGCCAGAATCCGCAATGAAATAATTCAATTCTCACAACTTCCTTCCGAGCCATTCTGGAAGTGCTTCGAGAGATTTAAGGACCTACTAGTTCAATGCCCTCATCATGGGATCGAAAGTTAGCAACTTTGCCAAACATTATACGAAAGATTGAACTCGGCAACGAAGCAGTTGCTAGAAACCATCTGTCAAGGTCATTTTCTCTCTAAGTCTAGTGATGAAGCATAGCAGTTTCTTGAGGATCTTAGTGAGCAAACAATACAGTGGGAGAGTACCAAGACCACATCATCTTCTAGTGGTCAATCTAGGGCAGGCATATATCAAGTAGAGATGTCGATTGCCATGAAGGCCGAGATGGCCGCTCTTACGAAAAAGCTAGAAGCGATTGAGACCAAAATCTCATCGCCTTCTCCTGCCCCTGCTATGCCCCCACGAACTGTCTGTGCTTGTTGTGCGGATCCATCGCACCTAACCGAAGAGTGTCCTTATAATGCATCCACTCAAGGACAGGATCAAGTCAATGCTGCATTTCAGCAACGACAAAGAAACGATCCGTACTCTTCGACATATAATCCGGGGTGGAGGAGTCACCCAAATTTCGCTTGGAACCAAAATCAACAATTCCAAAGAAATAACAACTTTCAAAGACCTCCTCCTCCACAACAACAACAACAAGCACCCTCACAAACTCAATTTCAACCGCAACAATTTCAACAACAACCTTACCCTAATCAGGTGAACAATTTTGTGCCTAACAATGCTTACCAGCCAAATAATTATGTTCAACCTAATAATGATAAGGTTAGCTCACTCGAAAGAAGTCTAGATGCGTTCCTTAAGCAATCTACACAGTCTACAGCAAGACTTGAGACTTCTATTCAATCTTTAGTGCAAAATAGTGCCTCACACGATCAAAGCATCAAATCAATTGAGGCACAAATTGCACAACTCAATGCAGCTTTGAGCGAGCGCGAAAAAGGAAAACTCCCGTATCAACCACTGCCCAACCCCGGTCACGCACACGCTGCATATCAACAGCAGAATCATAACGTAAATGCCGTGACCACGTTGAGATCGGGAAAAGTGTTGCAGAAAAATGTGGGCATGAACAATGACACCCCTGCCGGTGGGACTTCTTCATCTTCTTCACCTTCTTCTTCAGAGCCTATTCTCCACCCTTCACTTGGCTCTACCTCTTCTAGCTTGAACGAACCCATTTCTCACAACACGAACACATCTACACAGGGTGCCGTTCCAACTCGACAATCTGATCCGCAAAAATTGGACTCAACCACCTTTCAAAATGTTTCTTTTCCTAATCGGTTGAGATCCAATAAACCAACTCCTCAGATGGAGAAGATTGTCGAGTTGTTCAAACAGGTTAGCATAAATATCCCTCTTTTGGATGCAATTCAGCAAGTTCCTTCATATGCAAAAATTTTAAAGGACTTATGCACCAAAAAGAGGAAGTCGTAAGTGCCAAAGAAAGTTTTTGTGGCTAGTGCTATTAGCGATGCTCTTGTAAATTCCTTACCCCCAAAGCAAAAGGACCCCGGGTGTCCCACCATTTCGATAACAATTGGGGACAAGAACATAAATAGAGCACTACTAGATCTTGGTGCGAGTGTCAATTTGCTACCCTATTCTGTGTACGAGCAATTGGGCGTTGGAGAGCTTAAGCCCACTCACTGTACTCTCCAAATGGCCGACCGGTCAATAACCCATCCTAGGGGAGACCTGGAGGATGTGTTAATTAGAGTAGGGGATTTCATTTTCCCCGTTGACTTTATTGTGATGGATACACAACCTGTTGCTAACCCCCGGAACCAAATTCCGGTAATACTTGGTCGACCATTTCTGGCTACTTCCAACGCAGTGATCAATTGTCGTAATGGTTCAATGAACCTATCTTTCGGCAATATGACAATTGAGCTCAATATTTTCAAGTTGGGAAGTCAGCCGGCTGAGCCTAATGCTAGCGTACTCGATGTTTGCTCGATCAATGAGATCGCGGAGGAGGACTGTGAATTCGAGAATTTTTTGTTCGATCACAGCAATGTTAACGCCACTAGTGCGTTCCTCCTAGAATCCGACGCAGCTTTCACAGCGGATAATGATTTTGAGTGCTTTACCTTCGTTGATGACTTTGAAGACTCATCACCTGAATTGGAGTCTTTTGCTTTTTCGGATGAGTTAGTTGAACCATCCGACACTGTTGCGTACACTCGGTTCGAACCTTTGATGGAATCCTTCGAGTTTGAAACAACTACACCATTGTTACCATCTATTGTTTCACCTCCTAAACTCGAATTAAAGCTTTTGCCGACACACCTAAAATATGCTTATCTAGGTGATAATGAGACCTTACCTGTCATTATATCAGCCTCTCTAGCTCTTGAGCAAGAGAAGGCTCTTTTGATGGTCTTACATAATAATCGGCAAGCTTTCGGCTGGTCTATGGCGGACATTAAGGGGATTAGTCCCCTCATAGTCAAACATCATATACACTTAATGGATGATGCCAAGCCAGCACGGGATCCACAAAGGCGCCTCAACCCCATCATGAAAGAGGCTGTTAAGAAGGAAATTGTCAAGTGTCTGGATAGCGGTATCATTTACCCTATCTCGGATAGCCAATGGGTTAGCCCAATCCACGTCGTGCCAAAGAAATCGGGCATTACGGTCATTACCAATGAGGCAAATGAGTTGATTCCCACTCGCACCCAAACTGGGTGGCGAGTCTGCATAGACTATAGGAAACTCAATGCCGCAACAAGGAAAGACCACTTTCCTTTACCTTTCCTTGACCAAATGCTCGAGCGATTGGCAGGGCACGAGTTCTATTGCTTTCTCGATGGCTATTCCGGTTACAACCAAGTCCCCATCGCCAAAGAGGACCAAGACAAGACAACATTCACTTGTCCCTTTGGCACGTTTGCTTATCGTCGCATGCCCTTTGGGTTATGCAATGCACCCGCGACATTTCAGCGGTGTATGATGGGGATCTTTTCAGACATGGTTGAAAAGTTCTTGGAGATCTTTATGGATGATTTCTCCATTTTTGGTGACTCCTTCGACGAGTGTTTACGCCATCTTGACGCTGTTCTTACCCGCTACAGGGATAAGAACCTCACATTGAATTGGGAGAAGTGCTATTTCATGGTACGAGAGGGCATTGTCTTAGGACATGTCATCTCGCAAAACGGCATCGAGGTAGATAGAGCAAAAATCGAAGTGATTTCTAACCTCCCTCCCCCAAAATGCGTCAAAGATATTAGAGCCTTCCTTGGCCACGCCGGTTTCTACAGATGGTTCATCAAGGACTTTAGCAAGATTGCTAGACCCTTGACTCTATTACTGGCCAAGGACACAACTTTTGCTTTCGACTCCACTTGCATTGAAGCATTTGAGTCTTTGAAGCAGTCCCTCATCACTGCGCCCATCCTCTCATCTCCCGACTGGACGCACCCTTTTGAAATCATGTGCGACGCATCAGACTTTGCTATTGGCGCTGTTCTTGGACAGCACATTAATAAGATGCCGCACGTGATTTATTATGCTAGCCGAACACTAAATGAGGCCCAACTCAACTACACAACAACAGAAAAAGAGTTTTTAGCTGTTGTGTTTGCACTCGAAAAATTTCGGCTTTATTTAATCGGCTCTCCAGTCGTTGTATATACAGATCATTCAGCCCTTCGCCATATTTTTGCGAAGAAAGATGCTAAGTCAAGGCTAATACGTTGGATCCTTTTATTACAAGAGTTTGACCTTGTCATTAAGGACAAAAAAGATGTGAAAACGTAGTAGCTGATCACCTATCACGACTTCCTTCTTCACCCACGCTCGATCTTCCAATCACTGATGTTTTTCCCGACGAGCAACTCTTGACTGTCTCTTGCGAACCATGGTTCGCCGATATTGCGAATTACTTAGCCACCGGCCTGATACCCAATGATTGGTCGAAACAGGATAAACTTCGATTTTTATCCCAAGTAAAGCATTTTTACTGGGATGAGCCCTATCTTTTTAAATACTGTTCCGACCAAATCATTCGTCGGTGTGTACCCGAAAGTGAGGTCAAGAGTGTGCTGTCTTTTTGCCACGATCAAGCATGTGGCGGGCACTTTGGCCCAAAGAAGACAGCCGAAAAAGTTTTGCAGTGTGGTTTCTATTGGCCACGACTCTTCAAGGATGCATTTGAATACTGCAAAACTTGCTCCCGGTGCCAACACTTGGGCCGGATTTCGCGGAGAAACGAAATGCCGCTCCAACCTATTTTGGTTGTGGACATTTTTGATGTTTGGGGTATAGATTTCATGGGACCATTTCCTAACTCTTTTGGAAATGTGTATATTCTGTTGGCGGTTGACTATGTTTCTAAGTGGGTCGAGGCTGTGCCTAGCCGAACGAACGATAATAAAGTTGTCGTTCGGTTTCTTAAAGAACACATATTTTCTCGATTTGGGCACCCTCGGGCGATAATAAGTGATAATGGTTCTCACTTCTACAATAGGACTTTCGAGTCCTTAATGCGCAAATACTCTATCACCCACAAGTTGTCAACGCCATATCACCCTCAAACATGTGGGCAAGCCGAGGTTTCAAATCGGCAAATAAAGCAAATCTTGGAGAAAACGGTTTCCAAAAACCGTAAGGATTGGTCACTTAAACTGATAGATGCACTATGGGCTTTCCGTACTGCATATAAGACCGATCTTGGTATGTCTCCATACCGGCTTGTGTACGGGAAGGCTTGCCACCTCCCAGTGGAGATCGAGCATAAAG
Organism: Agapanthus africanus; assembly: GCA_030015575.1. NCBI lineage: Eukaryota > Viridiplantae > Streptophyta > Magnoliopsida > Asparagales > Amaryllidaceae > Agapanthus > Agapanthus africanus. Next base: position 912,211,643 of record CM057337.1, read on the forward strand.
CATTTTGGGCTATCAAAGAGCTGAATTTATCTTTAGGAGATGCGGGCAGCAATCGGAAGCTGCAATTGAATGAGTTGGAGGAGCTGAGGGATGAGGCATATGATAATGCCATAACTGCTAAAAACCGAGCCAAGGTGTTTCACGATAAACACCTTTTGCGAAAAACTTTCGAACCTGGTCAACAGGTTCTACTTTATGACACTCGGTTACATTTTCATCCCGACAAGCTCCGGTCCAGATGGAGAGGACATTTTGTAGTCCGCACCGTTTATCCGCACGGTGCGGTTGATCTTGAGAACCCTGAAGACGGTACCTTAATCAAGGTGAATGGGTATCGACTGAAACCGTTCTTCACAGCGGACCCTTCGGAGAAGCTCCTGCTCTTGCAGGAGCCTATCTACACTAAGTGATATTCCTCCACTTTCACCCCCAAATTTCTTTTCCCAATACATTATTTCAAATAAGTTTGGGGTGTGTATATTGTTTGTGTATATATAAAAAAATAAAAAATAAAATAAAATTTTTTTAATAAAAAATAATAATTTTTGGACCTAATTGCAAATTTGCAGATTAAGAGCGATTTTACAAATAAAACCCTCATTTTAGATGGTGTTTTATGCAAATCACCTTCTCTCCCCTCTATTTAAAGGAACCCGAGCCTCTGTTCTTTTACCCTAAATTCTTTCCTCTTCATAAAACCCTAGCCGCCGCCCCCTACCCTCTCCAGGAAATCCTCGCTGAGCAGCCGCCAACCCGCCGCGGAACCGCCGCCGTAGCCTCCTCCCGCCGCTGATCCGCCGCAATCTGGAGTCTTCACCCCCTGAAATTTTCAGGGGAGGTAACTCTGTCTAAATCCACTCTGTTACTGCATATCTTTTTACTGAAACAATCGTAATGGCACATAAATTGCAATTTGAACGGGATTTTTCCCCTGTTTTCGCACACGAGGTATACGGTAGATATTTCGCACATGAAATCGCACAAAGGGGCTGGAATTTCCTGCTCTATAATCACGCATCTGCTTTTGCCCTACCTAACCTAGTTGCCCTATTTTACGAATCCATGGAAGATAATAGCCTTGACAACTTAGGTTACATTAAACTAAATTGGGGAAATCATGAAATTCACATCGATAGGGACTTGATACACAAGGTTACACTCATACCACATGTACCTGCACATGAACACCCATTGCAGTTTGAAGATTATATGCCCTTGATGGGTAATGATTGTGCACGAGAACCGCGTAAGGGCATCCAAGCACGGACCCTTTTTGCAAACGTTTTAACTGTGTGCCGGTGGGCACAAAACAATATCTTCGGTAGTTCCCACAACACGACCTTTTTCACCCCTTCTTTACATGTTGTACACACACTGATGATGAAGAATCCTAGGTTCGACATGTGCACGGTTTTGCTCCAATCCATAGGTAGGGGGAAACGAGGTTCCGTATACCCATGTCCCATGCTTGTTACACAAATCTGCCGATATTTCCTCCCCGTCGAGGAATTTGACGCATACATGATAGACGGTGTCCCGGTTCGACCACTTGTAGAGGACGTCTCGTCGTCCTACTCTAGACTCACGGATATTTGGACACGAACGGAACCGGCAGAAAATGTACCTGCACACACCCCTAGCTCGAGCTCGACTTCGAGCGGGGAAGAACTAACTCCCCAGGAGCATGCGCGATTAGTGAGGAGAACAGTGAGGAGAATCGATTCTTTGAGAGATGAGTTTCGGGAAACTGCACGGGATCACGACCGTCGGTTGACGGAAATTGAGAGGGAAACCCAAACACTTTTGGCTAGAGGGGAACGATCACGGTCACGCTCACGAGCGCGACGTGGGGCCGGGCAGTGAGGGCACTGCTTTGCTCAAGTTTGGGGGAGATGGTAATGTATATAGTTATCTTTTGCATTGCATATTGTATATATTTTCTTTTCCTTTTGCATATTTAATTTCTGCATTGCATCTTTACATAAAAAATTCATAAAAATTTGAAAATTTGAAAAATAAAAAAAATTAGGAAACTGAAAAACCCATAAAAAATTGAAAAATTCAAAATTATAAAAATTATTGTATTCAATTTTGGTTAATTAACTTGAGTTTGATAAAAAGGTTAACAGGCTAGGAAAAACTAGATCTTAGACTTAGCAAATTAAAAACCCTAAAAATAAACATTCCTTAAAGTTTAACAGTAGAGAATATATGTCTTTATAGGTTATTAAGGAATAAGCAAATTTTGGGTTCACTTCGTGGGTTAAGTCAAAATGAGGGAAGAGTATTAATGTTCTTATTAAATTATAAGTTCGAAAGATAGTTCCTAGCTTAAGTTTAGATTCTAAAAACATGTACCCTACAAAATGCACAATCACGCACCTTGAAACTTGGATTAGTAGAAGAGACCTTGAATTACTCTTGTCTAAAGTCCTTAGCACAATGAAAATAAAAAGAAAAAAAAAGTGAATAAAAAAAATGGACACTGGTTTTTGTGATTACTTAGGGCTAGAAAATTATTTAGCGAGGGTGCTTCATCACCTAGTGCCTTAGACCAACTGGTTTGGGAGTCACTGCTAAAAGCCTTGGGTGTTTCAAAACTAGGAAATACGCTTTAAAGGGCTAACGCATCTTGTAATCGGCTGTTGGTACCTTAAGAAGTATTAACGGTCGCATGAAGGATGTGTGAGCAAAAGTTAAGAAAAATTCACAAATCAATAAGTGCTTTGGATAATGGACGAGAGTACGATTGCTTGATTTGAATTTCCAAGTGTAGGGGTGACAATTACACACACGTGGGGATATGTGATTAGAGTTTAGATAAGAGAGAGGAATGACAAATAAAACTTGTATCTTTAATAGAGTTGATAGAAATTCCTGAGTGGAGATGAAACTCTAGAAGAAAAACTTAAGAAATGCTGAATTCTAAGTAATTTTATAGAACATGTACAATCTTAAGTTACATAATAAGGAAGTGTGAAAAATATGGGTGGATAATTTGCGGGACGACGATAATAGAATTCCTTATTAGAAAACCTAATTGGAAAACAAAAGTCGAAAAACCAAGTTGATAGGATTTTGTGGGTGTAATCCGCTGAAAACCCTCAGGAGACAACACTCCTCCTACTAGGGACACCTAGAGGTTTAACGGCTTGTTGCACGTGCTCAGTGCAATCGCGTTTCCCTGCGAAAGTGCGGCTAGGTTAGAATAAATTAATAAGTTTGCTCGAGGACGAGCAAAAAGGTAAGTTTGGGGGTATTTGTTCATATCATAATATTGCAATTCATACGCCCCACTTTCATGCATTTTATAAGTAAACAGGTACTTTTGACGCTCGTTTGTTGCATGTTACAGGATACAGGCTCTTGGAGCAAATACAGTGAAAAAGACGAAAGATGATACAGAAAAGGGACTTTTTGACCAACAAGCAGACGGATCTTACTCAAGCCGAGACGAAGAACAGTGCAAGGTCCAAAAGACGAAAGTGAAATGGTCAAAAGATCCTTACAAGTTTTCACTGGGGATCTGGAGAAAACTAAGAAGCCCAACAGAGAAAAGAAGTATAAAATAGGAAGCCCAAGAAAATATAAACCAAGACCAGAAAAGATGGTGAGCTTAAGCCCACCAAAGGGCCGCGGAACCACGGCCCAAGCGCCCCATTGCCGCGGTTCCGCGGCCATCTCAGGCCCGTATCGGTGGAAATTCTCCCTGTCGGTGTGTCGGTGCAGATGATGGGATTTTTAGGGGGCAAATCAGTAATTTCATATCTACGAAAGTCTGTAACCCTAGCTTCACTGTTTGCTTATAAATTGTACTCAAAATCTGTAAAATGTTATGCCTCTTATTAATCAATAAAATCAGATTGTTGAGAGATCAAGAGTATCAATTTTGTAAGTGTTCTTTATTTTCATGCCTTAGTGTAGTTCTGTTTTCTTGCCCTAGCTAATATACTTATTGCAGTAGAGTAATCTTAATACTTGCCGTAGTTAACTAGTCTAGCTCCTTTTGATCTGCAGTAAGTAATAATTCAAGATCTGAACAAAACATTTTAAATCATAACAGAAAAATGTCGTTTTTCGAGAATTCCCTAATGAGCGAGTAAAACCCTCGCTTGTTAGGGTTAGGAACAAGGTAAGGAGTGAGAGATGAATATCTCTCACCTCCTTCAATGCCAACACATTTTCAAAACTAGAACTTCATGCACGCATGCATGATCCGCCCCCTACGGCACCCTACCTACGAGGTAACGGTGAACCGTAGTCTAAAAGGCCGGACATACATGACGTCCATGAAGATTGTAGCAATTAATAGGAAAGGACGGACAAGGATCTAGAGGAAGAAACTTCGTTTCTTCCCAATCATCCTAATCCCCTTTGCTAGTAATTGTTGTGATTTCTAAAAAGCTTTAATCAAATGGCATTGAAAGAGGTGACAATATTAATCTCATCAACCCTTCCTTCGACTTAACCCTAACAAGTTCTTTTATATCATATAAATTAGTTTTTTTTTTAAATCAATCGACAAAAACCAAACAACAATCTGAATCAACTCGTTAAAACACAAAATCAGAAAATTACACATCTCTGCGGATCGACCCGTACTCACCGGCTAGCTGCAAAGCGACGCCGTTTCTGATTACGGTAAACACAATTTTTGGACTAATCAGACGGTCAATCTTGTAAAGACTGATCTCTTAGCAGGAAAAGCTGCCTTGACGACTTCAGGAGCAGGTTTGGCTATTCTTTTTGGAATAACCTTTTCCGGGACTGCAAGCTTCATCATGGGTTTGCAGGAGTTTTGGCCCAGCCTGGAGAAGACCGAGGCACTGGTATTGGGCGACCCGTTGAGAGGGACCACAGTAGCTGAAAGTCGATCGAACACCGACTTCTTAGGAGTTTCTTGTACGGGTACGGGGGTGCTGAAGCTTGTTGGTGGAAGCATAGTTCCGAAAAACAACCCCGTGGTGGCTTGAGTAATCTGCTCCACGGCCATCGTGAACAAAGAGGCTGCTTGGGGCCCGTATGCTACGCCTCCAGGTGAGACGGAGCGTCGGTTGCATTGGCACTTCGAGCAGTTCGAGCAATTTGAGGCCATTGATGTTTGATTTCTGCGCCAGGCAAAAGACCAAATCTTAGTAACTTGCAACCCAAAGGCAACTATTAACAAATCGCGATTCGTTCGCGAAGACGACACACGAAGTGTGGAGTGGAAAGAGGAAAAGGTCCCACCGGGCGTGCCAGAATCTGTTCCCATCCGAACGGCGGCGACGACGCGTTAGGACGTCTAGCCTGAGGTTCGGGACAGATGCTATATGGTTTTATCCGTCTACCTCTCCGAAGATGCCAAGTTGATTTATGGCACCGTGTATCGGAGGTTTAGACGGATGCGGTCGATGTAGCAGACTTCGTCAGATTCCCCCTCGCTAGAGGGGTTTTTGATTGTGGGGACGCTCTTCCATGCAGGCGCAAGCCCCTGCAGTTAATTACGCTACCGCATCGCGGTAACCACTTTCTCCTTCTCCAGAATTTCACTTCGTGTCGTGTGTGTTTGTTTTATTTGTGGTTGCCCGTGGATTGTATACGGAGACTGAGTAATGCCGTCGCCCGTAGGACGTGGATTAGTCCAAATCCGTATTTACTTAGATTTGGGTTTGGTGTTTTTAGTTTAAGGATACGTTAGCCGTATTGAGGCTAAGATCAACTTAAACATTCGTTAAGGATGCGTTAGTCCTGTTTGAGACTAAGATCAACTTAACGTGGTGATCCATTTAATATATATGGCCGTCAGGACTCATCACTTTTCTGACGTCGTTGAAGGATTACAACGATAGGTGTCAGAGGAGTTCAGAGATGTACCCTTGAACCAAAGTCGATTTGGAGTTTTATAGTCCATTTAAATGTTTAAGGATACGTTAGCCGTATTTGGGGCTAAGATCAACTTAAACGGGACCGTTTAGATCCGACAAAAGAGCATTTGAAGGCTCTATTGTTCCAATTTAGGGACGTGGTGGTCCATGTTCCAGTTTAGGGACGTGGTGGTCTACCATTAGTTTAAGGACGTTTCGGTCCGTCATTAGTTTAAGGACGTTTCGGTCCAATATTAGTTTAAGGACGTTTCGGTCCATCATTAGTTTAAGGACGTTTCGGTCCAACATTAGTTTAAGGACGTTTCTGTCCAACATTAGTTTAAGGACGTTTCGGTCTACGAGTTTAAGGACCCCGCAGTCCATATCGATGTGCGGTCGTCGGGACTCGTCACCTCTCTGACGTCGTTGAAGGATTACAACGATAGGTGTCAGAGGAGTTCGGAGATGTACCCTCGAACCGGATGTAGATTAATTTGAGAGAGCCGACGTGCTCAGTCAATTTAATTTGAGGACTTATGGCCATGATTGGGTTAAATCCAACTGAGAAATGTCCAACGTTTTGTTTGTATTTGGCCTGTTAAACCTGTGATAGGGCTTTGCCCATGTTAGTAATGCACAGCATTTTATTCTGGCCTGCTAGGCCTTTCTGATCTGGGCTCTGTCCCTTTATTTTTGATGCAGAGCATCTGTCTTTGCTTGGGCTCTGCCCCCCTTTTAAAATAATGCAAAGCATTTAGTTCAGCCTGTTAGACCTCTTTTAATTGGGCTAAGCCCTTCTGAGAATAATGCAATGCATTAGTTATTTGACAGTGGCTTATCAGGCGCTTTGCGCCAAATAATGAGAGCAAGCGCTCGTGGGAGCGACACGTGTCGCACTCTGGTGAGCGCAAGCGCAACAGCGCAGTGTGCTGTGTCCGTGCGCTGCGCTGTTGTGCTGTTGACACGTGGCGCTCCCTGGTGGCTTGTGCCAACCAAGGAGCGCAACAGTGCAATTTTTCAAGTGCAAAGCACTGTAATTTGAGAATCTTTTAGATTCAAGAACCAATGGTTCATAAGAAAGTGCAAAGCACTATTATTATTTATTTTTATTTTTATTTAAGATTATTGATCTTGTTCTTAGATCAATAATCTGTTCATAAGAGAATTTTCTCTTTTTCCTAAAGGTTTTTACCTTTTCTTCTTTTGAAATTTCTTCAGAGTTTTCTCTGTTTGAAGCTCTTGATTTTTCAAGAATGTTCATGACTTTGAATTGAGGTCTAGGGTCCTTTTTATAGTGCCTATAAATTAGTTAAATTTATTAAAGAGATCTTTCTCTGAGTGATTTGGGGAATTTTCCCCACCGTTGGATCTTTGATCCAAGGGCTTCTGTTTTACAGAAGAAAATCTTCTTATTTTAACAAGAACAGAAAGATTTCTTAGAATTTTAATTCTGTTTGGCGCAAATGCTCCAGAGCGTGACCCGTGTCACGCAGCGCACAGCGCAGCGCAGCTGTGCTTGCGCAACTGTGCTGACACGTGTCGCGCAGCGCAGCACTTTGCGCAAAAGCGACCGCGCTGACACGTGTCGCGCAGCGCAGCGCTTGCGCAACTGAAGCTTTGCTGCTATTTTTGTTTTTTAATAGAGCTTTGCTCTGATTGGGCGCACTGTCTTGGGCGCTGCGCTGCCGTATCAGCTTTTGACACGTGGCGCGTTGCGCGCAGCGCAAAGAATTTGAAGCGTTGCTTCGAATTTTGAATTTTGAAATTCAAACAGAGCTTTGATCTGATTGGGGGAAACAGACCCATCTGGTCCATTTGGGCCAGTTTGTCGATCAAGGCCTGGAACGTGGTCGGCTTGAAGAACATCATGAATTGGGAAATGGTTGCCTGAGGGTCCAGAGTGCCCACGAACATGCCCACTGCCGGCGCTTCCTCGATGCGCTGCTCACATTTTGACCATAAATTTCGCCACCGTATTGCGTATTGTACCCAAGTTTCACCTAGCTTCACCCTGGCGTTAATTAATGCGGTAATCGGGGTACGCTCGCTAGCGCTCGCGAATCTCTGCGTAAACAACAGTTCCATCTCCGCAAATGTCTTGACAGAGTCGTTTGGAAGTTCAGAATACCACTCGAATGCCGTCTCCGACAAGCTACCAACAAATTGGCGGAGCAGAAGTTTATCGTCACCCCCGGTGTTGCCGCACAAGGCTCTGAATTGAGCGACATGTTGATGTGGATTCCCCGTCCCTTTATATACGTGGAATTTAGGGATCGTATATCCCGGCGGGTACCTTATTTGGTCATACCAGCCTGGATATGGCCGCCCAGTTTTAACAATTTGGCCGGACGCTTCATTCGCCTGGTGAGCTCGTATTTGCTGAGCGATGTAATCATCCAGGACAGCTTTGGAGATGGTCTCCTCTTTGGCTGCTGAAAGAGCCGGAGGAGGGTTCGATGTCTCCCCTCTGTCGTCTTCAATGATAATCGGGGGGTCTTCAGCTGGAGGTTCCGGCTGTAACATCATCCCGGCCATGTCTTGGAAAAAAAGAGCCATTCGTTTGATATTGGCTGCCTATTCCGCGGCCTCTTTTTCTTTCCTCTCGAGCATTCTTCGGAGGAACTCGGTATCAGTTTCTTATTCCCGACGCTGCTCCGAGGTCTTTGGATTTTCTTTTGGCCCAGTGAGTGCGGCCATTGCAGTCAGCGTCTCTTGAAGTTTCTGCTGCTGTTGTTCCTGAGCTTTCGTTATCGATCGGGTAAGCGGCCGATGACCCGTAGAAGCACGGCTTTCTTCTTTTCCGGAGGCCATATAAACGGTATATATTACCATGCCCCTGGACTTGGGGCGTTTAGATTCAACGTCTTTGCAGTTTGCCGCGGTCACGGGGGCTTTCTCTGGCCTCCTTCTCTTGTGAGCAGTTGAAGTCGAGGGGGCCGTTGCAGCGGGCACCCAGACGGATGACATCTTCTGCGGTACCACGAGATGGCTCTTTTCTTACTAAGCTTTAAGCTTCTTTGGCCGGCGAGAGTAGTCCTGGTTAATCACCGATTCCTGGAACTGTCGCTAGACTTTATAAATTTTGGAAGACAGCCGCTGAGGGGCTGCTCCGGCTTCTTTTCTGTAGTAATCTCCATAGGTGGAGGAGATCTCTTCAGCACGGCAGTCGGAGAGTTCTTGCGAACCCTCCTAAGCGGTTCAAAGTTGTTCCCAATCGGAACAGCAGCATTGATTTCCACCATGGGTGCTGGCGGAGTTAGTCCAGAAGGGGAGCTGCCCCCAGCCTTTCTTACTCGGCACCAGTGACGACGGCGAGCATGTCGTGTGGATGGGATTGTCTCAGCCGTAGGGGTGATTTCCTCATGCCCCCTGCGTTGGTCAGAAGTGGTCGTTGTCAGCCTATTGAAGACTGATGTCCGCTGAGTGGGGATGGCCAACCTATCGAAGGCAGACTTCCGAGTAGGGGAAGCAACCTTGACGATTTTTCCTGGAACAGGAGCTGAAATAGTCAGTCTTATGAAGACCGACCCTTTGGCAGGAGAAGCCTCCTTGACGACTTCGGGAGCAGGGATGGCTATCCTTTTCGGGATAACCCTTTCTGGTATCGCGGGCTTCTTCATGGGCCCAACTGAGTTTTGGCCCAGTCTGTCAAAAACTGAGGCGTTGGAGCTGGACGACCCGTTGAGAGGAGCCGCAGTAGTTGTAAGCCGATCAAAGACCGACTTCTTCTGAGCTTTGTTGGTACAGGAGCGCTAAAGCTCGTTGGCGGGAGCATGGTCCCGAAGAACAATCCAGTGGTGGCTTGAGTGACATGTTCCACCGGCATAGCGAAGATGGAGGCCGCTTGGGGCCCGTAAGTCACTCCTCCGTATGGGATGGAGTGAGAATTGCAGTTGCAGTTAGTGCAGGTTAAAGCCATTGATCTTCTGTTTTCTGCACGGAGCAAGACAGCAAATCTTAGTACCTCGAACCCAAGGGCAACCATATCAAACCGCGATTCGTTCGCGAACACGACACACGAAGTGTGGAGTGGAAAGAGGAAAAGGTCCCACCGGGCGTGCCAGAATCTGTTCCCCGCCGAAAACACGGATACGCGACCACGCAGGTCCGTCTTGCCTGAGTTTCGGGGCAGATGCTAATTGGTGCTATCCTTCCACCTCTTCGAAGATTCCAAGTTGATTTATGGCACCATGTATCGAAGGTTTAAACGGATGCTGCCGATATAGTAGATTTCGTCAGATTCCCCCTCGTTGAGGGGTTTTTGATTGTGGGGACGCTCTTCCTTGCAGGCACAAGCCTTTGCAGTTAATTACGCTACCGCATCACGGTAACAACTTTCTCCTTCTCCAGATGGTCACTTCGTGTCGTGTGTGTTTGTTTTGTTTTTGGTTGCCCGTGGATTGTATACGGAGACTAATTTATGTTGTCGCCCATAGGGCGTGGATTAGTCCAAATCCGTATCTTCTTAGATTTGGGTTTGAGGGTTGGGTTTAAGGATACGTTAGCCTCATTTGAGACTAAGATCAACTTAAACGTTTGTTAAGGATACATTAGTCTCATTTTAGACTAAGATCAACTTAACAGGATCATTTACATCCAACAAAAGAGCATTTGGGCTCTATTGTTTAGTTTAGGGACATTGCGGTCGATTAGTTTAAGGACATTGCGGTCCAATGTTAGTTTAAGGACATCTCGGTCCGAGGTTAAGGACATCATAGTCCGTGAGTTTAAAGACCTCACAGTCAAGGTTAAGGACATCGTAGTCCGTGAGTTTAAAGACATCACAGTCAAGGTTAAGGACGTCATGGTCTGTGAAATATATGGTTGTCGGGACCCGTCACCTCTCTGAAGACGTTGAAGGATTACAACGACATATATCAGAGGGGTTCAGAGATGTACCCTTGAACCAATTTTGGTTGAAAGCTCTGTGGTCCAATTTGGAACCAAGATCTGTTAAAAGATTTATGAGCATGCGTGCTCAATTAATCTGAATTTGAGGAATGGCCAATCTTAGGCTAAGTCCAATCAAGTTAAAAATGTCTTAACATTTGTTTTGGGTTGTTAAGCTATTATTTGGGCTCGGCCCCTTTTAACAATACTGAGCATTGATTTTTATCTTGACAATGATTTCGTCTTTTATTGAATGCTAAGCATTCAATCATAACTCTGGGATTTTATTAAAGAACAATTTATGTTCTGTCAGTGCGACACATGGTGCGCTTGGAGCTTTGCTCCAGTCAAAGAGCGCAGTGCGTTTCTGCCAAGTAGCGCACATGTAAGGGACACGTGTCGCGCTTGGCGCTAGGCGCCAGATGATGGGCGCATGATGCCAATTTATGAGCGCAGAGCGCTAGTTCATGAGCGTATTGCGCTTTCAGTTTAGTGGCGCACACGTGAATGACACGTAGTGCGCTTGGCGCTGAGCGCCAGCCCATAAGCGCAGTGCGCTATTTCAGAAGCGCAAGGCGCTAGTTGTTAATTGGCGCATATGTGATTGACACGTGGCGCATTTGGCGCTGAGCGCCAGTCCAGAGAGCGCAAAAGCGCAATTCAAGAGCGCAAAGCGCATCTGATCAATTTTATGATCTGAGCTTTTTTAAAAGAGACTTTGTCTCAAGATCTAAGAACAACCGTTCTTATTTTGTTTCAATCTCTTATATTGATGAAAGGTTTTGCCTTTATGGATCTATGATCCTTAAGAGAATTGAATTATTCTCCTTTTTATAATGAGATGTTCATGATCTCTTCGAGAAAGACTTTAGTCTTATAGATCTATGATCTGTGAGAAGTAATTTCTTCTTTTATTTTATGATGAGATCTTTTGATCTCTTTGTGAAAGACTTTTTGTCTTTGTAGATCTATGATCTTTTTAAAGAAATGAATTCTTCTTTCTTAATCATGAGATGATTTCATCTCTATGTTCATCATCATTCATTCTTATCTTGAAGAAAAATCTTCTTGCAAGAGCTTGCTCTTTGAATTTTCTCAAAGTTTTTTTTTGGGAGGTTTCTCTCTCTTTCTCTATATCCGAGACTTGAAGTCTAGGGGCCTTTTTATAGGGTGGGCGGATTTGTTGAATCAGTTAAAGAGATCTTTCTCTGATTGATTTGGGAATGTTTTTCCACCATTGGATCTTTGATCCTAAGGCTTCTATTTTACAGAAGGCAGTCTTTTTGTTTTTAACAAAATTGAAAAATCTTTCCATACAGAATTTATTCTGTCTTTTGGTAATTTTTATTTACCATTGGATCATTGATCCAACGGTGCTCTGATTTACAGAGCACAATCTTGTTATTTGGAAAGATTTTGAGGAATCTTTCCTTAACAGAATTTAATTCTGATTAATTAATGATTTATCATTATTATTAGAATTTTTGATCTAACGGTGGGGATTTTCTAGTTCCAGCACTAGCGCACATGTGCTTTACACGTGGCGCGCTGCTTAAAGGGCAACACACATTACGCTAGATCACCTGTGTTTGACACGTAGTGCGCTGCTTGGAGCGCAGCGCACCTAGCGCTAGCGCACACGTGGCGTGCTGCTTAGAGCGCAGCGCACCTAGCGCTAGCGCCCACGTGCTTTGAACGTGGTGCGCTGCTTAGGGCGCAGCGCACTTGGCGCTGCATCTGAAGCGTTGCTTCATTTCAAAAATTTGAATTTTAAACAGAGCTTTGCTCTGATTGGGGAAAACAGTATCATTACCGTCCTTTGGGAAGCGGGGCATGACACATTGGCTGCAAGTTCGAAAATAAATTTGGAGACTTCGTTGTGGTATAGAAGATTGGGGCATCTCAGTGAGAAGAATATGAAAATTCTATAGGGTAGGTGTAACAACTCCAAATTCTGTATACATAAAATTCATTTAAAGTTAATATACACTTGGGGTATTTGATTTCCTTTAAATGCTATAAGTATTTGTTTTGATTTAGAACAGCAAGAAAGTACTTGTAGCACATTGGTAAGACCTTGCACTGCTAAGATATAGCACCCGAGTTCGAATCCCATCAGCCACACTATCTTTTTGTTTTATTTTCTTTTAACATTTTAGAAGCCCAAGAGTCTACACGTGCAACACACGTAATAGGGTAAGTTACAGAATAATCAAACATGTTAAATAGGCTAGTTGAAGTGTCAGGGACACGTGACCCCAATCCGAGCCCCCACCCCATGAATCTGACTGGCGAGATTCACTCTCAGGCCGGCGCCGCCGGTCCAACATGGTCCAAACCTAAATTTTTTTTAAAACCCTAGACCCTTGGACTCCCCCCTTAACTCCTGTATTACTTATTTACTCTGCACATTTACAGAGAATAGTAAACCCTTCAAATTCTATTTTTAATGCAAAATTTTAATGCATTATTCACTCCCCCTAAACCCTAGATTGCCCTATAAATACCCACCCCATCTTACACCCCTCTCACTCAGAATTCTCTTGCAAAAATTATACCAAATTCCCAAGTCTTTTAGTGTACAAGTGGAGTTAGTGAAGGGCGAAGCTCCGACGAACTTCCGAGAAGATTCCGGCGACGAATCGACACCTCGAAGCTTTCTTTAGGACCTGCTCTCTCTCTTTTAGTCCAACAAAACAGTAAGTCCCATTTTCCCCTCTCATCTTCATCTTTAAAAAGTTCCATTTCTAAAACCCGACGGAAGCGGAGTTAATCCGACTTCCGATTCGGTTTTCTTTAAAAACTATATTTTTCTTTAATAAGATAAAACCATATTCTCATATGTTGATTAATAAACATTAACAAACTCAACAAAATAACTTTCACATCAAAATAATTATTTTTGTAACTTTTATAATACTTTTTCAGAAAAATACCATATAGTTTAGTGTCGACATAAACCCTCATAATTCCTTACTATACCTTTAGGTCGTCCACGAGGTAATGACCTGCATCCTCACAACACACATATCTATCATAGCACGATGAATTTTGGGACAATAGAATACGGGAAATACGACTTTGCAAATAAATCCCTTTAACTTATAAAACCATTTTCTTTAAAAGATGTATTAAAATATTTCTATGCAATTGCGCCTCTACAACCCATTTTGGGGACCCCGTTCGGGATGATGCAGATTATCGCACATTCTCGGGCTTAGTAGAGCAAGATGCAGACCTCTGCAAGGAGCATTCGATCTCGATGGAATTTGTATACATTTTTCTTTAGAAAATGAGATTTCTATAAGAAAATAAATAAATTATTTTCATTAAATATATATAAAACTATTATCAAAATATCTATTTTAATTATATAAACATCTCAAGTTTTTCTAAATCAAAGGAATCACTATTACATGAAAATACCATCCAAATACAACACAAGTACAGTATTTCAAGAAAATACCATATACTATGGAAACTAGGTTCTATTTACTAGAAATTGCACAAATGTAAAATACACATCTATGAAAACTCTAAAGACGATAATTAAATACTTGAGGTGTATTTTGAAATTATGCCAAAACTATTTTTACATAAAACCCCCTCAAGTTATACTAAATTACAATAAGGACCCTAATAAACATAGATTTAAGCGGGACCAGTCTCTTGAGCCTCAGGGAGCCGAAGATATGGGTGCTTGCCTATCTAAGGTAGACAACCTAACAAACGGTGTTATCAATACGGTAATTGTCTTGGAAAAGGACACAAATCCTGCCGTCCATGTGCAGCAGTTACCGATAACATCAAAACCTAATTCAGGACTTCAATTTCTTTTCTAATTGTCTGACTCAGACTGGGTCTAAATATAATCAATCTGACTTGAATATGATTCAAGTATAAAACCACAATTCAATATGAATCCATATACTCAATCTATTCGATCTATTCAATCTATACAACTTGACTGAACCGAACCATAGATATACTCCATTTACATGTTCATCCATTATATCCGTTCCATTACTGATATCATGATTTCAGCAAGTCATCCATCTATATAATTTACAATAGAAATAATACAATCAAGACATTGCGGGGTTTATAAAGAGTAGATTGGTACGGAAGGTGTTAGAAGTGGCACGAGACTGCAACCATAAGACACCTAACCTGAATCTCCATTACCGTTGTACCGTGGCTGAACGGTTCCTTGTACTCCGTATACCTTAGTCTCCGGGATAGTGAGACTCCTCTCGTATACACTGGCACTTTCTATACCGAGCTACAAACAACAGCGTTAACAATATAATACAACTTTAAAAGTTACATTCTTCTTCTGTCTATTCTGTCTCTTCTTACTTTTGGGACTTACCGAGCGATTGTTCGCTGATGACATTCCTTTTCTTATTTCCTTGGAATGTTGTCAGTGGATCGGACCTTCTGGAGACAGAGCCCACCAGCGAGGATTTGGATCAGCTAGCCTTTGACCCGGAGCTCTAGTTTACTTGTACATTTCATTTTCATTTCTGTTATGCCATTGTTTAGGCATTGCTTTCAGTACCTGTATTTTCATTTCAGTTGTATTGTAAAAAGAATGTTTAATAAATAAAGTTGTTGTTCATTTACATCTTGTCTCTTGTATAATTTTACTTTATATTGCTTAGATACGCTTACCGTATTTACTTCTAAGTAAATACTTAGCGGCCTCGTCGCGTCCTCTGCCCGTACACTGGGAAGCAGGGCGTGACAGTAGGGGGCTTCTTTCGGGACCGAAGAATGTGGAGTTGGGGCTTTGCTAGAGTTGCGTTTATGGGGAGCAAAGCGTACTCATATTTGAAATTAGAGGCGTAGCGAAGAAAACCAAGAAGCAATAGATGGTGCATACGGACGTATAGGGTCCGGCCTTGGTGGAATCTTATGCAGGGAATCGGTACTTCGTGACGTTCATCGACGATGCAAGCCGGAAGACTTAGATATATGCGATGAAGAAGAAGTCTGATGTGTTTGGTATCTTCAAACACTGGATTGCACAAGTGGAGAACCAAACGGGGAGTAAGGTAAGATGCCTTAGGTCCGATAATGGATGGGAATATTGCGCCCAAGAATTCGAGGAGTTTTGCTCACAAAAGGGTATTCGTTAGTTGAATACGGTACCAGGGATGCCACAGCAAAATGGCACTGCTGAAAGGATGAATAGAACTATTCTAGAGCGAGTGCGAAGCATGACCTTTGATGTGGATCTGCCAAAGTTCCTATGGGCAGCAGCTGTCGATGCTGCTGTGTACTTGATCAATAAAAGCCTGGCAAGTGCGCTTGATGGAGGCATTCCGGAAGAAAGTTGGTCATGTAAACCGATTAATTACGCGCACCTAAAAGTATTTAGTTGTATTTCATGTTTTTTGGTTGATAAGGCAGAAAAGAGTAAGCTTGACTCCAAGTTTAGAAAGTGTGCTTTTATCGGGTATGGTGAAAATGAGTTCGGATATAGGCTGTAGGATTATACAAGTAAGAAAGTAATACAAAACTGGAATGTTGTCTTTGATAAGCAACACTTGTACAAAAAACATAAGCAAGCCAAAAATGGTGTGGTATCGAAGTTCATAGAGTTGGATGGAACTCAAGAGAGTATTCAGGTACCTATAGGTGGAGATCGGAACATGGAGGAAACTATAGTGCATGATCAGGTTCAAGAACAGGATGGTGACCATGTTCAACAACCAGATGTACCAATTTTGAGGAGATCTACACGATAGTGGTTACCTAAAATACTTATGACCGAATTTGTTCTGTACATAGATTCGGGAGAGCCCAAATCTCTTGAAGAAGCAATAAGCGATGGTGCTAAAAAGCAGAAGGAGCGAGCTATGGACGAGGAAATGGATTATTTGAAGAAGAGCCATACGTGGGACCTAGTAAAGCTACCCAAGGGTCGAAAAGCGTTGCTAAACAGATGGGTGTACAGGATTAAAGATGAGGATAATGGTGTGAAGCGGTATAAGGCCCGCTTGGTAGTCAAAAGTTAAGCGCAAAAGTAAGGTATTGACTATCAAGAAATATTTTCCCCGGTGGTGAAGATGACATCTATTCGGGTAACTCTTAGTATTGTAGCGGTGGAGGACTTGCACTTAGAGCAGCTGGATGTCAAGACTGCGTTCCTTCATAGTGATTTGGAGGAGGAGATTTATATAATGCAGCCACCGTGATACGAGATGATGGGGAAAGAAGCTATGGTGTGTAAACTGCAAAAGAGCTTGTACACGCTCAAGCAAGCTCCTGGACAGTGCTATCTCAAATTCGATCAGTTCATGATAGAGACGGGATTTTTTATATGTGAATCCGATCACCGCGTTTACATTCAGAATTTTAAGGACGGCGACTATATTATTCTATCACTGTATGTGGATGATATGCTTGTAGCAGGTCCGAATTTTGAGAAGATTCAAAATCTGAAGAAGACGATGGCCAAAAAATTCTCCATGAAGGATTTAGGAGCGGCAAAACAAATCTTGGGCATAAAAATCGTGAGAGATAGGATACAGCAGAAGCTGTGGTTATCGAAAAGGGACTACATTGAGAAGGTTTTGAAACGGTTCAATATGGGCAAGTCAAAGCCGGTGAGTAAGCCATTGGCAAAGCATTTCAAACTCGGCAAGGAGTTGTGCCCAACAACTCAAGAACAGAAAGATGAGATGGTGAGCGTACCTTATGCATCTGCGGTGGGGAATTTGATGTATGCAATGGCGAGTACGAGTCCTGATATTGCACATGCAGTGGGAGTTGTTAGCAGGTATATGCAGAACCCGGGTAAGGAGCATTGAAATGGGGTGAAGTGGATGTTGAGGTATCTAAGAGGTACGTCAAATCATTGCTTATGTTTTGGGGGTGACTCTCTTAAATGCAAGGATACGTTGATGCGGACTACTCGGATGATCGAGATAGCAGAAAGAGCACAACAGGGTACATATTTATGGTTTGGGGAACAACGGTGAGTAGGGTCTTTCAATTGAAAAAGATGGTGGTATTGTCAACAAAGGAGACTGAATACGTGGCGATCACGGAATCCAGCAAGTAGATGATATGGTTGCAAGGCTTAGTTGAAGAATTAGGTAAGAAACAAGACTTCAATACCTTGTGGAGCAACAGCCAAAGTGCGATACATTTAGCGAAAAATACGGCATATCACTCTCGGACGAAGCACATCAAGGTGCGGTATCATTTCATTCACATTGTGGTGGAAGAAGGCGAGTTGTCATTGCAAAAGATTGTGAGAGAAAAGAATCTGACGAATATGTTCACCAAAGTTGTAGACAGAGACAAGCTGGAGCTCTGTTGCTATTTGGTGAACCTCTCCTTGAAAATCTGATGAGGATAGAGTAGAGAGGAATCGTGTAAAGTCCACTAGCGTTGGGAATCAAGACTGAAGTATCTTCAAGTGGTAGATTATTAGAAATTGTGAAGAAAGCTTCAGGTCAGACGTCTGCCAAAGACAAAGGCTGTAACGCCCCACGCCCCAGAACAGATGGTATTGTCCGCTCGGGCCGAAATCGCACGGTTTTTCCCTTTAGAGCCAACCGGACCCGACCAGGGGCCACTTCCCAGGAGGTCACCCATCCCAAGACTTCCCTGGCCCGAGCACGCTTAACTACGGAGTTCTCAAGCTCCTGTAGTTCTGGTTCACTTAAAAGGCACCTCTTTCGGAATGTGTTCCGAAAATTCCCCATTGTTCTACAGTAGGTCCCACGGACTCTAGAGGTGGCCCCCACAGATTCAAGAGGTGGCCCCCGCCCTCTTGGTATGAGGATTGACGTGAAACTTTGTTCTGTGTGGCACTTTGCTCCATGAACAAGAACCGGGTCCCGACATTCTCCCCAACTTTGAACAATGGTTCGTCCTCGAACCACAGACCTACTACTAAGGGACCTACATGGGCCACCATAAATATAACGCCCCTCGCCCCAGTAGAGATGGTATTGTCCGCTCTGGCCGAAACCGCACAGTTTTTCCCTTTAGAGCGAACCGGACCCGACCAGGGGCCACTTCCCAGGAGGTCATCCATCCCAAGACTTCCTTGGCCCGAGCACGCTTAACTACGGAGTTCTCAAGCTCCTGTAATTCCGGTTCACTTAAAAGGCGCCTCTTTCGAAATGTGTTCCGAAAATTCCCCATTGTTCTACAGTGGGTCCCACGGACTCTAGAGGTGGCCCCCACAGATTCAAGAGGTGGCCCACGCCCTCTTGGTATGAGGATTGACGTGGCACTTTGTTCTGTGTGGCACTTTGCTCCGTGAACAAGAACCGGGTCCCGACATTGTCAGATGTCTGGACATAGCATGTCAGAAACACAGAGTAATGGAAAATTTCTGAAAGCCAGTACGCTAGACGTCTGTAGAAGACTAAGACCAAAAGTACAGAGCGTGGTCAAATGTCTGACCAAGTGTGGTTCAGACATCTGGGGAAGCTTGAAGCCCAACCCGAGACTTTAGACCAAACGTCTGTAAACATGACAGACATCTGCTCAAGGAAAATAGAGAGGAACAGAGCTTATACAGACATTTTCGCAAACGTGGGTTAGACGTCTGTCGTCGACGGATCTTCTGCAATATATTTTTGGTAAAATTTAGATTCATCTCAATTTTGGGTAGGTTTAGGGCTTGCCTATAAAATGGGACCTATCATATGTATTATATTGTAACAACTCCAATTTCAATATACATAAAATTGTTTAAAAGTTAATGTACAATTGGGGTATTTACAATTCTGTGAATGCTATAAGAATTTAATTTGCTTTAGAACAGCAAGAAACTCCTTATAGCTCATTGGTAAAGCCTTGCACTGCTGTGACGTAGCCCCTATGTTCGAATCTCATCAGCCACATTATCTTTTTGTTTTATTTATTTTAATCTTTTTATAAGTCCAAGAGTTTGCACGTGCACTGCACGTAAAATGAAGAGTCACATAGAAAACAAACATGTGCAAAATGGTATTCAGACCGACCAAGACACATGGCGAAAATCCGAGCCCTCCTCACCGGGAACGGACCGGCGAGATTCATTCTCGAGCCGGCGCCGCCGGTCCAACATGGACCAAATACCAATTTTCTCCTCTACCCTAGACCATTGGACTCCCCCCTTAACTCTTATACTATTTGTTTACTCTGCACATTTCCAGAGAGCATTAAAACACTCTTTAAATCCATTTTTAATACAAATTTTAATTCACCTATTCAATACATCAAAGCCTACTTTTTCCTATAAATACCACACCTCATTTCACACATCCCCACCAGAATTTCATTATCAAAACTCTACCAAATTCCCAACTCTTTTAGTGTACAGGTAGAGTTAGCAAAAGGGTGAAATTCCAGCGACGATCCAAGGAGATTCCGGCGACGAAACGACGCTCCGAAGCATTCCGTAGTTTCCTCTCCCTCTCCTCTTGACCCCAAGCCAGTAAGTCCCCTCTCCCCTTTATTCTTCTTTTTTAAAAACTTTCATTTCTAAAACCCGACGGAAGCGGAGTTAATCCGACTTCCGATTCGGTTTTTCTTTAAAAATCATATTTTTTCTTAAACAAGAAAATACCAAACTTTCATATCATGTTCTATAAACATTAACAAACATATTAAACAAGTTTCACATCAAAAGAATTTATATTACAATTTTTATCGCAGTTTTACAGTAAAATACCACATACTTTAGTTTCCGACATAAACAACATATTACCTTTAGATAGTTCACGAGATAATGACCTATCTCATCACAACAAACATCTCTAACATAGCACGATGAAGTTTGGGAATTTATTCTTGGGATAAAATGACTTTACGAATAAATACCTTTAACTTATAAAACCATTTCTATAAAAAAAATATATTAAACATTTCCATACAATTGCGCCTCTACAACCCACTTTTGGGGACCCCGTTCGGGATGGTGCGGATTATCGCACATCCTCGGGCTTAGTAGAGCGAGATGCAGACCTCCACAAGGAGCATTCGATCTCAATGGAATTTTTATGTATTTTTCTTTAGAAAATGAGATTTCTACAAGAAAATAAATAAATTATTTTCATTAAATATATAAATATTTATTATCAAAATATCTATTTTAATTATATAAATATTCTAAGTTTTCTAAATCAAAGGAATCACTATTACATGAAAATACTATCCAAATACAACACAATTACAATATTACAAGAAAATACATATATTATGAAATTAGGTTTTAATCACTAGAAATTTCACTTGTATAAAAATATACATCTATGAAAACCATAAAGACGATAATTAAATTCTTGAGGTGTATTTTGAAAATTATATCAACTATTTTCACATAAACCCCCCTCAAGTTATACTAAAATTACAATAAGGACCATAGTAAACATAGGTTTAAGCAGGACCGGTCTCTTGAGCCTCAGGGAGCCGGAGATATGGGTGTTTTCCTATTTAAGGTAGACAATCTAACAAACGGTGTCATCAACACGGTAATTGTCTTGGAAAAAGATACAAATCCTGCCATCCATGTGCAGCAGTTACCGATAATATTAAAACTAATTCAGGACATCAATTTCTTTTCAAAGTGTCTGACTCAGGCTGAGTCTCAATCTAATCAATCTGACTTGAATGCGATTCAAGTATAAACTTACAATACAACAATTCAATATGAATCCATCTGTACAATCTATTTCAATATACAACTTGACTGAACCGAACCATGGATATATTCCATTTATATCCATCCATTTACTGATATCATGGTTTCGGGAAGTCATACATCTATATAACAAACAATACAAACAATACAATCAAGATATCGAGGGGTTTATAAAGAGTAGATTGGTACGGAAGGTGTTAAAAGTGGCACGAGCTGTAACCATAATATACCTAACCTGAATATCCATTGCCGTTGTACCGTGGCTGAACGGTTCCTTGTGCTCCGTATACCTTAGTCTCCGGAATAGTGGGACTCCTCTCGTATACACTGGCATTTTCTGTACCAAGCTACAAACAGCAGTGTTAACAATATAATACAACTTTAAAAGTTACATTCTCCTTTCTGTTTATTCTGTTTATACCTTTTCTTTGGGACTTACTGAGCGATTGTTCGCAGACGGCATTCCTTTCTTCTTTCTTTGAAATGTTGTCAGGTGGATCGGACCTTCTGGAGACAGAGTCCACCAGCGAGGACTTGGATGAGATAGCTTTCGACTCAGAGCTCTAAATTACTTGTACATATTTTCATTTCCGTCTTGCCATTGTTTAGGCATTGCTTTCATTCCATGTATTTACATTTCAGCTGTATTGTAAAAAGAATGTTTAATAAATAAAGTTGTTGTTCAATTACATCTATTGTCATTTTTCTTGTGTACATTTACTTTATATTGCTTAGATACGCTTGGCGTGTTTATTTCTGAGTAAATGCGTAGCGGATCTCGTCACGCCCTCTGCCCGTACACAGGGAAGCGGGGCGTGACATATATGCTACCAAATTAATTAGTAGAGAGAGGTCTTTGTATTGAGAGGATGACGGCTAGGGTTTGTGAAATTTGAGAGAAATCTTCTAAGCTTGCTTGTGTAATTGATTCTCGATTCTTGTGGACGTTTGCAGATTCTGCTCTGCCGGAGACTAGCCATACGGTGGGTGAATCTCGTTAACAGATCCTTTCTTGTTTGTGTTTTGATTTCTTATTTATTCTCGCACTTATTATTTTATCTTTCGTTGATCAATTGCATGGTTGTTTATTGCATGGTTGTGTTGTCGCAAGTATTGTTCCGTGTATCAACTTATTCCCCAACACACCACGCACAAGTACACACCAAACACACCCACATCCACACCCAGGGGACCCACGAATTTACCTCAAAAGCGTTAATTTGTGGCCGCTTTCTCTCTTGGGGTTCGAATATCATACTCTTCTCAAGAAGGGAAGCGCTACACCAACTGAGCTATTGCTCATGGGTAGTGGTTCGTAGTTGTATTTGAGTGTTTTCAATGGTTTTATCAATAAGCAAAATGATTGAGGTGGTATAAGTGCTACGCAAAGTAAACAATAAAGGATATGTTCAAGAAATTATTCGCCGTGTCCAGTGTAATACATCTGGGTGGGAGAGAAAGTGATGGAGAATATCAAGCACTCTTCATGCGCTTGATGGAGGCCGTATTCTACTTCTTTCTCTTTTACGATCAGACACATATGACGGACACACTCGATAATTTCTCAAAATGTTCACTTAACCACCCGTCATTGTCCAACTTTCTTTAAAAGCTTCATTAGCAAAAGGAACTAGCTTTGCCAAATCGTGGCATGATCGATACCCACAATTTATTGAACCCCTACCTAAATTGTTCCGCAGGAACAACCCAACACCCCTCCACCTTCCAGAAAAATCTAAGCAACGGATCCAAATAAATTCTCACTCAAAAAATAGAACATACCCCTAAAAAAACGAAATTAAAGTTGTACCCGCTTTTCCACCCGCCGCCGCCGCCGCCGCCGCCGATGGCTACCGTCGAAATCTGCGTCAAGGCAGCCGCCGGCAACCCTGACGTCCTCGGAGACTGTAAGTTCTTGCATCAAGGCCCATCTTTTATTTTCATTTTAAACCCTCTAATTCTTTATTTTTATTTTTTGCAAAAATAGGTCCATTTAGCCAGAGGGTCCTTCTCACTCTCGAGGAGAAGAAAGTCCCACACGAGATGAAGCTGATCAATCTTAACGAGAAGCCCGATTGGTAAATTTTTTGATTTATTTTTTTGGTGATTTTGTTTTGTTTAAATCTTTTCTAAGAGAAAATTTGGGGTGAAATTTCGAATTTTTTTTAATGATTGGGTTGAAATGTAAATTGGGAAATGGGTGAGTTAGGTTCTTGGAGATCAGCCCTGAAGGGAAAGTGCCGGTGTGCAAAGAGGAAGATGGCAAATGGGTCTCGGATTCGGATGTCATTACCGCGATTATCGAAGAGAAGTACCCGGAACCGTCATTGATTACTCCAGCTGAATTCTCTTCAGTGTAAGATTTTATTTTTTTTAGCCATTTTACTTTAGTGTTTTAATGTTGCGCTGATGTTTATAAATTGTTATACAAAAACCAAGTATGAATTTTGAAAGGTTTAGTTTACTCGAGTTAATGAATAAGACGATGTATGCTAAGAATGAGTAAGAAGGCATGTATTATGTAGGGCTTTGCTATGATGAGGAGAGGTAGTAATATTGAGTGTTGTGAGAGTGAAGGTTTGAAGGGTTGTCGTAGATTAGCAAGAAAATGAAGAAGATGAGACAAGTTAGGAAGTGCTCGGAAACAACATAATAGGATGACTAACGTACTATTTATGAAATTGTAGTTAGTGAAAATTTGCCTAATGAATGGAGTAAAAAATACGAAATTAGTTAGTTATGAGAATAAAGGAGGAATACAAAGTTGTCCAAATTAGTTTGAAATCAAGCTTACGGGAGTATGGTACGAGAATCTTGGAGAAGCAATCGAGTAACAAGATTTTTTTTAAAAGTATTTGAAAGTCAATTTGGGTTTGTCGAGAAGGATTGGCCTTGGAAGCAATTTGCAGCATACTAAAATATTGTGTAGATAGAAGAAATGAGACTTGCATGTGGTTTCCAAAATTAGTGTAAATGTGTAAATGTGTCTAGCTGAAAAACTAAATGCCAAGCAGCTGTATAGTGCGAGGACAATAGAAGGTGTGACCGATCCATTTTCTATCACCATAGGCTTAGTAAGTGTCGGCATTGGGTTTTTCTTTTTTCGCTTAGTCATGGATGACCTTTTCAAACTCTCGGCTTCTTTTCTTTCTGGTCTGTTATCAAATTACTGAAGGTAAAAGTTTATTGAGTCATGATGCATGTTTTTTTGTTGATGATGAAAAGCAGGGCGCACTGAGATTTTACGGAAAAAGAAACCCCTAATTTAATATATAAAATTATTAATGCTAATATGTGTGTGAGTGTGAATAATGAAGAAAAGAGGCCCAAGGATTTTGTTAGGCGGCGGCGAAAAAATATACCTTACAATATTTTAATCGACGAACGGCACCCATCATCATTTTATCATCCAAGATGCGGATACACCAATTTTCATGTGATTTTACCACTTTTTTACCATTGAATTAGCAATATAAAAGGTTCTATTGTCGGTAAACCGTTATTTTTTCTTCCACTAAATCAACGGTGAAAAATTTATAGAATTGCATGAAATTTGGTGAATCCACATTTTAGATGATAAAAATGAAGATGATGGGTGTCGATCGTCGTGAAAAATGGAGGGTTTATTTTTTCGATGCCATAGGAGGAAATTCCCTACCATGGCACCTTTCATCCATCTCTCTCTCTATATATATAACAAAAAAATTGTGGCTTAAGTGGTTGTGTGGTGTAATTTTTTGGTAGGAGGTTGTGGCGTATTTTTGGTAGGAGGTTGTGACTTGTGAGTTCAATTTTCATCATTGACATTATATTGTTTATTTTGTATTTGAATTAAATTAAGTATAAATCCTGAAGTATAACTTTTGTAAACATTTTCTTGAGAAAATAATATAATTTCTTAAACCAACTCTTGTTTCATATATCGTTGCCACTATTTTAACCGAACCCAATAAATTAATGTGTCTTCTTTTTTTCCCAAGAAAAAAATAAGAAAAATGAGAAATTTTGTAGCCTCAAGTGTTTCACATCATTAGCGCTGGTGTTTTTTCCAAAAAAAGTTTGCACTTTGCAATTATTCTGTATATACAACTCGGAATATATATGCATGTACATCACATTTGCAATAAAATTAGTTTGTCTTAGATTTTCACTAAAAGCTTAATGTGTATTGTATAGTCAAAGATTTAAACTTTTACAAAAATGATATCATAAACAAAAAATTTCATATACGTGCAGTGGCGAACCCAGGAATTTTGGACAATGGGGGCACATGTATCAAGATTTCGTTAAAAATTTCAAGTGCATAATATATAGAACTAATATAATTAGAAAATATAATTTTATTTATAATTAATTTAATCATTAATGAAATATTTATTGTTTCCGTTATCATTTTTATATGACTATATCTTGGACTTTACTATACATATTAAGCTTTTGGTGAAATTACCACAAACTAATTTTGTTGCAAATGTGTGGGCATGTGTGTATACGATTTGTATATGAAAAACAATTGTAAAGTGCAAACTTTTTTACGGAAAAAACATCAATACAATTATCATCCAAAAGAAAGCATCAATGTAATTGATGTGAAACATTTGAGGCCATAATATTTTTTTCATATTTATCCTTTGGAAAAAGAAAAGAACACAGCCATTATTGGGTTTGGGTTATATTAGCGGCGACTATATATGAAACGGGATTTGGTTTAAGATATTATGTTTTTTTCTGAATAAAACGTTTACGAAGACTGCTTTAAGATTTGGTCTTTTTACTACAAAGCAGCCTCATACTCGCGAATTACTAAAAAAAACCTCCATATTTCATATTTACTTAAAAAGACCCACAATATAAATTGCACTAAAAAGCCCCCTAACAGACCAAAAAGAAAATAATTTTTGGTATCTGCCATTATTCTGTTAGGAGGCTAATAGTGAATATCGGGTTGGTGTTTTAAAACCTTCACAGTCCCTTTTCTTTTATCAAAATTTTTAAATTTTTCGCCAAATTGGTTTTAGGATTAAGGTTTTGATTAAAGATCTCTCAAATTGATCGCAGAAATCGGCTCATCTTTCTTAATCTTCTCCAACAATGAGCTTGTCAAGTGACGTAGTCCCTTCAATTGTAAGTTTCGAGTTCGTGGGCAACCTTATTTGAAAGGAAAGCGGTTTTTAGTTACGCTAAATCCCAATCTTCAACTAAACGAGCATGTGGGTTCTTTTATGAGAGAAAGACCTAGCTAAATACCTAAAGATAAGAGAACGGCTCAAACATAAGTTCCGGCTGTATCTTTCTAACATGACGATAACGTTTGATGGAAAACTAGTAAAAGGGGCTTTTTAGTGCAATTTAAATATATGAGAGGTCATTTAAGTAAATACGAAATATGGAAGAGCTTTTTAGTAATTAGCGAAGTATGAGGGGATTTTTTTAGTAAAATGCCCTTAAGATTTATATACTTAATTTAATTAAAATAAAATAAATGATTAAATAACGTCAGTGATGGGAATTGAACCCCTTACCTCTACCAAAAACCAAGCTACACAACCACTTGACCCATAGTGCTTTCATGTTATGTTTACGAAGATAATATATATAATAGTTTATCATAAATATATTATAGCATTACTATATCGAACTAGGGGTTTCTTTTTCCGTAAATTCTCGAACGGGGGCATGTGCCCCTGTTGAGTCATATATGGATCCCTCCCTGTATACATGCTATTTACGAAATTGTAATTTGTGAAAATTTGCTTAATGAATGGAGGACAAAATTAGTTATGTATGAGAATAAAGGAGGAATACAAAATTGAACAAATTAGTGTGAAATCAAGCTTACCGGAGCATGTTATGGGACTCTACGAGAAACAATCAAGTAACACTGGGGGGAAATAAGTGTTTGAAAATCAGTTTGGTTTTGTTGAGAGGGGTTGACCATGGAACCAATTTGCATACTAAAAGATAGTATAAAGAGAAGAAACGAGACTTACATATGGTTTCCAGAAAATGGCCTTGAAAAGGTTTTTGGGGAGATACTGTAAACGTATTTACTTTAAAAATTATGTGACTAGCAGCCATATTACTGATTAATCAAGGGTATGCACAATGTTTAATGTGATGACAATTAGAGGTGTGACCGAGTCATTCTCTATCACCGTTGGCTTGGTAAGTATCTGCATTGATTCCTCTTTTTTGCTTAGTCATGGATGGCCTTCCGATCTCTCAGCTTCCCATATCAAATTACTAAAGATAAAAAAGCCTAATGAGTTATGATGCATGCTGTTTTGTTGTTGATAAAATCAGCTAATATCTGCTAATATATTGTTTTTGGCGGGCCACCATATTAATAAGTATCGTTTTCGATGAATGTCGTTTGGACTCAATATCGGCCGGTATTTCAAATATAGTCAGTATATCAGATTATGCGTATTAGCCAATATATTGGATTATATGCACCAGCCAAATATCGGCTGAAATGATAATGAAACTTATCGACTCAACATGGATTTTCCTTTGTTTAAACTCACTATGGAATTAAATCATACCCAATTTAATGAATTGACTTATGGGTTTTTGTTAAAAAGTTCAAACTCATTGTGCAAGACCCATTACAAACACAGTCGATTGACATCAGACCCTAAAACAGAGAACAAATTCGATTTTTCATTTTACTATATAATTACTTTTCTAGCATGACTTATTTTATTGTGCTTTCTTACATGTAGGCATGCTTTCTTACATGTAGGCATGTAGCTTACGGTATACGTCTATGATAAATGATATTTTCAGATTTTATCATAAATTTTATATTTGTAATTTTTTATATATAAAATTGATTGCATAATGTTCGTTGTGGAGTAGACCAATATGCACAATATATATGTAGAAAATTTTGATATTGACATCTGATATACCTGATATGGACACCTGCTATGTTCGATATTGGCATCCGATAAGGACTGATATCGCAGATATATAGCCCGATATTCTCTATCCTGTATTGAAATACTCATTCGATACAATCATGATATCTGATTCTGATACATTGGATGAAATTATATAATGCTTTACCTCAACTTTAGAGTGTAAAGAGTTCACTTAAAAGATTTGGCAATGTCGACGGCCTTAGTGTACTTTATGGATCAGACAAGTTTATCCAGTACGAATTTGTCCAAGCAGTATTGGGTTTGGCCAATATATGACATCATGAAACAAAGAGTACATATTTGAAGAGGGGAGAATCGAGTACAGAATATAAATTTTGCCATTTTAGATGAATTGTATTGCATCAACTAGTTGTTGCATGTCTGTTTTAGAATCCTGGAGGCGGTGACGTAGGAAAATGATGTTAGGGAGAAACGTGGTCTAACAATAATTATTTGCTTGCAGGGGATCAAAGCTATTCCCTTCATTTGTCAAATTCTTGAAAAGCAAGGATCCTAATGATGGAACGGAGCAGGCTTTGCTTGAAGAATTGCAAGCTTTGGATGATCATCTCAAGGCTCATGTATGGATGCACTAATTATTGCCTTAGTTGGAAATTGTTCAAATCCTTGTAATTATAGTTCTAATTGTTTTCAAGGGACACGTTGATGAGAAAACACGCTTTATAGCTTAAACATTTCTGATCGCTGTCTCAACAACAAAGCAATTTGATTGAAGTTCAGTAATCTGATCTTTTGTCAGGGGCCATATGTTAACGGTGGGAACATCTCTGCTGTTGACTTGAGCTTGGCACCTAAATTGTTTCATCTTGAGATTACGCTTGATCATTTCAAAGGGTGGAAAGTTCCGGAAAACTTTACCAATGTTCACAGATACATGGAGGTATGGAATTAAGCTGAACTCAGCATTACAAGTACTATTGTATATTATGTCATGCACCTCTTATTTGTTATGTGTTTATCTCGTTCTTCATTTCACGTTTTGAAATGGATAACGGCTAACTTATAGAGAATTTACCAATTTATGCAGCCACCTAAAGATGCTAAATATTGTTATGTAA
Organism: Agapanthus africanus; assembly: GCA_030015575.1. NCBI lineage: Eukaryota > Viridiplantae > Streptophyta > Magnoliopsida > Asparagales > Amaryllidaceae > Agapanthus > Agapanthus africanus. The sequence goes on from CM057337.1 coordinate 912,241,038, forward strand.
TTATGGGTGAATTACATAAAACACTGTTGAACACCGTCAAAACTTTCCCCATTTTCTGTAGAATACAAAACTCACTTAAATGCTTAAAAGTGTATTGAAAGGATACGCAAGACAGCATCCAAAAATTGCATCAAACACCACTACACTGTGATATTATTTGTATTTTTCAAATAGTGTCCTGTAAATAATAGAAAAACTTGATGCTGTGTATTAAATTATTTACCTTATACATCATTCAACCTCTTTTTAGTTGAGATTGCGTTTTTTTGAATCATGAGGTGGTTGATCGTGAAGATTGATGTGGTAAACATTTAGATGGCTTATCATTGTTTTGTTTTTTTTTTTTTTTTTATTCAATTCCCTTTACAGTTGAGTCATTTGCTGCAGCTTTCCATTATTTTCTCTTATTCTCTTAGACTTTATCTACGACCGGCAATTAACATTTCTTTGCTCTGGCATGTTTTAACTGGCTCCCATTTTACTTGGATTCATACATCCAGTTGTATCGTTGGTACACTTCATCTCTACTGTATATCCTGGGATAACCTTAACACACAAGCACAAGCACCGGGGAGGGGGGTTGGGGGAAATACAGTGCCACTGAATTCCTGCAGTGGCGGAACACACACAACTACACACTGTTCATCAATGACTATTTACTTTTTTTCATGCTAATCATAAAGATTCTTGAAGTTGCGGAATAAACCTATTGTGTTGCTGTCCCAACAATGTTGTATGTTCCTGCCATGGCAATGTCCCAACAATGCTGTACCGTGGAAATGTATACTCCATTTTCTCATATACGTACATGTGGGATATTCAATTAGCATGTCGATCTTCATCAAACTTCAAATTAATTTGTAACCAGATTTTATGTTGATATATTATCGTGTACATGCAGCTGCTTTTCAATCGGGAGTCCTTTGTAAAGACCAAGCCTGCAAAAGAGCACGTTATAGCTGGCTGGGAACCTAAAGTAAATGCTTGAAATTGCATCTACAACTTTAATGGAGAAAAATTACAAGCTATGTGAGTAGTATATATGGCATTTGTATCGATTTCTGTTGTGTGATGACTAAATAAGCACAACTTACCATGCACTTAGCAGCCAGAAGTAGCCCTGTATAAACAACACAAACGGTTCCGATATGCTGTGTGCTCTGTAGAAATGCAAAAGTATAGTATCCAACTGAGTTTTCTTTGGCATTCAACAGATGAATACATTACTCTTTTCATTGTTATTTGTAGTATCAATATTTGGTTTGTTAGGTTATGAGATATGCCTCAGATGAGGGCAAAATTTCTACACGTAGAATTTTGATGCATTGAGCACGTACCAATGCTTTACTTGCAAATTCCTTTTGCCAAATCCTTGAAAGCCAAGAAAGGAACAAGTACCTTAAGGGTTCAAGGAGTTTACCCTTTACATCAAGGAAGGAACAACCTAATGATTACAAAAACTAGTTCTCTCTTAACTAATCTTTTGATGTTTCGAAAGTCTTGGGAAAAGCAAGCTGGAATCCAAGCTTGGGCATAGGTGTGATCAGGTTCATTCCCCCCCTCCCCCGCCCCCCTTCATTTTGTTATTTTTATTAATGGAAAAAAATAACAAAATGAAATAGCTAGTTATATACCAATGCTTATGTGCTTGTTATGTTAAAAAATTTGTTCTTTCCACAAGTACTCTCATGCCGTATCATTTTCCTCTCCTAATTGAAAGAGGTCCCTGGATTTCGTGAGGGGCCGCATCTAGAAAAGAAAATAACAGGAAGAGGTTTAAAAATTGAATATTGAAAAGCGATCTTCCACCAAGTTGAATTGGCATGCGGGTTGACGCTCCTTTTATCTAGCTACCATTCTGATCTAACAAATATCCATCTTCGTTTTACCTTTTCATTTCTTTTTGACTGTGGGTTTGTTTCCCGTGCTTTAGGACGTGGTTGGTTGTATCGGCCAGTTTCTTTCTTGTTGTTTCGTAAAACTCCTTTAATGAAACGCGAGGGTTTTTACTCTGTTTTTACTTCAGAAACAAATATACATCTTCTTGTCTAGAAACCGTTTATCTAAGAAAGGGACATAAAAAATCCGTTTTAGTCCATCTATGACTGTCGTGTTGATATTGTATGATGATTAGAGACTGTTGCCAGGAAAAATGTTACAGAGTGTTGCCACTCCTCTCGGCTAAATTGTTTGATGAATTGAAGATTGTGGATGCGGCTATTTACATTGAATATTCTAAGACATGAATTTTCCATTAAACGTTCGGTAGAATGATCAAGAATATAATTTTATAAACACGAGAATGATTAGATAGTAGATTCCCCATAGACCATAATAAAATTTCACGAGGGTCAAAGGATTTGTGATAATCAATTAAGAATAAAGGTTAATTACACTTAAATACCCTAAACTATCTTTGCATTTCCTATAGTGCTTTAAAGTTTGTTTCCCCTATACAGTAAAATCCCTTTAAACTTTACATCTAAGGGAATTTTAGTGGGAACAACTTCCTTGAAACCAAAATTTAAGGAAGTATACGATGGAAAAAACCTTTACGGAGTTTAATGAAAACGAAAATGGTTAAGGGCATCGGTAGTGTAATTTAGCCATTCAGAATAAGGCCTTAGCCACTAAAATTTTATTTTGTAGTAGCGAATTCTTTTTTTCACGAAATGCCTGAACAAAAGATCACTGAGGTTGTACGTCCACTACTAATGCAATTAGCAATAGAAGCCAGATCCTTTGCCGCAAAATACGAAAAACACTCTATTGTAGATAATAAGCTTATTGAAGACTAAAAACACTCTATTGTAGATAATAAGCTTATTGAAGACGTAGATCATATTGAGATATTAATTTCGTTGCTGACATCTTTCGGCAACTCGAGATATGGGAGAAAGACATGAAGAATGAATTCGGAGACATAAGCAAGGACCTTGATAAGCCTTTCGAACATCGCGATGACGAGAACGAGTTCCACCGTAAGCTTCTTAAAGTGAAGGAGATGTGTTCTGGATTTAAGAAAAGTATCACTAATGATTCCCTGCTCCATTTACGGCATCTTGAAGCCTATGTCAATTCCGTATCTGTATCCTCGCCGCTTCTAGACACCAGCAGTCCTTGGACACGAATCTATGGCAACGTCGAGTCTCGGGAGATCCCATCTGATGGAGATAAAACACCAGCTGAATACATTATTGTACACTTGGATCCTTTGCACATATGTACACCAGCATTGTTAACTCTCTTCCCAACTGGTACTTTGATAAAGAAAAGCACGATCAGTCATTGGTTGCTACGGGATTTCTTTTGGCCTGAAACAGGACCCGCAGACATGTCTTTGATCCATATTGGTAAAGGAAAATTGCTAAAAGTATTTAAGAAAGCTTGATCGAAAGGGTTGCATAAAATGTTCTTACAAACCTCACGTTAGCGATGGTTGCTCCATCAATCCATCAGTTCATCAAACGGCAATCAACCTTTCTTCTCGAAAAGACACCACCTCATACGTCGATAATTCTATGTTATATAATTCACCCTTATCAAGGGAAATAAATCAAGGAAGGTGGCAATTACTATGTTCTCGGAATTACGAGGATAATAATCCTCGTCTAACATTCTTCAACATCAACAATTGCTGCTTGAAATTCAAGAAGGAAAGGTTTGACCAGATGGCTCGCTGTAGTACTCTGATGCTCGGGAGGTGGAATAGCTCAGGCAAGCATATTGCAGTAGAAAACACCGAACTCCTCAGGTGGTCAGGGTCTTTCAAGAACTTGACATATCTTAGCCTCCGAGGCATTTCAAGAATTACGGAGCTCCCACCTGAGATTGGGAAACTCGAAAGCCTCTATATCCTTGATCTTCAAGCGTGCTATGATCTGCAGAGGTTGCCATCGGAGATCGCATATCTACGTGAACTTATCTGAGTGTTACTTTCTAGGCCACATGCAGGAGGGTATTGGTCGTCTTTGGCGTCTCAAAGCGCTGAAGGGGTTTGTTGTCGGGAGCTCACAAATACCCGAATCATGTCAGCTTAGTGATCTTTTTAGATTATGCTATCTAGAAAAATTAAGCAACAACATCGGGCGATGATGGATCTCTGGATCTCCTTCAGATGCCATCTTCCGTTGATCTCTTCGTATGCCGATGGACGGCTGAGATTGAGTTAGAGTGTTAACTCCTGAAGCGTGTGGGTCTCAATGGGTTTTGAGTGGTTGTGGCCGAGCTACCTGCAAAGAAGTCCCGGGGTGGCTGTGTTACCGAGGACCCTCCGACGATCAAGTTAGACGGAGTATTTTGGCAGAGTAACGGCCTAGTGGAGTAAAAAAATGGCTTACCTCGATCGTCTGAGAGAGGGGTTTATATAGCGGCAGCAATGGGCAGGCGGACACGAGAATCACACCGGCCGTTACGCCTGGCGTCACGCCCGCGTGATAGGCGGGATCCCGCATTAATAACGAGACAGGTTCGTTAATGGGGGATCGTGATGGCGTGGAACGCGGGATCGTGGGCGGCGGATATTTCGCGCATGGCGAGATTCGCGGAGTCGTGGCGGAGGTGCCGGTGATCAGCGCTACAGGTCAATCGGTGAGACCGAGGAAGAAGAGCTCGGCGGGAGGCTCGGGCACGAGCGGGAGGCCGAGGCATCGTGGTTCCGTGATAGCTCGAAGGCGATCCGGGGGTGGTCTGGAAGGCCACCGAAGGTCGGGAGACTCCTCGGGCCGGAGGGCCGAGGTGCGATCCCAACTGAAGTTCTCGGTCCTTCTTTGTAGGTTCTGGGACACGTCGTCTGCCACATGTCAGCATCTGGAGAGTCACCGATATCGAGCCTCATCATTAGCCCCCCACTCTTGTCTCGACCCGTTCTTGGGTCGGGTCGAGAGTGGTCTGACCGATCACCCGGGGTGAGCTCCTATTCGAAGATATCGTCGGCGCGCATTCCCGGGCAAAGAGTAGTATTTTCTTGATGACGTCAGCGGATCAGGGGAAAGATCTCGCAATAAAGGGGAAGCACCGGATCGCGTGTACGTTCGTTGAAGCGACAGCCCACGTGTCTGACACTGGTTGGCTGGCGAGACGTGCCGCAGGCATTCCCGTGCTCGAAGGATCGCGCCCAATGTAAGTGTGACAGGTGGAACGTTGCCGGCCATCGGTTGCGAAACGTTGTTTTGGCGGGAGGCGATCGGAGCCGTAGGATGCGTACCCCGGCAGCTATAAATAGAGGTGGGATCCCCATCAGGGCCCTTACCTCTTCACAATTTCCTCGTCCCTGATCGCGTTAGCTCGGCGCTCTTCTCCTCAGTTCGGATTCCTCGCGTTTGATCTCCCAAGGACACCTCCCTTTGATCAGGTTAGATGTCTTCTTCCGAGGAGTCTGTAGATGTAGTGCGGGTAGAGTCTAGGGAGTCTTCTGAAGCTTCCTCTTCTACTTCTTCCTCTTCCTCCTCTGAGTCGGAGCCCCTGGAGGGATAGGGTTAGTAATGCTCCCTGGGGTCGTGCGACGGGGGCGGTCCCCAGAGCACAGGTCGTGGGTGGTCTTGGCGTGCAATCCTCACTGAGGCGTGTGGAGGAGCCCATCAACATCAAGACTCGTTTCCTCATTCCTCCCGGCTATTCGCTTCGTCTGGCCGAGGAGGGGGGAGAGCAGACCAGGTACGGGGCAAGGAAATTGCCTTGTACCTGGAAGCCTTTTGGGCCGGGATGCACATGCTCTTCTCCCCCAAGGTGAGTGAGGCGTTGAATTGTTTTGGGTTGGCCCCGGGCCAGCTAGTGCCTATCTCTTGGAGGATCCTCCTCGGGTTCCTGGTCCGGTTGATATTGAGTCAGATCCCTTTCAGCCTGAGCCTTCTCGTTTCTTCTCTTTGCTACAAAAACCACCCTGGCGCTTGTAGGGGCGAGCCGAGCTGGGTATACCTCTTTTTTAGAAGACAACGGGGGGACGCTGCCGGGTCGGGGATCGTCGTAGTACCTTCTTCCATTTACGAATGGAAGAAGAAGTTTTTCTTTATCACGCTGCCCGAGGGTGAGGATTGGCCTGTGCCCACCCAGTGGCAAGGGGCCAGCTGTCCGCGGGTGAGTCGGACGAATGATCCCGACGCGGTGGCGGTGTCGAAGTGGGAGCCCCTTCCTCAGGCTGATGTGCTGCTGTCTGAGCGGGCCCTCAGTTGGACCGGGCTCAGCCCCGCCTATTACGCGGGTAAGTTAGAAGCTTTCAGGCGACCTATTTTAGACTTGTGCATTCTTTCATTTTTCTTGGCATTGCTAACTCCTTGTATTTTTGTCTTATGCAGGACCCATGGACCTAAGCAAATTTCGGGTGGCAGTGGTTGACATGAAGAAGGGGAAGAAGGCCGGAGGCGCCGGCCCTTCTTGCCCGTCGTCGGTTCCGGCTTCGCCGGTGGCCGCTCCTTCCAGGCGCCCAAACGCGCCTCGGGCCCCCCAGTCCAGCCGTGCGCCGGTCCGAAAGCGTGCTCGGGAGCAAGAGTCCCGGGCTCCCGAGGTGGGAGTCGAGACTGGCTCCCCCGCATCGCTCCTCAAGAGGTTTCATAGGACGGCGCCTCACTCTCCGGCTTCCCCGATCCTCGTGGACGACAGGGAGCTTCGCTTCAAGGTGCCCTCGGGGCTTTCCGTCTCCGACAGCCTGCTCTCGGAGATGGAGAGGTCAGCCGGGGGCAGAATTCCTCGGGGGACCCTCTGTGCCTAAATAGCGGCCATAGCTCAAGAGGCTGTGCAGGTTAGTGTTCGCACCCCACTCGGTTCTTCATTCAGCATTTTTGTTCGCGTGGTTGGGTGCATCCTTTTCCCTTTTAACCATCTTTCTTTTCTTCAGGTCCTCCAGCACATCGCCCTCGTCGTCAACATGGAGGACGAGGAGATTTCCACGGCGATGCGGGCCGCGGGCGAGTTCTCCTCGCGGGAGGAGAGCTCGAGGCTGGAGCTGGAGGAGGCGAGGGAGAGGGTCGCTACCCTTGAAGGCCGGTTGGCGGCCGCGGATCGGGAGGTCGCCAGGTGCCGAGAGGCCGCCCGAGCCGCCGAGGCCCAGTTGGAAGACTCCCAGGTGCTCATAGCCACCTTGAAGAAGACGACGAACACCCTCTGAAGGGAGAATGAGGCGGCGAAGGAGGGGACGAGGCGTGCCGAGCTTCGGGCATCGAAGGCTGAGCTTCTGGCGTCGAAGGCGGTGGAGAGCTATAAGGAGTCAGACCTGTTCTACGCCGAGCTTGCTGCAGCCGCCGGCGTTATTTGGCACGATGCTCTCGACGCTGTTAAGGCCCAGATGCCGGAGTTCCCCGACAGCAAGCTCCGGGAGGAGTACCCTCGCGAGGAAGACGCGCAGGGGAACGTCCCTGGAAACGTCGCGGGGGAAGAGGCCCCCGGTAGGAGCGAAGAGGAGAAGTCGATTCCCCAGCTACCGGCGCCGAGGCTCCTGTGGCGGGTGCCGACCCTGAAGACGCCGTCCTGGTTGTCGTAGTGGACGCGCAGCTCATCGGGGTTCTCCCCGGCTCTGAGGCTTGAACTTCTTCGTCTCCTTTTCTTTTGTGCTAAAATTTTGTAAGCCTCCGGGCGTTTTTGTAAGGCTGGGGAGCCCATAATACCTTTGTAAAGACTTCTGACTTTTTTATGAATAAAAAATCTTTTTGCAGTTTCTTTGCGTGCGCATTTTCCTTTTGTTCATGGTAAACATTTGTATTTGCACAGTACTGATTTCATCTTTAGGTCGGTATTTCGTCTAGCAATTGCACGTCGAGTTGAGAGTTGAAGTCGACCATTTGCCAAGTGTGCAAAGACCGGTGAAAGGTCGGTATCTCCATGGCCCCGAAGTCGAGGGGGAGATCACTTAGACGTGGATGGGCCGAGCAGGATAGCTGCTCGGTAGCCTCTTGGTGATGGCTTTTATCCTTAGCGTCGTGGGGTAAGAAATTACCAGCCAAGGATGGACCGAGCAAGGTTGCTGCTCGGTTGCCTCTTGGCGAGGGCTTAGATCCTTAGCGTGGGAGGGCATAGGGAGGCCAAGGATGGATCGAGCAGGGTTACTGATCAGTGGCCTCTTGGTGAGGGCTTTGATCCTTGGCGTCGGTGGGTAAGAAATTACCAGCCAAGGATCGACTGAGCTGGGTTGTTGCCCGATTGCCTCTTGGTGAGGGTTTAGATCCTTAGTGCAGGAGGGCATAGAGAGGCCTGCTAAGGATGGACCGAGCAAGGTTATTGCTCGGTGGCCTCTTGGTGAGGGTTTTGATCCTTGGCGTCGGTGGGTAAGAAATTACCAGCCAAGGATGGACCGAGCAGGGTTGCTGCCCGGTTGCCTCAGGGCTTAAATCCTTAGCGCGGGAAGGCATAGGGAGGCCTGCTAAGGATGGACCGAGCAGGGTTACTGCCCGGTGGCCTCTTGGTGAGGGCTTTGATCCTTGGCGTAGGAGGGCATTGGGAGGCCTGCTAAGGATGGATCGAGAAGGGTAGTTGCTCGATAGCCTCTTGGTGAGGGCTTAGATCCTTGGCGTCAGTGGGTAAGAAATTACCAGCCAGGGATAACCGAGGAGGGTCACTGCCTGGTTGCCTCTTTGTGAGAGCTTTGATCCTTGGAGTCGTGGGGTAAGGAATTACTAGCCAAGGATGGTCCGAGCAGGGTAGCCGCTCGGCTGAGTCGTGAGGTTCTGTCCGATCTTCCCCGGCGTTTGAACATCGGGGAAAGTGACCGTCGCGGTCGACACGTGTCATGAACGCGCGGGGGAGGCGAAGCGTAAGAGCCGTGTCGTTTCGATTTCGCCGAGAAAGGCAGGATGTCCGCCGCGTGGCGGTACAGTTGTGGAAGAAACGAGCGACCGTTGGACTCTTAGGGCGTTGTGGGGCTATAAAACGGAGGGAGCGTTGATCACTCCTTTCTTTACACCCAAAACGTAAGAATGGAGGACTTCCCTTTTACCATCTCTGACATCATAAATTTCGAGGACGTGTACCTCTACGACCAGTACTGCACCGAGGATACGGTGCAGTTAGTTATAGGCCGCATTGAGGATCATTTTGGTCAGCTGCTTCCCCGGCGCTCACCTCTGCTCCAGCTGTTGATGTACTCAATCTGGAAGAGGTTCCCGGGGCTGCACAACCCCTTGTCTGAACAACTAAAGGACGAGGCGGTTGGTAAGCTGAGATCCTTGTGCCGCTTCGGCCTGATCTCGACGGGTCGGCGGGATCGCTCGGTGGCACTCATCCTTGAGTGCTACCAATTGAGGCATGATGCCGACCTTCGCGGACGGCATCAGAGGCAGAGGACCGAGGCGGCGAGGGCTCGGCTGGCGGAAATATCCTCGGAATACCACGAACAATGTTTCCTGCACCCCCTTCCCCCGCTATTGTAATTTTCCCTTTTTTTTACAATGTACGGCAGATGAGCCTATAATACCTTTTTGAATGAATAAAATTCTTCTTTCTGCAATGCTCTATCGTGTCCTTCTTGTTGTTTAAATAAAAAGAACTTAGGAGAATTGCCTCGCTAAAGAACTCAAGTAGTGGTCCGCCAAGGATGGACCGGGCAGGGTAGCTGCTTGGTGGATCCTGAGGTTCGGTCTGACCTTTCTTGGTTCGTGAACATTGGGAGGGGCGATCGTCGTAGGTGGCACGTGCCAGGAATTCTTGAGGGAGGCATGACGTTTCGGGAAGTTGCGTCAGTTCTTGCTACGTGGCGGCGTGGTATTGGATTAGTCTTCAAAGATCCTAGGATTCGCGCGCGAATCTGGGCCTTCAAGGATTCCGTTTGGGGTTATAAATAGAGAAGGAGACGGCAACCCCTTCGGCATCGTTTTCTTTTGAGATGACTGGGCGTACGTATTTGATCGAAGAGATCATCACCTTTGACGACGTCTCCTTGTACGACCAATCCCTGGCCGAGGATGGGTACTGGGGAGTGGTTCAGCGCCTCGAGGGCCACGTCGGCCGGCTTCTCCCTCGGCGGTCGTCCCTGCTTCAGTTGCTGATGTACGCGATTTGGAGGAGATCTCCGGGTTTGGACAACCCCTTCACCGAGGAGCTTCTGGATGAGGCGCTTGACAAGGTGCGTTCGATCTTCCTGCTCGGCCTCATCTCGAAAGCCAGGCACGACCGATCCTTGGCCCTCATTCTAGAGTGCTTCAAAATGAGGTACATCGTGAGCCAAAGCTCAGAGGGCGGAGCGTCGGGTGCTTCTGTGGCATCTCGGGTTCGCGTGCAACGTCGGCAGGAGCGGGCTGCAGAGGCTAGGGCTCGGCTAGCGGAAATCTACTTCGAGTATCACCAGGAGTACTTTCTCGATCCCGTTCCACCTCTGTTGTAAATGTTTCTTTTTGTTTTCCTGTAAGGCTGAGGAGCCCGTAGTATCTTTTGAATGAATAAAACTCTTCTTTTTGTAATGTACTAGTGTTCCCTTCTTATTATTTAAATAGAAAGAACTTTAGACAGATTTACATTGCCTTTGTGAAAGAATAAATACACACTCGTAGATATTCTTTTCATTGGTATAGCTTGAGCTTCTCAGCGTTGTAAGGCCGTGGAAACTTGCGTCCTTCCGCGTCTTGCAAGCGGTAAGCTCCGCCGGGCAGTACCTCGGAGACGAGAAAATGACCGTCCCACTTTGGGGAAAACTTATGCAGCCTGCCTTGGTCGACGAACTCGTTTCGCCTTAGGAATAAATCTCCGGTCTTGAAGAAGCGACGCTTGACTCGCGCGTTGTAGTAACGGGCGGTTTGCTGTTGATAGGCGGCAGCTCTGATCTGAGCCCGATCTCGTTTCTCCAACAAGATGTCCAGGTTAGTTCGGAGTGCCGAGGTGTTCGTAGCATCGTCGAAGTGCTCGACCCGGTGACTGGGGAGCCCGATCTCCTCTGGGACCATTGCCTCGGTTCCGTAGCAGAGACCGAAAGGGGTTTCCCCAGTGGGGGTCTTCTTCGACGTGCGTAGGGCCTATAAGACCCGGGGCAATTCCTCAACCCAACTGCCTTGGCGTCCTTCTAGGCGCGTCCGAAGACCTCGGAGAACGTCCTGATTAGCGACTTCGGCTTGCCCGTTGCATTGGGGATGTGCGATCGCGGCAAATTTCATGAGGATATAATATTTGCTGCAAAACTCCTTAACTCTATCGTTTTCGAAATTTGTTTCATGGTCGGTGATGATGCACCTCGGGATGCCGAACCGGAGTATCACATTGTTCTGCAGGAACTTAATAGTCATGGTGGCGTCCGGTTTTCTGATGGGAATGGCCTCGATCCACTTCATGAAGTAGTCCACCGCAACAAGGACGTACTTGTGCCCGCCCGTACCGGTAGGGAGCTGGCCTATCATGTCCATGCCCCACTGGGCAAACGGCCACGGGGAGGTTAGGGCGGTTAGCTCGGTAGCAGGAAGACGAGGTATGCTTCCATGGAGTTGGTAGCTCTTGCATCTCCTGACCAGCTTTTGGGCGTCCTGATGAATGGTCGACCAGTAGTACCCCTGGAGCAATTCTTTCTGGATTAAGGTGTGGGCCTCTTGGTGCGCTCCGCCGACCCCTTCGTGGATCTCACGGAGGACGTAGTCGGCTTCATGAGAGTCGACGCACTGGAGCAGGGGCTGAGTAAAGGACTTCTTGTAGAGGTTCCCATTGCTCCAGACGAAATGGCGAGCTTTGGTTTGGAGACGGCGGGCTTCTCCCCAATCTTCCGGGAGCGTACCTTCCTTCAGGAATTCCACGAGGGGCTTTCTCCAGTACCGGTCTGCTTCCCGGGCTGTATACACTTGAAATATTGTTGCCCCGTCTTCCACGCTGGGCCGTGACAAGACCTCGAAGAGGATGCTCCTCTTATTGTTGGCCGAGTAGGATGAAGCCAGCTTACTCAAGGCGTCGGCTTGGGCGTTGAGCTGTCTAGGGATCTGCTCTACCTGGACTTCGTCGAAATCCTTTCGTAGTCTTCTTACCTCGGCCAGATACTTCACCATCAGGGGCTCCCGTGCCTCGAATCGGCCGGTTACTTGACCAACGACTAGGGCGGAGTCGCTGCAGATCCGAATCGTTTTCAGACCCAGTCCTGAGGCTATGCGCAGTCCGGTCAGCAAAGCCTCGTATTCCGCCGCGTTATTTGAGGCCTTGAACCTGAGCTTCAGGGAATACTCCATTTTTGCCTTGTTCGGGCCTCGAATGATGAGGTCGACACCACAGCCTTCCTCGGTCGAGGACCCGTCGACGTAAAGAATCCAATCAGGGACTGAGTCGGGCTTCCCATTGACCGAGGGTTGAGCTACGAGGGCCGGTGTTGACTCCGGCTCCTTACTGGGGATGGTGCGCTCGACGATAAAGTCGACCGGGGCTTGTGCTTTGATGACCTGTCTCGGACGGTATTTTATGTCGAACTGGGACAACTCTCACCTCCACTTCTCCAAGTGGCTAGAGGACTCGAGTGAGGCGAGGATAGCCCTCAAAGGGCGCTCGGTAAGAATGAGGATGGTGTGCGCCTGTAAATAGTGTCGTAGCTTCCTTGAGGCCATGATGAGTGCCAAGATGATCTTCTCTATGGCTGGGTACCTCGTTTCTGCGTCTTTGAAGACGTGACTTACATAGTATACCGGCTTATGGACTCCGTCGACCTCTCAGACGAGCACTGAGCCCGCTTCTTGGTCGGATACCGCCAGATACAACGATAGCTCGTCCCCTTCAACCGGTCGGGTGAGCAGCGATGGAGTCGCAAGGTGCCTCTTCAATTGGTCAAAGGCGGTCTGACACTCTTCCGACCACTCGAACCTTGGAATCTTCCTTAGAGTCTTGAAGAACGGGAGACACTTCTCCCCATACCTCGACATGAAACGTGACAGAGCGGCTACCCGCCCTATCAGCCGCATGATCTCGACGTTAGTCTTGGGCACGGCCATGTTGAGGATGGCGTTGATTTTCTCCGGGCTAGCTTCGATCCCGCGGTGAGTGATCATGAAACCGAGAACTTTCCCCTGGTGACCCCGAATGCGCACTTGGCGGGGTTCAGTTTCATCTTGAACTTGCGGAGGACGTCGAAGGCCTCGCCCAGATCCTTGGCGTGGTCGACCGATGAGACGGACTTGACGAGCATGTCGTCGACATAAACTTCCATGTTTCTGCCGATCTACGGTTCATGTGATTGACCAAGCGTTGGTGTCACGCCCCGCTTCCCAGTGTACGGCGAAGTGGACGCGACGAGGCCCGCTACGTATGTACTCAGAAATACATACGCTAAGCGTAACTAAGCAATATAAAATAATCACAAGAGACAAAAGATGGAAAATAACGGCAACTTTTATTAATAACATTCTTTTTACAATGCATGAAATGGAAATACATCTGAACTGAAAAGCAATGCCTAAACAATGGCATAATAAAGGAAATACTGAGAAGAGCAAGTACAAAGTCTAGAGCTCTGGGTCTTCCTGGAATTCCTCCAAATCTTCACTTGTAGGCTCGGTCTCAACTTGGTCTAACGCACCTGACGACATTCAAAGAAGAGAGAAATAGAATGTCGTCAGCGAACAGGTCGCTCGGTAAGTCCCAAAGAAAAATGAAGAATGAGAGTGACAGAGTATGGTATTTTCTAAAGTTTTGTATTGTAGTATATTATGGAATATTGTTTAACGATATTGTTTGTAGCTTGGTACAGAAAGCTGCCAGTGTATACGAGGGGAGTCTCTATATGCCAGAGACTAAGGGCACGTATAGTACAAGGAACCGTTTATGCCACGGTACAACAGCAACTGAATATAGGTTAGGTGTCTTAATCTGACCACCTCATTCCACTTTTAACATCTTCCGTACCAATCTACCCCTTTAAACCCCGCGAAGTCTTATTTGTATTGTTATCTTGTAAATTGTAGTAATTGTAGATTGATTGACTGACTGACCGAAACCATGATATCAGGAAACGGTTGTAACCGTAGAGTCATGTAAATGGAATACTGAGAATCATGTAAAAGGAATATATCCATGGTTCGGTTCAGCCAAATTGTATAAATTGATAATTGTATTCATGGATTCATGTGTTCATTTTGAATTGGAATCTTGTAGATTATAGGTTGACTTGAATCAGATTCAAGTCAAATTAATCAGACTCAAACCCGAGTCAGACAATCAGAATTATGAATCGTGGTCTTATAATTGTTAGGGTCCTTAGGGTGATTTATAAACTTGAGGGGGTTTTATGTAAAAATATTTTTGTATAGTTTTCAAAATATAACTCAAGTATTTAATTATCGTCTTTAAGTACATACAACAATTTAATGATCAAGATAAATATGTATACATGTTCGAATAGCATGAAATGAGTCAAGTATATTATTCGAGTAACTACCATAAACAATGCTGTAAAGAAATATTATGTACGACTAATTAATCAAGTTGAATGAATGCGAAATATAAACAGAAATATGGCTCTAAATGTTTTGCATGCGTGAGTTCCAGTTTTACCTAAATATGACTACCGGTTTGAGAGATATATATGTTTTCGTATCGTCGCGCAAAACAGATCAGAATCTATTCGGCACCGTCACATATTTTTAAAACGAGGTTTAAGTTAATTTCTATCGGGTTTTAGGTTACGAAGCTTATTATAAAATTGTAGGTATTTCGATGTAATTATCCAAAACACCAAGATTCACATGATTTGGATTTCTGAAGCTCTAGTTATGATCATTTTAATATCAGCATTTAAAACAGAAATTCAGATTTCTGGACAGCAACTATATATTCTATTGCAAAGCCTATATCAGGTTGTTTCATGCATTCCTAAGTAATATAATATACAGAAAATTATAGTTCTATCAATGGTGCATCTACACATCTAAATTTTGTCACAAACGGACATCGGGTGTTCGAGTTATGTCCAATTTAAAAACAGTATGCGAATCGGAACAGATTCTGTCCAGATCCGTCACTTAATATTGTAATGCAGTTTTCTATATTTTACGTCGGTTTTCAGTAAAAATATAAAACTAATAAAATCTAGTTCATTCGATGTAGATATCAAAAACACATGAGTTTGCTCAATTTGGATACCGGTATACCAAGTTATGTGTCCTAGAAATTGACCGATAGCTGCAGTTTTCTGTTTTACGATCAGTGAATAAATACGATGTAATTCATAAACCGTTATGCGGATCGATCTAAAATTTTTACAGCATGTATAAAATAATATAATCTATCATATGTAAATTCCATGAAATTTTCAGAAGTAAAAATCAATGTCTAAAAATTATTTTAAACCTAAAGGTATTGATGTGTATACTAAAATCGGCAAAAAGATTAACTAGTATTTTTATGCAAGCTTTATCCTTTCTTTTAATAACCAAACCGATTCCATGAGATATCGTAGATATATTATGGATTGAAATCTATGTTCTCACAACTTGTAATAAACATTCATAATCATGAAGAAAGAATTAAAAATACTTTAATTTGAACAAGAGATAATAAGATATTATTAAACCATATAGAATCATATATATCTAAACTTATGTATATGTATATGTATATGTTTATGTGTGTCTTCTCTTATGGATTATGATATGAAAAGAATAGGGGGTTCACGATGCATGACAAGAGGAAAAAAAAGAGGTGAGGGGAAAGGAGAGAGAAGGGACTTACATGCACAAGCCGGTATTGTCACCGGGCTTGTCTATCCGCCGATAGCCTCGCGTTAGTAGCGAGACCTTCTTGAAGACTTCTTCATGAACTCTAGGTGAAGAGGAAGAAGTGAGAGATAAAAAATGTGAGGAAGGAAAAGATAGAGGAGGACAAATAAAGATGGTGTAATGGTGAATAATAATATATGCATTTAACATGAGAATTAAAAGAGAAATGAAAAGTCACCATTCATTTTGGAAATGAAAGGTCTCATTTGTAGGTTATGAGAAGAATAAAAAATGATAAAAAATAATTGCAAGAATGGGGATTTGAACATGTGACTTATGCAATAACAATGTAAAGACTTAACCAATGAGCTACAAGATTGTTCATGCATATATTTAATTATAATTAAATATATGATGTTGCTTAAAAAGAAAATGGGCTTTTTAGATGGGCTGTAGAGAATAAGAATAATGGATTTGGGTTAAATATTTATGAAAGGAAAAATAAGAATGAGAAGTTAAAAACTTAAATATAAGAAAAAAAATTGTACCTAGAAAAAAATACATAATAGATTGAGAAATAAAATAATAATAAATTTAATAGAAAAAGGAAAATACCAAGTACAAATAAATACGGTATATTATTGAAGAGGGATAATACAAATGTATAAAGATTTTGGGGTCATTACAGTTGGTACGTGGCTCCGGCGTTTTTGAGGCCGAAAGGCATTACCTTGTAGCAGTATATCCCCCGGTCCGTTGTGAATGCGGTGAGATCTTCGTCTGCCGGATTCATATGGATCTGATTGTAGCCGGAAAATGCGTCCATGAAGCTAAGTGGCTCGTGGCCGGCCAAGCTGTCGACGAGCTGGTCTATCCGAGGGAGGGGATAGTTGTCTTTCGGACATGCTTTATTGAGGTCGGTGAAGTCGACGCACATTCGCCACTTCCCGCTTGATTTTTTGACCATGACCACGTTTGCCAACCATTCGGAGTAAGGCACATTCCGAATGAAGTTGGCGGCAAGGGGTCTGTCTACCTCGTCCTCGATCGCCTTCTGCTTGATCAGGGCAAAGCTTCACTTTTTCTGCCTGACGAGTCGGGCCGTAGGATCTACCCCGAGCTTGTGAGATATGATTTTGGGGTCGATCCCAGGCATGTCGGCAGGTGCCCAGGCGAACACGTCAGAGTTGTTTCTGAGGAAATGAACCAGGTCGTCTCGCTAAGTCCCTATCAGAAGCGACCCGATCTGGATGGTTCATCCGTCGTCCCCTTCTACGAAGGGGACCTCTGCCAGTGGCTCCACCGGGGTCCCTCGGATCTCTTTTTGCTCGTCTCGAGTGTCCAGGGAACCCCTGATGTCACCCTCGCCCTCAACATCGTTGTTTGGCCGCTCAGACGATGTTGCGGTGCAGCAAACCTTTGCAGTCCGTTGGTCTCCATAGGCCCGACCTATCCCGCATTGGTCGAGCGGGAATTTCATCGCCAGGTGGTAGGTCGATATCTGGGCCCTGAGAGAGTTCAGTGTAGGGCGGCCGAGGAGAATGTTGTAGGCCGACGGGACTCTCACTACGATGAATTCCACAAGCACGGTGCGTGTACGGCCGGCCTCCCCGATGTTAAATTGGAAAGTGATTACCACTTCCGCCGGGATGGAGTGGTTGGTGAACCCTGACAGGACGTGTGCGGTCGGCCTTAGGTCTGATGGGGCGAGTCCCATATGTAGGAAGCAGTCATAAAACAGAATGTCTGCCGACCTTCCAGAGTCGACCAGTATCTTCTGCACCTCATAGCGGTGGACCCGAGCTATGATCACCAGCGGGTCGTTGTGGGACAGGGATATACCGTGGAGGTCCTCGTCGTTAAAAACGACCAGCTCGGTTGCCCTGGCCTTCTTCCTCGGATAGCTGTCAGTCTCCTCGGCCAGTGAGGGGTGCTGAGCCTCGTCGGTATTCGCCGTACCCCCCGCTGATATGGTCATGATTTGGCCGATCGTCAACTCGCCGGGAGGCGGACGTTGTACTTGCTCATGGCCGGCTTGCCGCTTGTCCCGTAAGTACGTTGCCAGGTGCCCCGAGTGGATTAGCTCTTCGATGTAGTCTCAGAGCTGCTTGCAGTTCTCCGTGGAGTGGCCCTGCGACCTGTGGAAACCGCAGAAGGGGCCTCGGGTGCGCTTTGCCGCCCTGTTCGAGACTGGGGGGAGTTTGAAGAATCTCTCGCCCTTAGCCTCCTCCAGCAGTACCGTCTGGGAGACGTTGAGCAGGGTGTGCTCCTGAAACTTCGGGGAGTAGGGCTTTGGCCGCTCAAGTCTCTTTTTCTCTTCCCGGCCCCTTTTCTTGTGATCGGCTTGTTCTGTCCGGGGAAGATTGGCGTTCACCTCGGATTCAAGCTGGATCTCACGTTCGGTCCAGGCTTTTACCTCGGCCATGGTCTTAGGTTGCGCTAATGCAAAGGAGCGTAACCACTCCTTGTGCCTAAGACCCGACCTAAGTGCCGTAATGACCGTCTCATCTCGATATTCCGGGACTTCAAGGAGGGCGTTGTAGAAGCGGGTGACGTACCCTTTGAAGGCTTCTTTGTCCCCGCTCTTTATCGTGAAGAGGTGGTCGACGGTCCGCTTCTGCCGTCTGTTCCCGACGAAGTGGCCGAGGAATTGGGTGGCCAACTCATCGAAGGTTGAGATTGAGCAGGGCGCGAGTCCTCGAAACCAGTCTCGTCCGGAGCGGATGAGAGTGGCCGGGAAAGCACGGCATTGGGCGGCATCGGAACAGTCCTGGAAACTCATCCCGGCTGTGAACACGTCCAAGTGGTCCTTCGGGTCGGACTTCCCATCAAAGAGTGAGACCTTCAGGGGCTTGTTCCGAGAGGAGACATGGACGGCGAGAAGCTCTTCGGTGAAGGGCTTCGTGAGTGAGTCGGCGGCGTATTTAGCCCCGTCACTCGAATGACGACCTTCCCGATGCATACCTTCGATCTTCTTTTCGAGGGCGTCGAGTCGGCCGTGGTATCCCGATGAGTCGGCATACTCTGATTTTTGGCCTCTGCTACCGGAGACTTCTGTCCGGCTACGGCCCCGATTCCCTTCGATGACGTTCCTCAGGTCTCCTGGTGAGGTCGTTTTCGAGCTGCCGTGGCGAGTCCCGTGCGCGCGACCCCGTCGAGGAAGGGGTGGGTGCAGGCGAGCTGACCGACATCTCCTTGGAAGGGACAGGGGTGCGATGGGGCTCGGGGCGAGGCGCTCTATCGTAAGACCTCGGAGTTAAACTGTGCGGCGCCCACCGGGTCATTGAATATGTCGGCCCGGGGGACCTGCGTCCGCCGGAGACTGCGAGGCGATGATCGGACGTGCCAACGCGGACATAGTCATCTCTCCCTCTATAGGGGTCCCGGTCCCGCAGAGGGGGAGAGGCGACCTGGGGAGCTTGGCCGGCCGCTTGGACACGGACGAGCACATCCACGACGGACGTGAGTCGGTCTATCCGAGCGGATAGGGCGTGAATGGCGTTTGATGGAAGAGGGGATTCTCCCTCGTTTCCACTGTGGGGAGGCCGACGGCCGGTGCTTGGATCGTCGTGGTGACCGCTTGCCATTGTAGTCGAGATCGGAAGATGAACTTTTGGTTGAGTGGAATTATTTTCCCACAGACGGCGCTAACTGATGGATCTCTGAATCTCCTTTAGATGCTATCTTCCATTGATCTCTTCGTGTGCTGATGGACGGCTGAGATTGGGTTGGAGGGTTGACTCCTGGAGCGTGTGGGTCTCAATGGGTTTTGAGTAGTTGTGGCCGAGCTACCTGCAAAGAAGTCCCGGGGTGGTTGTGCCTCCGAGGACCCTCCGACGATCAAGTTATACAGAGTATTTTGGCAGAATAACGACCTAGTGGAATAAAAAAATGGCTTACCTCGATCGTCTGGGAGAGGGGTTTATATAGCGGCAGCAATGGGCAGGCGGACACAAGAATCACGCCGGCCGTCACGCCCCTGGCGTCACGCCTGCATGATAGGCGGGATCCCGCATTAATAACGAGACAGGCTCGTTAATGGGGGATCGTGATGGCGTGGAACGCGGGATCGTGGGCGGCAGATATCTCGCGCATAGCGAGATTCGCGGAACCGTGGCGGAGGTGCCGGTGATCAGCACTGCGGGTCGGTTGGTGAGACCGAGGAAGAAAAGCTCGGCGGGAGGCTCGGACATGAGCGGGAGGCCGAGGCATCTTGGTTCTGTGATAGCTCGGAGGCGAGCCGGGGGTGTTCTGGAAGGCCACCGAAGGTCGGGAGACTCCTCGTGCCGGAGGCCCGAGGTGTGATCCCAACGGAAGTTCTCGGTCCTTCTTTGTAGGTTCTGAGACACGTCGTCTGCCACGTGTCAGCATCTGGAGAGTCACCGATATCGAGCCTCATCAGGCGAGATTCTCTTCAAGAAGAAGGAGAATTCAAACATCTCTCGGCTCGCTCACCATAAGTTGGGCAGTGAGCCAATCACCATCAGGCAATGGAGATTACTCATCATTGAGAGATTTTTCGGAAAACGAGATGGATGTCTCTCCTCCACCAAATCTTGAGAAGCTAGACCTTCGATGTATACCACAAAGGACACCACCACGGTCGTTGAGTCCTAGTAAATTGAGCAAGCTGCAAAGGTCGTACTTCAGAGGAGGAAAGCTCAACTTGATCAGTCTTTGTGAAGGTGATACAAGGTGGGACACGGTTAAGGTTCTATGTTTTCGATTCTTACAAGGAGCGAATAAGGAACTGTTTAACGCATTTCCAAATCTTGACTGCATAGAATTTCACAAATGTACCCATCCTGAAAACAATCACGGTTCGTCAAGGTAACATTTTGTATTTTCTTGAAACATGTGGTTTTTTTGGGGGGAATTAATGTTGCCTGCAACCAATATTTTCTTATTTTTGGGCAGGTTTGATCACGGTGGACCCAGCTCACCTGAAGAAATCATGAATCTTTTTAGGTGAAAGCTTACATAGGAATCTGATTAATTAGCATGTGCATGGGATTTTAGCTGGCACTCTTTGTATGATGAATAAGTTGACAGAACTCGAGTTTTCGAGGCCATGTACATGAATGTTTTGTCAACAATTTAATGGGTCTGCTGTGTGAATGGAAGAGCATAGTATTTATTGGCTTTGAACATATAAATATTACTGATTCGGCACGCAATTAATAGTTCGATTTTCTAAAGGTTTATATGAGATAAGGGCATTCAGCTTAAATAAATTATAATTGATCTAGATGTTTTCTAAGGTTGTAGGAAAAACAATTGCTCTCCAGACTATCCATAACAATTAGTAATAGGCTAAATCACAGGAAATCTGTATACGGCTAACTCCTAAGTAGCTTCACTTTCGTGTCAATGCCTGTTGAAGTCAAAAGTAAAACACAGTCGTTTCGATGTTACGGTGGTGTTCTGTACAAAGGGGGTTTCCTGTAAGTTAGTCATAACAATAACTATGATGAAATAATGCATATTCAAAGGCAAAAGCTATTAAGTATGTGAACCCAATGTCATTCTCATCAAATCAAAATAAGTATGTTGATAAGATGTCGATTGTGACATCTCACCAAATCAAAATAAGGATATTGGAAATTATTGCATGCTTTGTCCTAAAGTCTATAAAAGCAATGTGTATACATTAAATTGAAAGTAGGAAGGAAGAACAAGGCATTAAATGATGTTTTGTCTTTTTTTTCCTCAACATAAGAAAGGATTGTCTAGTGCATTGAATCTTATGAAGAGAAATGAATTTGTGGATGGAATATGGACAAGAATAATTAAAGCTGAGGAGAAAAGTTTGATGTGCATGAGAAACATGGGCGAAGGCGACCCATAGGATGGGGGCTTAATCTATTCTTTTACATGTCTCTTTCAAAGAATAGATATAAATATTTAGAGTCCCATGCAATTCATAAACCAATGCAATCATCCCACACTGAAGGAAAAATAAGTCAGTGAATCGGTGAGAGAACTCAATATCAAGAGTTTGTAATCTTGTATTTTGTAAAAAAAAGAAAATAAGAAAACCTAGTGCGGCAAGTGGATTAGGCAAATTGTTGAACCACTATAAATCATGTGTCTCTATTTTATCAGTGTGATTATTTCTTTTATTCATCATTTTTTCACATATTCGATAGATCGATTCCTAATAACTGGTATCAGAACCGGATTATCGAATAGTGGGAGCGATGGCGTCCGATGACGGAAAAGTGAAGATCGATAAATTTGATGGGAAGGATTTTGGGTTCTGGAAGATATATATCAAAGATTACTTGTATCAGAAAAGCCTTCACGAACCTTTGTTGGGTACGAAGCCAGCAGGTACAAAGAAAGAAGATTGGATCTGATATATCGTTTGGCCTTGGGCGTGATCTGTCTGACGTTGGCAAAGAATGATGCAACCATAACTTGTATTAGATTACGCTATCTAGAAAAATTGAACATCAGCATCGGGTGAGATTCTCTTCTAGAAGAAGGGGAATTCAACAGGTTAAGTGGCTTGACATCTCTCGTCTCGCTCACCATAACTTGGGCAGCGAGCCAATCACCATCAAGCAATGGAGACTACTCACCATGAAGAGTTTTTTCGGAAAACGAGATGGATGTCTCTCCTCCGCCAAATCTTAAGAAGCTAGATCTCCGACGTATACCAAAAAGGTTATACTTCGATGGCTCAATTTGATTAGTCTTTGTTAAGGCAATACAAGGTGGGACACAGTTAAGGTTCTAGTCTTCGATTCTTGCAAGGAGCGAACAAGGCACTGTCCAACACATTTCCAAATCTTGACTGCATTGAATTTCAAAAATGTACCAATCCCGAAATCAATTATCAATGTTCAAGGTAACATTTTTGTAATTTGTTGAAATGTATTTTTTTTAATCAGTATTGATGATGTCGAGATTTGGAAATGTTTTGATGATGCTCGATATCGGTGATCTTCCAGATGGCGCCACGTGGCTGATGACGTGTCCCAGAGCATGCAAGAAAGGACCCACAGAGGCCGACCAGGCCGCTCCTATGCCCGTCCTACAGACAACCTTTGGCTCGTCTCCGAGCCCCCTGCACAACATGTAATATCCGGTCTTCATCTACGCCAATACCCGTATTCAAATAAAATATTTTATCCATTTTACACTTTATATTAATTTCTAATTACTTTTGTTTTCCTATGAACCCAAGCCCAAGTCCATATCTAAATCCCACATTTTTCTTTTAAATTTTTATTGAGCCCAAGCCCAACAACCCAAATCTTTATTTCAAAAACAACAATTATATTCAAATTATCTAATCTTTCCTCCCTTTTCAAAATTCAAATTTTGATACCCTCAATTAAACCCAAATCTTACCCAATTAAATTCTCATTAAAATCCTATTAATTTACGTTCCTTACCTCAATCTCTTCTTTATTCTTAATTAAAACCCATTTTTTATTCCTCACGTTTGCCCTCTCTCTCCCTCTTTAAATTTTTCAATTAATCCCTCACTCACGTTACTCTCCCTCTCTCTCTTCCTTAATTTTTATTAATTAAAATTTCCTCACGTTACATTCTCTCTCCCTCACATTCTCTCTCTCCCACGTAACCTTCTCTCTCTCCCTCACACTCTCCCTCTCTTTCTCCCATTTTCTCCATTCCCGCTCCCTCCCTCGAGGCCACGACCGCGCTCGCCCCACCGCTGCCATCACCGGCATCACCTCACCTACAACCCGACGCACCCATCACCTCGCCTGCACCCCGAGCCAACCTCTTCCCCACCTCGCCTGCACCACCGTCGCAACAACCCCCCAAACACCCACTGCCCCCACTGCGTGCCAGCCACCGTCTACACCATCGGTGTTCACCAACCGTCACCCTCGCCATCGTGACCTACCCGCCTCCAGCTGCAGCTCTCCACATCCTCCACCCGACCCCTGAGCTCCCCTTCACCTCCAACTTGAGCTCCTCCCTTGCCATCAACCTCCTCCGGCCACCGCATCCCACATCGTCAGCGTTCACCCTCTCAAACTCTCTCGTCATCTCCCTCCCGAGCACCTCGTCGTTGCAACCCATCTTGCCGAGCTCAACTCCAGCCTTCAACCCTCGACTTGAGCACCGCCGACCATCATCGTCGACCGCCGGCTACCTTGCCAACGGCAGCCCCATGCTCACCACACCTCCGTGAGCACCAGCATCTCCAACCTCTTCTCTCTCCTTCCTCACGACTCAACCTGAGCCTTCCTTTGCCGGCCCAACCTCCAAGCTTCGGCCACCCGTCGCTGCGCTCACCTCCTCTGAAGTTCGAGCAGCCGACCTTCAGACCAAGCCAATTCCAGCATCCAAGCCGGAGCCCATCGTCGCCGCTGAGCCATTGCACAGAGCTCAATCCAAGGCCAAGTTCAAGCCCAAGGCAAAACCCTTGTCGTTGTTGCCCGTATGTGTCATGCCCGTGCATGCCATCGCCGTCATCATCACTGCGGCACCATCGACACATCGTCACAGGCAAGTTCAATTACTTGCTTACATGCTAAAATACATATATATTGATATATCGTCCGATAATATCTCGTGATTAATAATAGACCGTATTAATTTAAGTTAATTTGGATTTGAGTATTAGTCGAGTCAAATATCTCAAGTTAATTTCGTATAGAAGTTCTTAAATTATTTTGAGTGAACGAAATCGACATTTCGATCGATAGACGATTGCTTTGTCTAGGTATTAGATATGGAACTCTTTGCGAAAACCTAATCAAATATGGAGAAACTCATGATAAATAAATCTCTTTACTATTTATGAATATCTTGTGAAAATTTTGATGTAAAATAATGTCATTTCACACATGAGATGACATTCTCGCCAACCGACTCAAAATATGGAAATCCCATACATGATATCCCGTAAAATTCACGATAAATCATATGTAAATCGTATCGTGGAATGCTAAGGCTCGTTATGAAGATGACTGAATAATCTATAAATCTATGGAAATATTTACTGAATTTTAATGTGTTATGATAATGCAACTGAGGAGAAATTACGATTCTAGACTGCAGTCCAGAGCAGTAATCCCAGTTCACCCTTGTTTTGAGATCACCGTATAACATTTCTCAAATGCGAAAATGTGCGGAACCCTATATCGTTACGTAGAAAATTTAGTTAGCTTTCTTACCTCACTAGTTTCACTGGATTCCTTAACTGTATGATATTTTTAACATATTTTATAACGACGATGTGTTCTGCTGAATTCTGCAGCGGCAGATTTTACACATTGAACTTAACATGACCATAACTCCATGTTGAAATAGAATATTACTAATCCGCCAATTGCATTGGAAACATAACTGATAACCCTAAAAATTGTTCAACTATAGTGTCGCCTAATTTTGAACCCAACAGGGTGAAAACTATGTTGCCAAATGGACTTTCAGTTCAGGAACTGAATTTTCAGCAGCGGACACTTAAAATGAAACGAATGTACTTTGCGAACCCGAAACCCGATCGACTTGGAATAAATTTCGTTGAACTGCCGACTGAGTTTACTTGTTATCTATTTTGTATCATTTTATTTAATTTTGAACGTATGATTTACTGTGATTTTTATGAGTTATAAGATGCATAATAACTTTCATTGCACATGAATGTTTAGTGGCATGAATGCACATATTATACCCGGCCGTAATACTTCTAGTGATAGTGCGCTTCATTATTAAGTTTCAGTGCACCATGCATTGTCGAGCGTGAATGGTATCGGTCTTGGAGTGTCAAGTACGCCAGTGAAAAGTGAATGGTTCGTGATAATGACAATACAGTGAACAGTGAATAAAACCGCGTTATTGGTGCGTACTTGTACACAACTAGCCTATACTCATAAATAGTGAAATCTGAGGGAAAAGGAGAAATCGAAGTGGAAAGGAAATTGTATTTAGCGAGGCCAGTGAATTTAGAGGATGATCATTCGAACAGCGACTCTTATATATATTAGGATTGGACCTAGCGGTCCGGCTGACAGGGTTATGTCCCAGGCATCGTGGGCTGTAGTCTCGGGTACGTACGAGACCCTCGTTAAACATGATCACTCCAACTCGATTTCAAAAGTGACTAGAGACTGATAGGGACACAGATCATACATTGTATCAGTTATTGACATATTGATTGCCTGCATTTATCATCTCCACCGGTATTACTTTATCTTCTTGTCTCTTTGTTATTAATATAATATGGCTATTGTGTCACTCTGACGACCTGAGTATGCATGCTCGGTGATAGAGGTGGATTCGTCTGTTCTCGAGAAGACCGTGAAGATCCAGACCAGTGAACCAGTTACATTTCTCCACTGATATCCCTGGTTAGTTGTCCTCTTGTTTATTTCCTTTGAGCTCAGATTTCTTTATATTCGATAATTTTAGTGACTGCATTCTTTTTACCCGTACTGTATTTTACTGATTACCATATAATGCTAGAAGCCGAAATGTGACTACGACAGGATTTTTCCTTGATCGTAGGAGCATGACTGGCCTTGTCACCCTTGTATTCCGTATTTTGGGAAGAGGGGCGTGACACAACAAGTCTCCTCGGCCCTCTCAGCTCACCTCCGAGCTCTAGCAGAACCAAGATAGCTCGGGCTTCCGCTCGTTCCCGAGCTCTCCCGCCGAGCTCATCATCCTCGGTCTCATCGACCAACCAACGGCACCACTCGCAGGCGCAACCGCCATCCCGCGAATCTCGTCATGCGCGAGATATCCGCCGGCCACGTCCCGTGTTCCACGCGATCACGATCCCCCATTAACGAGCCTGTCTCGCCATTAATGGGAGATCCCGCCCATCACGCGGGCGTGACGTCGGGAGCGTAACGGCCGGCGTGATTCTCGTGCCCGCCTGTCTACTGCTACCACTATTTAAACCCCTCCTTCAGACGGTTCAGGTAAGTCATTTTCCATTCACTAGGCCGTTACTCTGCTCGAATTTCCTGTCTAACTTGATCGTCGGAGGGTCCTCGGTGGTACAATCACCCCGGGACTTCCTTGCAGGTAGCTCGGCCCCAACAACCTCAAACTCGTTGAGATCCACACACTTCAACAACCATCCTCCAACTCAAATCTCGGCCGTCTATCATCGCCAACAGAAGATCAACGGAAGGTAACATCTTGACGCGATCCAACCCGTGTCAGCTGGCGCCGTCTGTGGGAACTCCTTGATTCTACAAAAACAAAAGTTCATCTTCCGATTTCAACCCAATGGCGAGCGGTCACCACGATGATCCAAGCACTAGCCGTCTCCTCCCCCACAATGGAGGCGCGGACGAATCTCCTCCCCTTAACGCCATCAACGCCCTAACCGTCCAGATAGATCGACTCGCATCCGCCGTTGACGCGCTCGTCCGTGTCCAAACGGCGAAGCAAGCTCCCCAGGTCGCCGCTCGCCCACCTCGGGAACGGGACCCCTACAGAAGGAGAGAAGACTCTGCTCGCGTCGGCACTGCCGACCACTGCCTCTCCCTCTCCAACAGTCGCAGGTCCCTCGGGCCGACCTATTTGACTTCGATGTCTCACGTCCTAAAGCTTCGCCCCGAGTCTCGTCGCACCCCTGTCCCTCCCGAGGCGGTGGTGGACAACTCGCCTGCTCCCAGGCACGACCGGTACCCCCCTCCCTCGTCGGGAGCGTAACGGCCGGCGTGATTCTCGTGCCCGCCTGTCTACTGCTACCACTATTTAAACCCCTCCTTCAGACGGTTCAGGTAAGTCATTTTCCATTCACTAGGCCGTTACTCTGCTCGAATTTCCTGTCTAACTTGATCGTCGGAGGGTCCTCGGTGGTACAATCACCCCGGGACTTCCTTGCAGGTAGCTCGGCCCCAACAACCTCAAACTCGTTGAGATCCACACACTTCAACAACCATCCTCCAACTCAAATCTCGGCCGTCTATCATCGCCAACAGAAGATCAACGGAAGGTAACATCTTGACGCGATCCAACCCGTGTCAGCTGGCGCCGTCTGTGGGAACTCCTTGATTCTACAAAAACAAAAGTTCATCTTCCGATTTCAACCCAATGGCGAGCGGTCACCACGATGATCCAAGCACTAGCCGTCTCCTCCCCCACAATGGAGGCGCGGACGAATCTCCTCCCCTTAACGCCATCAACGCCCTAACCGTCCAGATAGATCGACTCGCATCCGCCGTTGACGCGCTCGTCCGTGTCCAAACGGCGAAGCAAGCTCCCCAGGTCGCCGCTCGCCCACCTCGGGAACGGGACCCCTACAGAAGGAGAGAAGACTCTGCTCGCGTCGGCACTGCCGACCACTGCCTCTCCCTCTCCAACAGTCGCAGGTCCCTCGGGCCGACCTATTTGACTTCGATGTCTCACGTCCTAAAGCTTCGCCCCGAGTCTCGTCGCACCCCTGTCCCTCCCGAGGCGGTGGTGGACAACTCGCCTGCTCCCAGGCACGACCGGTACCCCCTCCCTCGACGGGGTCGCGCACGCGAGACTCGCCACGACAGCTCAAAAATGACCTCGCCAGGAGACCTAAGGGACCTCGCCGAAAGGATCCGAGGCTCATCAAGAATCATGGTCATGTCAGCAGGGGGTCCGTCGAGCACCCACGAAACTCGGCACCCCGCGCCGGCAGCGGAGGCCAGCAGCCACCCGAAAAAGAAGGCCAGGGATAATGAGCCGATCATTTTTTACGATGGGGACTTCCACGGCATATCCCTGCCTCACAACGACCCTCTGGTGATCACGGATCGAGTCCACCAATACGAGGTGCACAGGATACGGGTCGACTCGGGTAGCTCGGCGGACATTCTCTTCTACGACTGCTTTCAACGCATGGGTCTCACCCCAGCAGACCTAAGGCCAACGTCCCACGTCCTTTCGAGGTTCACCAACCACTCCATCCCGGCAAAAGGCGTAGTCACTCTGCAGTTTAACGTCGGGGAGGCCGGCAGCACGTGAACATTACCCGTGGAATTCATCGTAGCAAGAATCCCATTGTCCTACAACATCCTCCTCGGCCGCCCAACACTGAACTCCCTCCGGGCCCAGATATCGACCTACCATCTGGCGATGAAGTTCCCTCTCGATCAAGACGGGATAGGTCGGGTCGATGGAGACCAGCGGATTGCAAAGGTATGCTTCACCGCAACATCTTCGTCCGAGCAGCCAGCCGATGTTGTTGACGGTGAAGGCGGCATCAAGGGTTCTCTGGACACTAGAGACGAGCGAAAAGAGGTCCGGGGAACCCCGGTCGAACTGCTGACAGAGATCCCCCTGATAGAAGGGAACGACGAAAAGATCGTCCAGATCGGATCGCTTCTGACAGGAACTCAGCGAGATGACCTGGTTAATTTCCTCAGGAACAACTCCGGCGTTTTCGCCTGGGCGCCTGCCGACATGCCTGGGATCGACCCCAAAATCATATCCAAGCTCGGGGTTGATCCTACGGCCCGATCCTTCAGGCAGAAAAAGCGAAGCTTCGCCCAGGTCAAACAGAAGGCTATCGAAGACGAGGTGGATCGGCTCCTCGCCGCCAACTTCATTCGGAATGTACCCTATTCGGAGTGGCTGGCGAACGTAGTGCGGGTCAAGAAGTCAAGCGGGAAGTGGCGCATGTGCGTCGACTTCACCAACCTCAATAAGGCCTGCCCCAAAGACAACTATCCCCTCCCGAGGATAGATCAGCTCGTCGACAGCTCAGCTGGCCACGAGCTGTTGAGCTTCATGGATGCCTTCTCCGGATATAATCAGATCCGTATGAATCCGGCAGACGAAGATCTTACCGTATTCACAACGGACCGGGGGGTATACTGCTACAAGGTGATGCCCTTCGGCCTCAAGAACGCCGGGGCTACGTACCAACGATTGGTCAACCGCATGTTCAAGCCGCAGATCGGCAGGAACATGGAAGTTTACGTCGACGATATGCTCGTCAAATCAGTCTCGTCAACCGACCATGCCAAGGACCTGGGCGAGGCCTTCGGAGTACTCCGCAAGTTCAAGATGAAGCTGAACCCCGCAAAGTGCGCATTCGGGGTCACCGGGGGAAAATTCCTCGGTTTCATGGTCACCCACCATGGAATCGAAGCTAACCCAGAAAAAATCGACGCCATCCTCAACATGACCACGCCCAGGACCAACGTCGAGATCATGCGACTAACAGGGCGGGTAGCCGCTCTGGGCCGTTTCATGTCGAGGTCTGGGGAGAAGTGCCTCCCATTCTTCAAAGCTCTAAGAAAGATCCCGAGGTTCGAGTGGTCAGAGGAGTGCCAGGGCATCTTTGACCAATTAAAGAGGCACCTTACGACACCGCCGCTGCTCACCCGACCAGTTGAAGGAGACGAGCTATCACTGTATCTGGCGGTATCCGACCAAGCAGCAGGCTCAGTTCTCGTCCGAGAAGTCGACGGAGTGCAGAAGCCGGTGTACTACGTGAGCCACGTCTTCAAAGACGCAGAAACGAGGTACCCAGCCATAGAGAAGATCGTCCTGGCACTCATCGTGGCCTTAAGGAAGTTACGACAATACTTCCAGGCGCACACCATCCCCGTTCTTACCGAGCGCATGCTGGGGGCTATCCTCGCGTCACCCGAATCCTCGAGCCGCTTAGAGAAGTGGAGATGGGAACTATCACAATTCGACATAAAATACCGCCCGAGGCAGGCCATCAAAGCACAGGCCCTGGTCGATTTCATCGTCGAGTGCACCATTCCCAGTAAGGAGCCGGAGTCCGCGCCGACCCTCGCGGCTCAACCCTCGATCGAGGGGGGGCCTGACTCAGTCCCTGAGTGGATTATTTACGTTGACGGGTCCTCGACCGAGGAAGGCTGTGGAGCCGGCCTCATCATTCGAGGCCCGAACGAGGCAGAAATAGAGTATTCTCTGAAGCTCGAGTTCAAGGCCTCAAACAACGCAGCAGAATACGAGGCCCTGCTGGCCGGACTTCGCCTGGCCTCCGGGCCGGGGATGAAAACGATTCGGATCCGCAGTGACTCAGCCCTAGTCATTGGCCAAGTGTACGGCCATTTCGAAGCCCGGGAACCTCTAATGGTGAAGTATCTCGCCGAGGTAAGAAGACTTCGGAAGAATTTCGATGAGGTCCAGGTAGAGCAAATACCCAGGCAGCTCAATGCCCAAGCCGACGCCCTGAGTAAGCCGGCTTCATCCTACTCGGCCAACCACAAACGATCTATCCTCTTGGAGACCCTGCCACGACCCAACGTGGAAGACGGGGCGACAATGCTTCATATGTACACAGCCCAAGAAGAGGACCGAGACTGGAGGAAGCCCTTCGTGGACTTCCTGAGGGAAGGCACGCTCCCAGAAGATCGGAAAGCAGCCCACCGTCTCCGAGCCAAAGTCCGTCACTTCGTCTGGAGCAATGGGAACCTTTACAAGAAGTCTTTCACTCAACCCCTGCTCCGGTGCGTCGACCCCCGCGAAGCCGACCACGTCCTCCGCGAAATCCACGAAGGGGTCGGCGGCGCACACCAAGGGGCCCGCACCTTGATCCAAAAGGCATTGCTCCAAGGGTACTACTGGCTAACTATTCACCAAGACACCCAGAAGCTCGTTAGAAGATGCAAAAGTTGTCAACTCCACGAAAGCATACCTCGCCTTTCGGCCACCGAGCTGACCGCCCTTACCTCCCCGTGGCCGTTCGCCCAGTGGGGATCGGACATGATAGGCCAGTTCCCTACCGGTATGGACGGGCACAAGTATGTCCTCATCGCAGTGGATTACTTCACGAAATGGATTGAGGCCGTCCCCATCAGGAAACTGGATGCCACCACGACCATCAAGTTCCTGCAGAACAACGTGAT
Organism: Agapanthus africanus; assembly: GCA_030015575.1. Lineage (NCBI taxonomy): Eukaryota > Viridiplantae > Streptophyta > Magnoliopsida > Asparagales > Amaryllidaceae > Agapanthus > Agapanthus africanus. Next base: position 912,272,434 of record CM057337.1, read on the forward strand.
ACTCCGGTTCGGCATCCCGAGGTGTATCATCACCGACCACGGAACAAACTTCGAGAACGAGAAAGTGAAGGAATTCTGCAATGAATATCGCATCCTCATGAAGTTCGCCGCGGTTGCGCATCCCCAATGCAACGGGCAAGCCAAAGCCGCCAATCGGGACATCTTCCGAGGTCTCCGGACCCGCCTAGAAGGACGCCAAAGCAGTTGGGTCGAGAAATTACCCCGGGTCTTATGGGCCCTGCGCACGTCAAAGAAGACCCCCACCAGGGAAACCCTTTTTAGCCTCTGCTACGGGGCTGAGGCAATGGTCCCAGCGGAGTTCGGGCTACCCAATCACCGGGTCGAACACTTCGACGACGAAGCCAACTCCACGGCCCTCGGGCTACCCAATCACCGGGTCGAACACTTCGACGACGAAGCCAACTCCACGGCCCTCCGGACCAACCCAGATATCTTGTTGGAGAAACGATACCGGGCTCAGATCAGAGCTGCCGCTTATCAGCAGCAAACCGCCCGATATTACAACACGCGGGTCAAGCGCCGCTTCTTCAAGACCGGAGACCTAGTTCTGAGGCGAAACGAGTTCGTCGATCAAGGAAAGCTGCATAAGTTTTCCCCTAAATGGGACGACCCCTTCCTCGTCTCCGAGGTCCTTCCCGGCGGAGCCTGCCGATTGCAAGACGCGGACGGACGCAAGTTTCTACGGCTTTACAACGCTGAGAAACTCAAGCTATACCAGTGAAGGGAGTATCCACGAGTGTGTATTTCTCCTTTCACAAGAACAATGTAAACTCTTCTAAAAGTCCTTTCTATTTAATAATACGAAGGGAACGCTAAAACGTTGCGGAAATAAGAATTTTACTCATTCAAAAAGTACTATGGGCTCCTCAGCCTTACAAAAAGAGGTTACAACAGAGGCGGAACGGGATCAAGGAAGTACTCCCGGTGACGCTCAGAGTAGATTTCAGTTAGCCGGGTCCTAGCCGTTGCAGCCCGCTCCTGCCAACATTGCACGTGGACCCGCAATGCCAGGGATCAAAGCCCTCACCAAGAGGCAGTCGAGCGGCTACCCTGCTCGGCTATCCCTGGCTGGTAACTCCTTACCCTCAACGCCAGGGATCAAAGCCCTCACCAAGAGGCGGCCGAGCGGCTACCCTGCTCGGCTATCCCTGGCTGGTAACTCCTTACCCTCAACGCCAGGGATCAAAGCCCTTACCAAGAGGCGGCTGAGCGGCTACCCTGCTCGGCTATCCCCGGCTGGTAACTCCTTACCCTCAACGCCAGGGATCAAAGCCCTCACCAAGAGGCGGTCGAGCGGATACCCTGCTCGGCTATCCCCGGCTGGTAACTCCTTACCCTCAACGCCAGGGATCAAAGCCCTCACCAAGAGGCAACCGAGCAGCTTCACTGCTCGATCCATCCTTAGCCACCTCTTACGGGCCTTCCAGCGCTAAAGATCGAAGCCCTCATCAAGAGGCAGCCGAGCGGCTACCCTGCTCGGTCATCCCTGGCCGGTAACTCCTTACCCATGACGCCAGGGATCAAAGCCCTCATCAAGAGGCGACCGAGCGACTACCCTGCTCGGTCATCCCTGGCCGGTAACTCCTTACCCATGACGCCAGGGATCAAAGCCCTCATCAAGAGGCGACCGAGCATCTACCCTGCTCGGTCATCCCTGGCTGGTAACTCCTTACCCTTAACGCCAGGGATCAAAGCCCTCACCAAGAGGCAGTCGAGCGGCTACCCTGCTCGGCTATCCCTGGCTGGTAACTCCTTACCCACAATGCCAGGGATCGAAGCCCTCATCAAGAGGCAGCCGAGCGGCTACCCTGCTCGGCTATCCCTGGCTGGTAGTTCCCTACCCCACGACGCCAGGGATCAAAGCCCTCGCCAAGAGGCACCGGGAAGTAACCCTGTTCGGCCCGTCCTTAAGGATCAAAGCCCTCGCCAAGAGGTACCGGGAAGTAACCCTGCTCGGCCCGTCCTTAGTAGGCCTCTTACGGCCCCTCCCATGCTAAGGATCAAAAGCCCTCATCAAGAGGCAACCGGGCCTGCCCTTGCTCGGTTATCCCTGGCTGGTAGCTCCCTACCCCAAAACGCCAGGGATCAAAGCCCTCGCCAAGAGGCACCGGGCAGTAACCCTGCTCGGCCCTTCCTTAAGGATCAAAACCCTCGCCAAGAGGCACCGGGTAGTAACCCTGATCGGCCCGTCCTTAGTAGGCCTCTTACGGCCCCTCCCGCGCTAAGGATCAAAAGCTCTCATCAAGAGGCAACCGGGCCCTACCTTGCTCGGTCATCCCTGACTGATAGATCCTTACCCACAGCACCAGGGATCAAAGTCCTCACCAAGAGGCAGCCGAGCGGCTACCATGCTCGGCTATCCCTGGCTGGTAGTTCCCTACCCCACGACGCCAGGGATCAAAGCCCTCACCAAGAGGCAGCTGAGCGGCTACCCTGCTTGGCTATCCCTGGCTGGTAGTTCCCTACCCCACGACGCCAGGGATCAAAGCCCTCATCAAGAGGCAACCGGGCCCGCCCTTGCTCAGTTATCCCTGACTGATTGCTCCTTACCCACAACACCAGGGATCAAAGCCCTCACCAAGAGGCAGCCGAGCGGCTACCCTGCTCGGCTATCCCTGGCTGGTAGTTCCCTACCCCACGACGCCAGGGATCAAAGCCCTCACCAAGAGGCAGCTGAGCGGCTACCCTGCTCGGCTATCCCTGGCTGGTAGTTCCCTACCCCACGATGCCAGGAATCAAAGCCCTCATCAAGAGGCAACCGGACCCGCCCTTGCTCGGTTATCCCTGGCTGGTAGATCCTTACCCACGACGCCAGGGATCAAAGCCCTCACCAAGAGGCAACTGAGCGGCCATCCTGCTCGGCTATCCCTGCCTGGTAGTTCCCTACCCCACGACGCCAGGGATCAAAGCCTTCACCAAGAGACAGCTGAACAGCTACCATGCTCGGCTATCTCTGGCTGGTAGTTCCTACCCCACAACGCCAGAGATCAAAGCCCTCGCCAAGAGGCACCGGGCATCTACCCTGCTCGTCCCTTGACTAAGGAATAAAGCCCTCACCGAGAGGCATCCGGTCTATCTATGTCTGAGCGATCTCCACCTCGACTTCGGGGCCATGGAAATACCGTCTCCCCACCGGTCTTTGCACACCTGGCAAATGAACAGATTCAACTCGACGTGTGATCGCTAGATGAAAAACAGGCCTAACACAAAGGCAGTACTGTGCAAATACAAGTGTTTACCGACAAAGGGAAATACGCGCGCAAATACTACTGCAAAAAGTTTCTATTCACAAAACCAAAAGTCTTTAAAAGGATATTGTGGGCTCCCCAAGCCTTATCAAATTACCCGGAGGCTTACAAAAAGAGAGAGGAGGAAAAGCCAAAAAAGTTCGGGCCGCAAGCCCCGCCTAGACCTCACCTCCCTCATCACCATCGGCCGAAGGCATGACCAACGAAAGTGGGACCCGAGCATGGAGCTCACCATCGGCAAACCCCGGAAACTGATCCTTGACGGCATCAAGAGCTTTGTTCCATGCGACGGCGGAGGCCTCTCCGAGGTCGACGTAAAACTGGTCCGACCCTTGTAATCAGTCACCGCCTTTCTGGCCCGAATCTCGGCAACCTCCACCGCCTGAAGCGCCGCCTCGGCATCCCGCCTGCTGGCATCTCTCGCCCTCTTCATGGCTGCAAAGTGATCGGCCAGTTCCACCAACTTCGCCTCGATGACTCGGTGGGACTCATTTAGGCGGTGATAGGACTCCCGGCACTTTGAGACGGCGAGCTCCGCGGCGGTCGATCGGGCTTCAAAGACGGCCATCCTCTCCCTCTCCTGACGCGGCTCAAGTCGCAGATCCTCGGCCTCCGAAGAAGACTCTCCCGCCGGCCTCGTAGCATGGATATCCCCCTCGGCCTCCATGCGAGTAACGAGGGCGCAGTGCTGAAGGACCTGGCAAAAAACAGCAAAGAGACTTAGAGACGCTCGAACTAAAGGAAGGGAGCTCGAAATAACACATGAGAGAGTACATACCTGCACCGCCTCCTGAGCTATAGCCGCCATTTGGGCCCTCAGGGTCCCCCGTGGAATCTTGCCCCCGACCGACTCTTCCATACCAGCAAGCAGGCTGGCAGCAACGGAAAGCTCGGACGGGACTACGAAACAGACGTCCCCCTCTTGCACAGGAATTCCCTCAGGAATCTCCGTCGGTGGCGCGTGAGAGACCGTCCTCTTCCTCTTAAGAGGAACCCCATCTTCGTCCTCTCGCGCATCCCTCGTCTGGGACTCGGGAACCCGTGGGCGCCTGTGGCCGCCGCCAGGGCAATCATCAAGAGCTCGTGACGAGGCAGATGGCCCCACCGCCGTCAGCGCATTTGGTGCGGGGCTCGGGTCCGCCAGAGGCGTGGCCGCACCGCCGGCCCCTCTCCTGGATAGAGCACCGAGGGCACTAGGAGTCCTGGATCGATCCATTTGTCCTGCCAAAGGGAGAGGCAAGCTCGACTCAGAAGCAGAAGAAAGAAAAGGAAGAATCTACGGGGTGCTCTCTAGACTCTACCCGATCTATTTCTACAAACTCTTCAGAAGAAGACATCTAACCTGGTTGAGAGAATGGGTCCTCGGAAGGGGAAACGCAGATATCCGACCTAAAAAAAGAGAGCGCCGAGCTAACAAGACCAAAGATGAGGAAATTATGAAGACGAACATGCCCTCATGTGGACCCCACCTCTATTTATAACAGCCGGCATGACACATCCAACGGCGACAGTCGTCTCCCGCCAAAACGACTCTTCGCACTCAATGGCCACCATTGCTCCACCTGTCATGCGCACATTGGCCGCACCCATCGGGCGCAGGAAACCTGCGGCCAGTCGCATCAGCCAACCAGCACCCGATACATGGGCTGTCGCTTCGGTGATCGTACGCACGATCCGACGCATCCTCTTTAATGTGAGAGCTGTCCCCTGATCCGCTGACGCCACCAAGAAAATACGACAGATTGCCCGGGAACACGCCACGATATCTTCGAAGAGGAGCTCACCTCGGGTGACCCGGCAGACCATTCTCGGCCCGACACGTCAGCTGGTCGGGACGAGAGTGGGGGGCTAATGATGATGCTCGATATCGGTGATCTCCCAGATGGCGCCATGTGGTAGATGACGTGTCCCAGAGCATGAAAGAAAAGACCCACAGTGGCCAACCAGACCGCTCCTATGCCCGTCCTACAGACAACCTTTGGCTCGTCTCCGAGCCCCCTGCACAACTGGCCTCCTCGGCCCTCTCAGCTCGCCTCCGAGCTCTAGCAGAACCAAGATAGCTCGGCCTCCCGCTCGTTCCCGAGCTCTCCCGCCGAGCTCATCTTCCTCGGTCTCATCGACCGACCAACGGCACCACTCGCAGGCGCAACCGCCATCCCGTGAATCTCGCCATGCGCGAGGTATCCGCCGGCCACGTCCCGCGTTCCACGCCATCATGATCCTCCATTAACGAGCATGTCTCGCCATTAATAGGAGATCCCGTCCATCACGCGGGCGTAACGTCAGGAGCGTAACGGCCGGCGTGATTCTCACACCCGCCTGCCTACTGCTACCATTATTTAAACCCCTGCTTCAGACGGTTCAGGTAAGTCATTTTCCATTCACTAGGCCGTTACTCTGCTCAGATTTCCTGTCTAACTTGATCGTCGGAGGGTCCTCGGTGGTACAACCACCTCGGGACTTCCTTGCAGGTAGCTCGGCCCCAACAACCTCAAATCCATTGAGATCCACACACTTCAACACAGCCATCCTTCAACTCAAATCTCGGCCGTCCATCATCGCCAACAGCAGATTAACGGAAGGTAACATCTTGACGTGATCCAACCCGCGTCAGGTTTGATGGCGGCCCCAGCCCACTTGAAGAAATTCAGAACCTTATATGATGAAAGTTTACAAGGGATGTGATTAGCATGCATGTGTTTGGGGGGTTTTGATGGTATTTTTTATGTGATCAATAAATGAGCCGAACTCGAGTTTCCGAAGATATGTACATGAATGTTTTATCAACAATTTATATGGTGTTTGTATATATAGCTTTGTATGTATGTGTAGAAATGGAAGAGCATAGTGGGTTATCGTTGGCTTTGAATAAATCCAGGTTATATGATACTTGCACCAAGTTTAGTATGTTGTTGGTCATATACTTAATCGTTTGATTTCTTTTTAAGCGCAGCTATCATCTGCTTCTCAAGTTGTTTTTCCTGGAAACCTGTATGTGATCCAGTTATGTTCTTTTTATTTCATAATTGTTTTGGCCAAAACACAATTATGGTAATGGGTGCGAGGTCGCAAGAAGAACGTGAATAAATATATGGACGGAACCTAGTTCATATAACCTCCTACATGACTTCTTCCCTAAACTAAGGACCAATTTAATACGATAAATTCAAATTTCAGATATATTCTTATTCGGATGACGGATTTTGGCCATAAATACAGCTATTTAAAAACAAAGATCATAGTGTACATACTAAATGGAAAAAGAATAACAAGGAATAGGGCAGACAACGGATCTATTATAAGGAAGAATTTAATTAATACTGAGATCTTTCATAGTGTACATATGCATTGTACTGGGAGTGCCAAAAAGTTGTGCTCGATTACTTATGAAACAGAAAAGGAAAATAAGGAAATAATATTAGCGCCTGATGATGCAATATATGCATTTTATTGATATGTGCTCAGCACCATCAACTTTGAGCAGAGATAATACAAAGGGAGTTTGCATCAAGAGAATACATAGGAAACAGATTAATTACATATGTGGTAGTAAATGATATTTATCAGTGAACTGATAATTAAGTAGTGAAGATTACAAGCGAGTTCGATCACTTAGTGTCTTTGAGATGAGAGTTCACATGCATGTTACGAAGTGTTTGAGCCATCACTGCATGCTCCCTCGAATGCTGGTAACTCTCAAAAAACTCTTTATTCTCCTTCTCCAACTCTTTCCACACTTACAACAGAATTGCAGCTTATTAGTATATATCACCAATTTTTTCATTTTCTTTGTGTGTGGGCGTGCGCGTGTGCATGTCTGTGTGATGTGTGTGTGTGAGAGAGAGAGAGAGAGTGAGAGAGAACCAGTTAAAGTGATGCTAGGAATTATGTCAGCATGCTTGAAGAAGGCTTCGACGCACTGCTCCATGTTCATGTGGAACTCAAGGCATTTTTCAATCAAAAGCTACACCTGTATTTTTTTAAAAATAAAATAAAAACTAATAATAAAGCATCATCTAAGGTACCTGAAGCAGCAAAAGAAAATTGAATGATGCAATATAATAGAGAATTGTATATTCCTTCTCTTACCATTAGGATATATGAAGCTGGAGAGTCATCCATTATGTTTCAAACTGCAAACACAAAGTACAGGAGGAAAAGAGAGGTATGTATGCATGTATCATATATAGTGGTATTCACAAGTAAACCTCTGTTTGTCCTTTGTAGGAAAAATTACATCTCCTTTGAGCAAAATATATTTTATATGAAAGTTTAATATATATGGATCTCTACCAAAAATCGCCCCATGATTTTTGTGTCAAGCGAGAGACTATAGCTAATGATGGTTTACTTTTGCTACCGAGAAAAATTATGTGGTTTTGGTCCACGGAAATCCACCTGGTGATATCTGAACAAAGTGTGCACCACATGGTATTTTTCTCTCCCCTTTTTTTGGGTAAATGAACCTTATGAAAATTATGCTCACAATAGGGATTCTCTAATCATAGCAGAAGTTATCCCATAAGAATGCCCAGCACAAATTCTATCTATGGAGATAAAAGCTATAGGTGTGAACTTCTTAGAGGCAAGGAAAAATAGGTTGTTCATTGTCATCGAATATAAGCTAAAATAATAAGCAGTTCATTGAAGACTGATATGCTAAATTATTTATTTGAATACCACAGATCATAAATACATAAAGCATTCTATAAATAAAAATTGAAACTCCATTTTGTTCTTATTAAAGTACCAAAGGCATTTTCCTTTATCCTTCCTGTAAGTTCGGAGTTCTGTCGACTTTTAAGATGGTGCCAGAGCCACCCATATTCAAACTCAGCCGCTCTAAAAGTATTTTTCTCAACCCTCATCAAAACCCCTGAATCATATATTGGGGCATTGCAAATACATAAAATTAAAAAAAAAAATCCAATAAATACCTCTCTAAATCAAAATTGAAACACCTACATGGTTCATGTTAGACTATAAAGAATTCCCTAAACCCTTACTACAACTATGGACTTTTGGTTACTAGGGACTTTAAGATGGTGCCAAAGTGCTGGGGGAAACTTTAACATATTGTTCATTGATATGGTACCTTCAAGCTTGATAGGTGCAAGTAAAGTTTCTTGTCGTCGGTTTCTTACATAATTATTCTGAAGCGTAGGGTTGACCAGCATCCTCACATGAGAACCCTTGATCCCTCTCTTTCAAGGTGTTGTATTCTATTGTCAGCTTTACTTCTTATTGTACTTCTCTTGTTTGCTTGTTTATGGAATCATCTAGTTGTATGTTAAAAGTCACAATGATGGATACAAGTTTGCCACATCAAATAGAAGACTTTAAAAAGGTCATTGAGGGATCTTGAAAGAATAAGGACATAATGTGAGAGTTCAACGATTGCATGGTGTAACCGAATTCGATGATAGAAGATTGGAGGCTTGCAGCATCACTGGTGAATAGTATTTTCAGTTGAATTACTTAATAAGAAAAATCCCAATCAGTTTAGACATTACTAAATATGCCATCGAATGGAAGATTTAAGATATGCCACATATCTTATACCGTACACAAAAGCTCAATTTTGTCGGATGTTTATGTACGGCATAAAAGTAAAATAGTGTAGTAGTAATTGTTTTTACAGTAGTAAATAGCATGTGGTCAGAGTCTTATGTAATAGACACTCGAGTCGAGTGGTTGAGAGCATAGGGTAGCAAAAATATACCAAATGATCTAGGATCTAGCAGCGTGCGGAATAAGTTGAGCAACCAAGATATGTAATCGCTGAAAGATGTTACATATGTTGAGAACAATTAGAACAAGCATGTGTTTGTAGAATTCTGTTAGGAGGTGAGTAGTAATATTGTGAAGCACTCACTATACATACACAAAAAATTGCAAGATAAACGAGACTTTCAATACCAAAAACAATAAATTGAAAAAATATATTTCACTGTAGTTAGATCATGTGATTCCAGTTATTGACGGATTCAGAGAACAAGCATAATCAACGGTGCATAGCTGCGTTTTTTCCGGTGATATTGTATAAGCTGATGAGGCCAGAAAAGGGATAACTTTAAAGTTGAAAAAGATGAGCTTTAGAATCTACAATATTCAGGCAAAAGTGACAAAAACAGGATCTATGATATACAATTTTAGCAAAACTAGGAAAAGAATAAGGATATCGATCACCCAGATGATCAAGATTTACTGGTTTGGAGTAATGTTTTAGTTGCAGATAAAACAATTCAAGGAGACTAATTGCAATAGTTCAATGCAAGTACAATCAAAGGTTTTATCATATGGGGTCCCAAACTTGTGAATTTTTGTATTAAAAAACACCTAAATTTACAATTTTTCAGATACAACCCCACAATCTTTCCATTATATGTCCAGTTAACTTGGGTTTAGTGGATTGGTTAGAGCTAACCATGGTTACAAAAACCTCATCTACCCTCCTTTCCCATTTCAAACCCAAACCCTAATAAACTATCAAATCTAAATCTCTTGTTAGTTTTTCTTTTCAAATCTACAATCCCTTCTAGCTCTCTTTTACTCATGTTTTTTAAATTCTTAATCCTCAATCCCTTAAGTCACCCTCCCCTCAAGCCATCAGACATATATCCCTCTTTCCACTTTGTCTTCATATTCCATGATGAAAGCACCTCTTTATTTATAACATAAAACAATTAATTTCATAATTAGATAAAATTTCTTCTTTTAATCAAATAGGACACATGGCTGTATATCCATTTCCATCATAGGACACATAGCGAACCCTAAGACAGATTCGGGGTTGCCTCTAGATAAGTTGGTCCAAGTGTTTTGGGCCAAGTTGGAATACGGTGTAATGATCATGAGTCGGGGATAGTGTACGGTTTAGAGATAGTGAGAAGGAGCGACAATTTGATCGTAATGCTTGAGATGGAGACAATGATGATGGTACACAAGGGTTCCTAAGAGATAGAACAAGATGCATGTGTAAGCTTGTCTTGAAGAGGATGAGCACATCAATAGATCTCAAGTTGCTAGGCTCAACGGGGTTGAGTCAAGGTGAAGATTGTTGGTGTTGTGCCTCATATCATATCAGTTGAGCACCTAAGTGCGGTTTGTGGATCACGGGAAAGTCCCAAGTAGATTTGTGCCAATTAGGCACCCTACATAGGGCAAAGAAGTTTAATTTTAAATCATGAGGTTAGATGAAGGTTTCAGCGCAAATAAACCAGCTAGGAGCCAATTCAGTGTCCAATAACTCTTTAACAAAGTTTAAATAAGTATTTTATAACATTTTAAATAGATATATATCATAGAAGAATTCAAAATTTATGTTTTCTCTGTACACGAAAAAGATGCGTGATAAGCTCAACAGTTAACAGAAATAGCTAGCTAATAATGGATAGCGAAAAGGGAAAAAGACATCATGTAAGAAACTGATCGAGTTATATATATTCATAAGGAATTCATATCTTCGTATATGTTAAATCAGTGCAAGAAGATTGATTGATGTCAATATCATTCCAATAATCAACTTTGATATGTCATATTAGTTATTACAAGTATGCAGAAGAAAATGTTACCATATTTTCTTTGTTGCATATGCTTGCTAAGAATAAGAGATCGGCAGCATTCGTAGGCGACAGTCTTGTTTCCAGTGCTAGCTTGAACTCTTTTGCGAATTACCGAATCTGTGACAAGTGAGAAAGTCCATGTCAAAGTCTTCTTATACACAGCAACAAAGCCATTAGTATGAATTGCGTCTGGAAACTGAAGATAGATTTTAAGCTTATTTTTGGATCTCAACATTATCATTTTGACACCAAAATCTGATGTTAATTAACAAGCATGCATAATTATCCAGGTGCCAACCCTGCGACCAGTGACTATATAATGCAATGAGGAATCAAAATCTGTGCTATTATCAGGAAATCCATAAAAATAAATCACTAGGACATGTGACGTGTATATCAATTATCAAATCCATATCAATCCAAATGTCTAAAATAAATCTTAACTAGTTTCTTTTGCAAACTTTATTTTCAAAACCATAAATAAATCCACCTTCAAATCCTCACACTAAATTGAAAAATGAAGGGAACATGTCTCAATGGAGTTCAAATATAAACTTTTGTTTTCCAAGGGAACACATCTCAGTGGAGTTTGATATGGATTCTTTCATCATAACTATTTTGCAAGGGAATCTCTTCAGAGTGTAGGTGTCGTCATTTCTTAGTTATGTTACCATGCATGTCATGCTCATTCATTTTTTTATGATAGTTTCTTCTAGTAGCTTAGTTCCCATTGCATTAGTGTGAGATTTTTTGATCATATTTATTCCATTTAGTATCCCTAAGTCAAATACTGTAGTTATATATACATGGTATCAAAGCCATTAGCCGTAATTGCACTCGGAAATCATAACTGAGCTTTAAGTCTGTGGCAGATTAGAAATATCTGATACAAAAGCAAAGCATGCATATTGATCAGATGAAATATTATAATCCATGAATTTTTCTATATTTATAATTTATGTTGTGGTCTATCTTATATATAACCAACGATTGCGCTTTTTTCCCCTTATTGAAGTATACAACAAATGGCACATTTGCCAAGAGTTTCTACCAAAGTTACCTGGCGCTAAATGATGTAACCGCAACACTCTTGGCTCGGTAAGTCATTTGATCAAACACTTAGCCTGCACAAACCAATGTGGTATGACCAAATAACGGGGCAACAATACGCTATGTGATCATGTAACATGAACTCGATACTAGAAACTCTTATAACTCCTAATGCACTGATAAAGAAAATCTATTTAAGAAAAAAAAAACATTACAAAAACGAATAAAAGAATAAAGCTACCACAGATGAAGACTAAAGCTATCACAAAATGGTTTTTTTACAGAGAGAGATATGAATCACTTTATCAAAAGGAAGAAAGGAGGAGAAGAAGATGATGATGATGATGATGATGATAGGCAATGAACCTGATGTGTGAAATCCGATTATGAATCCAAGCTTTTGAGTGGTTTCTAATCGGATAGAAGGTTTGGTTTTGGGCCTGTTTGGTTGTAGGATTATGAACGACTCCAAAATTTTGAGAGCATTCGGTTAACTCTGTGTTTGGTTGTGAGATTCCTTTGTTTTGGGAGGCACACTGCTTTGTTTTGGGAGGGATTCTTGAATCCTAAAATGGATTGAAGAATTTATAAGGATTATTGTACTTTTTAGATGGGACCGGACACTTTATTTATTTAGCAGTCCTCTCTCTCTTTATCTCTTTCTAAAATACTCAAATCCAAATCTCACTTTCTTTCCACCAACCAAACAAGGGTTACAAGGATCTATAAATCCGATATTATGAATCCAATACCAACCGAACAACAAATTACCAAATCCATAAATTTTCAACCGTACTATTTTGGAATCCAAATATCATAATCTTGCAACCAAACGGCTCCTTAGTTATACTAAAATACCGTCATGTTTCACCATTATGGGATTAATACAAAGATCTTTTTACTTTAAAATTTTACTACTTTTTAGCACGTGCACGTGTGGTGCACACGGTGATAATTAAAGGTTGTTATCCAGGGGTAGATTAAACTAAGAATTCATCCACTGTTGCCCCTTTTTTCAATAAAATACCTTAAGTTCTGTATTGAGCTCCGCCGTATGAACACAGCAAGTTTTTCCATTTCTGTAAATTTTTATTTTAGAAATGTCAACAAAGTCAATCCCTAAAGAAAGTGAACAGTGATTGGAAAAATGATTGCGTTCCCCAAATATTTTTCTAAAAGAAAATTTGTTTTTAATGGAAAGGATGGCAATCTGTTATCGGAGGCAATAGTAAAGGCTGGTTTGGCACTGAGGATTATGGAACCCCAGCTTCCTTCAAGTTAAGACGAAAATCATGGTATGCATGAGTCATCTGCCATTTCGGAAAAAAAATGGGGTTTCACAAAGTTTAGGAACATCTTGGCAACATAGTCTCGAAATTAAGATTCCGTTTAAAAATTGGGCTTAAAAAAGACGGGCTTGAAACTTTGTGAAGCTTCAAATCTTTCTGAAGCCCTTAAACTTTCTGAAACGGTGGTTTGAAAAACTTTTTTTTGGTTGTTAAACGAACCTCGGTTCCAATCGTTTTAGGATTAGTTCCGGAAACTATAACTTTGTTGGCAAAGGAGGCCTAAAAAGTTTTTCTATGGCTTAACCATTATTAGTAATAATATTATTTCTAGAAACTCAGATCTGAGGCATTACTTTACCTGCCAGGTTGAATTCCTGCCACAGTCCATCCAAGAGACAAAATTGCGGGACCCACAACATCTAAATATTAGTATCAAACAAACAGGCTCATGGTGTTTGTCTCCTAGGCACTATTGGTCAATTGAAATTCTTTAGATGGAACTAGAGCATTCAGAACTTGAACTGTATAAATAGAACTAGAACTGTTAAGTAGAACTGGAATGGAACTAAAGCTGCTTTGTGGGGTTCTAAAACTGAAAATATTAATAAAAGGAACTAAACAAAAGAAATTTAAATAAAACTTTTGATGATGTGTTGTCCTATTTATTTTGTAAACAATATATTATATCTAATTAGCATTGAACCTATTATGCGTTTAGATGATGCTATTAATAAATAATCTGTAATTATTAAATAATCAGCAACAAGTTTTTTTTTTATGGATTTATTAAATTAATATGTGATCATGATTAATTTATTTTTTCAAATTACTTGTAGATATTAAATAAAGAATAAATATTTTCTGTCAAAAAAAATTGAGAATATAACCATAATAAAGATACAATAATTTTATATACTTTGAAGTTTTTATGTCATCATTAATATGGGAGGGAGAAAGAAGAAGACAGAAGAGGACTAAGAAGATACCATAATTTTATATATTCCGGAGGTTTTTTTGGTTTGCATTGAGATAGGATAGAGGATGAAGAGGAGGAAGCAGAAGAGAGAAGAGACGGAAGCATATAATAATTTTATATATTTTGGGCATTTTGTGTTTGCATTGCCATGAGAGAGAAGAAAAAGAAAGAAGGAAGAGGGAGAGAGGGGTTCCAATTTTTAAAAATTTTGTTTTAGCCATATGGTGATTTTTATGGTGAAATTGGAAGGTTTTGAGGGTGGAACTATGAATTAGAATTTTTCGACTATTAGTTCCGGTTTAGATTCCAACCATGATCAACACCAAAATTTAAAGTTCTGGTTCCAGTTCTAATTGACCAACACAAAAAATTAAAGTTCTAGTTCCAATTCTAATTGACCAACATTAAAAGTTTTATTATCCCAATAAGTTCTGCTTCTAGCTTGCGAATCTAATTGACTAACCCTAAGCAGACCGTGGCATGCTTTCAAGCCCGGTAAGTTAAGTATTTTTTCCATCAAAAACCTACATGCCCACGGCAGCTTGACAACAAGAAGAATACTTAATGTACCGGGCTTGAAACCATATCACAATCTACCCAACAGACATACACCATGGGTCCACTTGTTTGGCACTAGTATCCAGGTGTTGTGGGTACAACCATTTTGTCTCCTGTATGGATTGCGGCGGTAATTCAATCCGGTAGGTAAAATATTTCTCCGGCAACAGTGGGTAATACTTTGCCTGCCAGCTTGAAATCCTACCATGGTCTACCCAAGAGACAAACGACACGGGCCCGGCCCATTTGTTTGGCAGCAGTATTTAGATGCTGTAGGTCTCACCATTTTGTCTCTACGATTTCAACCCCCATAGGTTAAGGATATTTCTGGCAACAATCTCTATCCTCCCGCCACGTCATCACAACAACCAATTATCAACCTCCAGCATGGCACGCTGGGCCCCAGCGCGTTACCAGCGAGGCGTTTCACCAAATCCCGGTGCCTTCCCTTTTTCGTCTCTTTCTCAATAATTTCAAACCTTTTCTCACTCTACTTTCTACACACCTCCACTGTTTTAAAAAGGCCCCCATTCTCATCGCTCTCCCTCTCTCTCTAAAATCTTCGCCGCGATTGTCTCTCTCTTCGATAAGGTTCTATCTCGTTTCTCTAAGATCTCCTTTTATTTTCCCTTCGATTATTTGAACTTTTTTAATGGCTGGTATGATGCTTGTTTGTAGATCTCATTAGTTTGATCGATTTGGGAGTTGCGTTTTTTTTTTGGGGTTTTTTAAGGTTTTGTGAGTAGATCTGTTGATTTGTGAGTTGATGAACCTCGATCTATGTGGAGATTTAGTTATTTGAGATTTAGTTATTTAGGGTTTGATCGTTGTTTTCCCCTCGATAACCGCTGGAATTGTTGCGATCTGAGATGTTGATGGATTGCTTTTATAAGTTGTTATGTGATGATCTGCTGTGCTTAATCTTGTATGGATTATTGATGAAAAATTGTCTTTTTATGTGATGATCTGCTATGCTTAATCCATTACATTAGCCCTAGATTGTTTGTACAGTATCTTTAACAGAGGATATCTTAGCTATAGGGAAGATATAATCACGCAAATGATCCTAAAAGCCAGGGATAAATGTTGTGTTGTTCCAGTAATACAATTTGTAGTTTTATGTTAGTGAGAGGAGTTTATGTAGGCCATGCATACTTCCTCTCTACCTAAGGTTTTCCAAGAATGGACTTATTAGAATGTGTAATACACGAAGATTTATTTCAATTTGGTATGCAAAAGTTTTAGATTGCAAGCTGCTAATGTTACTTTGTGTATCATACAGCATACACTCTTTACTGAATTGATTTACAAATAATCGAGTCAATGATGTATATTTGATACATCTAGAATACAATATAATTTTATGATGAACCAAAAATAGTTGAAAAGATAACCTTGGTGAAATCTAATAGCATCTGGTATGGATATGGATTCTATACGTATCCAATGCAGATATGTTACCTCGACAGCGATCCTGTACAACATAGGTTATGTCAAGCTTCTTGATGCCCCATGTTTATTGTAAATAGAAACCATATACATGAGTGGGTATTTCCTTAAAGTAAAGAAGGGAAGTTGGATATCTATTCCTGTGTGACCATAAATCGCTATACCATTAGCGTTTTGTGATTTGGAACGATCTTCTAACCGGGGAACACCAGCTATCTGGATCGGAAGAATCGTTGTTCCGCTCTAAAAATGGGCATAACGCCGGCTTTGTGTCAATAGATATTAATGATTTATCACACTGCTTTTCTGAGGGGCTACAGTATCCGTTATGTATAAGTGTATCGAAGAAATTAGTATATGATACATGCATACATATATACATATAAACAAACGATCCAAAAAACACTCAAATTATGTAATAGTGTATCATAGAAAACTGCCCCAATACATGACAAGTAGCGTTCCGTGTTTCCATTTTTCGTTCGTGTTCTAGGTGACATAGATCTGTTCAGTATATGATTATGGAGTTTCAGGTTTTGCATTTTAAAATTTATGATTCTTTCAATGTTCTTGTTTCATTCCTCGAGATATGAGTCGTGTTACTAATAACTAAAGTTCTTTTTTGAGGAACTTCTTATTGCTAATTGAAGGGAGGAATATGCATCACTATATTTTGAAATTGTTTGTATTTCATGTGAACATGTGATCACTCTGTGCATTAGAGCAAGTGACCACGATATTAGGTCAATGGTATTAGTATATACGATATGGGTAAATGCAAGGAATTGTGTAAGAATATTGTGTTTAAGTGGCCCTTTGATTCATATTTGTATCCAAAAATTTAATCTACTAGGTAGAGCTTTGGCATTTCACTTCTTGCTTGTATACACTTTTTATTAAATGTAAGAAATATTAGTTCAATGTTATGATTCAACCTAAGGCTATTTTCTTATAGTCAATTCTGATCAAGCTTTTATGGTAAATTGCCGGCTCCTCTCTGTTGGGGTTAAAAATTACATCCCGGTTGACCAAGTCAAAGTCAAAGTCAACCCCAAGCCAAGTGGGCCCAAGCCCAGATCAAGTGGGTCCATGCCTAAGTCGAGCCCGAACATGAAGCGGCCGGCCTCCCCCCATGTCAATATGAATATTATGTAATAAATATGTTTGATGTAATTTTTATGAATAAATGTAAGAAAAATGGGCATAAAGCCAAATTTTTGTAAAGTCCATACTTCATGTGCAAAAGAAATGAGCACATAAGGCATGTGATGGGCAAAATGCCATTTTGTAAAGCCCAATGGGCTATATGTAAATTTGTAAGCCTATAAAAGACAACATGATAATGAAAAAAGAACTCATTCCCTTCAAAATTTAGGGTTTCTGTACCTCTTTCCCTTTTCTCAAGATTCTAAAATCTTCTCTCTTTTTTGAATCAAATCAAGAGTTTAATTCTTCCTTTTCCAAAAATAAAGAGTTTTCACCATCAAACCCTTGAAGGGGAACTCGGATCTTACATCAGATCTCAAAAAAGGGGAGATTTTTAAATCTCACCCCCTTTTTCTCCAAGATCCAACCGACTGAGAGGAAAAAGGAGACCTATCTCTAAAAATCCCATCTTGGGAAGATCCAAGGCCTAAAAGAAAATCCAAGGTCAAAAGGGAGAAGAAAGGGTGATTTCTAGGAGTTTAACTCCATTCAAGATCTGTTGGAGCTTAACTCCATAAACCAAACCCTTTTTTTATAGGAGTTTAACTCCATTCAACATCTTTCGGAGTTTTAACTCCATAAATAAAAAACCCTCTTTCGGAGTTTAACTCCTTTTTCCGGGGCTAAAAGTCCCTTCTTTCCGTCGGTGCCCAAGCGCCCACGTGCCGGGCACGTGAGGCGCCAGTGCCCAAGCGTCCAACGTGAGGCGCCAATGCCCAAACGCCCAGCGCTCATGTGCTAGGCACGTGAGGCGCTGGCGCTCACGCGTCCTTTGGATGCTATTTTCCCTCCTTTTTTATATATATACACATACTCCACAACACTTCCCCTGTTAGAAAAAATTTCTAACAGGACACCGTCCCGCATCGCGCATGGGGGGCTTCTAGCCCCCTTGACCCCAGCGCTCTATCCGGATAGCGGGGCCCTCCTAAACTCTGCAGGGCCCCCGATATATCCAAAACCTTTCAGAACACAACATACGCATACTGCATATTGAGTTTGCATGACTAGTTGACCCGTCAATCGGAGGTTCCTTCGCTTCAAATGCGAAGGGTAATTAACGGCAGCTTAGTCCGCGGCTGCCGGAGATTCGGATCCCCACAATCAATAAACCCCCGTCTATCCTAGGCAGGAGGAATCTGTAGTACGCCTGACAAGCGACGTGCATTCCCATCTCAATGTGGTGAGGTGATGAAAAACACCATACAGATTCTGGCACGCCTGGTAGGACCATTCTCTTCTCCCATATTTCGGGTTAAATGTTCATGCGAACTCAATCAATATATATATTGATTGCCTGTATTGAAATCATGTTTCTTTGTGCAGGCTAACATTCTCTAATTGCAATCTTCGGACCCAGCAAAAAATGTCTCAAAGGACAAGCTCGGTTCTCAACACAGTTCTCATCTCCTACATGATGAAGATGGACGCCAGGACGATCCTCCCGGCCAGTCTCGGGCAACAGGGGAGGAGCCGCTGTTACAGTTTGGCTCTATTATGTTCATGCCAGCTAACACCATCCCAGCTCTTCAAGCTCCGGTGACAGACAAACCGGCCTTGGAAGGTAAAAGGCCAAATGTGGTGGTCTCGAAGGCGTCTCAACCTAAACGCAAATGGGTGTTTGAACGACTTTTTCTGGCCCCAGCCGAGGCAAGACCATCAACACCAATAGAGCAATAAGGCGTCTCGAGCAAGCTCTAGTGGTGCCCTTGACAACTGCTCGATCGGGTATCTTCTATAAGCTCCCCTTTAATCGACTCACGAAGACTTCCTGGATGACGGATGCCCGCCAAGCCCTAAAAATCGAGAAGCTAAGACAGAAAAGTCTCAGATACAGAGCCAACAAAAGGGCTAGGACTCCTGCTAGGCTGAACTCCATGAGGTTTTAAGAATAGGGTTACCCCGCAACAATAGCTGAAGCGGCTGTGAACCTCGCTAACTCTTTTGAACCACTGAAATTGGTCCAGAAGAATGCCACGATCTTGAGAGTCAAGAAAGCTGCGATCTGGACAGCGCTACTCAAGGATCCAGTCAAACCAACTGTCTTCAGTCGTCTGTCCTTTCCAGAAGAGGAAGGGTCACGACGGTCCGAAAAACCAGCCGCCAAAGATAAAAAAGATGGCTGGATATGTGGTCCACACTGTTTACATGGTGGACACGTGCAGCAAGAGCAAGGATGGGGCCACCACATCTCAAATCCAATCTGGGTTGAATGCGACTGTCACTTTCCAACATCAGCCTCTTCTGGAAGGTAATGAAAACCCTTCCAGTGAGGCTGATAAGCAGAGAGATCCCTCAGTTCATGAGGAGTCGGGCTCGGAAAGCGAACATGAGTCGATCTTTCGTCTTAAAACCGCAAAGCAGCAACTTCTCCAAGAACTCCAGAAGCAGCTCAAAAACAAAGATAAAGAGATGGCCAAGCTCTACTAAAAAATTGACGACTTGACAAAAGTCGCTCACGGCCCAACTTGCCTCTCAGCCGCCTAATGAAGCGCATGACTCAGCTCATGTGCCGGGAAACGGTGTTTCGAGACAGCTGACGCCTATTCCCTCAAATCCAAAGGTGGACAAACCGCATGAAAGTCGATTGCATCCTATCTCGGGAAATGTCTTGGTTACTGATGACAGTAGCCCGCTAACACAAGATCAAATCATGGATTTGGTTTCCAACAAAGTCAACATTGGTAGCCGAAGCCGAAGCGCAAAAAGATGTTAACAGTAGCGGGAGACCGTATCCTGCTCAGTATGATCTGGTAGAATTTCCTAGCAGCCATGTCATCCCTAAATTTGGAAGGTTTGATGGGACGGGAAATGCGAATCAGCACATCGCCCACTTTAAAGCCTCATGCGGGAATACTGGGGCAATGATGCGCTTCTCTTCTGCCAATTCGTTAATAGCTTAACCGATGTCATTTTCAACCGGTACGCTAGCATACCAGATGGCTCCGTTACTACTTTCGTTCAA
The DNA here is from genome assembly GCA_030015575.1 of Agapanthus africanus. Classification (NCBI taxonomy): domain Eukaryota; kingdom Viridiplantae; phylum Streptophyta; class Magnoliopsida; order Asparagales; family Amaryllidaceae; genus Agapanthus; species Agapanthus africanus. The sequence goes on from CM057337.1 coordinate 912,292,761, forward strand.
ATGAAATCTTTGTTTCAACAAAGGTTCGTGAGTGTCAGTGATAAGATCGCCATCGCCGACCTCGTAAGGACCAAACTAAAGAACAACGAAAGCAGCACGGATTTTATAACCCGATGGCGTAATCTCTCCGTAAAATGTGAACTGCCGATAGAGCAGGACCAATCTATCAGCCTCCTCGTCGGAAATCTCAACAATTGGATGGCCCCATTTCTATGCATCGCGGGTTTCAAAACATTCTATGAGCTGACAAGGAAAGTCAAAATGTTGGAGCGCTCAAAGCAGGAGTCTTTCTCTGATTTCTAAAATAACAATAGGTCCTGGAGAAACCGAAAGGACGGTAATCGCAAAGGCGGAAATTCCGACGATACCGAATCTTTTAACACTTCGGCTAACCGAAATAAGCAAGGGATGAGCGGACCTAATGCCAACCAGCCTCGGAAGCCAGTGTTCGGAGAGGGAGGAGAACTTCCACTGAAAAAGAAGTTGAATAAGGTCTATTCCTTCAGAAGGGACAAAGTCCATAAAATATTCTAAGACGCCCTAAGAAACGGTCTACAATTGCCAGAATCAAAAAGACCGCAAGAAGCAAATATGACCGACGACCCCAAATATTGCCCTTATCACCAGAGTGATAAGTCATGCTATTGAGGACCGCTTCGTTTTCAAAGATTGGGTTGAAAAACAATACAAGGCAGGAGAGATAGAACCGTCTAAAGGCGTGTTAACAAATAGTCAAGCTACGACCACCAATTTCATACAAACGGAGACCGAAGTCCTTCGGGAACCTGATTTTCTCAGACATCTGCTTTTCCCTGAAAAGAGCGGACCATGGCAACAAGTTAAGAGCTAAACGAGCAATATTGCCAATGAAGAAGCGGTAGATAGGTACACAACCCATACAGTCTACATGATGGAGCCCAGAGGAACAAGTCCTCCTACGCCTTATAGTCATGACAATGACGTGGTTGTTGCCATCCAACACCGGCTCGGTCTAGATGACGGAAAGCCCGCTTATGCAATTAAGTCAAAAGAGCCCATGGTTCCTGCAGAATCGAGCCCAGGCTTTAACAATCGACAACCACGTCGTTAAACTGGGAATTGAGGACCACCACGTCGTTAAACTGGGAACATTCGACCACCACGTCGTTAAATTGAGAACAATCGACCTCTAAGTCATTAAACCGGGGATGTAAAAATGTGTAAATAAAAAAATGAAAAAGCAAAAAAAGCTGAAATGATGGGGCAACTCGCAATAAAAACCAGTGAGTAAAATAAAAATGAAAATAAACAGCCGAAATGATGGGGCAACCGCGAATGAATAGCCGAAATAATAGGGTAATCGTGATCTTCGCGATAAGAAAAGCTGAAATGGTAGAGCAATTGCGGTAATAAAAAAAGGCGAATGATGAGTCGCTTCTGGTACCATATTCCAGTGCAGCGATACATACGCCAACTAAATTTCAAATCCCATATCCCAACGGCGATGATGAGTTGCTCCTGATACCATATTCCAGTACAGCGATGCAGACGCCAACAAAGTCCCAAAATTATCCCGGCTCTATGGTCTGAATCATACATCCTGCAAAACCGTATACAATCCACGGGCGTAAAAAGATCCCAATCTCTCCCAAGTTCTACCGGCGAGACTACATTTAAAGTCCCACCAGCGATCCGCCAAAAAAAAGGTATGTCCACAAGCAAAACGAGCACGGATGAAAACCCGAAAGGGCTCCGTGAGTAAAAACAGCAGGACTGTCGGCGAGTTTGTGAAAACCCGAAAGGGCACAAACTCGTGAAAAAGAGATGAAATACACTCGCAAAGTCCTCTCGACTTTGTGAGGAGAAAATTCCAGATACTACGACTCACAAAGGAGCAACACACTTAGGAGTCCCCAGGACTCCTAAGGAGAAAATACACCTACGAGATCCTTTCGACTCGTAGGGAGAAAATGCTTTTATGGAAACCTTACGACTCATAAAATTGAAAAGCCTTAGGTGATAGGGAGCTAAACCTGTCACCTAAGCCATCGCTCTCCAACAAGAAAAGGCAAATGATGAATTGCTCCTGGCACCCGTGCTTCAGTGTCAGCAACGCTGATGCCGATCCCTATCCCAAAATTCCAAACTTCCGATCCAATAGACCCCCAAGTCTTTAAACTGGGAACAGATGACCTCTAAGTCGTTAAACTGAAAACAAATGACCTCTAACTTGTTAAACTAGGAACGAGGGAAATCCCCTCACGGCAATGATGATTCGCTCCTAGTACCATATTCCAGTGTAGCGTGCTAACCAAAACCAAAATCCCCAAATCCTCTCATGGCCAATGATGTTTCGCTCTTGGTACCATATTCCAGTGTAGCATGCTGATGCCAAACCAAAACCAAAATCCCCAAACCCTCTCATGGAAAATGATGATTCTCCTGGTACCATATTTCAGCGTAGCGATGCTGATGTCAACCCAAATCATATCAAATCAGCAAGACAACCAATGACCTCCCTGGCGGAATCAAGCTCCACCTCGGAAACAAGTCGAATCCCGACACCGCGGAAAGCGGAGCAAGTCAAATCAAATCCCGACACCACAGAAAGCGGAGCAAGTCAACTTCAACCCTGACACCGTAGAAAGCGGAGCAAGTCAAATCAAATCCCGACACCGTAGAAGCGGAGCAAGTCAACTTCAACCCTGACACTGCAGAAAGCGGAGCAAGTCAAATCAAATCCCGACACCGCAGAAAGCGGAGCAAGTCAGCTTCAACCCTGACACCGTAGAAAGCGGAGCAAGTCAAATCTAATTCCTGATACCGCAAGAAGCGGAGCAAGTCAAAAGGCAGTACTGACCGTCCAAGTCATAAAAAGGGCAGCAATGACCTCCCCGTCGGAATGATACTTCGACTCGGAATCAAGTCAAGCAACAACCTCCCCGTCAGAATCATGCTCCGACTCGGAATCAAGTCAACCAACGACCTCCCCGTTGGAATTATGTTTTGTCTCGGAATCAAGTCAACCAACGACCTTGTCGGAATCATGCTCCATCTCAGAATCAAGTCAACCAATATCGAAATCATGCTTCGCCTCGGAGTATCCGCTTTTCCTGTTGGAATTATGCTTCGCTTGGGAATTGACCTCTGCATCGGAATCATGCTTCGTCTCAGAGTGTACCCCGTGTTGAAATCATACTTCACCTCGGGGGATCTCCCTTTCCTGCCGGAATTATGCTTCGACTCGGAATCAACCTCTGCATCGGAGTTATACTTCGTTCAAAATGTCTGTCATGTGCCGGAACTAAGGTTCGCCTCAGGATACACCTGTCCCGTATCGGAATCATGCTCCGCTTTTCGAAATTATGTTCCGATCCCTGGAGTCATGCTCCGCCCTTCGGAATGATGCTCCGATCCTCGGAATTATGCCCTGATCCCCGGAATTATGCTCCCGGAATGATGTTCCACCTCGAAGTCCAACTCCAAAATCCATCAATTCAATGCACACAGCTCATATACGTGGTGTGCATTTATTGGTGGTGGCACTTTGTTGGGGTAAAAAATTATACCCGGTTGACCAAGTCAATCCCAAGCCCAGATCAAGTGGGCCCATGTCCAAGTCGAGCCCGAACATGAAGCGGCCGGCCTCCCCCTATGCCAATATGAATATTATGTAATAAATATGTTTGATGTAATTTTTATGAATAAATGTAAGAAAAATGGGCATAAAGCCAAATTTTTGTAAAGCTCATGCCTCATGTGCAAAAGAAATGAGCACATAAGGCATGGGATGAGCAAAATGCCATTTTGTAAAGCCTAAGGGGTTATATGTAAATTTTTAAGCCTATAAAAGTCAACATGATAATGAAGAAAAGAACTCATTCCCCTTAAAATTTAGGGTTTCTGTGCCTCCTTTCGCCTCCTTTCCCTTTCTCAAGGTTCAAAAACTTTCTTCCCTTTTTGAATTAAATCAAGAGTAAGTCTTCCTTTTTCAAAAATAAATAGTTTTTTACCATCAAACCCTTGAAAGGGAAGAACTTCCATCAGATCTCAAAAAGAAGAGATTTTTAAATCCCACCCTTCTTTTTCTCCAAGATCCGGCCGACCGAGAGGAAAAAGGAGACCTATCTTCAAAAATCCCATCTTGGGAAGATCCAAAGCCTAAAAGAAGATCCAGGACCAAAGAGGAGAAGAAAGGGGCCCCCTTTCATCATTTCCAAAGATTTCTAGGAGTTTAACTTCATTCAAGATCTGTTGGAGCTCAACTCCATAAACCAAACCCTTTTTTTTATAGGAGTTTAACTCCATTCAACATCTTTCGGAGTTTTAACTCCATAAATAAAAAATCATCTTTCGGAGTTTAACTCCTTTTTCCGGGGGTAAAAGCCCTTTCTTTTCGTCGGTGCCCAATCGCCCAACGCCCACATACCGGGCACATGAGGTGCCCAGCGTCCACGTGAGCCAAGCCCTCGGCGCCCACATGCTGGGCACGTGAGAAAAAATTTCGAACGGGGCGCTGTCCCGCACCCCGTAAGGGGGCTGCTAGCCTCCTTGACCCCCAGCCCGCTATCCGGATAGCGGGACCCCCGTAAACTCTGCGGGGCCTCCGATATATCCAAAATCCTTTCAAAACTCAACACACGCACACTGCACATTGAGTTCGCTTGACTAGTTGACCTGTCAATCGGAGGTTCCTTCGCTTCAAAGGTGAGGGGTAATTAACGGCAGCTTAGTCCGTGGCTGCCGGAGATTCGGATTCCCACAATCAATAAACCCCCGCATATCTTAAGCAGGGGGAATCTGTAGCACGCCTGCCAGTTAAGCTCAAGCTGTCATGGAAAATTGCCAACTCCTCTCTTGCCCCTGATTTAAGCTGTTTAGAGTATGCCACAAATTATTAAGGTTTGGAGTTGTATTATATTAAGTTTTACCTTTGATGATTCAACTGAACTTATGCACCCGGCAATTGTTCTTCTACAGATACCTAGAAGATGGCTGAAGAGGAAATACAGCCTCTTGTTTGTGACAATGGAACAGGAATGGTGAAGGTAGATTTTCTGTCCCTTTCAATACGTTCTTATACTTTCCTTTCTTGACAAACATTCTATAACTTGTGCTTTTTCTATTGCTTTTTTTTAATAAAAAAATTCCAACAGGCTGGTTTTGCCGGTGATGATGCACCTAGGGCAGTATTCCCAAGCATTGTAGGGAGACCTCGCCACACAGGTGTCATGGTGGGGATGGGCCAGAAGGATGCTTATGTTGGGGACGAAGCCCAATCAAAAAGAGGTATCTTAACGTTGAAATACCCAATTGAGCATGGAATCGTTAGTAACTGGGATGATATGGAGAAGATATGGCATCATACTTTTTACAATGAACTTCGTGTTGCTCCTGAAGAGCATCCAGTCCTACTTACCGAAGCCCCCCTCAATCCCAAGGCAAACAGAGAGAAGATGACCCAGATCATGTTTGAGACCTTCAATGTGCCTGCGATGTATGTTGCGATTCAGGCTGTTCTTTCCCTTTATGCCAGCGGACGAACAACTGGTTAGTAATTTTGTAATTATTCATCTCAACTGTTATATCTGCGAGCCTACTATTATTATGCATACTCTTTTGGAATTTTGCAAGTTGGGTATCTAAAACATCCATCATGCAAGACGGACACATGGTCATTTAACCAAAAAAACCATATTGCACATTCTTTTCTACTGTTATTTTTTAGTTCTCTACTAGTCTGCTATTATAATGCAAACTCTTTTGGAATTTTGCAAGTTGGGTATCTAAAGCATCCATCACTTATTAATGGAAAATGGCTGCATGGTCATTTAACCAAAAAAAAAAAACACATATTGCACATTCTACAAAAATCTACTATCAATATACTATTTCGCGAATAAGTCTTCAAAAACTAATTTCATTAAAAGTTTTTATTATATTTTGAAAATTAACTCCTATGGTTTGAGATTTAAAAATTCATTTAATAATTTTAGTCTTTCTTTCTCATGACAAAACACTAGCAAACCCAAAGGTGTGTAGGAGTTAGGAATTCATTTAGCCCCGCTCAGTTTTTGAGTCACTAGTGGAATTAGGGCTGTCAAAAATACTCGAACCCGAGAACCTGACCCGAAAAAGCGACCCGAACCAGCCAAAATTTTAAACGGGTTAACCCGACCCGACATGTTTAATAAACGGGTCGGGTATGGGTCATGTATCATGGCCCGCTTTGACCAGTTTGACCCGAATACATCATCCCCAAATCATTCATTTTCTCTTGTTCCTTATTCTTCGGCATTTTTGGGTTCTATTTTTTGAATATCCGTAAATTTATTCATCAACGTCAAATTTGTAATTAGCTAATTTATATAGTTTATACATAAAACAAAAAAAAGTATCTAATCAACTTAGGTTGGGTTAGGTGACCCGATTATGACCCAACCCGAACATTAAATGGGTCCCGACCCGAATATTAAATGGGTCGGGTATGGGTCTTAGAAAACCAACCCGATTATTAAACGGGTCGGGTTGACCCTACCCGACCTGCTTGACACCCCTAAGTGGAATGATGGATAGAAAATAGGACGCATTTGAAATCCCTTGTCTTCTTATTTCAATTATTATATTTCAGAATTCCCTTCTATTCCTGTTCTCCTCTATATCTAGATGGGAAATTGTGGACCCACCAAAAAAATTTACAACTACTAAAAACATTTTGCATTTACACCCTTTACTTATCAATTTTTTTATAGATAGGACTATCAAATATAATATTTGCTTGTCTTCTCATTTAAAAAAAAATACAATGTTGCGTAAGCATTAATTGCTGATATAATTTACAAATATAAGCCTTCCAGTTTACAAATTACAATCTTATATCTTTTGGCACTAATTTCTCTGAAGAATTATTCCACCATCGTATTTCTTCTTCATAGGTATTGTGCTTGATTCTGGTGATGGTGTCAGCCACACTGTCCCGATCTACGAAGGATATACACTCCCTCACGCCATCCTTCGTCTAGATCTTGCCGGCCGCGACCTCACCGACGCACTAATGAAGATCCTCACTGAAAGAGGCTATTCTTTCACCACAACAGCCGAGCGTGAAATTGTTAGAGACATTAAAGAAAAGCTCGCGTACGTTGCCCTAGACTACGAGCAAGAGCTCGAAACATCCAAGACCAGCTCTGCAGTGGAGAAAAGCTACGAATTACCCGATGGGCAAGTTATAACCATCGGAGCTGAGAGATTCAGGTGCAATGTTTTAAAACGCATTCATTTTTCTATTTGTGCACAACACAGAACAGACCATTCGCTCCATAATCGGATTTCACGAAATTACACTAGACAGACTTTAATATGCATACATGTGAAGAAAAACAAGAAAATATAATTTAAAAAACAGAAGAAAAATGTCGCTAGGGAGGACAAAACTAGGTCTATTAAGTGGATATTGAGTTTGTGCATTGTGTCATATTCATGACCTTCTAATATTATCTGTTGTGCTTTTTAACCAAAAACCATCTAAGCATCGATTACTCAGCCGTTATAACATTGTTTTTACATACTACTCAGGTGCCCCGAAATCCTGTTCCAGCCCTCCTTGATTGGAATGGAATCTCCAGGGATTCATGAGACTACATATAATTCTATTATGAAGTGTGATGTGGATATTAGGAAGGATTTGTATGGTAACATTGTCCTGAGTGGAGGCTCAACTATGTTCCCGGGTATTGCGGATAGGATGAGCAAGGAGATCACGGCACTTGCCCCAAGCAGCATGAAGATCAAGGTTGTTGCTCCACCTGAGAGAAAGTATAGTGTTTGGATTGGGGGTTCGATTCTTGCTTCGCTGAGCACTTTCCAGCAGGTAATGTTTTAGGAAAAACTCTTTTGTCATATTGTATGGCTATCTATTATGGAGTGTAGTTAGTGTGTGTGTGTGTGTGTGTGTGTGTGTGAATTTTTCAGATTTAGACACTCTCTTGAATGTTTTAATTATTTCAAAACCTCATTATAACAAGTTTCAGTTGAAATTTGAGTGTTTAGGGGTGAAAACATTGCTTCCGACTATTCAATATATTACAAGGAGAATGAATCTCCTTTCACAATTACTTTTCTGCATTTTTTACTGCAGTATATCCCAAATTTGATCTCTTTTCTCTATTCATGTATTAATTTTATACTGAACACTTATTATTTTGCTTAATTATGACCAGTAACGAAAATCTGATTAGTGATTTGTTGAATTAATTAATACATGTTTAAAAACTCTTGCTTATTGTTCTATTCTTAACGAAGTCTATTTTTTATCTTTCAATGACCAGATGTGGATATCCAAGGGAGAGTATGACGAATCCGGCCCTTCCATTGTCCATAGAAAATGCTTCTAAGTTTGCAACAATGGTAAATGAGCTGTTGCCCTCCTTGAGCAGGTGGTTTTTGGGGGCTTGTGTTAAGATTGTATAAGTTTGAGATTGTGCGAGTCTAGCAAGTAGAATAATCATATAGTGCGTCTAGTTGTGAGTAGTTATATGTGGGAGTTCATCTTCCCTTTTATCAAGAGTCTGTTTTCGTGTATGGCTTGGTATTAGTACGGTCGTATTTGTATTTTCTTCCCCCCTTTTGTTTTTTTGTAGGGTTTGTGTTGATTACGAGCGGTAGTTATTGGCATAAGATTGTGCCTTGCCTGAAACTATCTGGTAGTATATTGTATGTGAAACTGGACTTAAATTAGATCTCCCTGTTGGAGGGTGAGGTGTATTGTACGTTCATGATGGTGCATCGAATTGTTTCATTATGATTGCCCCTTCTGAAATTATATGTTGGTATATTATCTGAGAATCTGGATTTTATCATATCGAAATATTGAATGGTGAGTTGTATTGTACTCGTGCGCCTTCTGTTTTGTTTGGATACAATTTTTATCGGGCTGTATGTGTTTTATAGTTTTATTGTTTTTGTTTTGAACATTAGAATCAGCTGGTCCCGTTTGAAGACCACAAGACCTAAAATCAATCCTCTTGTATGTTATCTATATAAGTAATGTTGTCGCAATTTTCAAGTATCATTTTCAACTGTGGGCCCTAAATAAATTGAGAAGTTTCAGATGGTGCTATTCAGCCGGTTTGAAATTGCTTGCAAGTTGTAATAAAGATGCAATGTTTGGTTATGTATCCTGCAATATGAATCTACCGTACAAGGAAAATCAACTTGGTTTTCAGTCACACACAAGCAATGGAACAAAGAAATTGCCTTTGATATCTCTTCGATCTTCAACATAGAGATGCACTCAATCATCAATGCGAGACTAAAGATAGATTCTGAGGAGCATGCATTTGGTTCACGTCTCTTTGACAATTGAATCAATGGAAATGCTCCATGTCAAAAGTAGAATAAGTTCCCCACATGAATGAGACTTGTGCTCACAAAAAGCATGCTTTCTTCGTCGCTTATACTTTTACTCCATATTTATCTTTTGAGTGGAGAAACTATTTGTTATCAAATCTTCAAAATATCCTTTTTCCTGATATAGCATTAATGAAGCAGCCATTAAAAAACACATGTTCTTGTTTAAACAAGATGACATGAAATAAAAAATATCTTCGATAATATTTGTGTGTATATTCAGTCTATACATCTGTCTGTTTAAAAGATTAGCATGGATGTTGTGTGGACCTAATTCTCCGTTGCCTTGTTAGAGAAACTTTTTATATTTTAGAGAAATCAAACAAAAAAAACACAATTTTTTATTTAAAATACACGAAATTGAATACCATGTCATTATTAATTTACAAACGCAATCATGTCATTATCATTTGGGTAAATTGTCAAAATCCCCCAAGCAGCTTTGCCGCTGACAAAACCCCCATGTCTTGAAACAGTTGTAAAAAACCCCAGAATTTTTTTATCGCATAATAACTAAATATAACATGCAACTATATAGCATGCATGGTTTTTTTACAACTAAAATCCATTCCGGAGGTTTTGGCAACCATTTCGAGGCAAGGGGTTTTTGTCAGCGGGAAAAACTAATTGGGGGTTTTGACAATTTACCCTTATTATTTTACAAGCCCACACGTATTTAAATTAATAAACAAACATAGAATTTTGGCTAAAATGCGGGAAATCTCTCACTTTTCACCGAAAGGCACGAAACCCCTCTAAACTTAAAAAAAAAATGCAATTTACCCCAAAAACCCTAACGGTGTTTGTTTTTCTATCCATAAGATCATTTTATGCCAAAAATGCCCCTGGAACATATTTAATTGGTTAACCTAATATTTTATCTTTTATTTCTTCATCATTTTCAAATAATTCATACCTTTTTTTTTGAATCTATACTCATTCTTGTGGAAGATCAGAGAGAAACTAGGTGATATTTTGAATTATAGATTTAGAAAAAAATGATTAAAAAAAGTTTGAAGAGGAAAAAAATTTATAGAGAAGAGAGAAAGGATTTGGTAAAAGACTTGAGGGGCATTTTGGGTAATATACACCTGAAAAACCAAAGGTGTTAAATTTAAGGGGTAAAGTGCATATTTTTTAAGTTCACGTGGGTTTCCTGTTTTTTGGACAAAAGTGAAGGGTTTCCCGCATTTTAGCTTAAAAAATTCTATAATTACTTGCGAAGCACATGCTAAAATGTTAGTAATAATAGAACGATTACCCACCACCAATAATCTCAAATATTCAGATTATTAGATGTCTAGATGATATTAGTGTGAGCAATTTTTATTGTCAAAAGATTGGTTAGGGAGAAAAAAGAAGGCAATACAAAGGCAATATGCTAATTATTATCATTATGGAAAGAAATAAAATAGCAAAATCATGCTTGAACGAGTTTATCACATCAACCATAAATTTAATTTTATGCTCATCTTATCCATATATATTTTCAAGAAATCATGCATTAAACGAATTATTTAACCACCATAATTTCTTCATAGATTATCATAAAATCATGAATTAACAAATTTATCCAAACTACCTAGTGAAAAATTCCATCCTTATCTCAACCTCATTTATTATATAAAAGATCACTAAGCAATATTTTCGGGGGTTTGGGGTCTTGGCTTTTGCACAAAAGAACGAAGATTAATCAACAGAAAATATTTTCCCATCAGAATCAACGGCTGAAGGCGTAAGAAAACAATTATAAATATCTCACAGATCACAATGGACATGATGCTTTAGAGAGCTTGTCATGGAGGTGAGAGAAACAAGTTCGATTGGTCTTCGGGTCGGAAAAAAATCATATGTGAACATATCTATAAAACTTTTTATAGGAAGGAGGAAAAACCGTACACGTGGCAGATTGGGTGTGGATCTACCGTACACGTGGCAGATTGGGTGTGAATGAAGAAAAGAAGATATGTTCTCACACCCAATCTGCCACGTGTACGGTAGATCCACACCCAATCTGACACGTGTACGGTTTCACCTTCTCTCTATAAAACGTTTTATAGATAGGTTCCCATATGATTTTTTTCCCAATAGTTTTGCACAAAAGAATTAAGTTCGAGAAAGATGAGGACGATAGTGGTAGTTTAGGCAATAAATTGTGTATTTAACCCCAATTAACCTTAAGAGTTAGGCGAAACAAACAGATTCTCCTTCTTTGTTAATGGAGAATGTTTGGGATTGTGTTTATAAGGATAAATTGTCAAACCTTGGCAGTTTTTTCCGTTGACAAAAAATTAATCCTTACTGATATTTGAATAGCTGCCTGCTATATCTATCTATCTCTCTACTGTTATGAAACAAAAGGAAGATGGGCGTTTTATTTTAAAATCGATAGGTGATGTGGTTATCCCATTCTTCGAGAAAAAATCAATAAGAAAATATAAAATCTCCGATCAATCAAGAGACTCATAAACGTAACCAATTCATCACTTAGTATAAAAAAACTAAACCCATCACTTAAAACCATGTGGGGTATATTATCTATCTGTAGTGTTTCTAAAAGCAAATTAGGATGATTTTTCATAATTCTGTAAGTACCACCAAATCCCAGCTCCTTTGCATATTCAAATCAAGTATTGTATATAATAACAAATATATTTTTTTCTTAAATCCCACAAATCCTTTAATCCTTTTGATACAGTTAGCTTTTAAACTTAATTTAATTTCTTATAAACTTAATTCAATTTTTCTAAGTTTAATATTCAATTTCTAATAAACTTAATTCGATTTTTCTTAACTTAATTTCATTTGCAAAAGGATTTTTGTTTTTGTTTTTGTTTATCATGGTTAAAAAATTTACTATAACAGATGAAACCAAACCTTGTCTAATTAGCTTATAGATATCACAGACAATTGCATAGATATCGTAAGCAACTGCATATATATCGCAGACAACTATACGGAAACCACACGCAGGAGTTTTTTCACAACTGTAACCGCTTTGACAGGGTTTTTTGACGGCTGCATGGGTTTTCTTGACAACTTACCCTTATTATAATTGGTAATGGAGGTTGTTTATATAATACCTAATCCTTTGGGGGCTTTTATCAAAAAAATAATAAAAAATATTATATTTGCATTTATTCAGAAGGAATATGGATACAAAATAAAAACATTATCATCATAGAAAGGAATTAAACAACAAAATCAAACATTAACTAATTTATCAAAAAACCTCCATAATTAATTATTGTAAATTCATTCTTAATCTTATTCCCATCCATCACATTGCCAACTTAATTAATAAATATATCATCCCAAAAGAAAGAAAGAAAAACCCTAAATTAACTCAACAGAAAATATTTCCCATTTGAAATATTCTTCCCTAATAAATCGCAACCCCTCCCCAATTCCTCTCTTATAAGTAAACACCTCCCCCCTTCTTCATTTCTTCATCCCTCTCTTTAAAACACATCAGGAAAAAAAATCTCATTTCCCCCGCAAAAATTTCGAGGTTTTAGTCAATAGCCATGGATGTTGATATCTCTCCCAAGCTCTCGAAGAAAGTTTGCGGCGGCAATGGCGGATCGTACTTCGCGTGGTGCCCGAAGGAGCTGCCGATGCTCGAGAAGGCTGATATCGGGGCTGCGAAGCTAGCGTTGGAGAAGCGAGGGCTTGCGCTCCCGAGCTATTCCGATTCGGCCAAGGTTGCCTACGTTCTTCAAGGTATTGAACTAATAAAAATCGACGATTTTTATTTGATTAGGGGTTTTTATTTAGTTTTTTTTAATGATCGTCCTCGCTGTTTGTTTATTTGTTGATAAGATCTGCCCGTTAATTTGAGCTGTTTGTTTAATTATTAGTTAATGTGATCCAAATGATTCGATGCAGTGATCAAAATTTATTATTAAGTTTATTTCTGCACATCATTCCAATAACTGTTTATATTATTATGCACATGTTTGTTGAACAACGAAGATGTAGATTGTTATAATTTGTAATTATAGTGTTGATGGAGATAGCTATTATATAGAACTATAAATTTGTTATAATTCTTTAGGATATTTAAAGTTGTCTCTCTTGGTGCTAATGACTAAGGTATCGTTAATCTGCATTCTAGGCAGAAAATTACTGTAGAAATGTACCATTAATCTTAGACTTTGTTTGTACTTATGTTGCTGAAGTTAATTAACTAAGAAGAACAAAACAAAACTTTTCTCCTTTATTACTTAAATGTAATTTGTTTAAACTCTTTTTAAAGTAATATTAGTTTTATTTTTCAATTAATTGGTTCGATGATACATCTGTAGCAAAATTCTTGCTTGTGCTAAAAGAGGGTCCTGTCTTTTAACACTCAGATCCCTCAATAGTTTAATGAACATGCGCTGACAGAGTAATTTAGGTACATTTGTTTGTAGAAGTTTACGAATTCTTTGTGACCTATTCGCCATTGATCTCATGGTAGGAACTTTCTCTCCAAAGTGAGAGCTCATGGGTTTGATTCCTGAAGGGGGTCGCATCTGAAAGAAACAAACCCTTATGATCTGCTACCAGCATCTAGTGCTAAAAAAAATCCTTTTTTAGTAAGTAAGATCCACGGTTTCATAAAACCTCGGGACTAAATTGGTTATTGGGCAGTAAAAATCGTAACAGGCGTACCTGAAGCTATTCCTGTAATAGGATCGCCTTTGCTCTCCATCTTCTCTTTCGTGAAAATAGAGAAATGAAATAAAAAGTTATCTATGTATCAATCCTTACATCTCCTACAACTGGTGGAGTAACTGCCAGTTTTGGTGGTCTATTCTGGATGTACAATTCCATTTCGGTAGTAATTTTCCATTTTAGTTGGAAAATGCAGTCGGATGTTTGGGGTACTATAAGTAATCAAGGGGTGGTAACTCATATCACAGGAGGAAACTTTGTAATAACCAACTTATTGCTTCGTATTGTCGAGATCCCAAGAGCAGATTCCCCGCTAACCCGAGTGAACATTCAAATATCTGTCCCACATTCATTCGTGAGGCTATTTAGATCATCATTGAAATTTTCTCCTATATTATTATCCCTACTGTCAGATTCTCACCTAAGGAAACAATTAAGACAGATTTTTGTATCTAGATGGACTGATAATAATGTAATGAGCCTTATGGAATTATAGGTTATGTCGCAATAACCGAGTAGCCTTAGCAGAATACAGACTAAGAGGTTATGTTACACAATATAATGTTACTAGAGGATGCATGCTTGATTAATATTAAGCTAACTTTTTCAATAATGTAAATGTCATATTTTGTACCTTTTTCTTGTTACCTTAGCTTATAAAAGCTTGGTTCTGTTCTCATCCATTATTATGCTTATTGAGTGGAATGATACTATTTACATATGCACTATGTTTTGTTCCAAATCTGGTACTCATTGTTACTGTTCTTTGCATGTGGTCATAATTTAGATTATAATTGGACATGCCACTATATCCCAATGTCCATTGCACATGGAGGTGCCTAGAACTTTGAATAATTTCTGAAGAAAATGGTGCAAGGTCCCACCCTACAACAATGCAACAGTGTTTCCACTGCCAATGCAGTTCTCAAACCTAAACTTATAGATATGAAGAAGAGATCATGGACTATATTTTTATGTGGTCTCATTAATCTTATTAAAATGGCAGATTATTTGATCTTGCAAGATGAGAACTTAGATTGGTTTCTATTTTCAAGAAATAGTTTTTGATCTGAACCTGATATCTTGTTTAATATCGTACATAATATTAATATGACAATTCTTTGGAACCAAATAAATGATATTTTCTGATAGGTTGTGGTATTTGTTAGTCCATTACAACCGACACTTCAATCCTACTTTGATTTATAATAATTCTTGGTATATGTTTTTTCCTATTTATACTTTTATTAATTTATATAGAATTTTATCAATGTATAGGAAACCTTTTTCTCATTCTTGAAAATGTTGACATCTGATTTAATAATTAAGGTTAGTTTCTTTGAATACATACTTGTAGTTGTAAAATTGATAATCCAGCATAGTAACATTTACTTGTTTTATGTCTTTGGAACAGAAGCATGTAAATGTTCATGTAGATTATTTTCTTGTGATCTTATTCACAATTGACAATTTAATCCTTTCTGGAGCTATAGCAATTCTTGTTATACATCTCTTAACTAACAAAAAAAAAACAGTTAATTTCCTGCTTAAACATTTATCAAATCGCAGAATTTTCTCAATGCAATCGATCCTTTTTCCTCGCAGGAACCGGAACCTGTGGAATCGTCCTCCCTGAGGCCACCAAGGAAAAGGTCCTCGCCATCAAAGCCGGTGATGCAATTGCCCTCCCCTTTGGAGTCCTAACCTGGTGGTTCAACCCCCAAGATACCGAGCTCGTCATCCTCTTCCTTGGTGACACCTCCAAAGGCCACACCCGCGGCTCCTTTACCAATTTCCAAGTAACCGGCACCAACGGAATCTTCACCACTGGCTTCACCCCTGAATTCGTGGGCCGTGCCTGGGACCTCTCTGTTGACCAAGTCAAACAACTCACTTCCGGCCAGACTGGTACTGGCATCATCAAAGTCAAAGATGACCAAAAAATGCCTGAACCCTGCCCTAAAGCTCGGTAGTATATGCAATCATTCCTTATTTTATGAGGACTATGAGTAGTATTATTTTCCAATCCAGTTTTTTCCACCTATTGCGAGAGCTGCTATAGGTTGTAGCAGAGCAGTAAAGCCTCTCGCCCTCGAGCAAAAGGTTTGGGGTGTAAATCCCATGTTACTGCCTATTATTAAAAATAAATTAACAAATAAATTCTATATTACATAACACTCCTATTAAGCAGTTGGCACACAACTTCTTATTTATGTTGTTGCCATAAATGTTTCTATTATCTTCAGGGAAGGGATGGTCTTGAATTGCCTTGAGGCTCCTTTGGATGTGGATATTAATGATGGAGGAAGAGTTGTGGTGCTTAACACAAAGAATTTACCGCTTGTTGGGGAAGTTGGCCTTGGGGCTGACCTTGTGAGGATCGATGGGCATTCGATGTGCTCTCCTGGATTTTCTTGTGATTCGGCGTTTCAAGTGACTTATATTGTTAGGGGGAGTGGTAGAGCTCAGGTTGTGGGGGTTGACGGGAAGAGGGTTCTCGAGACTCATGTGAAGGGAGGATATTTGTTCATTGTGCCAAGGTTTTTCGTGGTATCGAAGATTGCAGATGATGATGGCATGGAGTGGTTCTCCATTATCACTACCCCTAAGTGAGTTCACTTTTTGCATCCTTGATTTGATTTATGTGTAGTAATGAATGTATTTGATTAAAGGCATAGAGATAGGACTCACCGACACAGACACACGACACAGGACATACCCAATTCTTAGAATGTAGAAAGCTGTAAATATGGCTACATAAAAATTACTAATATATAAGTAATAACAGTAGATAGGCACCACTACGAACAAATATATGCATGTATCATACATGCGAGCTCGTGTAAATTCACGCATTCATATTTTTTGATAATGTGATTAGATCATAAGGTTTACATATGTGCTCACTTGTTCAGTTTTATGCATTTGAATCTTGGTTCTTCAATCGTCTATAAAAATACATAAGTATTGTTTTATGCCTCTAAAATATATACTGAAATATTTACTTTTTTTAAAGCCAAATTTTAATGACTTTCCCACTATGGCGAAATAGATATATAAAAGTAAGTACACATCTAAACATATTACAATAAATAAGAAAAACTTTTTGAAAAATATAAATTATACACGTCAAGTTTCTGAAATTATTAAACATATTATAATTTGAGGCATGCGTTAGAAGTGTTTGTCTGGATGTCCAAAGAAGGTATCTACTTTTGAATGTCATTCCACTACAACGGAACTCCAAAGTGATGGCAAGGGTTTATAGATATGATTTTATATTCTAATACGGGATTTAAATCTAGGCTGCGTTGATACCATCTTAAATGTCTCAACTGCTCCATCTAAACTAATAAATTACAAAGAGGGGCTAGGTGATGTGATTTTATATTCGCGGTTACATCTCCGTACGTTTTACTAACCAAGAAGTGTTCAATCTTTTGTGATTGTGAGTGCAGCCCTGTGTTCAGCCACTTGGCTGGTAAGACCTCGGTGTGGAAGGCGATGTCCCCAGAGGTGTTGGAGGCGGCCTTCAACACGACTCCGGAGATGGAGAAGCTCTTCAGGTCCAAGCGAACTTCCGATGAAATCTTCTTCCCTCCTCCGAAGTGAAAACAACGAGGATCTTGGTTTCCTATGCCGTTAGCTATCAATAAATTTTGAAATGCTTTGCCTACTGCTGGCTGCTCTGCTTTTTTTTTTTTGTATCTTTTCTCTCAGAAGAGACATTCTGTTTGGTAGTTTTATTTGGCTATCAACTAAGTGGTTGTGAGTAGTTTCCTTTGTGACTTGAATGTATAATTTCATGGTTTAGTTTGGTTTTTATTTGTTTGTTCTTTGAGTTCTTTCTTGGTTTAATTTTTATTCTCTTGCAAATCGTAAGTGATTGATTAAGATTCTTATATCAATTAAGTTGTTGTCAATTGAATGATTCTTATCAAATTTATTGTTCATTGAATATTTCTTTATCTCTGATGTGAGCATGTAAATAAATTGTTTCCCATCACTGATGTTCGAAGTCAAGGGAAAGCTTATATGCTTCAATTCACCAAATAAAGCATGACATGACTTAAAAGTTAAATAAATAAGGACATGTATCCTGTTCTTATATGCATGTCAGGCTCCGTACAATTCTGTACAATATTGAAACAACTCAAATCCTAATTATTCTTAGGCAGCCACTAATATATATGAGGCTAACGGAGGAAAATGCGGATTTTCTCTTATGGTGTCGGAAAAATGTATCCTCCATGATTTTTTTCGACGATCGGTACATGTTTATCTTTATTATCTAAGATGTGGATACACTAAATTTCATGTGATTATACAATTTTTTCACCGTTGATTTAGTGGGTTCAAAATTAACGGTTTACCGACAACAGAACTTTTTACATTGCTAATTCAACGGTGAAAAGTGATGAAAAGTGATAGAGGGGGGCTATATACACAGAGAGGGGGGAGGATACTTTATAAAAATGAGCATCGTCTTCCGTGTATTTTACCGATCCAAACCAGCCATCTTGAACACGTTAGAGGTCTTTAAATTCGGAATTTTTTTGCATATGGGTTTCATAATATGTAGATTAAGATGGTCTGTTTGGATCGGTGAGATACACTGAGTTATGTATGTTTTGGGACGAGTGCTCATTTTAGATTTTGGTGAGAAGAACCAGCTTTTAATTGTTCTGACAGAGTCGAGCTCTTTTGCCAAACACCCTTTTGAGTCCTTTTAGAATACTTCCGCAACATATCAATGTGCATTATCAAAGGGGAATTAACTTGACAAATTACAACCAGGCCATGATTTATATGCCTAGTGACATGACCACAGTGATATTAATTTGCTCTTTTGAGGGAGGGAGGGAGGGAAATGCCCACTAAATTCTTCTTTTTAAACAATAAAAGTCGGTAAAAAGATAAAGGATTGGGAGGAGGGAGAGAGAAGAAGAATTAATACATGTTGCAATTATCTAAAAGTTGGTGATACTCGGCTTACATGTTGCAATTGTCTAAAAGTTGGTGATACTTTGTGATGGAGGTAGAAATCTCCCTCAGATGTTGTCCACCGTGGATCCTGCTACAAGTGGTCTTGAACGGTTGAAATTGATATTTAAGAGCTGAATGTGTGGATCTCAGTGTATTGTTGTTGACGCCGAGCTACCTGCAAGAGAAGTCCCCGGGTGGATGGCCACCGTAGGACCCTCCAACGATTAAGTAAGTACCGAGGTATAAAGGCAGAGTAGCGGCGTATTGGATTCTGTTTTTCTTACCCGAATCGTCTGGAAGAGGGGGTTTATATAGCGGTCGCGTGGGGGCGATCTGGCGCAAGATTCCCATCGTCCGTTACGTCCTTACGGCACGTTCGCGTTGATGGTGGGATACACCCATTAATAGCGAGATACACTCGTTAAAAACATGCCAGCATGGGATGCGGGACGTGGAGCGGCGGAAATCTCGCTCTGGCGAGATACGCGGAGCCGTTACGGGGGCGTCTGGGCTCCATGCTCCTGGTTGGACAGGAAAGCCGAGGAGTCTCAGCTCCGTAGATAGCTCGGAGTCGAGCGAGGAGGCCGAAGATGCTGAGCTCTGTATCTTCTCGAAGTCGAGCGAGGAGGCTGAGGATGTCTGGCCGCCTAAGTGCATATGGGGGGTATTCCGAGGAGGCTTTTCCGAAAGGTCGGGTACCACCTCGTTACGAGGTCGCGAGGAAGATTTACAATGTATCACACTGATTCCCCGTCATAGCCTCCAGGGGTCCAGAAGGTATGCATAGACGTCACGTCATCTCCCACGTGTCGCAATCTGGGGTATTCCCGTTCATGAGCCTCATCATTAGCCTCCCCACTCTCGTCCTGATCTATTTATGGGTTATGATCGAGAGTGGTAAGCCCAGTTTTTAATGATTCAGAAGAAGATTTCCCTATGATGGGCTGCCCGACGACGCGACGTTTGGCGGTAGCTCATCTAAGGTTGCTGGATCCACGTGGCGGTTTACGAAGCGCCTCAGTTCTCGTGCGTATCTTTGATGATATCAGCGGATCAGTGAAATGATTGCGGTTTTAAAGAGGGGGCGCCGTTTCGTTCACCCGCCGGTTGGATTACGCACCACGTGCCCGTCGTTGGGTAGCGGGGGCGTGAGGGGCTGTCATCGAATCCTGCCGTGAGAGAACGTGTCCAATGGCCGGTCGCCACGTGGAGCCTTGATGTCTGCTAGGCGCGACGCTTCGTTTTGGCAGGAACCGATTTAGGCCGTTGGATGCCTTCTCGTGGAGTGCATAAATAGGAGATGCTCTCTTATGGCCGACACTTTGCCCTAGTCGACTCTCATTGCTTGAAGATTGCCCGGCGCCCCTTTGCTTAGGTCGGAACTTCAGCTAAAATTTTCCTCGACAAGTCCTTTCTTGAATTAGGTTAGATGTCTTCCTTTGAAGTATCTGTTGATGTAGTAGGGATCGAGTCGGGCTACGAGGCTTCAGTTTCTGAAGCCGAGTCCAGTGGGTCTTCTTCTTCCTCGACTTCCGATAGCCGAGAGAGTTCCTCTTCTTCTTCATCTTCTGGGGGGAGTGTCGCCCTTGTCTCACGTCGTCGGGGGGCGACAAGGGCCCCCAAGGCACGCATCGGGAATACTCGCGATGCGCCCTTGGTCTCTAACCGTCTGGATGAGCTTTCTGACATCCGGGTTCGATTTCATACCCCCTCCGGCTATTCATTCCGTTTGGCCAGGGAGGGTGAGCGGGCAGACCAGGTAGAGGGCAAAGAGATTGCTCTGTACCCGGAAGTATTCCGGGCAGGGATGCGTCTGCCCTTCCCACCTGAAGTTTGTGTCGTGCTCCATTGTTTCCACCTTGCTCCGGGCCAGCTAGCTCCGAATTCGTGGAGAATCCTCCTCGGGTTTCTGGTCCGGCTGAAGATATCAGATCCCCTTTGATTTGAGCATCCTCCTTTCCTTTGTTGTAAAATCACCCCGGTACCAGTAGGGAAGAACCGAGCTGGGTGTATCTTTCGTTTAAAAAATATAAGGGTAGGACGGCTGGGTCATGGATAGTGGTTGTCCCTTCTTCCATCTACGAATGGGAGGAAAAGTTCGTCTTCATCGGGCCATCGGAAGGTGAGGATTGGCCGGTGCCCATCCAGTGGCATAGGGCCGATTGTCCTAGGGTTAGGCAATCGAACACCCCCGAGGCAAGGGTGGTGTTGCAGTGAAAACCGATCCAGCGGGCTGATGTCCCGCTTTCCGAGCAGGCTTTGAGCCGGGCTGGACTCATTCCCGCGTGCTTTTCGGGTAAGTCAGGGCCTTCGTCGATCTATCTAGACTTTGTTAAATAAATTTTGTTGATCTTTTCCTTATGTGTACCTCGCAGAGTCTATGGATCTTCAGAAAATTATGGCTACCAAGGCCGCTAAGGCCCAGAGGAGGAAGGGCGGTGGCGCCAGCTCGGCCCGGCCAGCTCCAAGTACGGCTCCTCGGCAAGCTCCTCTTGCCAAGGCTTCTGCAGCGCCCCCAGTTCTGGAGGAACGCCGTGTGGGAGGTCAAAAGCACGCGCGGGATTCGATGCCCCGAGCTAGGACGGAGGCGCTGCCCCCTGCCGAATCCCCCCTTAAGAGGCAGAAGAGGGTGGTTTCTCGGCCGCCTTCGACCGGGATTCAGGTGCAGGAGGGCGAGTTCTGCATCGAGGTGCCCTCGGGGCTCTCTATGGCCGACAGTTTACTAGCGGACATGGAGAAGGCGGCGGGGGACAAGATTCCCCGAGACACGATGATGTCCCAGGTGGCCGCGATAGCTCAGGAGGCTGTTCAGGTCAGCAACTTTTTCCAAGAGTTTCTCAAGCGTTTTTACTCAGGTTTTAGTTTTCAATATGGTTCCCGTTTTCTTCAGGTCCTCCAGCACTGCACCCTCCTCACGGCAATGGTGTCCGAGGAGGTGGCTCCGGCGATGAAAAAGGCGGACGAGTCTTTCTCGCGAGAGGAGGAGCTCCTTTCCCGGCTGCAACAGGTGGAAGAGAAGGCGGCCTTCCTCGACTCTAGGTTGGTCATGGAGGGTCTGGCGGTCGCCAAATTGAAGGAGTCCCATCGGCTCCTGACCGAATCCAATCGAGCTATCCAGGCCCAGATAAGGGAGGTCAACGGGCTCTTCGATGCCATGAAGAGGCAGAGGGACTCGTTCAAGCGGGATACGTGCGAGGCGGCGAAACTTGCGGAGGGCAGAGCGGAAAGAGCCGTGGAGGAGTATAAGACTTCCGACCAGTTCTACCTCGACCTCGCCGATTCCATGGCCGTTGGGTGGTGTTCATATCAGTTTTTTGCATTTTTATACCGCCCATTTTTTATCACATTGCTTATAGGTAGGTACTCTTGAGCCGTGTTTGCTAGTTAATTGCAGGATACAGGTTCTCAGCTCTAAACAGTGAAATTCATGAAAAAGCATGACAAATTCTGGATTACTGCCAAAACACAGATAAAATATACTTTTTTTTTCTCTCCACTCGGACTAATCCACCTACTCGGCTTCTTGTATTTGTATTTAAAGCGAGTTGTGTATCTATTCCAATGATACTATTGTTCCGAACCATTATGGACGAAGATCCAGGTAAGATATGCACCTCTTCGGGAATAAAAAAAAACCGATCCACTTTCATTTGGTATTTCGGACGGGTCTCCGATCTCTATCCGTATGTTGCCGCACACCAGTTTAAGAGACCAAATGGCAAATCGATTGTCATTTTCATGCACAAAGCATAATGGCAACACAAAATCCAAGATATCTACGCGGAGCTCAAGGAAATCATGGCAAATGATCCACATCAAATCACCTTTTGATCTGCTGAAATTCTGGAAGAAATTTGAAGAGCTTCTGAGAAACCACATATACCACACTGAAGAGTACTGAAAACCAGGAAAAACCACCAAATATGAGGAGCCAATTCCTCTTTTTGGCCGCGGATCCGCGGCCAACATGGCGCTTAGGCCGTGGATCCGCGGCCACGCTGACACGACAATTGGTGATTTTTCAGGGGCAGTTTGTTACTTTTATTGGTGGCAGATTGTTGCCCTAGTTTTCCAGTTTCCTGCCTATAAATAGCCCAGAACTTGCCAAGCCAAGGGTGCTTATTTCTTGTGTAAAATTTTAGATATATTTTGTTGTTCTTCTTCCTCTCTTCATCTTTTCTCCATTAAAACTTTGTAGTGAGTTTTTATGAGTGAAGTGATGAATAAAAGAGTTCTTTTTGTTATCATGCTTGTCTTGTTATGTTGTTAATTATAATTGCTTGTATTTTTCATTTGCTAATCTAGTTGCTGTTATTTGTTGTTTGTTTCTTTCTTGTTCTCTTTTTCTTTATCCTTAACAACAATGATGCTTAAGCTTGATCCTTGCCAAGATGAGGTCTCAAATAGCTAGTTGTAATCTTCTAACCTTTTTCTTTCTATCTTCCTCCTTTTGTTGTATTTTCTTTTTCTTGTATTGGGTGAGTAGTTTTCTTACTTGTTAGGGTAGGATAAGGAAAGTTTGAGAGAAGAAAATCTCTCTCACTCTTTCCTTGCCCAACATCTTAATTCGGACTCCCGTTAATTGAACCACAATCTGCTCCCTACGGCACCCTATCCTACATGATAGCGGTGATTCCTTAGTGAGACCGGTTGTGGTTGAATTAACCGGAGGTTAAGGCTAAGAGCCAAGAACGGACGGACAAGCACCAAAAGGAAGAACTTAAACGTTGGAAAGCCTTGCTTATACTCGCAAGTTCCTTCCTAGTCGTGCTAATCCCTGTTGTTGCCGATTACCGTAACACCGATATTAAGAGTGGCAACGAAAGAAGTGAGCGACTCCTAACTCAAACTAACCTAATCCTAACCCTAACAAGCTCTCTTTATATAACATTTTAGCACATAGTTAATCTCAAACAAACCTGGACATTTGGACTTAACTCGTTAAAGCACATAGAAAAAGATTCCCATCTCCCTGCGGACGACCCGTACTCAACCGGCTAGCTACAAGCGAAACCGTCTTGATTGCGGTAATTAATTAAGCACGCAAAAACTCTATTAATCAAATGGCGCCGTTGCCGGGGAGACGGTAGTTTATTTCTTTGTGTAATTTCGGGTTAATTTGTGAATATAAATCTTACCGAAAAAACAAAACAAAAAAAATATATTGTAAAAATCATCTTGTTATTTTTGATTAGTTTTTGTGCAAGTGTGCAGGATAAAAAGAGGGTCGAGTTCAGTGCCAAAGACGTGGGAAGTTAGACCCATATCTCGCGGCTACACCGCGTTTGATCAAGACGGGACCAACGGTCTACTGTAAGATTCTGGAGCAGACCCAGTGAGCAAATTTAGATTCAGGAGCTCAAGACAAGAAGAGGATACGCCATCAAGCTCACACAAGAAAATTGGAAGCCCAATTCCTCTTTCTTGCCGCGGAACCGCGGCCTAAGAGCTCTCTGGCCGCGGAACCGCGGCCATTTGTTGCCTTCAAAACCCAAAAATCCCTGTAAGTCTTTCTGCCCTCTTCCCCACTCTTCTGAACTCCACTGAACTGTGTTTTCTGCAGTATTCTTTGTGCAAACTCTCTTCCCCCTTCCAATAAATTTTTTTTGTGCAGGATTCTTTGCGCCGCGCTAAAAAATAAAAAAAATTGATTGCAGTTGATTGTTACTGCTTTGCATATTTTAATCGGACTTTAAGGGGCTTGAAACCAATCCAGATTGGGTGGGGATTTCATCATCCTTCCCAGGACCCCAGAAATCACAAAAAGCATATGCATTGACCATTATTTAATTAAAAAATACTAGACTCAGTCCTAAGGACGTCGCGCTCAATAGGACAGAGGACTGGTTGTAGGCATCGGCCGTTTATCCTATCCTGATTTTGCGGTGTCTAGGCAAGTGTGTCCAAGGCAAGTTGTTACTTAATTAGGACCACTACTTACGTAGTGGGGAGCCTCCCACTTACCTGGTACTTACCTGGCCGCAATTGGCGGAGAAGAGGCGGTTTGAGGTCCTATTTCTAGCCCTTTGGAACAGTTAGGAGTTGTCTAGCTGACCTAGGTGACCCTAGATCTAGGTGTGATTGTGCATATTTTGTCTGTGATTGTTTGAAGCCGCAAGTCCGTACATATTTCTGTAAAGCTCTTTCTAAAAAAAATAAAAAGAAAAAAGAAAAAAACACAAAACAAAAACTTTTATAAAAACTTGCCCTTTGTCGCCAGAATCCCATTTTTTCACCCACCTCCCATCGTATTTCTCCATTGACGTTTTCTTACCCTCACCTTATCCGCTTTGACTACACTAAACTAGTTTAGTGTATGTCCGGTTGGACTCAGGACACTAGCGTCCGCCTAGTCCGCGTTACGTTAGTCGCTACCGACTACACGATCGACTTAGACGTCGAAACTCCTTCCACGTCTCTTTCGCCCCTACCTTTGCTGGCCAACTCAGACGTTGACCGGAATTCTGTTCATACATCCTCACCTTCACCATCACCAACCTCTTCTTCTGCGATGTCAGGATTTAATCCAAACATCCCTTTGACTCCCCCGGGATTGATTCCACCTCCTATGGATGCGAATAACCCACCACCACCGCCTGTTGTAGCGCCACAGCGAATCGCGCTCCAGGATCGTTTCTTTCCCACCCGCTATGCACTTCCCACCTGTCTTTCCCTTCCACCGGCCAATGGGGATAATTTTGAAATTAAGCCCCACTTCATTAACATGCTTCCGAAATTTCATGGGCTTGAATCTGAAGATGCCTATATCTTCATCAACAAGTTCCAAAATGTTTATGCCATGATGAAAACAACCCAGCTGTCAGATGATGCTATACGGCTACGGGTCATTCCGTTCACTTTATGCGATCTTTCTGAAAAGTGGCTGTATAGCATTGCTTCCCACTCCATAACCAGTTGGGACGAGTTTGTGAAAGCGTTTCTCAAGAAATTCTATCCGAATCATAAAACCGTAAGGATCCGTAACGAAATCAACCAATTCTCCCAGCTTCCTACTGAACCCTTTTGGAAGTGCTTTGACCGGTATAAAGACCTTCTTGTTCAGTGCCCTCACCACGGTATTGAGAAATGGCAACTTTGCCAAACTTTATACGAGGGCCTGAATCCAGCAACCAAGCAGTTGTTGGAAACCATTTGTCAGGGCCATTTCCTATCGAAATCTGACGAGGAAGCATGGCAATTCTTCGACGACCTTGCGGAACAAACGCTTCAATGGGAGAGCACCAGACTAAGTACTTCTTCTTCTTCCTCTACTTCTACTGGTCAGTCTAGGTTAACCATTCACCAATTCGATGTCTCTATTGCAATGAAAGCTGAAATGACCGCAATAATGAGAAAACTTGAAGCGATAGAGAGCAAATTTTCATCTCCTGCTCCTGCCCCTGTTCTTCCCCTTTGTACCATTTGTGCTTGTTGTTCCGATCCATCTCACTTAACCGAAGAGTGTCCTTACAATCCACCATCTCAAGGACAGGATCAGGTTAATGCTGCATTTCAGCAAAGACCAAGAAACGATCCATACTCTTCCACCTACAATCCTGGCTGGAGGAACCACCCCAACTTCGCCTGGAATCAGAACCAGCATCAATTCCAAGGCAACAATTTCCAAAGGCCTCCCCCCGCCGCAACAACAAGCTCAACAACTAACTCAACATCAATTTCAGCAGCCCTTCCAACCCTAACCTTTTCAAAATCAGACGAACAACTTTGAACCCAACAATTTTTTTCCTCAAAACAACTTTGTTCCGTCAAACAACGATAAGGTTTCCTCGCTAGAACGAAGTCTGGGGGCGTTCGTTAAACAATCGACACAATCCACCGTAAACATCCAGTCGTCTATTCAGTCTTTGGTACAACACACTGCTACACACGGGCAAAGCATCAAGACCATCGAGGCCCAGATTGTACAGCTGAATGCGGCGTTAAGCGAGCGAGAAAAGGGGAAGCTTCCATCTCAACCACTCCCAAATCCTGGTCACCCACATAATATACATGTTGCTCTTGAACAACAGAACCATAATGTGACTGCCATGACTACATTGAGATCTGGAAGGATGCTGCACAACAACATCGGCACAACAATTGAGGATAATGGCACCCCGGCCGCTTCGTCTTCTTCTTCTCCTTCCTCATCTTCTGAGCCTATTCTCCATTCTTCAAAAGGCTTTTCTCCTTCTTCTTCTTCTCTGAATGGACCCACTTCTCACTCCACGAAAACTCTAGATCTGGGATCCGTTCCAACTCCACAATCTCCTCCACAAGCATTGGACTCAACCAATTTTAAAAACGTTCCATTTCCAAACCGGTTGAGGTCCAATAAACAAAATTCACAAATGGAGAAGATTCTGGAGTTGTTTAAGCAGGTTAACATCAACATTCCCCTTTTAGATGTTGTCCAACAAGTCCCTTCCTGCGCTAAAATCTTAAAGGACTTGTGCACGAAAAAGAGGAAATCTCAGGTACCCAAGAAAGTTTTCTTGGCTAGTGCTGTGAGTGATGCTCTTACCCAATCTTTACCTCAAAAACGGAAGGACCCTGGCTGTCCTACGATTTCTATTACCATCAGGGATCAGAACATCAACCGCGCACTTTTAGATCTTGGTGCCAGTGTTAACCTGCTTTCGTACTCAGTATATGAGCAACTAGGTGTAGGAGAGTTGAAACCCACACACTGTACTCTCCAAATGGCCGACCGATCGATCACCCATCCTAGGGGTGAGCTAGAGGATGTGTTAATCAAGGTCGGGGACTTCATATTCCCCGTTGACTTCATTGTTTTGGACACACAGCCTGTAGCTAACCCCCGGAATCAAATTCCGGTGATACTCGGTCGCCCATTCCTTGCAACCTCAAATGCTGTGATCAATTGTCGAAATGGTTCGATGAACTTATCTTTTGGAAACATGACAATTGAACTCAACATTTTTAGGTTGGGAATCAGCCCTCCGAACCTAATGCTCATATACTAGACGTTTTCTCAATCCAGGAGATCACCTCGGAGGACTGTGAATTCGAGGAGTTTTTGTTCGATCACAACAATCTTGACGCCACTAGTGCGTTCCTCTTCGAACCTGCTGCTGCTTCTGCGCCCGACAATGACTACGAGTGTTTCACTTTCTCGAACGATCTTAGACACTCACCACCCGAGTTTGAATCCTTCGAATTTCCGGATGAGTTACCTGAACCATCCAACTCGGTCGCTTACATTCGTTTTGAACCTCTGCTGGAATCCTTTGAGTTCGAGACCTTTTCACCAATCTTGCCTTCAATCGTTTCACCTCCAATGCTCGAACTCAAGCCATTGCCGTCTCACCTTAAGTACGCTTACTTGGGTGAGAATGAGACCCTTCCTGTTATCATCTCGGTTTCTCTAGCTCCAGAGCAAGAGATAGCCCTTCTTGCGGTCTTGCACAGCAATAGGCAAGCTTTTGGCTGGTCAATGGCGGACATCAAGGGGATTAGTCCCTTGATCGTTGAACATCACATTCATCTGATGGATGATGCCAAACCAGCCAAGGATCCACAAAGACGACTCAACCCAGTCATGAAGGAGGCTG
Source organism: Agapanthus africanus (assembly GCA_030015575.1). Classification (NCBI taxonomy): domain Eukaryota; kingdom Viridiplantae; phylum Streptophyta; class Magnoliopsida; order Asparagales; family Amaryllidaceae; genus Agapanthus; species Agapanthus africanus. Next base: position 912,321,368 of record CM057337.1, read on the forward strand.
TAAAAAAGGAGATCGTAAAGTGTCTAGATAGTGGTATCATTTACCCTATCTCTGATAGCCAGTAGGTCAGCCCCATTCACGTTGTCCCCAAGAAATCAGGCATAACAGTCATAACCAACGAGGCAAACGAGTTAATCCCTACTCGCACTCAGACTGGGTGGCGAGTATGCATCGATTACAGAAAACTCAACGCCGCAACGCGGAAGGACCACTTTCCGCTACCTTTCAATTACCAGATGCTTGAACGATTAGCCGGACACGAGTACTACTGCTTTCTTGATGGCTACTCCGGCTATAATCAGATTCCCATCGCCGAAAAATACCAGGACAAGACCACATTCACTTGTCCTTTCGGCACGTTTGCATATCGTCGCATGCCCTTTGGGTTGTGCAATGCACCCGCTACCTTCCAGCGGTGTATGATGGGAATCTTCTCAGACACGGTGGAAAAATTCTTGGTGATCTTCATGGACGATTTCTCCATTTTCGGCGATTCTTTTGATGAGTGTTTGCTGCATCTCGACGCTGTCCTTACCCGGTGTAAGGACAAGAATCTCACTTTGAACTGGGAGAAGTGCCACTTCATGGTGCGCGAAGGTATTTTCTTAGGGCATATCACCTCGCAAAATGGCATTGAGGTAGATAAAGCAAAGATTGAAGTCATTTCCAATCTCCCTCCTCCCCGATGCGTCAGAGACATCCGAGCCTTTCTTGTCCATGCCGGTTTCTATAGACGGTTCATCAAGGACTTTAGCAAGATTGCTAGGCCCTTGACTCTTTTGCTGGCCAAGGACACGACATTCGACTTCAACTCGAGCTGTGTGACTACGTTCGAGTCATTAAAAAGCTCACTCACTTCTGCTCCCGTTCTTTCTTCTCCTGACTGGACGCACCCATTTGAGATTATGTGTGATGCATCCGACTTTGCCATCGGTGCTGTCCTTGGACAACACATCAACAAGATGCCGCACGTAATCTATTATGCTAGCCGAACCCTGAACGACGCCCAACCGAACTATACAACAACTGAGAAGGAATTCTTGGCTGTTGTATTTGCTTTAGAAAAGTTCAGGCCCTACCTCATCGGCTCTCTAGTCATCGTCTATATGGACCATTCTGCTCTGCGCCATCTTTTTGCGAAGAAAGATGCAAAATCTTGGCTGATACGTTGGATCCTCTTGCTTCAAGAGTTTGACCTTGTCATCAAGGACAAAAGAGGATGTGAAAACGTAGTCGCCGACCATCTCTCACGACTTCCTTCTTCGCCGTCGCTTCAAATTCCGATCAACGACGTTTTTCCGGATGAACAGCTCTTGACAGTATCTTGCGAATCCTGGTTCACAGATATTGTGAACTATTTGGCCACAGGATTACTACCGACTGAATGGTCAAGTCAGGACAGACTTCGATTCTTATCCCAAGTAAAACACTTTTACTGGGACGAACCCTATCTTTTCAAGTACTGTCCCGACCAGATTATTCGTCGGTGTATCCCTAACAATGAATTCAAGAGTGTGCTGTCGTTTTGCCACGATCAAGCATGTGGTGGGCATTTTGGCCTTAGAAAGACAGCCGAGAAGATCTTGCAGTGTGGTTTCTACTGGCCACAACTCTTTAAAGACGCTCATGACTACTGCAAGACTTGCTCCCGGTGCCAACACTTGGGCGGATATCCAGGAGAAATGAGATGCCGCTCCAACCAATCTTGGTTGTGGAGATTTTCGATGTTTGGGGGATTGATTTCATGGGGCCGTTTCCCAGCTCTTTTGGGAACTTGTACATACTTCTTGCTGTTGATTATGTCTCTAAGTGGGTCGAGGCTGTGCCCAGCCGGACTAACGACAACAAGGTTGTCGTTAGATTTCTTAAGAAAAACATTTTCTCCCGGTTTGGGCATCCCCGAGCGATCATTAGCGACAATGGAACTCATTTCTGCAATAAGACTTTCGAGGCCTTGATGCGGAAATATTCCATTAATCATAAGCTATCTACGCCCTACCACCCCCAAACCTGTGGGCAAGCCGAAGTTTCAAATCGGCAAATCAAGCAGATACTGGAGAAGACGGTTTCCAAGAACCGTAAGGATTGGTCGTTGAAACTCACTGATGCCCTTTGGGCATTTCGAACTGCTTATAAGACCGATCTTGGCATGTCTCCCTATCGGCTTGTTTACGGAAAGGCTTGCCACCTCCCTGTGGAAATAGAGCATCGCGCATTTTGGGCGATAAAGGAGCTAAATCTGTCTCTCGAAGATGCGGGCAGCCATCGGAAGCTGCAGTTGAACGAATTGAGCGAGCTTCGGGATGAGGCTTACGAAAACGCGGTTGTCGTTAAGAACCGAACGAAGGTGTTTCACGATAAACATCTTTTGCGCAAAACATTCGCACGTGGTCAACAGGTGCTGCTTTACGACACCCGGCTACATTTCCATCCAGGTAACCTCAGATCTCGCTGGAAAGGGCCATATTTTGTGCGGAATGTGTATCCGCATGGCGCTGTGGATTTGGAGAATCCAAAGGACGGTTCATTTTTCAAAATAAACGGACACCGACTAAAACCGTACCTTAGCGCCGAACCAACAGAGGAGCTCCTGGTCTTACAGGAGCCGGTTTACCCTGCATAATCTTCCTCTGCCTACCACCAAACTTCGGTTATCCAGCCAAAAACAGTGGACACTGTTTCAAATAAGTTTGGGGGTATGTATATACCATTTTGTATATATATGTGGATATTCTTGTCCGGTGCATATCCATTTTTAATATTTTCTTTTCTTAAAAAAATAAAAAAATTAAAAACTTGTGTATATCTAACCGACAATTTTGACCCTTCAATAATTTTTCATGCAATGACAGTGAGGACACTGTCCAGTTTAAGTTTGGGGGTACGCTCGGTACGCATTTCTAACCTTCGCATTCATATGTATATTTTGCATCTGCATACTAAAATCCATAAAATCCATAAACATCAGAAAATTTTCTAAAAACATAAAAACTTTTTTGTCAAGTTAGCTAGTGGGAGAACTCAGATTCAATATTTCAACGGTTTTGTTTGATAAGATAAGAATAACTAAATCTTATTTTTAGATTTTGAAAACCTGAAAGATAACTCTCCTTTGAAGTTAACTATAGCTGATATACGTCTTTACATCACACTACACGTGTCGTGAGCTTTGAAAATTTGATGACAAGTCTATTATGTCTGAAAACTTTTAAATGGATAAATTATTTTCTGAGAATCAAATAGATTTGTTCTGAAATAAGTAATATCAAGAATAGTTTATGAAGTGAAGCGAATATGAAGAAATGTTATTGATGCTTTAATTGGAACTAATTCTAAAAAATAACCCATTTGGAACTTGATTGGAATGATTACACACCGAACGCACTAAACACGTCTTTTATCCAAAAAAATAATTGAACTGCCGGTTATATCTCCGTTCGCATTAAATCATCATGATTTTCACGCTAAATTGTCTTTTGTTTTTGGGCCTAGGTAACTTGAGTAATTAAGTCCGCTGGGGTGTCTCTACACCTAATGCCCTAAAGCCAACTGGTTTGGGTGCATTGGCCCAAATCTCGTCAAGCAGCCTAGAAAGTCCAGATTAAAACAAAGTCAAGCAAGTGTTCTCTCCGAGTTAAAATTCCTAACGGTTCTTTGTGTGAGAATAATCTTGACAAAAGACAGGTTTTTATAAAAAAAATATTTCTAGCGGAGATATGGAGGTTTTATTCTATGATAAAGTATATTGCACATTCACAGAGGTGTGTATGAAATGAAAACAAGAAAAAGGTGGAGTGAAAAATAAGACCTAGTTTCCTGTTAAGGAAGATAGAAATTCTGAAATTGAAACCTTACTGGAAAACGAAACTTGAAAAATGCTTAACTCTTTATAAAACTTATGTGATCCTTTTAAATTTTTTATCTGGGCTTTATTTTGTGACATGATGACTTTAATCGATCATTCTGGAACTTAACGACACTATTTGCACTGCAAGTAAAGACATATAAAATCTTAAGTTAAATTAGAAGCGAGGTGTGAAAAATAAAGGTTCGATAGTCTAGACTTAGGATAATAGAATTATTATTTTTTAAAAAAAACCTTAGGGTTTGAATCATAGTTATTTTGCAAAACTAGCATGACCTGATTTTGTGGGTAGTATCCGCTGAAAACCCTCAGGAGACAACACTCCTCCTATTAGGGACACCTAGAGGTTTAACGGCTTATTGCACATGCTCAGTGCAATCGTGTTCCCTGCGAAAGTGAGGTTAGGAATTTTTGTGAATAAATTGGCTTTGCTCGGGACGAGCAAATGATAAGTTTGGGGGTATTTGTTCATATCAGTTTTTTGCATTTTTATACCGCCCATTTTTTATCACATAGCTTATAGGTAGGTACTCTTGAGCCGTGTTTGCTAGTTAATTGCAGGATACAGGTTCTCAGCTCTAAACAGTGAAATTCATGGAAAAGCACGACAAATTCTGGATTACTGCCAAAACACAGAAAAAATACGGGTCTCTGATCTCTATCCGTATGTTGCCGCACACCAGTTTAAGGGACAAAATGGCAAATCGATTGTTATTTTCATGCACAAAGCACAATGGCAACACAAAATCCAAGATGTCTACGCGGAGCTCAAGGAAATCATGGCAAAAGATCCACATCAAATCACCTTTTGATCTGCTGAAATTCTGAAAGAAATTTGAAGAGCTTCTGAGAAACCACATATACCACACTGAAGAGTACTGAAAACCAGGGAAAACCACCAAATATGAGGAGCCAATTCTTCTTTTTGGCCGTGGATCCGCGGCCAACATGGCGCTTAGGCCGCGGATCCGCGGCCATGCTGACACGACAATTGATGATTTTTCAGGGGCAGTGATTAGTCGAAAATATTGCATCTTTTAGCCGGCAATTTCCTCATCATTTGCATTCATATAGAAGTGTTCGGCATTCATATTTCACATATTAGCAAATCTGTCGCAAAATATCAGATTACATGTGTTAGACCTTAAAACCGGCATTTCTAGGGAAATTGACTGCATTTCATAACATGGCATCATTTCTATATATCGCAACCCGTGTTTCGAAGTCTGTGCAGGAAAATCAGAAGCTTGCTCAGATTTACACCGCTAAAAGATACGCCAACTCAAGGATTTGGAATCTGGTATTGATCTAAAAGGCATTCAGCAATTCAACATATCAGAAAATACATAGGAGGACATCAGAAGCTAATACATGAAGTTTGAAGACCTAAGTCACCTACTTGGCCGCGGAACCGCGGCCTAAGCCACCTTGTGCCACGGTTCCGCGGTGGTATTGACTCTTCATCACCCCAATTTTGCACCATAACTCCTCCCTCAGTGTGTACAGCTCAGAATGACACAACAATTTCCAGAAGACTCCAGAGACTTCTTCCAGATCAGCAAACTAGGGTTTCTAATGCTTGATTAATCCTAGCTTAAAGCCTAAGCTAGCTCCTAACAAACTATCTTCTAGAAGCCTCAACAAACTTTTGGAGGGAATTGTAATTTCAAACCTAGACCTAGGGTTTGGGAGATCTATAAATAAGACCCTAGGCTCACTTGTAAAGGGATCCCTCCATTAGTTCATTTTAGTAGCTAATTTAGAGCCATTCTACCTCATTCTTTATCTTCTTCCACAAGTCTAGTGAGAAGGCTTGTGTGAAACCCTAACCCTAATTCGAATCAAAAGCCAAGATCCCGAGTACCAAATCAAGCAAGAAGCCCTTCAACCTTTTATGAGCGGAACCTATCTTCAACAGAGCAAGTGGTCCAAGCCAATCCGCGACTCACGGAGAAAAGCGACACCAGATCGACAATTTAGTTCTTCCTCTTGTAGTTCTTGAGCGACTGTAATCAAATTGTTGATATAAATAAAAGGTGATATTCTTTTATCTTGTTTTCTTTAAATTCTTGCATCATGATTCGATCTAAATTTCTAGTTGTAATTCTTGTTGTGATGTTTGAGTAATACTCCGCTCGTCGAGGAGTCGAGACGATCAATAGAATGATGATGTAACATATCTTAAATCGATTCTTGAATCCTACGAGTTTTGTAAACCCTAGCAAGTTCAAGAACCGACAACCCAATTCGTTGCGATGCTTTCTTGAATGATATCGCTCGAGATTGGGGAGTTACGATCGTTTCTTGAAATTGCTAGAGGCTAGAATGTGAATGATATCGACGAAAGAACAAGGGTTAAATGCTGAAACCTTAGTTTCACGAGAAAACCCTAACTCTTGTCGATCATTATCAATCTAGTATCAATTCTTCGAAGGACAAGAACACGATATCTTGAGATTACATCACGTCTATAGATCCGATCGATTCCTACGAGCCTCATTTAGATTCTTGACATTTGGTTGGAAATATCATCGAAACCCTGATTCTCGATTGTTTATCATTTTCTTGATTCTTGAATAGAATAGTGACACTTGAATCAATTGATAAATCTTGAATCATGCTTTCTTTTCTTTTCGATTAACTTTTCAATTCATACAAATCAAACATTGAAACGAATCGCACAATCCCTGTGGACGATCCGCACTCGCTTACGATCTACAACTGACACCGTAATTGATTGCGGTCAAATATAATTCTTTGGTTGTGATTTCTTTATACAATTTTCTAAATACCGATACAAGATACTGTTATCGATCAAATGAAACCGTTATCGGGAAACAATTGATTCGATACTTGCTTTTACTACACAAACAAGAATTTCTTCAACAATCAAATGGCGCCGTTGCCGGGGATTACACGCTAATTCGTTTCATATAAAAGTTTGAATTGAAAGATTTATTCCATTGTTATTTTGAGATCAAAATTCGTGCAAATCCTAAACGATTTGTTGTGGTTCATTGCAAGGAAATCTGGAGCTGTTTGGAAATTGAAGAAATTTTTTGGAAAATTCCAGAGGACTAGGGAAGTGATCAGGAGTATTCTGCAAATTTTCTTTTCAAGAGATCACATTTTTCGACCGCGGAAGGGCGGCAATAAGACCCATATGCGGCGGAACCGCGGTCTCCTTGAGGGATCACTGTACCAAATTCTCTCAGGTGACTTCTTACCTTCTCTTCTCTCCTCTTTTTAGCTCCAACTAATAATTTTCTGCAGTATTCTTTGCAAATAATCGCAGCTCGCAAATTGCAAAAGTAAATTTGTGCGTGATTTTGATTCTTGGTTGTTTGCATTCTAATACGGATATTAAGGGGCACGGCCAAATCCAAATTAGGTGGGGATTTCATTACCCTTCCTAGGCCCCGAAAATCGCAAAACTTACATCCGCATTGACCCACATTAACTAAAAAATATCTAGAGATGACTCTAAGGACCGTCGCGCTCACTTAGGACAGAAGAAGGCCGTGGGTAATTCATTGCTTATCCGCATTTTCTTGTGGTGCCTAGGCAAGTGTGTCGAAGGCTAGTGGTTATTAATTAGGCCCACTACTTACGTAGTGGAGTACCTTCCCATTTACCTGGCACTTACCTGGCCACAGGGGGACAAAGAGGCAGTGGAGGATTCTATCCTGCGACTTGTCTTTTGGCAGTTAGGAGCGGTCTAGAGCCGGACCTAGGTGACCACTAGATTCTAGGGTATTTGTTGCTGCATTTGTTGTGTCGCATCATTTTTTCAAAAATCCGTCCCTTTTTCAAAGCAAACACCGCATTCATTCATACCCCTAATTATAAGTCAACGCTGCCACTTGTACTAACCCTTTTTAGTGCAAGATAGGCTGGACACGGGATTCTAATGCCCGTTTAGTCCGCGTACCCTTTATCGACTCCGAAGTCGATATTTCTCCATTTACCTTTTCTTTACCCACTACCACACCCACTTCGATGGATCCACCTTCATCAAACTTCTTTAACCCTAATCTGCCGCCGTCCGTTGGTGCGCAGAATCCACCCCACATCTCTCTCTAGGAGAGGTGCTACCCTATTCGAGGTCCTCTTTCGACCTGCTTATCCACACCACCAGCCAACGGGGATAACTTTGAGATTAAGCCCCAGTATATCAATCTTTTACCCAAATTCCACGGACTCGAGACTGAGGACGCTTATGTTTTCATTACCAAATTTGAAAACGTATGCGCAATGATGGGTACGTCACAACTTTCAGTGGATGCGATGCGTCTACGACTTCTTCCATTTACTTTGTGCGATATAGCCAAGAAGTGGCTATATAACACTACCGCACACTCTATTACGAATTGGGAAGAATTCGTCGCTGCATTCCTTAAGAAATTTTACCCAATACAAAAGACAGCTCGAATCCGTAGCGAACTGAATCAATTTGCCCAGCTCCCTACTGAACCATTTTCAAAATGCTTTGAACGTTTCAAGGATCTATTGGTTCAGTGTCCTCATCACGGCATCCCGAGATGGGAATTGTGCCGAATCATTTATGAGGGCATTAATCCAAACACTAAACAGAGCCTTGAAAACATGTGTCAAGGTACTTTTATGACCAAAGATGATGGGGAAGCTTGGAAGTATTTAGAAGAGTTCGCTGAAAAATCACTACAGTGGGAGAGTGGAACCCAACCATTGAATATGGGTGGCGTACACCAAATAGATGTGTCCATAGGTGTTCGAGCTGAGATGGCAGCAATGCAAAAGAAGCTCGACGCTATGGAACACAAATTTGCAGCAGCCTCCCTAAACCCAGTGTCGCTCCCCAAAACTGTTTGTGGGTGCTGTTCTGATCCGTCTCATTTAACGGAAAAATGTCCATTAAACTCTGCGTTTCAAGGTCACGAGCATTCTAATGCCGCATTTCAAAGACCTAGAAACGATCCATATTCTTCCACGTACAATCAGGGTTGGAGGAATCACCCGAATTTTGCTTGGAACCAAAACCAATCTCAAAACACGGTTCCAAACACGAATAATTTTCAAAGGGCTCTTCCTCCACCACAACAGCAACCCCTTCAACTCACTCAGCACCCCTATCAGTCACAAAACTTCCAAAATCAGGTCAACACTCCTACACAGTCTAATCCTATGACCTGTTCTGACGAGTTCTCTCAATTCACTCAAACCATGAAATCACTTTTGTCAAATTTCATAGAGGTTTCGACTGAGGTTAGATCTTCCGTCAGTGAGATAAAGAAAAACTCAGCGTCCCAAGCTGAGAGTATCAGAACGATGGAAGCTGAAATCGCACGACTCAAAGCCGAAATGAGTGCGAGAGAAAAAGGAAAAATTCCCTCTCAACCCCTACAGAATCCTGGGCATTACAATGTAAATGCCGTCACAACGTTGAGATCGGGAAGAGTGCTGAACAATCATGTCGGGGAAGGAATTGATGATATTGGAAATCATATCAACACCCCGGCTGAGACCCTTCCTCACACACACACTTCTCCTTCTGTTCCTTCTTCTTCTACCACACCGCCTTCTCGCGAGCCTATTCTCCATTTCCCACTAGGCTCGACACCTCAGTATAGCCCTTCTAGTTCTCCACAGACGGTCCCCACACCTCTTTTGGGACCTCGTCTACCCCCTCTTCCTTCTCCTATGATGGACCCGACGCTTATTGCAAAAGCACCTTACCCGAATCGGTTAAGGGCTAACAGAACGAGTCCACATATGGAGAAAATTATAGAAATGTTCAAACAGGTTAACATCAATATCCCTCTCCTAGATGCTATTCAGCAAGTCCCCGCTTATGCGAAAATTCTTAAGGACTTATGCACTAGGAAGAGGAAGACTCAAGTGCCGAAGAAGGTCTTTATGTCTAATAATATTAGCACTGCTTTTATCCCCCAGATACCAAAGAAACGTAAGGACCCAGGATGTCCTACAATATCGATTTCTATTGGGGGTAAAAACATAAATCGTGCTCTTTTAGACCTTGGCGCAAGTGTTAACCTACTTCAATATTCTGTATATGAGCAATTAGGGATTGGAGAGTTGAAACCTGCTCACTGCACTCTCCAAATGGCAGACCGTTCAATCTCCAAACCAAGGGGTGAACTAGAGGATGTGTTGATAAAGGTCGGGGAATTTGTTTTCCTTGTAGACTTCATTGTGCTCGACACACAGCCTGTAGCAAACCCCCGGGGCCAAATTCCGGTAATTCTGGGTCGTCCTTTCCTTGCCGCTTCCAATGCTGTTATAAACTGTAGAAATGGTTCAATGAACTTATCATTTGGAAATATGACCATTGAACTAAATATCTACAAAGTTGGAAGTCAGCCATCAGAACCCTCTGCTCATATTCTAGATGTGTGTTCTGTCCACGAGATCGCTCCCGATAGTTGTGGAGTTGAGGATCTTTGCTTTCTAGATCTCAACGACATTACCACATCTCTGCTTGATCTTACACATGATCTTAGTGAGGACACTTTTCCTACACTTGAGTCCTGCACTCCTGACTTTACTCCACCCGAGTCTGTATCTTTCATAGGCTCTGAGCTTCTTTGTAACTCCAAAAATCATTCGATGATCCCTCCTTCTATTATTTCTCCGCCCGAATTAGATCTCAAAATTTTACCTTCTCACCTTAAATATGAGAATGAGTCTTTACCGGTTATCATATCCGCTTCTCTAGCATCAGAGCAAGAGAATGCACTTTTATCGGTATTGAGATCTAACAAAGAGGCGTTTGGTTGGAGTATGGCGGATATCAAAGGGATTAGTCCCTTGATTGTTGAACATCATATACATGTGATGGATGATGCCAGACCAACCCGAGAACCACAGAGACGGTTGAATCCCGTCACGAAGGAAGCGGTGATGAAAGAGATCGTCAAATGCCTAGATAATGGTATTATATACCCCATCTCCGATAGCCAATGGGTGAGTCCTATACATGTCGTTCCTAAGAAATCCGGCATCACTGTTATAACCAATGATGCAAATGAGTTGATTCAGACACGCGCCCAAACTGGGTGGCGTGTATGTATTGATTATAGAAAACTCAATGCTGCCACGAGGAAAGACCACTTTCCTCTACCATTCATTGATCAAATGCTGGAACGCTTAGCAGGACGAGAGTATTATTGCTTTATGGACGGATACTCAGGCTATAATCAGGTCCCCATCGCCAAAAAGGATCAAGATAAAACCACTTTTACTTGTCCTTTTGGTACCTTTGCTTACAGTCGCATGCCCTTTGGGTTATGCAATGCTCCCGCTACCTTTCAGCGGTGTATGTTGGGGATATTCTCTGATATGGTAGAGAATTTTCTGGAGATCTTTATGGACGATTTCTCGATTTTTGGAGACTCTTTTTCCGATTGCCTATCGAATCTGGACGCTGTTCTTACTCGTTGCAAAGAGAAGAACTTAACTTTGAACTGGGAAAAATGCCATTTCATGGTCCAAGAAGGAATTGTACTTGGACATGTTATTTCACAGAAAGGCATTGAGGTTGACAGAGCTAAGATAGATGTCATTCAAAACTTCCCTCATCCCAAAAGCGTCAAAGATATTCGATCTTTCCTTGGCCATGCGGGCTTTTATAGGAGATTCATTAAGGACTTTAGCAAAATTGCTAGACCTTTAACTCTTCTCCTGGCCAAGGATACGACCTTCCACTTTGACTCGGACTGTGAGACAGCTTTCGACTCACTTAAACACTCACTCACTTCAGCCCCCGTTCTATCGTCTCCAAATTGGGACTACCCCTTTGAGCTGATGTGTGACGCATCCGACTTTGCAGTAGGTGCAGTCTTAGGACAGCACATTGAAAAGATGCCACACGTGATCTACTATGCAAGTAAGACCCTGAACGATGCACAAATCAACTATACAACCACCGAGAATGAACTTTTAGCAGTTGTATTTGCATTAGAAAAATTCAGGCCTTACTTAATTGGCTCACCTATAGTTGTGTATACTGACCATTCCGTCTTAAAACATCTTCTGGCGAAGAAAGATGCAAAAGGTCGACTAATACGTTGGACCATTCTGTTACAAGAATTTGATCTTGTTATCAAAGATAAGAAAGGATGTGAAAACGTAGTAGCAGACCATCTTTCACGCATCTCTTCTTCCCCTGTGACCCTGCCGATCAATGATTCGTTCCCTGATGAACAACTCTTGAGCATATCCAATGAACCATGGTTCAGGGATATTGTGAACTATCATGCCACGGGACTGATACCCAGCGATTGGTCAAAACAGGACAAATACCGTTTTCTATCCCAAGTAAAACACTTTTACTGGGATGATCCATATTTGTTTAAGTATTGTCCTGATCAGATCATTCGCCGGTGTGTCCCGAATGAAGAGTTCAAGAGTGTTCTTTCTTTTTGTCATGATCAGGCCTGTGGGGGTCACTTCGGTCCTAAAAAGACGGCGGAAAAGGTTTTGCAATGTGGATTTTATTGGCCGACCTTATTCAAGGACGCATTTGACTATTGCAAAACCTGTACACAATATCAGTACACGGGTAGAATCTCCCAGAGGAATGAAATGCCTCAGCAACCCATTCTGGTTGTTGAAATATTTGATGTTTGGGGCATTGATTTTATGGGTCCCTTTCCCAACTCCTTTGGGAATCTGTACATACTGCTGGCGGTTGATTATGTCTCAAAGTGGGTAGAAGCCATTCCATGTCGCACTAATGACAAGAAAGTTGTCATTAAGTTCTTAAAAGAGAATATCTTCTCGTGATTTGGACACCCACGAGCTATTATTAGCGATAATGGGACACATTTCTGCAACAGGTCTTTCGAGACTCTGATGCGGAAATACTCAATCAACCACCGACTTTCTACACCCTATCATCCCCAAACGAGTGGGCAGGCTGAAATTTCAAACAGACAGATCAAACTTATCCTGGAGAAGACTGTTGCTAAGAATAGAAAAGACTGGTCGACCAAACTGACGGATGCTCTTTGGGCATTCCGAACTGCATTTAAAACCGACCTAGGGATGTCTCCATACAGGATAGTGTTTGGGAAGGCATGCCATTTACCCGTCGAGATAGAGCATAAAGCATTGTGGGCTATTAAGGAAATCAATTTTGACCTAAACCAAGCCTGCAACTTTCGGAAGCTGCAACTTAATGAGCTAAGCGAACTCCGCGATGAAGCTTATGATAATGCTGTAATCATAAAGAATAGGACTAAGGTTTTTCACGATAAAAACATTTTGAGGAAAACATTTTCACCTGGTCAACAAGTCCTTCTTTATGATTCACGATTACACCTTCACGCGGGTAAGCTCCGATCTCGATGGAAGGGACCTTTTGTTGTGCGGTCTGTATACCCGCACGGGGCAGTAGAAGTAGAAAATGTTAAAAACGGCACATTTTTCAAAGTGAATGGACATAGACTAAAGCCGTATTTTTCCACTGACCCCACGAAGGAGCTCTTGTTCTTACAAGAGCCAGTTTATTTGGATTAAAATTCCTCCGTCTCACCTTCATATCCTATATATCATTGCATCATCTTTTGGACGAAGGTGAGTGAAAAGAATAAGTTTGGGGGAAGTTCTTCACTTATATATTTTGCCCCCACTAATAATTCCTCTCAGACTTACTGGCTTTGTAGATCTAGCAGTTGGCAACAGTGAGGACACTGTTGAAAACAAGTTTGGGGGAGGTTTGTGCTTATTTTTGCATCATTTGCATAAGCACAAAATATTTTTAAAAAAAAAAAAATCTATAAAAATTGAATTTTTTTCAAAACCCATAAAAATTTAAAAATTTTCAAGTATAAAAATAATTTTAATATTTACACTTTTTTGTACATAAATAAGATAATAAAAGTTTAGATAGTGAAAAATTACATCCATGAGATTAGAAAAATTTAAGAAAATCAAGAAAATTAGAAGTTTTCTTATACGAACTAGTAATAAGTAGTTATGAGCCGTTGTCCCAAGGGTTAGTAAGATGAAGGACCTCACTAATCTGAGGATAAAACTAAGTCTGAAAAATAGTTTCTATTCTGGAAGCCAAACATTTCGAACGTTGATACCCTGCTATTCGCACTTACACACGTCTTGAAGCCTGGGATAGTAGAGGATACCTTGAAATGCTCTTGTCTTAAAGCCGATGTATGAAGGAAATAAAAAGAAAAAAAAAGTGAATAAAAAAATATAAAGTGGTGAGAAAAATGGACACTGGTTTTGTTATCACCGAGGGCAATAAAAAATTTATAGCGAGGGTGCCTCTTCACCTAGTGCCCTAAGGCCAACTGGTCTGGGAGTCACTGCTATGCCTGAGGTGGTGCAAGACGAGGAAAATACACCAAGTAAGCAAGCACAGGAGTAATCGGTCGGTTAGTACCTCAAGAAGTATTAACGGTCGCATGAAAGTGTGTGAGCAATCTCATCTAAATATTCATTAATTAAAAAGTACTGAGGCTGATGGGCAAGAGTATGATAGCTTGAATTGAATTCTCCAGGTGTAGGGATGTCTTTACACACACGCAGGGTGATATGATCGATGTTTGGAAGAAAGATAGGAATGAAGAATAAGACGATGTTTTATTGAGGGAGGACGTGATTTCTAACATCTTTTCATGACCATTAAGATAGGGCTCATGACAACCGAAAAGCTAGCTTAGTTGGAAACCCTAATTTTCAAAGCTTTTCTTTTACGATTCTTTTCTTTAAATGTAATATTCATGATCTTCCTTTTATTATTGGATTTTGTGGGTGCAATCCGCTGAAAACCCTCAGGAGACAACACTCCTCCTACTAGGGACACCTAGAGGTTTAAAGGCTTGTTGCATATGCTCAGTGCAATCGTGTTGCCTACGAAAGTGTGCTAGTTAGTTTTTCTCTTTCTTTATTTTCTCCTTCTCTTTTTAATAAAAAGTTCGCTCGAGACGATCGAAATTAAGTTTGGGGGAATTTGATTAGTCGAAAATATTGCATCTTTTAGCCGGCAATTTCCTCATCATTTGCATTCATATAGATGTGTTCGGTATTCATATTTCACATATTAGCAAATCTGTCGCAAAATATCAGATTACATGTGTTAGACCTTAAAACCGGCATTTCTAGGGAAATTGACTGCATTTCATAACATGGCATCATTTCTATATATCGCAACCCGTGTTTTGAAGTCTGTGCAGGAAAATCAGAAGCTTGCTCAGATTTACACCGCTAAAAGATACGCCAACTCAAGGATTTGGAATCTGGTATTGATCTAAAAGGCATTCAGCAATTCAACATATCAGAAAATACATAGGAGGACATCAGAAGCTAATACATGAAGTTTGAAGACCTAAGTCACCTACTTGGCCGCGGAACCGCGGCCTAAGCCACCTTGTGCCGCGGTTCCGCGGTGGTATTGACTCTTCATCACCCCAATTTTGCACCATAACTCCTCCCTCAGTGTGTACAGCTTAGAATGACACAACAATTTCCAGAAGACTCCAGAGACTTCTGCCAGATCAGCAAACTAGGGTTTCTAATGCTTGATTAATCCTAGCTTAAAGCCTAAGCTAGCTCCTAACAAACTATCTTCTAGAAGCCTCAACAAACTTTTGGAGGGAATTGTAATTTCAAACCTAGACCTAGGGTTTGGGAGATCTATAAATAAGACCCTAGGCTCACTTGTAAAGGGATCCCTCCATTAGTTCATTTTAGTAGCCAATTTAGAGCCATTCTACCTCATTCTTCATCTTCTTCCACAAGTCTAGTGAGAAGGCTTGTGTGAAAGCCTAACCCTAATTCCAATCAAAAGCCAAGATCCCGAGTACCAAATCAAGCAAGAAGCCCTTCAACCTTTTATGAGCGGAACCTATCTTCAACAGAGCAAGTGGTCCAAGCCGATCTGCGACTCACGGAGAAAAGCGACGCCAGATCGACAATTTAGTTCTTCCTCTTGTAGTTCTTGAGCGACTGTAATCAAATTGTTGATATAAATAAAAGGTGATATTCTTTTATCTTGTTTTCTTTAAATTCTTGCATCATGATTCGATCTAAATTTCTAATTGTAATTCTTGTTGTGATGTTTGAGTAATACTCCGCTCGTCGAGGAGTCGAGACGATCAATAGAATGATGATGTAACATATCTTAAATCGATTCTTGAATCCTACGAGTTTTGTAAACCCTAGCAAGTTCAAGAACCGACAACCCAATTCGTTGTGATGCTTTCTTGAATGATATCGCTCGAGATTGGGGAGTTACGATCGTTTCTTGAAATTGCTAGAGGCTAGAATGTGAATGATATCGATGAAAGAACAAGGGTTAAATGCTGAAACCTTAGTTTCACGAGAAAACCCTAACTCTTGTCGATCATCATCAATCTAGTATCAATTCTTCGAAGGAAAAGAACACGATATCTTAAGATTACATCACGTCTATAGATCCGATCGATTCCTACGAGCCTCATTTAGATTCTTGACATTTGGTTGGAAATATCATCGAAACCCTGATTCTCGATTGTTTATCATTTTCTTGATTCTTGAATAGAATAGTGACACTTGAAACAATTGATAAATCTTGAATCATGCTTTCTTTTCTTTTCGATTAACTTTTCAATTCATACAAATCAAACATTTAAACGAATCGCACAATCCCTGTGGACGATCCACACTTGCTTACGATCTACAATTGACACCGTAATTGATTGCGGTCAAATATAATTCTTTGGTTGTGATTTCTTTATACAATTTTCTAAATACCGATACAAGATACTGTTATCGATCAAATGAAACCGTTATCGGGAAACAATTGATTCGATACTTACTTTTACTACACAAACAAGAATTTCTTCAACAATCAGGCAGTTTGGTACTTTTATTTGGTGGCAGATTGTTGCCCTAGTTTTCCAGTTTCCTACCTATAAATAGCCCAGAACTTGCCAAGCCAAGGGTGCTTATTTCTTGTGTAAAATTTTAGATATATTTTGTTGTTCTTCTTCCTCTCTTCATCTTTTCTCCATTAAAACTTTGTAGTGAGCTTTTATGAGTGAAGTGATGAATAAAAGAGTTCTTTTTATTATCATGCTTGTCTTGTTATGTTGTTAATTATAATTGCTTGTATTTTTCATTTGCTAATCTAGTTGTTGTTATTTGTTGTTTGTTTCTTTCTTGTTCTCTTTTTCTTTATCCTTAACAACAATGATGCTTAAGCTTGATCCTTGCTAAGGTGAGGTCTCAAATAGCTAGTTGTAATCTTCTAACCTCTTTCTTTTTATCTTTCTCCTTTTGTTGTATTTTCTTTTTCTTGTAATGGGTTAGTAGTTTTCTTACTTGTTAGGGTAGGATAAGGAAAGTTTGAGAGAAGGAAATCTCTCTCACTCTTTCCTTACCCAATATCTTAATTCGGACTCCCGTTAATTGAACCACAATCCGCTCCCTACGGCACCCTATCCTACATGATAGCAGTGATTCCTTAGTGAGACCGGTTGTGGTTGAATTAACCGGAGGTTAAGGCTAAGAGCCAAGAACGGACGGACAAGCACCAAAAGGAAGAATTTAAGCGTTGGAAAGCCTAGCTTATACTCGCAAGTTCCTTCCTAGTCGTGCTAATCCCCATTGTTGCCGATTACCGTAACACCGATATTAAGAGTGGCAACGAAAGAAGTGAGCGACTCCTAACTCAAACTAACCTAATCCTAACCCTAACAAGCTCTCTTTATATAACATTTTAGCACATAGTTAATCTCAAACAAACCTGGACATTTGGACTTAACTCGTTAAAGCACATAGAAAAAGATTCCCATCTCCCTGCGGACGACCCGTACTCAACCGGCTAGCTACAAGCGAAACCGTCTTGATTGCGGTAATTAACTAAGCACGCAAAAACTCTATCAATCAGGTGGCACAATGCCCTCGACGCCGTTAAGGAAGCCATTCGCGGGTTCAATGATCGGGAGCTTCGCGCCAGGTATCCCCTAGCCGAGGAAGCGCCACAGGGTAAAGGTGTCGAACCAGCCGGAGGGCACGTGGCGGCGGTCGGAGACGCCGAGCTGGAGGTCGCCATTATAGACCCTGATGGAAGCGCTGAGCCAAGGGAAGGATCGGCTAAGCAGACGACTTGAGCTATCTATGCTTTAGTTATCAATTTTGTACACCTCCGGGCATTTTGCAAGGCTGGGGAGCCCATAATACCTTGTACATAACTTTGAATGCGAATAAAGTATTTTTAGCCCGCAAGTGTTTTTATCTCCAAAGTGTTTTTATCCCGCAAGTATTTTTTTAATCTCCGAAGCCTTTTTTATCCCGCAAGTATTTTATCTCGCAGGTATTTTTAACTCGCCTTCGGAGTGCTTCTTGTTGGGTGTTTTTCGTTACCCTATTGAGATGGGAATACGCGTCGCTTGTCAGGCGTACTACAGATTCCCCTTGTCTAGGATAGGATGGGGTTTATTGATTGTGGGGATCCGAATCTCCGGAAGCCGTGGACTAAGCAGCCGTTAATTACCCCTCGCCTTTGAAGCGAGAGAACCTTTGATTGACTGGTCAAACCGGTCATGCGAACTCAATGTGTAGTGTGCGTGTGTTATGCATTGAGGGGTTTTGGATATATCGGGTGCCCCACAGAGTTTTACGAGGGTGTATTTTGAGTGTGGGATAGTGTGGGAAAAAGTAGGGTGAGGAGCGTCTTAAAGACGCTAGGGAGCTGGGCGCTGGGCGTTTGGGCGCCAGCGCCTCACGTGCCCGGCACGTGGGCTCTTGGGCGTTAGCGTCTCATGTGACCAGCACGTGGGCGCTGGGTGCTTGGGCGCCGGCGGAAAGAAGGGGCTTTTAGCCCAAGAAATAGGAGTTAAACTCCCAAAGAGAATTTTTTATTTATGAAATTAAAACTCCGAAAGATATTGAATGGAGTTAAACTCCTATAAAAAAAGGGTTTGGTTTATGGAGTTAAACTCCAACAGATCTTGAATGGAGTTAAACTCCTAGAAATGTTTGGAAATGATCAAAGGGGACCCCTTTCTTCTTCCTTTTGGCCCTGTATCTTCTTTTATGCCTCGGATCTTCCCAAGGTGGGATTTTTGGAGACGAGTCTCCATCTTCTTCCTCTCAGCCGGCTGGATCTTGGAGAAAGGGGGGGTGAGATTTAAAAATCTCCCCTTTTGAGATCTAATGGAAGATCTGAGTTCCTCTTCAAGGGTTTGATGGTGAAAAACTGTTTATTTTTGGAAAAGGAAGAATTAAACTTTTGATTTAATTCAAAAAGGGGAGAAGGTTTTAGAACCTTGAGGAAGGGGAAGGAGGCACAGAAACCCTAATTTTTGAGAGAGAGAAAAAGTTATCATCGATTTTTTCATCATGTTGCCTTTATAGGCTACACACTTTACATATAACCCCTTAGGCTTTGCCAAATGGCACTTGTGCCACCCCATGCCTTATGTGCTTATTTCTTTTTTGCATATAACCATGGGGTTTACAAAATTTTGGCTTTCTGCCCATTTTACATATATTTATTTCTAAAAATTACATTTAGACTAATTTATTATCTTCTTTTTGGCATGGAGCCGGCCCCTTCCATGCTTGGTCTTTGACTTGGGTTTGGGCTCGGGCCTACTTGAGTTAGGGTTGACCTTGGTTTTGACTTGGTCAACTAGGGTGTAATTTTTGACCCCAACAAAGTGCCCTTATCAATAAATGCACACCATATACGTGGGTTGTGTGCATGAAATTGATGGATTTTCTTTCGCATGGAGGTTGACTTGATTTGGTTCCCATTATGACGACATGGAGGTCGATGTTGTCCTTTTTGCAGCGTGGATGGTCGTTGCTATCCTTTTTGTGACATGGACGGTCGGTGGTGCCATTTTTGCGACGTGGACGGTCGGCTCTGCCATTTTAGCGACGTGGACGGTCGGTTCTGCCCTTTTTGCGAGTTGGATCGTCGGTGCTTCCATTTTTGCGACATGGATGGTCGGTTCTGCCCTTTTTGCGACTTGGACGGTCGGTTCTGCCCTTTTTGCGACGTGGACGGTCGGTGCTGCCCTTTTTACGATGTTGACAGTCGGTTCTGCCCTTTTAGCGACGTGGACGGTCGGTTCTGCCCTTTTAGCTACGTGGACGGTCGGTTCTGCTCTTTTTGCGATTTGGACTGTCGGTGCTGCCATTTTAGCGACGTGGACGGTCGGTGCTGCCATTTTAGTGACATGGACGGTCGATTCTACCCTTTTGCGACTTGGACGGTCGGTGCTGCCATTTTAGCGACGTGGACGGTCGGTGCTTCCATTTTGACGATGTGGACGGTCGGTGCTGCCCTTTTAGCGACGTGGACGGTCCATACTGCCATTTTAACGACGTGGACGGTCGGTGCTTTGATTTGACTTGCTCCGTTTTCTGCAGTGTCGGGATTTGACTTGTTTCCGAGGTGGAGCTTGATTCCGCCAGGGAGGTTGTTGGTTGTATTGCCGACTTGATATGATTTGGGTTGACATCAGCATCGCTACACTGGAATAAGATACCATGAGCGAATCATCTTCTGCCATGAGAGGATTTGGGGATTTTGGTTTTGGTTTAGCATTAGCACCGCTACAATGGAATATGGTATCCGGAGCGAATCATCATTTGCCGTGAGGGGATTTCCCTCGTTTCCAGTTTAGCGACTTAGGGGTCATCTATTCCCAGTTTAATGACTTAGAGGTCATCTGTTCCCAGTTTAAAGACTTAGGAGTCTTCTGTTCCCAGTTTAACGACTTAGAGGTCATATGTTCCCAGTTTAAAGACTTAGGGATCTATTGGATCGAAAGTTTAGAATTTTGGGGTTGGGGTCGGCATCAGCGTTGCTGACACTGGAGCACAAGTGCCAGGAGCAATTCATCATTTGCCATGTTGGGGAGCGATGGCTTAGGAGATAGGCTTAGGTCCCTATCTCCTAAGGCTTTTCAATTTTATAAGTCGTAAGGGTCTCATAAAAGCACTTTCTCCCTGCGAGTCAAAAGGATCTCGTAGGTGCGTTTTCTCCGTAGGGGTCGTGGGGACACCCAAGTGTGTTTTTCCTTTGTGAGTCGTAAGGATCCCACGATGGTGTTTTCTTATGAGTCGCGAGGATCCTGTAAGTTTTGTTCTCCTCATGCATCGTGAGGACACATGAGTTGGTCTTCCCAAATGGAGCATAATTCCAAGGGCGGAGACCGGCCGCGTGACTGGTGATTGCGGTGGGGTATGGGTGTGATGAGAATTATTTGAGCCCATGGATTGTATACTGTAGTCAGTTCGCGGACCAATCGTAGGGTTGGAAGAATTTTGGGAAATTGGGTTTTGGTTGGCGTCTGCATCGCTGCACTGGAATATGGTACCAGGAGCGACTCATCATTCGCCGTTTGGGGATTTGGAATTTGGTCGGCGTCTGCATCACTGCACTGGAATATGGTACCAGGAGCGACTCATCATTCGCCGTTTGGGACATTCAGGGATTTGAAATTTTGGTTGGCGTCTGCATCGCTGCACTGGAATATGGTACCAGGAGCGACTCATCATTCGCTATTTGGGATTTTGGATTTTGGTCGGCGTCTGCAACGCTGCACTGGAATATGGTATCAGGAGTGACTCATCATTCGCCTTTAGAGGTTTTTATTTTTTTACCGCGATTGCTCTGTCATTTCAGCTTTTCTTATCGCGAAGGTCGTGATTGCCTTATCATTTCGGCTATTTATTCGCAGTTGCCCCTATCATTTCAGCTTTATTTTTCATCTTTATTTTACTCGCTGATTTTTATAGCGAGTTGACCCATCATTTCGGCTCTTTTTTTATTTACACATTTTTTTATATTCCTAGTTTAACGACTTAGAGGTCAATTGTTCCTAGTTTAATGATCTGGCGGTCATCTGTTGGAGCCTGGGCTCGACTCTGCAAGAACCACGAGCTCCTTTGGCCTAATTGTATAAGCGGGCTCTTCGTCATCTAGACTAAACCGGTGTTGGATGGCAACAACTACGTCATCGTCATGGCTATAAGGCGTAGGAGGACTTGTTCCTCTGGGCTCCATCATGTAGACCGTATGGGTTGTGTATCCGTTTACCGCTTCTTCATTGGCAATATTACTCGTTTGGCTCTTACCTTGTTGCCTTGGTCCGCTCTTTTCAGGGAAAGGCATATGTCTGAGAAAATCAGGTTCCCGAAGGGCTTCGGTCTCCATTTGTATGAAATTGGCGGTCGTAACTTGACTGTTTGTTAACACGCCTTTAGACAGTTCTATCTCTCCTGTCTTGTATTGTTTTTCGACCCAATCTTTGAAGACGAAGCAGTCCTCAATAGCATGACTTATCACTCTGTGATAGGGGCAATATTTGGGGTCGTCGGTCATATTCGCTTCTTGCGGTCTTTTTTATTCTGGCAATTGTAGACTGTTTCTAAGGGCGTCTTTGAATATTTTATGGACTTTGTCCCTTCTGAAGGAATGGACCTTATCCAACCTCTCTTTTAGTAGAGATTCTCCTCCCTCTCCGAACACTGGCTTCCGAGGCCGGTTGGCATTAGGCCCGCTCATACCTCGCTTATTTCGGTTAGCCGAAGTGTTAAAAGATCCAGCATCGTCGGAATTTCCGCCTTTGCGATTACCGTCCTTTCAGTTTCTCTAGGACCTATTGTTATTTTGGGAATCAGAGGAGGACTCCTTCTTTAAGCGCTCCAACATTTGGACTTTCTTTGTCAGCTCTTAGAATGTTTTGAAACCCGCGGTGCATAGAAACGGGGCCATCCAATTATTGAGATTTCCGACGAGTAGGCTGACAGATTGGTCCTGCTCTATCGGCGATTCACATTTGATGGAGAGATTGCGCCATTGGGTTATAAAATCCGTGCTGCTTTCGTTGTTCTTTGGCTTGGTCCTTACGAGATCGGCAATGGTGATTTTATTGCCGACATTCATGAACTTTTGTCGGAATAGAGATTCCATTTGGACGAAAGTAGTAACGGAGCCATCCGGTATCCTCGCGTACCAGTCGAAAGCGACATCGGTTAAGCTATTAATGAACTGGCGGAGGAGAAGCGAATCATTGCCCCCAGTATTCCCCCATGAGGCTTTAAAATGGGCGATGTGCTGATTCGCATTTCCCGTCCCATCAAATCTTCCGAATTTGGGGATGACATAGCCGCTAGGAAATTCTACCAGATCATACCGAGCAGGATATGGTCTTCCACTACTGCTAATATCTTTTTGCGCTTCGGCTACCAATGTTTTGACTTTGTTGGCAACCAAATCCATGATTTGATCTTGAGTTAGCGGGCTGCTGTCATCAATAGCCAAGACATTTTCCGAGATATGGTGCGACTGACTTTCACGTGGTCCGCCCACCTTTGAATTTGAGGGAATAGGCATCGGCTGTCTTGGGACACCGTTTCCCGGTTTATGAGCAGAAACCTGCGCTTGATTGGACAGCTCAGAGGCGACTTGGGCCGTGAGCTGCATTACGACATTCGTCAAGTTGTCAATTTTGGAGTAAAGTTTGGCCATCTCCTTGTCTTTACTTCTGAGCTATTTTCTGAGCTCTTGGAGAAGTTGCTGCTCTACATTCTTGGGACGGAAGATTGGCTCCTCTTCGCATTCCGAGCCTGACTCCTTATGAACCGAGGAATTTCTCTGCTTATCAGCCTCACTGGAAGGGTTTTTATTACCTTCCAGAGAAGGCTGGTCTTGGGAAGTGGAAGTCACATTCGCCCCAGACCGGATTTGAGATGTGGTGGCCCCGTCCTTGCTCTTGCTGTGCGTGCCCACCATGTAGATAGTGTGGACCACATATCCAGCCATCTCTTTATCTTTGCGGGGCAACCCTGTTCTTCGAACCTCAAGAAGTTCAGCCTAACGGAGCCCTAGCCCTTTTGTTGGCTCTGTATCTGAGCCTTTTCTGTCTTAGCTTCTCGATTTTGAGGGCTTGGCGGGCATCCGTTATTCAGGAAGCCATTATGAGTCGATTGGCGGGGAGCTTAGAGAAGACACCCGATCGAACGGTTGTTAGGGGCACCGCCGGAGCTTGCTCGAGACGCTTTGTTGGTGTTGATGGACTTTCCCCCAGCCGGGGCCGAAAAAAGTTGTTCAAACACCGACTTGCTTTTGGGTAGCGGTGCCCTCGAGATCACCACATTTGGCCTCCTACCTCTCGAGGTCGGTCTGTCTGTTACCGGAGCTTGAGGAGTTGGGATAGCGTTAGCTGGCATGAACAAAATAGAGCCAAATGGTAGCAGTGGATCCTCCCACTGTCGCCCGAGACTGGCCGGGAGGACCGTCCTGGCATCCATCTTCATCGTGTAGGAGATGGGAGCTGTGTCGAGAGCTGAGCTTGTCCTTGGAGACATTTTTGCTGCGTCCGAATCTTGCAATTGGAAACTGTTAATCTACACAAAGAAGCATGATTTCAGTACAGGCAATCGACATGTATATTGATTGAGTTCGCATGAACGTTTAACCCGAAATATGGGAGGAGAGATAGGTCCCACCGGGAGTGCCAGAATCTGTAGGGTGTTTTTCGTCACCACATTCAGATGGGAATACGCGTCGCTTGTCAGGCATACTACAGATTCCCCTACCTAGGGTAGGCTGGGGTTTATTGATTGTGGGGATCCGAATCTCCGGAAGCCGCGAACTAAGCTGCCATTAATTACCCCTCGCCTTTGAAGCGAGGGAACCTCCGATTGACGGGTCAAACTGGTCATGCGAACTCAACGTGCAGTGTGCGTGTGTTGTGCATTGAGATTTTTGGATATATCGAGGGCCTCGCAGAGTTTTACGGGGGTCCCGCTATCCGGATAGTGGGTTGTGGATCAAGGGGGCTAGCAACCCCCTTGCGGGGTGCGGGGCAGCGCCCCGTTAGAAAAATTTTCCTAACGGGGGTGTATTTTGAGTGTGGGATAGTGTGGGAAAAAGTAGGGTGAGGAGCGTCTTAAAGACGCTAGGATGCTGGGCGCATGGGTGCTAGCGCCTCACGTGCCTGGCACGTGGGCACTGGGTGCTTGGGCGCTAGCGCCTCACGTGCCCGGCACGTGGACATTGGGCGCTTGGGCTCTGGGCGCTTGGGTACCGGCGGAAAGAAGGGGCTTTTAGCCCTGGAAATAGGAGTTAAACTCCGGAAGAGGATATTTTATTTATGGAGTTAATACTCCGAAAGATGTTGAATGGAGTGAAACTCCTATAAAAAAGGGTTTGGTTTATGGAGTTAAACTCCAACAGATCTTGAATAGAGTTAAACTCCTAGAAATCTTTGGAAATGATCAAAGGGGCCCCCTTTCTTCTTCCCTTTGGCCCTGTATCTTCTTTTAGGCATTGGATCTTCCTAAGGTGGGATTATTGGAGATGGGTCTCCTTCTTATTCCTTTCAGTTGGCCGGATCTTAGAAAAAAAGGGGGGTGAGATTTAAAAATCTCCCCCTTTTGAGATCTAATGGAAGATCTGAGTTTCCCTTCAAGGGTTTGATGGTGAAAAACTGTTTATTTTTGGAAAAGAAAGAGTTAAACTCTTGATTTAATTCAAAAATGGGAGAAGGTTTTAGAACATCGGGGAAGGGGAAGGAGGCACAGAAACCCTAATTTTTTTAGTGAGAAAAGGTTATCATTGATTTTTTCATCATGTTGCCTTTATAGGTTACACACTTTACATAAAGCCCCTTAGGTTTTGCCAAATGGCACTTATGCCACCCCATGCCTTATGTGCTTATTTATTTTTTACACATAAGTTATGGGGTTTACAAAATTTTGGTTTTCTGCCCACTTTACATATATTTATTTCTAAAAATTACTTTTAGACTAATTTATTGCCTTCTTTTTGGCATGGAGCCGGCCCTTTCTATGCTTGTTATTGACTTGGGCTTGGGCTCGGGCCCACTTGACTTGGGTTTGATCTTGGTTTTGACTTGGTCAACTAGGGTGTAATTTTTGACCCCAACACTTCTATTTTCGCAAGTGTTGGGCGAGTGCGACGTAAGAGCTAAGCCAAGAATAGGCAGACCGGTGTCCACCCTTTTCTCCGGAGTCGATTTGACGATCGTGCATCGAGTATGAATCGAGAGATAGCCAAGGGTAGGAAAACTGTTTCCCTCCCTTTCCCGGAGTCGAGGTAACGATAGTATATCGAGTATGAATAGAGCGATAGCCAAGGGTAGGGAGACCGGTGTGTACTATTTTTAAGTCTTGAGCGGATGAACAGGAAACTACTCGGCCACCTCTTAACGACGGTTTTGGATTCATAGATTGGATTGGCCTGGCAAAAAGATGCCCTCTGCGGGTGAGCCGAGCATGAAGCTACTCGGTTGCCTCTCGTTGAGGGCTTTGGATCCGCAGATTGGCCGGGCAGGAAGCTGCCCTCAGCGGATGAGCCGAGCAGGAAGCTACTCGGTTGCCTCTTATCGAGGACTTCGGATCCACGGATTGGCCGGAAAGGAAGCCGCCCTCAACGGATGAACCGAGCAGGAAGCTACTCGGTTGCCTCTTTTCGAGGGCTTCGGATCCGTGGATTGGCCGGGCAGGAAGCTGCTCTCAGCGGATGAGCCAAGCAGGAAGCTACTCGGCTGCCTCTTGTCGAGGGATTTGGATCCGCGGATTGGCCGGGCAGGATTCTGCCCTCAGCGGATGAGCCGAGCAGGAAGCTACTCGGTTGCCTCTTAACGAGGGCTTTCTGAATTCTATAGTTTTTCTTTGGAATGTCGTTCAACCTTCCGTGACCTGTATAGGGGGGAACGGTGACCGTCACGAATGACACGTGGCAGTATTTTATTGGAAAAGTGCGATATTCCGTGATTTGCGTTGTTGCGTGAGAAGATCTCAGCCGTTGGAAGATTGTTGTTGAGGCTATAAATATCGAAGGTATGGTTTCACCTTCGAATTCTCATATTGGCTTCCTTTTAGTCGTGTGTTTCTTGAAGATGGCCGGCCGCGTATACACCATTAGGGAGATTGTATCTCGGGACGATATTTTTATAATCTCGATCGTTCCGAAGAGACGTACGAGGCCGTGATAGGCCACTTGGAGGGCCACTGTGGGTGCCTAATTCCCCGACGATCTCCTCTCTTGCAAGTGTTAATCTACGCGATATGGAGGTCTTCCCTGGGTCTGTACAATACCATATCTTCGCAGTTGATGGACGGTGCATTTGATAAAATATATACAGTCCACGAGTTTGTCCTGATCTCGAAGAGCAGGCGGGACCGCTCGGTGGACCTTCTTCTTGAGTGTTTTCAGCAAAGGTTGGTCGTTACATCATGTTCGGCGGGTGGGGACCCCAGCGAGTCCGTAGCTTCTAGAGTCCACGGGTATCGTCAGAGCAGGCGGAGGCTGCCTGGGCTCGGCTGGAGGAGCTTTCTTTCGAGTATCATCACCAATGTTTTCTTAATCCTTCCTCCTTTGTTGTAATGGTTGTAAGGCTGCGGAGCCCATAATACATCCGATTAAATAAATTTTTCTTTGGTTGAGGTTATGGTATATTGTCTCTTTCTTCCTTTCCATACCCCTTTTTTGGTGACTTGTGCCTTCTCCAACCCCCAAGCTCGGGGCTAAGGAAAGGAATGAAGGGATGGAGCCACGGGACGGTGCAGAAGTCTATTCTGTGAGAGGACTCAGTTTGGAAAACTTAATCAATGCAGAAAGGAATTGCATTATTCAAAAGAGGGTACATGTTTATCTATACAACTTAAGCTTTTCAGCGTTATATGGCCAGGGAAAATTACGTCCTCTAGAGTCCTGGAGGCAGTAGGCTCCACCGGGCAACGCTTCTGTTACGAGAAATGGTCTGTCCCACTTCGGGGAGAACTTATGTAGCCTCCCTTGGTCTACGAACTCGTTTCTTCGTAAGACTAGGTCTCCTGTCTTGAAGGCTCGATACTTAACTCGAGCATTGTAGTAGCGGGCGGTTTGCTGCTGATAGGCGGCTGCTCTGATTTGCGCTTGATCTTGATTTTCTAACAAGATATCCAAGTCGCTTCGTAGTGCCAAGGTGTTAGTTTCATCGTCAAAGTGTTCGACCCTATAACTGGGCAATCAAATTTCTGCGGGGACCATTGTTTCGGTACCATAGCAGAGGCTGAACGGGGTTTCTCCCGTTTGCGTTTTCCTTGATGTCCGCAATGACCAGAGCACACGAGGCAGTTCCTCGACCCAGCTGCCTTGCCTCCCTTCCAGGCGATCTCGGAGCCCGCGAATGATGCCTCGGTTTGCTACTTCGGCTTGCCCGTTGTATTTGGGGTGTGCTACCGCGACAAACTTCATCAATATGTGGTAGTCGCTGCAAAATTTTTTGACTCTGTCATTCTCGAAGTTGGTCCCATGGTCGGTGATAATGCACCTCGGGATTCCGAACCGGGAGATTATATTATTCTGTAAGAACTTTATCATAGAGGCGGCTTCTAGTTTCCTGATGGACATGGCTACGATCCATTTTGTGAAGTAGTCTATCGCAACAAGAATGTACTTGTGTCCATCCGTCCCGGTGGGGAGTTGACCCACCATATCCATTCCCCACTGTGAAAATGGCCAAAGGAAACTTAGTGGCGTTAGTTCGGTGGCAGGGAGGCGGGGAACGCTGTCGAAGAGTTGGCAGCTTTTGCATCTTCTAACCAGTTTCTCGGCATCTTGATGTATGCCCGGCCAATAGTACCCCTGGAGCTGTGTCTTTTGGACCAGGACGCGGGACCCTTGATGCGTCCCTCCGACCCCTTCGTGTATCTCCCGTAGGACGTAGTCTGCTTCGTGGGGATCAACACACCGGAGCAGAGGTTGAGTGTATGACTTTTTCTATAGGTTTTCTTTGCTCCATACGAAATGGCGAGCTTTTGCTCGAAGCCGACGGGCCTCGGCTCGGTCCTTCGGAAGAACCCTATCTTTCAGATATTCTACGATAGGCTTTCTCCAGTCCGGGGCGTCTTCTTGAGTCATGTAGATTTGGAGTGTTGCCTCCCCATCTTCGATGCTGGGCCGAGGTAAGACTTCAAAGAGGATATTTCTCTTGTGATTGGCCAAATAGGAGGAGGCGAGTTTGTTAGTTGTATGTATGCTCTAGAGGCCATTATTGTACATATGATGTATATTATAGTGGATGCTTGGATATGTATAAGGAGGGCTTTCTTGCTCGACATGATAATATGCTATCTGGTTACTCTTTAACTTGACATGTACACTTATTGTCTCTCTGTTACATGTTGATAAAACCTTTAGGATGTGTACTTGACTACCAGGATTATGATGCAGATCATACTAGTGGGGCCAGGGTATTCTATAAGTACATTCTTCAATTTTTCTTAGTCGTGGGAGTATCGAGACGGGGCATCGATATTCCAGAGTAGACTAGCGTATATATTTCTTGACCCATATGATGGGCGATGGATGATCCCACATCCATTGGTGTTTGACATCAAAGATTGTATACGGGTGCTCAGTGGAGACTGGGTACACTGAATAGGACTCGCCGATAACTCCTAGATGGTATTATACCTCACGTCAGATAGCAGTTCTCTGGTGACATTGGTGCAGGTTAGTCTGTAGACCCAAGATCGTCATAGAGTCTTGTGTGATTCCCACTGTGCTTTGATTTCCACCTTACCGCGTTCAAGAGAATGTGCAAAACGGTGGTTTTTGGGTACAGTCCCAAGTCACATGGAGGCAATGAGCGATAGAAGGGGATTTCGTTTCTCCCGGTATTGGGGGTTGATGTTGCGCTATGCTCGATTGGGCATAATAGGAAATCTCTGGCCAGGGTTGCTGAGATTTACTGGTAAGTGTTATCAGTAGTTTCTCAAATCGTTATGGGCCTCACATCGGCATGACTTATCAAACTATTGGGGTCTGACGTTTACCACCCCCAGGCTGGATATGCGACATATCAGACGAAGAGACCGGACTGTACGGTAGTGTTACTTATTGGATTCGCAGGAGTATGAATAGGCTTACTTGTTGATCTTCTGATCGCTCAATACTCGGGTAGCCGTTACGTCCAGCTAGTACCGCCGACGGCTTATGGGTGACTGATATGATCATCATCTACTGCCGGCGTATTGACGAGTCTTTAGAATCCTACACAGAAGTTTTCTGGCTCAGGTGAAACGAATTAGGAGCACATATATGATATGTGCGGGACCAAGATTAATACGTGTATGTGATACCGTATTCTATTCTCACGATATGTGATATCTGTCAGTTATATGTGATATGGCCGGGTTATCGAATCAAGTGTTGATTCGATAAGTTGATACATATGATATTAGTCGATTATATATGATATAGCCAGATTATTAAATCAAGTGTTGATTTAATAATTTAATGTATAATTATATATTTGATAGATTAATTTACATTAACTAATAATTTAATGTATACTTAAGCACTTCTTTTTCTCACTTGTGTATACTTAATATATATGTGATATATATTATTGTGTCATGCTTGTTGCTACATGCAACATGGATGTATGAGACTCACACCATGCTTATCATAATGAAGGGTTTTATTTATTTGAAGTAAATCAAAATTAGTTGGAAATTAGTCACATGGTTTGAGCTTAGTGGACGCTTGTAGAACCATTGACTTAGTCCACTAATTTTTTTTTATTTGAGATATTTATTAACCCAACCATTATCTTAAGCCATGGTTAAGTCTCTACATGAGTTAGTATGAGATATCATATCACCCATGGTTGCTATTCTCACTCATGAATTCATTCATTCGTTTCTCCACTTCATCTTCTTCTTCATCTCCAAAAGCTCTCTAGGTTTTGAGGAGGTGAAGAAAATTAGTGAGAAAAATATTTCTAAAGTGAGCAAAATTCCTACTTCATCAACCAACACCAGACTAGACATTTAGTTTAGGTTGTTTGCTTCACTAATTCTTATTAGTGAAGAGATAACTTGAGTTAGAGTTTCTTCGACGTAGATCATCTTCGGTCTCGAAGACTTCAAGCAAGCTTGTTCATTTTGCTTTATGGAGCCTAACTTGAGTCCGGGAGATCACTACTTGGAGCGAAGAGACTACTACACGAAGCTTTAGAAGTGAAGGACCGGTCTACAAAGGTTGTATTCCTTGTTCACTTAGATGTAAAGTTGTTTACATGCTAGCTTAACTCCTAATTTTCTAGTTAGATCCTTGGCATGGGTTGCATAGCTCTCTAGGTTTTTTAAAATTGCATACTTGATGCCCAACAAATTCTAGTTAGGGTGCTATGGAACCCAGCGGAGTTTGCTCAGCGCATCAGCCTCAGAGTTTAAATTTCTGGGAATTTTCTCCACTTGGACTTCATCGAAGTTTCTCTGAAGCCTTTTTACCTCTGCTAAGTATTTTATCATGAGTGGTCCTCGGGCTTCGAAATGACTGGTTACTTGGCCGACGACTAGCGCAAAGTCGCTACGTATCCGGATGGTCTTCAGCCCTACTCCGGAGGTGATTCGTAGTCCTGCCAATAAGGCCTCGTACTCCATGGCGTTGTTCGATGCCTTAAGACCAAGCTTTAGGGAGTACTCCATTTCCGCATCATTCGGGCCTCGGATGATCAGGCTGCCCCACTTTCTTCTTCTGTAGAGGATCAGTCTACATAGAGCACTCAGTCCGGTATTTGGCCGGGTACTTCCCCGACCGAGGGCCATGAGTCGGGGCCTCGAGCAGTCGTTCCTTCCCTTGTGGGAATGGCGCACTAGACAACGAAATGAGCTAGGGTCTGGGCTTTGATGGGTCGGTATTTGATGTCGAATTGGGACAGTTCCCATCTCCATTTCTCTAGGCGGCCCGACGATTCGGGGGAGACGGGGATATTCCCTAGAGGTCTTTCAGTGAGGACGAGGATTGTGTATGCTTGAAAATAGTGTCGTAACTTCCTGGAAGCGACGACGAGTGCCAGGACTATTTTTTCTATAGCTGAGTATCTGGTTTCCGTGTCCTTGAAAACATGGCTCACGTAGTAGACCGGCTTCTGCATCCCTTCGAATTCCCTGACGAGCACTGAGCCCGCGCTTTGTCGGAGATAACTAACTATAGTAACAATTCATCGCCTTCGACCGGTCTGGTGAGAAGTGGCGGGGTCGCCAGGTGGGTCTTGAGTTGTTCTAAAGCGTTTTGGCATTTCTCGGTCCATTCAAACCTGGCAATTTTTCTGAGGGCTCTGAAGAAAGGGAGACATTTTTCCTCGGCTCTGGACTTAAAGCGACTCAATGCGTCCACCCTCCCGGTGAGTCGCATGATATCGGTATTGCTTTTGGGCGTTGTCATATTAAGGATGGCGCTGATTTTCTCTGGATTTGCCACAATTCCTCGATAGGTAACCATGAAACCGAGAAATTTCCCGCTTGTGACGCCGAATGCGCATTTAGCTGGATTCAGCTTCATCTTGTATTTTCACAGGTCATCGAACGCTTCGCCAAGGTCCGCAGCGTGTCCGACTGACGAGGCGGATTTTACAAGAATGCCATCGACATAGACTTCCATGTTTTTTCCAATCTGTGCTTTGAACAGTTTGTTGACCAGTCATTGGTACGTGGCCCCGGCGTTCTTGAGTCCGAAGGGCATTACCCTGTAGCAGTATACCCCCGGATCCGTGGTGAAGGCTGTCAGCTCTTCGTCAGCCGGATTCATTCGGATCTGATTATATCCGGAGAAGGTGTCCATGAAGCTTAGCAATTTGTGGCCAGTTGAGCTGTCCACTATCTGGTCTATCCGAGAAAGTGGATAGTTGTCTTTGGGGTAAGCCTTGTTCAGGTCAGTGAAATCGACGCACATGCGTCATTTCCCATTTGCCTTCTTGAACATGATCACGTTCGCCAGCCAATCCGAGTAGTTCAGGTTTTTGATGAAGTTGGCAGCGAGCAATCGATCACCTCGTCCTTTATCGCCCTCTGTTTAATCGGCGCAAAACTTCTCTTCTTTTGTAGGATTGGCCTGGCTTTTGGGTCGATCTCGAGCTTGTGGGAGATAACCTCGGGGTTGATCCTGGGAATGTCTACTGGCATCTAAGCGAACACATCCGTGTTGTTTCGGAGGAACCGGATCAGGCCTTCGCGGATGTCCCCTGTCAAGAGAGAGCCGATCCAGACTGTCCGGCCGTCGACTCCATCTATGAGGGGAACTTCTGCTAACGCTTCCACCGGGGTGCCTCGAACTTCCTTTCGGTCGTCGCGTGTATCTAAAAACCCCCGAGGATCATGTGCGTCTTCAAAATCATCGCCTTGCTCTCCAGCGAGGGATGTTGAGGTAAGGCAGATCCTAGCGGTTTGTTGGTCTCCATAGGCCTGGCATATTCCCCCATTATCTAAAGGGAATTTGAGCGCAAGGTGGTAAGTCGAGATCTGAACCCGGAGGGCGTTTAAAGTAGGACGTCCTAGGAGAATGTTATAGGATGACTGGACCTTAGCAACGAGGAAATTCATCGGTACGGTTCGCGTCTTGCCCGCTTCCCCAATGTTGAGGAGGAGGGTAACTGATCTTTCGGCCAGGACTGAATGGTTGGTGAACCCAGAGAGAACGTGGGAGGTCGGCTGAAGGTTGGATGAATCCAATCCCATACGCTGGAAACAGTCATAGAACAGGATATCCGCTGAGCTCCCTGAATCGACTAATATTCTCTGGACCTCGTAACGGTGAACTCGGGCCGTTATCATAAGAGGGTCATTGTGAGGAAGTGATATGCCGTGAAGGTCTTCGTCGGTGAAGATGATCGGGTCATCCTTCCTGCATTTCTTATGAGGTGGATCACTTACACCCCCGACTGGCAGGATGTGGTAGTTCATCTTCTTTCTAGAGTTGGATCCGTCGAAATGACCATGATTTGCCCGATTGTTAACTCTCCGGGTGGGGTTTGGTCTTTTTCTCCCGCTCCGTCTGGCGCTTGTCTCGCAGGTATTTCGCCAGGTGGCCAGAGCGGATCAATTCCTCGATGTAGTCACGGAGTTGCTTGCAGCTCTCGGTTGGGCGACCCTGCGACCAGTGATAGGTGCAATATGGGCCGCGGAGCCGCTTGCCCGTCCTCTGGATAGCTGGCGAGAGCTTAAAGAACCTCTCGCCTTTAGCCTCCTCTAACAGCTCGGTCTGGGAAATGTTCATAGGAGTGTATTCTTAGAACTTGGGGTATAAGGTTTCGGACGATCGACTTTCTTTTTCTCTTCCCTGTCCCGTCTTTTCCGGTCTGCTTGGTCGCCTCTGGGCAGGTTGGAGTTCACCTCTGACTCGAGTTGGATTTCTCACTCGGTCCATGCTTTCACTTCGGCCATGATCTTAGGTTGCGCCTATGCAAAAGAGTGGAGCCACTCTTTGTGCCTAAGACCCGACCTCAGTGCGGTGATAACTGTTTCGTCGCGGTGCTCGGGAACCTCCAGGAGAGCATTGTAGAAGTAGGTGACATACCCCTTGAAGGATTCCTTGTCTCCGCTCTTGACGGTGAACAGGTAGTCGACCGTCTTTTTCTGTCGTCGGTTGCCGACGAAATGATCGAGAAATTAGATAGCCAGCTCGTCAAAGGTCAAGATGGAGCACGGTGCAAGCCTTCGGAACCAATCCCGACCAGCTCGGATAAGGGTGGTGTAAGTCGATGTCGTGCACCCCGCGGGTCCGCGGGGAGGCGGAATACACAAAAAACGATTTTTTCTTTTAAGAGACTTCACAACATCGACCAAACAACCAAGGATCTATCGGAAACCATAACTAGCTAAACAACTACAAAGAGGTTCTAACTACTCGGTAAGAGATTATACATCCTTGTTCAAGTCTTTCGGGTCTTCTTCTCCTCTTCTTAGCTTCTAGATGGCTTGAATCTTCTTCTCCTCTTCTTTGCTCCTAAATGGCTTGAATCGAACTCAGTCGTCGGTCTCCTCGTGTCGAAGATGATCCATCCGAGAGTCTATCGTTCAAGCTTCAACCTTAAAAGTGAGGTAACTAAGATGTCTAGTTTGCTAATCTAGACAAGTTAGAAGATGTAGATAGATGATTGGAGTATTTTATCTCAAGAATCCTAGGATTCACAACACATACGAGGGTTAGGGTTTGAGGAAGAAGGAGAGGAGAGAAAATAGAGAGAGAAAAAGCAAAAGCAAATGAGCTAAGGCTGTGAGAGGCAAATGAAGAATGGCTAAGTCAAATAATCAAGCATGTATTATTTCCAATAGAAAATAAGCAACCATGCTTGAATAGTGAATTCAAATGCAATAAACAAATGACTAAGCCATGTTTCAACCATGCCACAAATATCTCCATTTTCCACCTCATTAATCTATTTGCAAAATAGATATATCCAAATAATGAGGTGTCCCCTTCTAGAAGCATGTCTTGTGAAATTACAGGAATGCTCTTATACGAATACAATGAGATAATAATAATCCAATAATATAATACTAGAATCCGGCTTAAACCAAAACTCACTAGTATTATCCGTCCGAACAACTTCCGTGTAGCCAGTACACGTATATGATCAGAACCCTGCCGTAAAACCATACGGCCTCTACATCATTTCGTCTGAACCAGGGAAACTCTCTGTGTGGGACTCTAAAGACTCACCAGTGTAGGATGTTTTTCGTCACCCCATTGAGATGGAAATACGCGCCTTTTGTCAGGTGTACTACAGATTCCCCCTGCCTAGGGTAGACGGGGGTTTATTGATTGTGGGAATCCGAATCTCCGGCAGCCGCGGACTAAACTGTTGTTAATTACCCTCCTCCTTTGGAGCGAGGGAACCTCCGATTGACGGGTCAACTAGTAATGCGAACTCAGTGTGCAGTGTCCGTGTGTTGTGTTTTGAAAGGGTTTTGGGTATATCGGGGGCCTCGCAGAGTTTACGGGGGTCCCGCTACCCGGATAGCTGGTTGGGGTCAAGGGGGCTAGCAGCCCCCTTGCGGGGTGTGAGGCAGCGCCCTGTTAAAAAAAATTTCCTAATGGGGGACGTGTTTCTGGTGTGGAGTGCATGGAAAATGAGGGGTGAGGAGCGTCTTAAAGACACGCGCATAGCACGTGGGCGCTAGGCGCCCGCGGGTCACGTGCGCAGCACGCGACCGCTAGGCGCCGGCGGGTCACGTGAGCTACACGCGACCGCTGGGCGCTGAGCGCCTGCGGGTCGCATGAGACGCACGCGAGCGCTGGGCACCCGCAGGTCGCGTGCACTGCACGCGACTGTTGGACCCCCGCAGGTCATGTGCGCGGCACGCGACCGCTGGAAACACCAGCGGAAAAGGGGCTTAGCCCCTGGGTTAGGAGTTGAACTTCTAAAAGGTATTATATATAGATTTGGAGTTAAACTCCTAAAAAGGGGGTTTATTTATGGAGTTAAACTCCAACAGATCTTGAATGGTGTTAAACTCGCAGAAATCTTTGGATCTTCTTTTGAGCCTCGGATACTCCTAGAATGGGATTTTTGGAGATGGGTATTCTTCTTCTTCCTCTATGTTGGCTGGATCTTAGGGGAAAAGGAGAGGTGAGACTTAAAATCTCCCCTTCTAGGGATTTGATGGCAGACCGAGCTCCCCTTCAAGGGTTTTATGGTGAAAAACTATTTATTTTTGAAAAAGGAAGGGTTAAACTCTTGATTTAATTCAAAAGGGGGGGGAGGTTTTAGAACCTTGAGGAAAGGGAAGAAGGCACAAACCCTAGAATTTGAGAGAATAAATTATTATCCTTTATTTCATTATCATGTTGCCTTATATATGCTTACAAATTTACATATAGCCCCTTGGGCTTTACAAAATGGCATTTTATCCATCCCATGCCTCATGTGCTCATTTCTTTTGCCCATGAGCCATGGGCTTTACAAAAATTTGGCTTTATGCCCATTTTTCTTACATTCATGCATAAAAAATTACATCAAAATTATTTATTACATGATTTTTATTTTGGCATGGGGTAGGCCGGCCGCTTCATGTTCGGGCTCGACTCGGGCATGAGCCCACTTGATCTGGGCTTGGGCCCACTTGGCTTGGGGTTGACTTTGACTTTGACTTGGTCAACCGGGGTGTAATTTTTTATCCTAATAGACAGTACGCTGGCAGTGGGTTTAACCACAAGCCCATCAGTGGCACTAGCTGTACATAATGGCTACCCAAGTACATGTCGAAAAGAAGGTGACGAGCGAACTCATCTGAACCCTTACTGAGCATGTCCGTGACAATCTCTATGCATTCCGGTCTGTTCGTCTGAGAGTATTGCATGCAAGGTCTAGGGGTGGAAAACGCCATACCCCTAATAACTAGACAAGTCGTGTCGGTGTGGCTCAAGACCATCCGAGAATCTACTGGTCTAACTACCAGTAATTCTTAATCCGCCCTGGCTAGGGACTTATGGTGTTGACCAACCGATCATAGCGCGACATCGACTCCCTATACCAGGAGAGACGAATCCCCAACAGTCGCTCACTGTCTCCATGTGGCTTGGGACTGTACCCAACTAAAACCTGTTTGCACGACTCAGTAGAGCTGTGGTAGGGTAGTAATCAAAGCACAGTGGGAACTCACACGAGACAAATGACGACCTCAAATCGACAGGCTATCTGCACTCATGTCACCAGAGAACTGCTATCTGACGCTAGGTATATACCATCTAGCCAGTTCTCGGCGAGTCCGTCCGGTGTACTTACCCCGGTGAGCACTTGTATACAATCTTAGGTGCACCTCACCAATGGCTGCGGGACCAATCCATCGCCCCTCGTCAGAGTCTAGATATGTATACACTAGTCTACTCTGAAGTATCGATGCCCAATCACGATACTCCCATGATTAGGGACACTTAAGGATGTGCTTATCGACTACCCAGCTCCCACAAGTATGATTGCCATCACAACGCTGGTAGTCAAGCAAAGATCCTAAGGGCTTTATCAACATGTATACAAGATATGAAATACTAAGTAAAACACATCACATGTTAAAATAAAGACAAACCAAATAGCGTACTATCATATCAAGCAAGATTGTCCTGTACATACAGATCTCTAGCATCCTAAACAATGAAGGCCTCGAAGGCATACATATCTAACATGAGGAAGGCCCTGCATTGAGCCGCATCCGAGTTGTCTTGGAAGCTCATGGCAGCAGTGAACGCGTCCAAGTGGTCCTTCAGGTCGGACTTTCCGTCAAAAAGAGGCACTTTGGGTGGTTTGTTCCTGGACGAGACACGCTCGGTGTTCAGTTGATAAAACTGCACTTTTAATATGATATTTTCCTTACTATTTATATATAATAAAATATGTTTATTATAAATATGACACTGTTTCTCCTAATCAGAGCAAAGCTCTGTTCAAATTTTGAAATTTGAAATGAAGCAGCGCTTCATAAAAGCGCTGCGCTAAATGCGCCAGCGCTAAGAGTAAAAGACTTTGATGTAGCGCTCACGTGCAAAGCACGAGAGCGCTAGCACAAAGAGTCAAAGACTCTGATGCAGCGCTCACGTGCAAAGCACGAGAGCGCCAGCGCCAGCAGCGCCAACGCTAGCAGCGCCCGCGCTAAGAGTCAAAGACTCTGATGCAGCGCTCACGTGCAAAGCACGAGAATGTTAGCGTTGGAACTAAATGTTCCCCACCCTTGGATCAAAGATCCAACAAAGATGACTAAAAATCATCAGATTACCTCTGAAAATTAGAGCACCGTTGGATCAAAAATCCAATGGTGATTAAAAATCACCAAGGTACAGAACTAAGTCTGTATGGGAAGATATTTTCCCAATTTTGTTAATAACAAGAAAACTATCTTTTGTAAAACAGAAGCCCTCGGATCAAAAATCCAATGGTGGATAAATTCCACAAATCAATTGGAGATCTCTCAATAAGAGATTTCCTTAACTGATTCAACAAGTCAGCCTCCCCTATATAAAGGACCCAAGACTTCAAGTCTGGAACAAAAAAAAACCTCCCCATAAGTTCTCAAATCGAAAGAAGAAAGACAGAGGAACCCCCCCAAACTTTGAGAAATTTCAAAGAGAAGAGCAAGCTCTTGGAAGAAGAATTTCTTCAAGGTAAATAAAATAGAGAGATCAAAGTATCTCGTCAAAAAGACGAAGAACTCAATTCTTTTTCTAGATCATAGATCTATAAGACAAAGGTCTTTCACAAAAGAGACCATAGCATCTCATCATAAAAAGGGGGGAGAAGAGCTTAATTCTCTTCAGATCACATATCCACAAAGACAAAGTCTTTCACAAAAATATAAGTGATTGTAACATCTCTTATTAAAATAAGAACCTTGTTCTTAAAGCCACGAGACAAAATCTCTTATAAACGAGAATTTAATTCTCAGGGCGCAGAACTGATCAAAACTGCCTAAAAAGAGCCTTAGCGCTCCAATTTAAAGAAGCGCATCAGCACTCCAAGTCTGGCGCACAGCGCCGCAGAGTCTTAGCGCTCCAATTTAAAGAAGAGCTTTAGCACTCCGAGTCTGGCGCTCAGCGTCCAGCGCTCCAAGCGCTATTTTAAAAGAAGCACTCAGCGCGTCAGGGTTGGCGTTCAGCGCCAAGCGCACTACGTGCTCCTCACGTGGGCGCTATTTTATAAAGAGCGCTCTGCACTCATTGGCTGGCGCTCAGCGCCAAGCGCGCCACGTGCTCCTCACGTGGGCGCTACTTAATAAAGAGCGCTCCTCACTCATTGGTTGGCGCTCAGTGCCAAGCGTACCACGTGCTCCTCACGTGGACGCTACTTAATAAAGAGAACTCCGCACTCATTGACTGGCGCTCAGTGCCAAACGGGCCACGTGCTCCCCACGTGTGCGCTATCTTACAGGAAGCGCCTTAGCGCTCTAGGTCTGGCGCTTAGCGCCAAGCGCGTCATGTGCTCCTCACGCGTGCGCCGAGAGAACATAAATTGTTCTTTAAATAAAGCCCTATACCCATAATGAATACTCAACACTCAATAAAAGACAAAAGGTTGTTAGAACCGAAACTAATGCTCAATATTGAATAAAGGCTGAGCCTAATTAAATGTCCAATATTTTAACTGAGTGGGCCAACCCCAAGTT
This sequence comes from Agapanthus africanus, assembly GCA_030015575.1. Lineage (NCBI taxonomy): Eukaryota > Viridiplantae > Streptophyta > Magnoliopsida > Asparagales > Amaryllidaceae > Agapanthus > Agapanthus africanus. The sequence continues at coordinate 912,361,149 of CM057337.1, forward strand.
GGCTACAGATCCCTAAGCTCATATGCTCATAAGTCTTTTTAACTGATCTTAGTCCCAAACTTGACTACAGATCTCCCAACCAACATTGGTTCAAGAGTACATCTGTTCATACCTTTGATATATGTCGTTGTAATTCTTCAACGTCTTCAAAGAGATGGAGGGTCCCAATAACCAATAACTTTTGGTGCATCCCCAAACGGTTGAACCAAAACCATACAGACTATGACGTCTTTAAACTGGACTATGATGTCATTAAACTTTACGGACTATAGGGTCCTTAAACTCATGGACTATGACGTCCTTAAACTTTATGGACTGTGAGGTCCTTAAACTCATAGACTATGATGTCCTTAAACTTTACGGACTATGATGTCCTTAAAATTATGGACCGCAACGTCCCTAAACTAAAACAACAGAGCCCAAACGCTCTTTTGTTGGATCTAAATGATTCTGTTGAGTAGATCTTAGTCTACAATTATACTAACGTATCCTCAACAAACGTTTAAGTTGATCTTAGTCTCAAATGAGACTAACGATCCTTAAACCAAACCCAAATCTAAGAAAATACGGATTTGGACTAAGCCACGCCTTACGGGCAACAACAAAAATTAGTCTCCGTATACGATCCACGGGCAACCAAAAATAAAACAAACACACACGACACTGTTCCTTAATAAAAATTCAGAAGAAGGGAAGGGGAAAATTCCCCATTAATGAAAGCATCACGTGTAAGCACGTGATCATCAATCCATTACAAAGAGACTCAGAGAGCGACAAGGAAAAAGTTCCTGCTAGTAGAGCATCACGTGCAAGCACGTGATGCATTTATATGCAGAGTAAGCAGCTCCGTTAGTAGGTGGCAACTAAAGCCTCACGTGCAAGCACGTGATCGTCTTTTACACAAAACGTGTGGGACTCGGTTATAAAACAAACAAAGAAACAAAGAAGCTCACGTGTTACCACGTGATGCCTTCTCTCTGTTTGGACTCCTGCATACAAACAAATCAAATTAATTCTGGGAGGGATCACGTAGCACATGTGATGGGCTCCTAAGCCTTCTGAACCGGTAGAATTAAATTCTACTTAAAAAGAAGCAAATTTTTTTTTATGGAAAATATTTCCATGTATCTTTCTAAATAAAAAAGATTATGCTCTGTACAACAGAGCGCCGTTGGATTAAAGATCCAATGGTGATTAAATATCACCAATCTACAGAAAAATTCTGTACAGGGAAATATCTTCTCAATCTTGTTAAGAACAACAAACAAGATATCTTCTGTAAAACAGAAGTCCTTGGATTAAAAATCCAACAGTGAATAAAATTCACTGATTGATATACAAGATCTTTTTGGCTGATTATAAAATCAATCAAAATCTCTCAATGAGAGATTTTCTAAACAAATCGATTCTTTTCTTTCTCCTATAAATAGGAGCCAAGAAGAAAAAAAAAGGAGACAGAGAAGGAGAGAGAAAACCCCCCTTGAAAGCATAAAAAAAAGAAAAGAGAATTTAATTCTCTAGAGAGAAGAAGATCTCTTCAAAGAAAAAAGAAACTCTAGGTAAGAGAAGAAAGGAGATCCCCCCTATAAGCTCCCACAAAACAAAAGAGAATTTAATTCTCAAACCAAGAGTTTAACTCTTCTAAAAAGAACTTAGTTCTTCCTCTGCTTGAAGATCTGCAGAAGCAGATCTCCCCACAAGTTGAGAATTTAATTCTTATCAGGGAGATCTGTCATGCAGATTCAAAACTTAGGGGGAGAATTGATTTTACAGAATTTAATTCTTTCAACGTAACATATAGGAATTTAATTTATCTAAATAAAACTAGGGTTTAACCCTATAAAAGAATTTAATTCTTAAACAAAGGATTTAACTCTCCATGCATGTAAAAGAGATCAACACCCAACATTATAAATATCAGATCCCGTGCGCACATATGAGCCCCCCTCAATAATCAAAAGAGAACAATTGATATCAGGTCACGTGCTCCCACGTGACCCATGAACTAGCCTCTTCAAAAGGATAAAGGGGAGTAAATCTAAAACAGATCTCAATTTGAGGTGCCTCACGTGATAACACGTGACCCCTTTATAATGCTTAGCACTTTCATGAGATGAAACATGGCAGTCTCTATATTTAGGATGCCTCACGTGATATCACGTGACCCCTTTATAGTGCTAAGCACTTTCAGAAGAGAAGGGAGAATAAATCAAATGCAAGTGCGCCTCACGTGATCCCACGTGGCCCCAATAGTGCTCGGCACTTAGAAAAGAAAAGGGGTAATTCCAAAGAAGATGGGCCTATTTTCAAGCGCCTCACGTGACCCCACGTGAGAGCCTTAAGTTCTTAGTGTTTAACACTACTTTAAGGCATCACGTGACCTCACGTGAGCGCCAAACATACGCTAGTGTTTAACACTTCAAATAAAACAAAAGAATAAGGGGTGTCAGAGCCCACATTATTGTTCAGCATCGCTGATGTAGAAATGGGATCAATCCCAAATAAAAATGATTAAATAGGCTGAGTCCAAGATTGGCCAAACCCTAAATTGACTAAGCCTATTAGCTTTAGTCCCAAACAAGATTATCAAATCTTCAATGAACATTCACTGGTTCAAGGGTACATCTCTTCACACCTCTGATATATGTCGTTGTAATTCTTCAAGGTCTTCAGAGAGGTGGCGGGTCTCGGCAACCAGATAATCAATGGACCGCAATGTCCCTAAACTAAACTCTACGGACTATGATGTCCTTAAACTTTATGGACTTTGAGTCCTTAAACTCATAGACTATGATGTCTTTAAACTTTACAGACTATGATGTCTTTAAACTCTATGGACTATGATGTCCTTAAACTTATGGACCACAACGTCCCTAAACTAAAACAATAGAGCCCGAATGCTCTTTTGTTGGATCTAAATGATCCTGTTGAGTAGATCTTAGTCTAACATTGGACTAACGTATTTTCAACAACGTTTAAGTTGATCTTAGTCTCAAATGAGATTAACGATCCTTAAACCCAACCCAAACCCAAATTTAAGAAAATACGGATTTGGACTAATCCACGCCATATGGGCGATAACATAAATTAGTCTCCGTATACAATCCACAGGCAACCAAAAATAAAACAAACACACATGACACGAAGTGACCATCTGGAGAAGGAGAAAATGGTTACCGCAATGCGGTAGCGTAATTAACTGCAGGGGCTTGCGCCTGCAGGAAAGAGCGTCCCCACAATCAAAACCCCCTCAAACGAGAGGGAATTTGACGAAGTCTGCTACATCGGCCGCATCCATCTAAACCTTCGATACATGGTGCCATAAATCAACTTGGCATTTTTGGAGAGGTGGACGGATAAAACCAAATAACATCTGCCCCTAAATTCAGGCAAGACGAACCTACGTGGTTTCGTCTCAGTATTCGGCGGAGAACAAATTCTGGCATGCCCGGTGGGACCTTTTTCTCTTTCCACTCCATACTTCGTATGTCGTGTTCGCGAATGAATCGCGGTTTGATATGGTTGCGCTTGGATTCGAAGTACTAAGATTTGGTGTCTTGCTCCTGCGCAGAGAAAATGGCTTCCAACTGCACTAGCTACAACAGCAACTCCCACTCCGTCCTCACTGGAGGAGTGACCTATGGGCCCCAAGCGGCCTCCATCTTCGCCATGCCAGTGGAACATGTGACTTAAGCCACCACTGGGCTGTTCTTTAGGACCATGATCCTACCGGCAAGCTTCAGCGTCCCAATGCCGTCATAGGAAGCTCCGAAGAAGTCGGTCTTCGATCGGCTTACAATTACCATGACCCCTCTCAACGGGCCGTCCAATTCCAAGCCTACTGCATCAGTCTTCGACAGACTGAGCCTGAGCTCCAGTGTGTCCATGAAGAAGCCTGCAATACCTGAATGAGTCATCCCGAAGCGGATAGCCATTCTAACTCCGACGGACAAAGTCGTCAAAGGGGCTTCTCTCGCTAAGGGATCGGTCTTTGCGAGACTGGCCACCCCAATTCCTGCTTCGGGTGAGGTAGTCCAGACTACTTCCCCTGCCCAAAAGGTCAGTTTTGACAGGTTGGACGTTTCTTCTCAACGGACGTCAGTTTTCAATAGGCTGGCACCAACGGCAGCCCTTCACCAGAACAGGGGGCATGATGAAGCTACCCCGACAACGGAGGTGATCCCATTTGCAAGACGTGCTCGACATCGCCACTGGTGCCGAGTGAGGAAAGCTGGGGGCAGTTCTCTTTCTGGATTGACTCCACCAGCTCCGATGGTAGAAATTGATGCTGCTGTTCCAACTGGGAACAACTTTGAATCACTTAACAGGGTACGCAGGAATTCTCCAACTGCCGTGCTGAAAAATTCTCCTTCGCCTACTGAAAAGATCACAAAGGCGAAGCCGGAGCAGCCCCCTCAGCGGCTGTCCTCTAAAATTCACAAAGTCTGGCGACAGGTCCAAGACTCGGTGATCAATCGAGACTACTCCCGCCGACCGAAGAAGATGAAGGTTCAGCAAGAGAAGGACCACCCTGTTATACCACAAAAGATGTCGTCTACTTGGGTACCCGCTGCAACAGCCCCCTCAACTTCGACCGCCCACAAAAGGAGAAGGCTGGAGAAAATCCCCATGTCTGCGACGAATCTCAAGGGCACTGAAACTAAACGCCCCAAGTCTGGGGGCATGGTGGTGTACACTGTTTATATGGCATCCGGGAAGGAGGATAGCCGTATCTCCACGGGCCATCGACCACTCACTCGATCAGTGACAAATGCCCAGGAGCAACAACAGAAGCTCCAGGAAATGTTAACAAAGATGGCCGCGCTCACTGGGCCTAAAGAAAACCCGGAGACGTCGTCAGAACAACGCCAGGAACAGGAAACTAATGCTGAATTCCTCCGAAGAATGCTCGAGAGGAAAGACAAAGAGGCCGCGGAACAAGTAGCCAACATAAAACAAATGGCGCTTTTATTCCAAGATATGGTCGGAATGATGATCCAGCCGGATCCTCCAGCTGAAGACCCTCCGGTAATCCTTGAAGACAACAAAGAGGAGACATCGAACCCTCTTCCTGCTTGTTCAACAGCCAAAGAGGAGACAATCTCGAAAGCCGCCCTTGACGACTATATAGCTAAACAGATACGAGCTCATCGGGCGAGCGAAGCGGCTGGCCAAATCGTCAATACTGGACGAACCTATCCGGGTTGGTACGACCAAATTAAGTACCCACCAGGATATACAATCCCTAAATTTCATGTATATAAGGGGACGGGCAATCCCCATTAGCATGTCACCCAGTTTAGGGCTCTCTGCGGCAATACCGGAGGTGACGACAAATTGCTATTTCGCCAGTTCGTTGGCAGCTTGGCGGAGACGGCCTTTGAATGGTATTCAGTGATGCCGAATGACTCCGTCAAAACGTTTATAGAGACGGAGTTGCTATTCACTCAGCGGTTCACAAGTGCCAACGAACGCACCCCGATCACGGCATTGATCAATGCCCGAGTGAGGTCAGGGGAGACATGGGTTCAGTATGCGATTCGGTGGCGCAACCTATGGTCGAAGTGCGAACAGTGCATAGAAGAGGCTCCTGCAGTAGGCATGTTTGTAGGAACCCTCGATCCGTAGGTGACCATATCCCAATTCATGATGTTCTTCAAGCCGACCACTTTCCAGGCCTTAATTGACAAGCTGGCCCAAATGGACCAGATGGGCCATAAGTCGTCCGTGTCGAAAACGGAGCTTCAAAACGAAAGGGGTAAAGGGAAAGCTATCTTCGTCGCCAATGCTCAATGACAGCCGAGTGAGCCAAAACCAGCTGCTTGCCAAGGCAACAAGCGGAGATCCCTCGATGAGAAGTTAAGACGTCCTTACTCATTTCCCCAGGATAAAACAAGGAGACTGTTCGAACTGGCAGTGCGCAACGGGCTCATCACTCTGCCGGATCCAAAACATCCATCGCAACCTGGTGACATTAACCATCCTAACCATTGTCCCTACCACAGAGTAATGGGTCACCCACTCGAAGATTGCTACATTTTCAAAAACTGGGTTGAAGACCAATACCAGCAAGGCAAATTCGCGTTGTCTGAAAACTAGAAGGTGAACCCGCCACAACCACATGCATCGAAAAAGATGGACATGCCGGGGGCATCGTGCTCATTCATAGAGGAAGCTCCATGGGAAGTTGTTCTTTCGGTAAAAACTAAAAGAATGCTGAAAGAACTTCAAACATGTCCGGCGATCAGGTGGAAAAGCCCGCAAGAGCCGGAGATCATCGATGGGATGCTGAAACCACGCCCAACATCGGGAGTTAGTAGCGATGGGCAAAACGCCCATGCCCAGCCGTCAAAGTCTTCAAAGAAAAAGAAGAAAACCAAAAAGCCCGCGCAGTCTGACGACAAGTGCACAGATCTGCAAAGGCATATTGACGCGCTGGAGGAATACAACCAGAAGGCGCGAACCCCAGTCACGCTTCAAGAGTTTCTCAATCACATCCTTGAAAGTGAAGATAACGACAATGATGAGGGAGACGACTCGTCAGAGAAACCCGAAGATTATGTGGCAAGTTGCCACATGATCTCTCATTCGTCGCTAAGTAACCAAAAAAGCTCACTCGGCGTTAGAAGATAACGTAGAAGAGCTGGGGGCAGGAGCAGTGACGAAATCCTTGGATTATATGACAAGGTCTATCAAGGGGAAACCTACTTGTTCATAGAGCATCCGACGAAACATCGCCTCAAAGCTACTATGGACCGAAAAGTCCGTAAACTATAAATTTGCCTCAAATATAGCAACAATGGACCGTAATGTCCTAAAACTAACAATGGACCACAATGTCCTGAAACTAGCGTCTGACTGAAACATCTTTAAACTACTACAAACCCGCAGCATCCTTGGGCTGACTCGTAAAAAAAACGGTACGTCCATAAGCAAGATGGGCACGGATGAAAACCCGAAAGGGCTCCGTGAGTAAAAACAGCAAGGCTATCGGCGATATTTGTGAAAATCCGAAAGGGCGCAGACTCGTAAATAAAACGGTACGTCCATAAGCAAGATGGGCACGGATGAAAACCCGAAAGGGCTCCGTGAGTAAAAACAGCAAGGCTACCGGCGATGTTTATGAAAACCCGAAAGGGCGCAGACTCGTAAAAAAAAGGGTATGTCTATAAGCAAGATGGACACGGATGAAAACCCGAAAGGGCTCCGTGAGTAAAAACAGTAGGGCTACCTGCGAGTTTGTGAAAACCCGAAAGGGCGCAATCTCGTTAAAAGACACTTGCAAGGTCCTCTCGACTCTATAAGGAGAAAACTACCTGCGTGGGATCTTTACGACTCACAAAGGAGCGACACACTTAGGGATCCCCACGATTCATAAGGAGAAATTACACTTACGAGATCCTCATGACTCGTAGGGAGAAACACCTTTATGAGACCCTTACGGCTCATGAAGTCAAAAGCCTTAGTCGACAGGATTCTAACCCTGTTTGCTAAGCCATCTTTGTTTAAATCGACAAAGGCAATTGATGATTCTCTCCTGGCAATATTCTAGTTGTAGCAATGCTGATGCCTACATCGGTATCAAATCCCAAGTCCTTTCACGGCAATTGATGATTCGCTCCTGGCAATATTCCAGTCGCAGCAATGCTGATGCTAATATTGGTATCAGATCTTGAGTTCCGTACTAAAAAAAATGCATGTAAAATAGCCGAAATGATGGGGCAACTTGCAACAAAATCAGCAAGTAAAATATAAGCATACAAAAATATCCGAAATGATTGGGCAACTCGCAATAAAAAGCAGCGAGTAAAAAGAAAAAAAACAACCGAAATGATTAGGCACCGCGAATAAAAAGCCGAAATGATTGGGCAATCGCGACTTTCATGATACAAAAAGCTGAAATGATAGAGTATCGCGGAAAGAAAACAAAAAAATATATATGAAATGAAACTTCTGCCCTGCAGGTAAGTCCATACTGACCCCTGTATACAATCCATGGACATAAACGAAAAGAGAACCACATGTCCTAACAAACTCTATCAAAGAGAGAGTCATGTCTCAACGGCAACATCTACAGCCTGGAGACCAACAATGGCGTCCCTTCTCATTCCAGCAGGATAAGGATGCGACATCACCAATCGGAGCCACGACAAAGTCCCTAGTTCCAAGACTCCGCGGTTCACAGACAACCGAAAGTCAATCCCCGACACCGTAGAAAACGGAGAAAGTCGATTCCCGACACCGTAGAAAACGGAGAAAGTCGATCCCGACACCGTAGAAAACGGAGAAAGTCGATCCCCGACACCGTAGAAAATGGAGAAAGTCGATCCCCGATACCCTAGAAAATGGAGAAAGTCGATCCTGACACCGTAGAAAACGGAGAAAGTCGATCCCCGACACTGTAGAAAACGGAGAAAGTCGATCCCTGAGACCGTAGAAAACGGAGAAAGTGGATTCCCGACACCGTAGAAAACGGAGAAAGTCGATTCCCGACACCGTAGAAAACGGAGAAAGTCGATCCCGACACTGTAGAAAACGGAGAAAGTCGATCCCGACACCATAGAAAACGGAGAAAGTCGATCCCGACACCCTAGAAAACGGAGAAAGTCGATCCCCGACACCGTAGAAAACGGAGAAAGTCGATCCCTGACACCGTAGAAAACGGAGAATGTCGATCCCCGACACCGTAGAAAACGGAGAATGTCGATCCCCGACACCGCAGAAAGTGGAGAATGTCGATCCCCGACACCGCAGAAAGCAGAGAATGTCGATCCCGACACCGTAGAAAACGGAGAAAGTCGATTCCCGACACCGTAGAAAACGGAGAAAGTCGATCCCGACACCGTAGAAAACGGAGAAAGTCGATTCCCGACATTGTAGAAAACAGAGAAAGTCGATTCCCGACACCGTAGAAAATGGAGAAAGTCAACCCTCAACCTCCCTGTCGAAGCAACGCTTCGACTCATGAACAAGTCAACCCATCAACCACTTACGAGTCCTCTCGACTTGTAAGGAAGAAAATTCTCTTGTGAGATCTTTATGACTCTCAAGAGAAAACGCACTTAGGAATCCTCACGATTCCTAAGGAGAAAATACGCCTACGGGATCCTCTCGAATCGTAGGGAGAAAAGTCTTTATGAGACCCTCATGGCTCATAAAGTTGAAAAGTCTTAGGTGGCAAATCATAACCCTGTCTCCTAAGCCATCGTTGCCCTACGAGGAGGTCAAGATGGACTATCCACAGGCCACACTCTCCAAAGTTGAATCTCGACAAGAAGGAAAACAACCACTTACAAGTCCTCTCGAATTGTAAGGGAGAAAAATTCTCTTGTGAGATCCTTACGACTATCAAGAGAAAACGCACTTAGGAGTCCTAACGACCCCTAAAGAGAAATTACACCTATGAGATCCTCTCGACTCATAGGGAGAAAAATCTTTATGAGACCCTCACGGCTCATAAATTTGAAAAGTCTTAGGCAGCAGATCTGAACCTATTTCCTAAGCCGTCTCTGTCCTGCGAAGAGATCAAGATAGATTATCTACAAAATGCATTCGATAAAAGGGACACACCACTATGAAACAAAATGTCTTTTATTCATAGATCTGAATGAATACAAAGTACAATCTATAAAAGAATCAAAAAATACTCTCATTCAGGAGTAAGTACAAAAGGAGAATACAAAAAAAGACATATATGTTATTAGGCCAGCGGACAATGCAATTAGTTCGTCAATTCGTCATTCTTCCGCTGGGTCTCGGCTTCAAGCTTTGTTATGGCCACAAGACGGGTTTCCGTCCGAGACTGTTGAGCCTGGTACGAGGCGAGCCGACTCTCAAGCTTCCTTTCAGATACTTTGTGAGCTTAAACCATTTCGTGGGAAAAAATAACGGCCTTATCAAGAGCTACCACCTCCATGATAGCTTCTTGAAGCACCCGCCAAAGTTTGTACGCACGAGTGGTCTTAGCAGTGAGTTGAGCCTGGAGTTCTCCAAAAGCATTCGAGGCTAGTTCCTTCTTCGAAAATTTTGGTTGAGCCTCTTCTCACATGACTGCAGATTCGTAGCGCACCGTTCAATCAACCCCCGCAAGTCCGTCTTTGCAGCAAGGACCTCTGAGGGAAGGCGTACGCATTCAAGACCATATAAACAAGCCTCCACTCGACGACAATACTCGACCCAGACATGCACCAAGGTTTCATCGTGGTAAGTGGAGAGAAAGGGCAAAGAGATGTTGGCTTCAGCAGCAAATTCTTCGGCTGTGATCGAACTACCAGCATGAAGATCTTCGATAAGAGCCGATAAGGAGTGGACGATTTGTTTCGCCATCCATTCAGATGCACACCAGGCATAACGGCCTGGTGGCATAATGATGCGAGACTCCAGCGGGGTAAGAACGGGCAAAGCTGTCAAGATTCGTGAACAATCATCGAGATTTAAAAACAAAGAATAGATGAAACATCGTCAAAACCTTACTTACCCGCACTACAGAAGACATCAGCATCGTCGAGGATCTCAACTTTGTCATCAGCTTCCAGAACTACAGAAGACATCAGCATCGTCATACGAAATAATGATAATGCAATGAGGGGGGGGTCAAATAACACCGACCTTACCCAGAAGAGAGGACGATGCGTTGCGGGGATATTGCCTGCGGGGCGGCCATCTCGAGCAGACGCTGAAAAGACTTCCTGGGGAATAGATCCGCGATGGACGCCGTCAATCCTCGTAATTCTGAAAAGACAGAAAGATTTAGATAATGGAGAGATCATTAAAACAAAATATAGAAAATTACCTTCGATGCTCCTCCCATTTTGAACTGGAGGGATAGCAGCTTCAGCAGCCTCCTCCGTACCCTCAGGCACATCACCGAGGACATAGGCTGGCGTGGAAGCTTCCAGTTGCGAAACGACATCTGCCATTTCAGGCTCTAAGGAGGGAACAATGGCCATGGAGCTTTCTACAATCTTCGAGGCGCCAACGGAAAGATCCATCGGGTCTATAACCGACAAGGTCGCCTCTGTGGAAGGTGTAGGCAATGAAGAAGTAGAGGCTATCATCGGAAGCTCCATAGCAGGAATAGCAGCTATAAAAATCTCCTCCGCACCTGTCAATGCCTCATCGGAGACATTTGTAAAATCCACAGGCGGAGCACGACTTGGACTCAAATCCTCGGTCATCACCGAAGTCCCTGCAAGGTTTTTCACGAAGATAAGGAGATATAAAAAGAAATACGAATTATTTGCTGAAAGGAAAAAATATGGAAAGCACACATATCGATGCGCCAAGATGCTTCCGGTATAGCCTTTTCAAGCCGTCGTTCCTTCCTAAGGAAGTGTGCTCGCCGGGGTTCAAATGCAGATTCATGGCCACCGGTCTTTAATGCCAGTTCATCTTCGGAAGCGGCTGAGATAGGATACTTGAGGGCTATCTCATCTTCCCATCGCAGGGGACTCATATGTACCCTCCGTAGTGATGGGGGATCTTCGTAGAATATAACGGGAGGGTAAGGTTTCTTCGGGACACCCATGTTCTCAGTTTCGTCTTGTGAGCACCTTATAGCCTCAGCCAATTGTGCGGCTTCCTCGGCAGACGAACCCGGAAAGAGAAGACCATCATCCGACTCTTGCATGGATACGGGTTCGTCTTGGGCAACAGACTCAGAGCCAAACAACAGGTCGAGCAGACCGGTAACCGTTTTCTTCCTCCATTTTGAGCTGGAGCTAACACTAGATGAAGATCGCTTCCTGCCCCTTGGCGCTTTGGCACGACGTTGGTCGATCTCATCTCCAATATCCTCTTTTGACGGTACTACCGATGATGACACTGCCATTGATGATGCCGCAACAGATGAAACTACTGCCGGCGCTTTATCGGAAGCCTTTGCCTGAGCTCTAGTGCGCATCGGCATACCAACTATGGGAGGAGTCGATTCCGCATCCGCCGCCTCAGGGATGAGTAAGGTACCGGTACCCCTCAATGGAGGCGAACCACTGTTCGCGGTCGTGGCGGAACGCCCGTGGCTTAGATCGGGGCGGGAGCTCTATATCCGAAGAGTATTCGCTTCTCCTTAGCAATGATGGGACCCACTCGATGGCGGTACCAACCCGTAAAGGACCCTACACACCTTGGAATATAACCGGCCTCGGGGATCACGAAAGGAGAGCCGGTGTTCAGTTGCATGAAGTGATGGGTGATGTCACAAACAACTCCCAAAGACGAGCTGGGCTCCACCAAAAATGCCTCGAAGGGAACACGTTGGTTATAACCTAATTGCCAGGCAAAGCGGCACGGATTGTACCGCATGAAAAGAGCCACATCATTTCGACAAAACACCAAATAAGCCGGCCTAATCGAATATAAGTGCATAATTTCCTTAGGCTTTAAGGATGGTGCTCCCTCTTTCGTTAAATCGAATAGCTGTTGAACGGGTCCTGAAGGAGCAGAGAGGACTCGGTCATTGAATACCATCCCGCCTTCATTAGCATACGGGTTAAGCAACACATGAAGATCCCCTAGCTGAGTCGGATCAGGAGCAGAAGCGTCCACCAACCTCATGAGCCGCGGGAAGGTGTAAGATTCATAGAAATCCTGTCTCTGGTGCGCTGCGAATGCCCCCAATACGTGCATCTCAATCCATGACGTAAAATAGTGGAGGGAGAAAATCGCCACATCTACACCCGGGGTCGAAGTATTGGCCGCAGTGCTCAGCCCATGATATAAGTGTGATAACCCCGTAATACCCATGGGTAGTCGCGTCCCTTCAGCCACTCGATGAGCAGGGTAGATGACCGAAGCTCTCATGAAGCGACGATGCGTTGGAATGGCAAACCAACTAAGCCAAAGGCTGATGGAACCGACAAAGAAGATCTCTTCGTCCATACCAGTAACCGCAATCGAATCAAAGGACACAGCCGACAAGATCGGGATGTAAAACTGAGGTAAATCTTCTTCTTTAGCCGGCAGCTTATTCAGCCCAAACCCAAAGGGGTCGTTAATATTCGCAAATTTCGGAGCCTCCTTTGACAAGACATCTTCACGAAGGAAGCATGCAATAAATCTCTTAAAGGTGACACCCTGTTCCTCTGATTCCGCAAACAGCTTCTCGAAAATACATAGAGCCTTGATTAGACTGGGGTACTTATGACGAACAACGTTTTCGGTCGTCAAGCCATCAAGCATAGCAGGCATGGTCGTGAATACATACTCATCGGAAGACAACAACTCTTCATAGTGCTCTCCACTAACAGGCAATCCAGAAATCTCGCGAAACTCTTCCAGAGAAATCGAAACCTCACGGTCCCCTAGCAAGAAAGTGTTGGTGGAAAGATTCCATTGGTTCAGGAAAGCTTTGATCCACCAGACATGAGGGGACTGATAATGGAAGAGGGATGCATATACCGCCTGATAAAGCCCAGCCTTCTGCAATCGTGCGCGATGAGCAGACAGTATGTATCGAGCCCAGGGAAGATAGCCCCTTGGGTGACGAGAGGTAAGCCCTATCTTATAAATTTGTCCCCAGGGTTGGGCTTCACCTTGACAAGTGCGACGCCCCAAGATGTCTATGGCCGGCAAAGGCTGGTTAGGTATCCCAGTTGTCGACGGCTCAAGCCGGCCTATAGGAGTCCAGTCAGCCACCTCTACCACAAAGACAGTCTGTGGACGCTCTATCGGCAAAATAGGGCAAAGAGGCTCTGTTGGCACTTCGCAAAGAAAGCTGCGGTGACCCCAGATGATATGCTCATACCAAGTTCTCCATAAGAGCAAACTGGTATGGTCCCTATCATGAGCTCTGACCATCGCCATTGCTTCTTCGTCCGACGGCGATTGTGGAAAAGCAGCGTCTGAGCGAGTAAAAGGAAAGTAGGGAAGGGAAGCTATTGTCCCTGAAATAAAGGGAGGAAAGACTGTTAATGCAACCTATACGTGCAAATATATATATATATATATATATATATATATATATAAAGAGCAGAAGAAAACGACAAGAAGCTTATTCCGTGAGATCATTGATTACAAAAACAATGGACCCCACAAAATCAGTATGACGGCTCGCCAATCACGAGGTAGGGATATCATTGAGAGAATAAAGAAAAAAGATTCTCAATAAATGCACATTGTGGTTTAAATGACTTGGAACATCCTCACAAAAGAACACCCATTACAAATCCTGGAAAAATCCCTTAAAAAGATTTTTCAATAACACTGGGGAATCAAATTCCCGAAGGGTCTTCTTGATCTTTCAGAGCTAAGCTCTTTGGTGAGGAATTAAATTCCTTTTATGCAATGGAATTAAATTCCAGAAACCCCATAAAGAGGAAAAGAAAAATCAAATATCATGCCCAAGACATTGAGAGTTATTATTCAAAAATCACATCTTTTATCTCTAAGAGAAGAGTTTTAGAGGAGAGCAAAGCTCTCATGATGAATTTAAAATCCAGAGGCTTTCTTGAAAAAAAGAGTTCTTTGATGTTCTAGATCCTTACCTAAAAAGGGGTTCTTTTTAGCAGAGTTAAACTCTGGAAATTTTCAATGGACAGAGAACTAAGCTCTGAAGAAGAGAATTAAATTCTCAGAAGATAGCAAAAAAGAAAGAAGATGAAGGAACGAAGGTGTTGTAGAGACGAGACCCCTGCATTTATAAGACATGATGGGAAACGGTTCATCTTCCCTGTTCCCTAGGCAGATCCAACATAAAGGTGACAGCTGTTCCCCTCCGAATGGCGGCCGAGACATTAGGACATCTTGCTTGAGATTCGGGGCAGATGCTATTTGGTTTTATCCGTCCACCTCTCCGAAGATGCCAAGTTGATTTATGGCACCGTGTATCGGAGGTTTAGATGGATGCGGACGATGCAGCAGACTTCGTCAGATTCCCCCTCGTTTGAGGGGTTTTTGATTGTGGGGACGCTCTTCCCTGCAGGCGCAAGCCCCTGCAGTTAATTACGCTACCGTATCGCGGTAACAACTTTCTCCTTCTCCAGAATTTCACTTCGTGTCGTGGGTGTTTGTTTTGTTTGTGGTTGCCCGTGGATTGTATACGGAGAGTATTTATTTCGTCGCCCGTAGGACGTGGATTAGTCCAAATCCGTACTTTCTTAGATTTGGGTTTTGGGTTTTGGTTTAAGGATACGTTAGCCATATTTGAGGCTAAGATCAACTTAAACGTTTGTTAAGGATACGTTAGTCTAATTTCCAGACTAAGATCAACTTAACGGGATCGTCTAGATCCATTTCCAGTTTAGGGACATGGTGGTCCATTTAATATATGGCCGTCGGGACCCGTCACCTCTCTGACGACGTTGAAGGATTACAACGACATGTGTCAGAAGAGTTCGGAGATGTACCCTTGAACCAAAGTTGATTGGGGGTCTTATAGTCCAATTTGGGACTAAAGTCTGTTTGAATGTTTAAGGATACGTTAGCCATATTTGAGGTTAAGATCAACTTAAACGGGATCGTTTAGATCCAACAAAAGAGCGTTTGGGGGCTCTATTGTTCCAGTTTAGGGACGTAGTGGTCCACAGGTAGTTTAGGGACATTGCGGTCCATTGGTAGTTTAAGGACATTGCGGTCCATGGGTTTAAGGACGCATAGGTCCATGGGCTTAAGGATCCCACAGTCCATATGGGTGTGTTTAAGGACGCATTAGTCCGTTAGTTTAAGGACGCATAAGTCCGCGGTTTAAGGACCCCCCAGTCCGTATCTTGGTTTAAGGACGCATAAGTCTATGAGTTTAAGGACCCCACATTCCATGTTGATGTGTGGTTGTCGGGACCCGTCACCTTTCTGACGTCGTTGAAGGATTACAACGATAGGAGTCAAAGGAGTTCGGAGATGTACCCTCGAACCGGATGTAAATTGATTTAAGAGAACAGCTGTGCTCAGTCAATTTAATTTGAGGACTTACGGCCATGATTGGGCTAAGTCCAATTGAAAAATGTTCGACGCTTTTATTTATCTTTGGCCTATTAGGCCTGTGTTAGGGCTTTGCCCCTTTTTAAATAATGCATTTTCTTTTTTATTTTGTTTGGGCTCTGCCCATTTATAAATGAGGCAGAACACCAATTTTGTCTGGGCTCTGCATTTTATTTGGGCTCTGCCCTTTTTATAAAAGATGCAGAGCATCAATTTTACTTGGGCTCTACCCTTTTATTGCATTGCAATTTATTTTTGGCCTACTAGGCCTTTTGATTTAGGCCTGGCCCTTTAGTACACAATGCATTGCATTTTTCAGGCGCTTTGCACCAATCAATGAGCGCAAGCGCTTGTGGTGATGACACGTGTCACGCAAGCGCAGTGCGCTGCGCCAGTGCGCTGCTGACACGTGGCGCGCTCTGGTGAGTTGCACCAATTTCAGAGAGCAAGGCTCTTTCTTGAAAGCGCATAATGCAAGTGATTCAGATGCTGACACGTGGCGCCCTCTGGTGGCTTGCGCCAAACCAAGAGCGCAACAGTGCAGTTTTTGCAAGTGCAAGGCACTATTCCAATAATCTTGAGAATCTTTAAGATTCCAGAACCAATGGTTCATAAAAAGTGCAAGGCACTGTTTGATTTCTTGATCCAATTTAGATCAAAGAAAACAAGTACTTCTTGTTTTTCTTGTTCTCAGAGAACCAGTGGTTCATAAAAGAGTGCAAAGCACTTATTAGTATATGAAGATTATTGATCTTGTTCTTAGATCAATGATCTATTAGAAGAAATTCTTCTATTTTATGAAAGGTTTTTACCTTTTTCTTGAAATTTCTTCAGAGTTCTCTCTGTTTTGAGGTTCTCAATCTCTCACAATGTTCATCTCTCACAATG
Organism: Agapanthus africanus; assembly: GCA_030015575.1. Taxonomy (NCBI): domain Eukaryota; kingdom Viridiplantae; phylum Streptophyta; class Magnoliopsida; order Asparagales; family Amaryllidaceae; genus Agapanthus; species Agapanthus africanus. Next base: position 912,377,952 of record CM057337.1, read on the forward strand.
ACACCGTATATCGAAGGTTTAAACAGATGCGTCCGATGTAGCAGACTTCGTCAGATTCCCCCTCGCTTGAGGGGTTTTTGATTGTGGGGACGCTCTTCCCTGCAGGCGCAAGCCCCTGCAATTAATTACGCTACCGTATCGCGGTAACAACTTTCTCCTTCTCCAGAATTTCACTTCGTGTCGTGGGTGTTTGTTTTGTTTGTGGTTGCCCGTGGATTGTATACGGAGAGTATTTATTTCGTCGCCCGTAGGACGTGGATTAGTCCAAATCCGTACTTTCTTAGATTTGTGTTTTGGGTTTTGGTTTAAAGATACGTTAGCCATATTTGAGGCTAAGATCAACTTAAACGTTTGTTAAGGATACGTTAGTCTAATTTCCAGACTAAGATCAACTTAACGGGATCGTCTAGATCCATTTCCAGTTTAGGGACATGGTGGTCCATTTAATATATGGCCGTCGGGACCCGTCACCTCTCTGACGACGTTGAAGGATTACAACGACATGTGTCAGAGGAGTTCTGAGATGTACCCTTGAACCAAAGTTGATTGGGGTCTTATAGTCCAATTTGGGACTAAAGTCTGTTTGAATGTTTAAGGATACGTTAGCCATATTTGAGGCTAAGATCAACTTAAACGGGATCGTTTAGATCCAACAAAAGAGCGTTTGGGGGCTCTATTGTTCCAGTTTAGGGACGTAGTGGTCCACAGGTAGTTTAGGGACATTGCGGTCCATTGGTAGTTTAAGGACATTGCGGTCCATGGGTTTAAGGATGCATAAGTCCATGGGCTTAAGGACCCACAGTCCATATGGATGTGTTTAAGGACGCATTAGTCCGTTAGTTTAAGGACGCATAAGTCCGCGGGTTTAAGTACCCCCCAGTCTGTATCTTGGTTTAAGGACGCATAAGTCTATGAGTTTAAGGACCACACAGTCCGTGTTGATGTGTGGTTGTCGGGACCCGTCACCTCTCTGACGTCGTTGAAGGATTATAACGATAGGAGTCAAAGGAGTTCGGAGATGTACCCTCGAACCGGATGTAAATTGATTTAAGAGAACAGCTGTGCTCAGTCAATTTAATTTGAGGACTTACGGCCATGATTGGGCTAAGTCCAGTTGAAAAATGTTCGACGCTTTTATTTATCTTTGGCCTATTAGGCCTGTGTTAAGGCTTTGCCCCTTTTTAAATAATGCATTTTCTTTTTTATTTTGTTTGGGCTATGCCCATTTATAAATGAGGCAGAACACCAATTTTGTCTGGGCTCTGCATTTTATTTGGGCTCTGCCCTTTTTATAAAAGATGCAGAGCATCAATTTTACTTGGCCTCTGCCCTTTTATTGCATTGCAATTTATTTTTGGCCTACGAGGCCTTTTTGATTTGGGCCTGGCCCTTTAGTACACAATGCATTGCATTTGTCAGGCGCTTTGTGCCGATTAATGAGCGCAAGCGCTTGTGGTGATGACACGTGTCACGCAAGCGCAGTGCGCTGCTGACACGTGGCGCGCTCTGATGAGTTGCGCTAATTTCAGAGAGCAAGGCTCTTTCTTGAAAGCGCATAGCGCAAGTGATTCAGATGCTGACACGTGGCGCTCTCAGGTGGCTTGCGCCAAACCAGGAGCGCAACAGTGCAGATTTTGCAAGTGCAAGGCACTATTCCAATAATCTTGAGAATCTTTAAGATTCCAGAACCAATGGTTCATAAAAAGTGCAAGGCACTGTTTGATTTCTTGATCCAATTTAGATCAAAGAAAACAAGTACTTTTTGTTTTTCTTGTTCTCAGAGAACCAGTGGTTCATAAAAGAGTGCAAAGCACTTATTAGTATATGAAGATCATTGATCTTGTTCTTAGATCAATGATCTATTAGAAGAAATTCTTCTATTTTCTGAAAGGTTTTTACCTTTTTCTTGAAATTTCTTCAGAGTTCTCTCTGTTTTGAGGTTCTCAATCTCTCACAATATTCATCTCTTGTTTTTTTGAATTGGGTCTTTATATAGTGCCCATAGATTTGTTAAGTTTGTTAAAGAGATCATTCTCTGAGTGATTTGGGGAATTTTCCCTACCGTTGGATCTCTGATCCAAGGGCCTCTGTTTTACAGAAGACAATCTTCTTGTTTTAACAAGAACAGAAGGATCTTACTAGAATTTAATTCTGTTTGGCGCAAACGCCCCAGCGCGTGACACGTGTCGCGCAGCGCAACTGCGCTGACACGTGTCGCGCAGCGCAACTGCGCTGACACGTGTCGCGCAGCGCAACTGCGCTGACACGTGTCGGCGCTTGCGCAACTGCGCTGACACGTGTCGCGCAGCGCAGCGCTTGCTTAACTGAAGCGTTGCTTCCTTTAATTTTTGTTTTAAATAGAGTCTTGCTCTGATTGGGCGTGCTGCCTTGGGCGCTGCGCTCTCTGCGCTGGAGTGTTTGATTTTGACACGTGGCGCTCTGCGCGCAGCGTAAGGGATCTGAAGCGTTGCTTCATTTATTTTAACTTTGATTTTCACTTTAATTTTCAAAGCAGAGCTTTGCTCTGATTGGGGGAAACAGAAGCGTTGCTTCGTCTCCCGCCTTGGAATTTGAACAGAGCTTTTCTCTGATTGGGGTAAACAAATGCCCCTCACCGTTGCGCTTACGTGGCCCCCAAACGTGAGCGCAGCGGCGGCAGAATTCCAACCGTCACAGCAGCTCTTGGAAGTTGAAAGGGCATTTGATGCCTATAAATAGGACCTTTGGTCTCTTAGATGATTTTCATCTCTTCATAGGAATTTTGTTCAGAGCCCTGCTCTTTTGTTTAAGCACTTTTAAAAGTTCGAACTTTAGGAAAAAATTAATTTGGATTAAATTAAATCAATTTTAAGAGCCTTGCTCTCAATAGATCCCTGATCTAAAGAAGACCCATTTAGGGTTTCACTTAGCAGAGCTTTGCTCTAAAGGGGTTTAAAGAGAACTAAGGAGAACCCTATTAGGGTTCCATTAATAGAGCTCTGCTCTCTAAAAGATTTTCCTTGTATTTTCTCATTTCATTAATGAAGCTTTGCTCCTTCCAAATCATATAAAAGAACTCTTAGGAGTTTTTCATTGATCTTGGAGTTTAAAGATGACATTTTATTCTTCGGTGCATTATGTTGTTTTGCTTAACCAGTCTTTCTGAAATTTTGTTGATTTTCTTTCACAGAAACAATGGACCCCACATGTACGATCTTGATGAGATCATCTCTTACGGGGACATCCTCCGACTTGGCCGTTCTCAAATCGAGAGTTCACAAAAGCGGAGTGTGCTGAAATCATGAGCCGCTTCGACGCATATAACGGTCAACTACTTCCCCGACGTTCCTCCCTCCTGAAGCTTATCGTGGGAGACATCTGGGAAGCGCTTCCTCTATTATGTTCCGGTGTGCCGCTTAGGGCGTTGGATGCCGCCGAGGATAAGATACACTCGGTGTACCTGATGAACTTAATCTCGAAGAGACGGCGAGACAATCTTGTCGATCTCCTGCACCAGGCCTTCCAACAGTCCGCCATACTCGCTGCTTATTGGAGGGAGGAGGACATCCGCAGGGACCCCGACGCTTGTGCTCGCGAACGAAAGCATAGCATACTAGGATGGTTCGCCAGGCTTGGAAAATCTTAGACGAGGTTACGTTCAAGTTCCTTAATCCATGTCCCGGGTCCGAGGTCATACCGTTATAAACATTTCAATAATGTTGTCATTTATTTCTTTATGATTGTAAAAGCCCCTTTGAAATATGAATGGAAAAATTTTATTTCAGCTTGTCTTATTTCTCATTCTGAGTCTTTTGCACACGCATGAATGGATGTGTCTCGAACGCTTGATCAAATGCAAATCGAATGTCCTTTTCTGTCGCTTCCCCCTTTCTTTTATTATCAGTATACTGCCTTGATAAACACAATTGACAGATAATAGAGTGAGCATCTAGATTCCTTCAAGAGATAGCGATGGCTTAGGCGCAGGTTCAGATCTGTTGCCTAAGACTTTTCAACTCTATGAGCTGTGAGGGTCTCATAGAGACTTTTCTCCCTACAGATCGAGAGGATCTCGTAGGTGGATTTTCTCCTTAAGAATCTTGAGGATTCTTAAGTGTGTTTTCTCTTATAAGTCGTAAGGATCTCATAAGAGAATTTTTCCCTCTTACGAGTCGAGAGGACCCGTAAGCGGTTGTTTCCCTCCTCGTCGAGATTCGAGTTTGGAGAGTGAGACCCGTGGATAGTATGCAAGAGACCGTTTTGGGCCAACTTGCAGGGTCCCAGTGCTTAGGAAACAGGCTTCTTTTATGCCTACTGCCTAAGGCTTTATCTCACGAGTCGAGCCGCATCAAGAATTTCTCACAAGACATCAATTTCTTCACAAGTCGAGACGAATCGAGCATTTCTCGCAAGAATATCCTAACGTCACAGTTAACCTCTGCTCTTTACGACAGAATTCCGTTAGGGTCTGTGGTACTTAGGGTTTTGGCCGTCGTACCGTCGCATAAGCTGATATATTCCTCGATAAGCAATCGTGCTGTTCGAGTAGCCCTGCGACTGCCGTGTCTCTGATCCCTTCGGGGGCTGGACAAGACGTCTTCAAGCAATCTTCCTAGGCAGTTTGACCGTCGGAAGAGCAAGCGTTAGGAATTTGCCATGCCGCTTTTTATTTGAGGTTAGGCTCATTTGGTGAGCCCCGATGAGTCATATCCACTTCGCGCTGGTGTGGGATGATCTCCGATAGTCTTTCAGGTTTTATATGATTTGCCGTCAAGACCCTGAAGCTAGGAATTTAGCCTTTGCTTCGTTTGCTGGCATCGCGTCTGCTGTATCGAGACGAATGTCGCGGTGGGAAATAGGGATTTTGCCGTGGCTCCGTTTGTTTGATTGTCGCGTCTGAACCCTGTTGGAGGAAGAACGCTATGGTGACATATCGTCTGCTGTATCGAGAAGAATGCCAAGGTTGTCTCTAGATTGCTGGTGAACCGTCGAGGTCTGGAACTAGGGATTTTGCCGTGGCTCCATTTGTTTCATGATGTTGCGTCTGCACCCTGCTGGAGGAAGAACGCTGGGGTGACATCTCGTCTGCTGTATCGAGAAGAATGTCGAGGTGGTGACCACTCCGCGCTAGTGTGGGACGATCTCCAGTTGTCTTTCAGGCTTTATATGACTCGCCGTTAAGACCTTGAAGCTAGGAATTTGGCCTTCGCTTCGTTTGCTTGTCACGTCCGAACCCTGTTGAGGGAAGAACGCTGTCGTGACATCTCGTCTGCTGTATCGAGACGAACGTCGCGGTTGTCTCTAGGTTGCTGGTAAACCGTCGAGGTTTGGAACTAGGGATTTTGCGATGGTTCCGTTTGTTTGATTGTCGCGTCTGAACCCTGTTGGAGGAAGAACGCTATGGTGACGTATCGTCTGCTGTATCGAGACGAATGCCGAGGTGGAGCTGGGATTTTGCCGTTACTCCGCTTGTTTGACCATGGGGTCTATCGTCGGCGTTGTATCTGCATCTTGATGGACTGCAAAGGAACGCCTTCGTTGATTCTTAGGCCGTAAATATTGCCGTTAAGATTGGCTCCGTTTTCTGATGGAGCATTGGGAGGGGAAGGGTGCTTCCTTCTTTGTTTGTGCCCCTGGATTGTATACAGGGATTGCTGTACTATCGCCTGTAGGGCCAAAAAGTTTCACATTTTCATTTCATTTTTTTATTCTTTCCGCGATGCTCCATCATTTCAGCTTTTATATCGCGAAGGCCGCGATTGCCCAATCATTTCGGCTATTTTTCGCGGTGCCCAATCATTTCGGCTATTTTTTTTAATTTTACTCGTTGCTTTTTATTGCGAGGTTGCCCAATCATTTCGGCTATTTTGTATGCATACGTTTTCTTTACTTGCTGCTTTTTATTGCAAGCTGCCCCATCATTTCGGCTATTTCGTATGCACGTGCGGCCTACTGGCTTTTCGCTGTAAGCCTGGAATTAGACACCGATTTCGGCATCAGCATCGCTACAACTGGATATCGCCAGGAGCGAATCATCATTTGCCTCTGTCGATGTTGAACAAAGGTGGCTGAGCGAACAGGGTTAAGGTCCTGCCGACTAAGGCTTTTGACTTCATGAGCCGTAAGGGTCTCACAAAGGTATTTCTCCCTACGAGTCGTGAGGATCTTGTAGGTGTATTTTCTCCTTAGGAATTGTGGGGATTCCTAAGTGTGTGTTCTCTTATAAGTCGTAAGGATCTTACAAGAGGGTTTTCTCCTTGCAAGTCGAGAGGACTTATAAGGGTTGTTCACCGTATGGACATATCCCCAGTCACGAGTGGGACTTGGTTAGGGAAATGTTTATTCACGCCCGTGGATTGTATACAAGGGTCAGTATTGAGCCACTTGTAGGGCCATATCGAAGGTTGTGGGGGTTGCTTAAGCACAGGTTTAGGTCTCTGTAATTTAAGACTTTCAAATCTTATGAGCCGTGAGGGTCCCATAAGAGAGTTCTTCTTACGAGTCGTGAGGATCTCATAAGTGTATTTTCTCCTTAGGAATCGTGGGGATCCCTAAGTGTGTTGCTCCCTTGTGAGTCATAAGGATCTCACGCGGGTGGTTTCTCCTTACAAGGTCGAGAGGACCCTGTAAGTGTCCTTTAACGAGGTTGCGCCCTCTCAGGTTTTCACAAACACTCGCCGGTAGTCCTGCCGTTTTTACTCACGGAGCCCTTTCGGGTTTTCATCTATGCCTTTTTTGCTTATGGTCATACCTCTTTTTTTTATTCTTTTTACTTTTATATATTTTTCTTTTTTTTTACGAGGTCGCGCCCTTTCGGGTTTTCACGAACACTCGCCGGTAGCCCTGCTGTTTTTACTCACGGAGCCCTTTCGGGTTTTCATCCGTGCTCTTTTTGCTTATGGACATACCGTTTTTATATTTATATATTTTTTTAATTTTTATACTTTCTTTTTCTTTTTCTTTTATTCATCTCGTCAGCCTGAAGATGCTGCGGTATTAGTTTAAGGACGTTTCGGTCCACCGTTGCCGTATTTGAGGCGAATATCTAGTTTATTGACTTTTCGGTCTATGGGGCTTTCTCTATGACTGAGCATGATGCCCCAGGCGTATCCGTCTTTCTCAGAGCGTGCGGTTGTGGCGGACTCACCTTCCAGTTTTCGGATATGACGAACTTGCCCTGTTGGTGTTGATCTTCAACCCAGTTCTTAAAGACGTAGCAATCCTCGATCAGGTGACCTACCGTTTGGTGGTAAGGGCAATAATCGAGATCATTTACATCGCCTGGCCGCAACGGACGTTTTGGTCTCGGCAAATTGATGAGTCTGTCGCGCATTGCTAGCTCGAACAGTCTCCTTGTTTTATTTTGATGAAACGAGTAAGGACGTTTCAACTTTTCCTGGAGGGGTTGCTGCTTGTTGTTTCGGCAAACAACCGGTTTAGGGCCACTCGATTGCTGTTGAGTATTAGCTACGAGGGCTGTTTTTCCCTTCCCTTTATCCTTTTTGCTCGATCCCTTGTTTGCGGGGCCGAGTTTTTTTCGAGCAGCGTGCGATTACACGACTGAACGTTATCGCAACTTCTCAATTCTTTCACGGATTCCTTGAGGAGAGGGTTGAGGGCAGCTTCCTCGTCAGAGTCGCTTCCAAAGGTGATAATTTGCGATCCCTTGGAGTCGGTTCTGTGATAGCCGTCGGCGGCTCTCTTGCGCTCATCTATCGCATTTTTCTGATGTCTACGAGCTCCACACTTTGTCCTGTTGAAGTGTTGCTTTTGAGCGACATACCCTTGCCACCAACACTTAAAGGAGTCGCAGTCTTCGGTAGGATGTATGATCTTCTGATGATATAAGCAGAAGTTAGGATGCATCTCTACTTCACCGAGAGTATTTTCTTCAGAGGGTGGTAGCACCATTCCCGCTGACATGGCTTTAGCGAACCTTTTCCTCGTCTTGAATTTATTTTTATCCGCAGCGGATGGCTTTTGATTTGACGGGAGTGCCTCGACTCTTTGGTCCAGTCGTCGGTGTTTGGCTCCTTCTAGTATGGTCATCACACGCTCTTGATTGGCTTTAACTTTCAGACGAATCTCATTCAGGAAGGCATCGATCAACTCGTCCGACGGCCGCGGAATTTCTGGTTCAGGGTCCGTCCTCGGTTTATCAGCGCAAGGAGCCTCTTTATCATCCTCCAATGAGTGAGAGATCACGTGACAAGTCGCTACGTAGTCTTCATACTCGTCTGATGAGTCTTCTCCATCATTTTCGTCCTCGACAAAAGAACAAGCTGCCCCCATCATGTCCGTCTTCTTTGGAGTGTGCGGCTGTGGTGGGTTTACCTTCCAGTTTTCAGACAGCGCGGATTTGCCTTTTAGGTATTGATCCTCGATCCATCCCTTAAAGACGAAACAATCCTCGATCGGGTGACTTACCGTTTGGTGGTAAGGGCAGTAATCGGGATTATTGAGATCGCCTGGCTGCAACGGACGTTTTGGATTCGGCAGATTGACGAGTCTGTTGCGTACTGCCAGTTCAAACAGTCTTCTCGTTTTATTCTGAAGAAACGAGTAAGGACGTCCTAGTCTCTCCTCGAGGGACGAGCGTGGATGCGCGTTATTTTGGCGAATGACCGGTTTTGAGTTGCTCGGCTGTTGTTGAGCATTAGCAACGACAGTTGCTTTCCCTTTTCCTTTCTCATTTCGAGAGTCTGGTTTTGGAGGAGACGGTCCGTTGCCCATCTGGTCCATTTGGGCTAATTTGTCGATCAATGCTTGGAAGGTGGTCGTCCTGAAGAACATCATGAATTGCGAAATGGTCGCTTGCGGATCAAGAGTGCCCACGAACATGCCTACCGCATGTGCCTCTTCTATGCGTTGTTCGCATTTCGACCATAGGTTCCGCCATCGTGTTGCGTATTGGACCCACGTTTCGCATGGCCTTATCCTGGCATTTATCAGTGCTGTTATCGGGGTGCGTTCACTAGCACTCGCGAATCTTTGTGTAAACAGTAGCTCCATCTCCGCAAATGTTTTGACAGAGTCGTTAGGTGGCTCCGAATACCATTCAAAGGCTGTTTCTGCTAAGCTGCCGACGAATTGGCGAAGCAACAGTTTGTCATCGCCTCCAGTGTTGCCGCATAAGGCCCTGAATTGAGCGACGTGCTGATGTGGATTCCCTGTCCCTTTATATACGTGAAACTTAGGGATCGTATATCCCAGCGGGTAACTGATTTGGTCATACCAGCCCTGATAAGGTCTCCAGTTCTAACAGTTCGCCCAGCCGATTCACTCGCCTGATGAGCTCGTATTTGCTGAGCTATATAGTCATCCAGTGCGACCTTGGAAATGGTTTCTTCCTTGGCCGCTGAGAGAGCCGGAGGAGGATTAGGTGTCTCCCCTCTGTCGTCTCCGACAACGATCGGAGGGTCTTCAGCTGGAAGGTTTGGGTGTATCATCATCCCTACTACATCTTGGAAGAGGAGCGCTATTTGTTTTATATTGGCAGCTTGTTCTGCTGCCTCTTTGTCCTTCTTTTCGAGGACTTTGCGTAGATAGTCAGCGTCAGTTTCTTGTTCATGACGCTGCTCTGATGATACTTCTAAACTTTCTTTCGGTTCGGTAAGTGCAGTCATCACAGTCATCATTTCCTGAAGCTTCTGTTGCTGCTCCTGGGCTTTTGTCAAAGATCGGGTGAGCGGTCGGTGACCCGTCGAAGCGCGGCTTTCCTCTTTTCCGGAATCCACATAAACAGTGTGTAGTACCATGCCCCCAGACTTGGGGCGTTTGAGCTCAACGCTTTTACGGTTCGCCATATTCACAGGGGCTCTTTGCAGCCTCCCTTTCTTTTGAGCGATTGGAGTTGAGGGGGCCGTTGTAGTGTGCACCCAAGTAGCTGTTGCTTTTTATGGCTTGACGGAGTAATCCTTCTCCTGCCGAACCTTCATCTTTTTCTGTCGTCGGAGGTAGTCTTGATCGATCACTGACTCTTGGACTTGACGCCAGACCTTATAGATTTTAGAGGACAACCGTTGAGGGGGCTGCCATAGCTTTTTCTCTGGAGCATTCTCCACAGGTGAAGGAGTTCGTTTCAACACCGCAGTAGGATAGTTCTTGCGCACCGTGTTCAGCAATTCAAAGCTGTTCCCGGTTGGAACAGCAGCATCGATCCCCACCGTTGGAGCTGGCGGAGTTATCCCAGAGAGGGAGTTGCCCCCGGTCTTCCTTACTCGGCGCCAGTGGCGACGTCGAGCGTGTCGTGCAGATGTAGTTGTTCTAACTGTAGGGGTGACCTCCTCATGCCCCCTGTGTTGGTCAGAATTTGCTGGTATCAGCCTTTTAAAGACCGACGTCCGTTGAATGGGGACGGCCAACCTGTCAAAAGCAGACTTCCGAGCAGGGGAAGCAACCTTGGTGATCTCGCCTGAAACTAGAGTAGGGATAGCTATCCGCTTCGGGATAACATCTTCCGGTATTGCTGGATTTTTCATGGGCCCGTTGGAGCTTTGACCTAGCCTGTTAAAGACTGAGGCAGTGGTGTTGGGTGACCCGTTAAGAGGGACCGCCACAGTGGTAAGTCGACCAAAGACCGACTTCTTTAGGGCTTCTTGCAACGTCATTGGGGCATTGAAGCTCATCGGTGGGAGTATGGTCCCGAAGAATAGTCCAGTGGTGGCTTGAGTTACCTGCTCCACTGGTATCTTGAAAAGAGAGGCCGCTTGGGGCCCATAAGTCACTCCTCTAGAAGAGACAGAGTGAGAGTTGCAGTTGCAGGTAGTGCAGTTTGAAGCCATTGATTTTCTGTTTTCTGCACGGAGCAAGACACCAAATCTTAGTACCTTGAATCCACAGGCAACCATAGCAAACCGCGATTTGTTCGCGAGCACGACACACGAAGTGTGGAGTGGAAAGAGGAAAAGGTCCCACCGGGCGTGCCAGAATCTGTTCCCCTCCGAATGGCGGCCGAGACATTAGGACATCTTGCCTGAGATTCGGGGCAGATGCTATTTGGTTTTATCCGTCCACCTCTCCGAAGATACCAAGTTGATTTATGGCACCGTGTATCGGAGATTTAGACGGATGCGGCCGATGTAGCAGACTTCGTCAGATTCCCCCTCGCTTGAGGGGTTTTTGATTGTGGGGACGCTCTTCCCTGCAGGCGCAAGCCCCTGCAATTAATTACGCTACCGTATCGCGGTAACAACTTTCTCCTTCTCCAGAATTTCACTTCGTGTCGTGGGTGTTTGTTTTGTTTGTGGTTGCCCGTGGATTGTATACGGAGAGTATTTATTTCGTCCCCCGTAGGACGTGGATTAGTCCAAATTCGTACTTTCTTAGATTTGTGTTTTGGGTTTTGGTTTAAAGATACGTTAGCCATATTTGAGGCTAAGATCAACTTAAACGTTTGTTAAGGATACGTTAGTCTAATTTCCAGACTAAGATCAACTTAACGGGATCGTCTAGATCCATTTCCAGTTTAGGGACATGGTGGTCCATTTAATATATGGCCGTCGGGACCCGTCACCTCTCTGACGACGTTGAAGGATTACAACGACATGTGTCAGAGGAGTTCTGAGATGTACCCTTGAACCAAAGTTGATTGGGGGTCTTATAGTCCAATTTGGGACTAAAGTCTGTTTGAATGTTTAAGGATACGTTAGCCATATTTGAGGCTAAGATCAACTTAAACGGGATCGTTTAGATCCAACAAAAGAGCGTTTGGGGGCTCTATTGTTCCAGTTTAGGGACGTAGTGGTCCACAGGTAGTTTAGGGACATTGCGGTCCATTGGTAGTTTAAGGACATTGCGGTCCATGGGTTTAAGGATGCATAAGTCCATGGGCTTAAGGACCCACAGTCCATATGGATGTGTTTAAGGACGCATTAGTCCGTTAGTTTAAGGACGCATAAGTCCGCGGGTTTAAGTACCCCCCAGTCTGTATCTTGGTTTAAGGACGCATAAGTCTATGAGTTTAAGGACCACACAGTCCGTGTTGATGTGTGGTTGTCGGGACCCGTCACCTCTCTGACGTCGTTGAAGGATTATAACGATAGGAGTCAAAGGAGTTCGGAGATGTACCCTCGAACCGGATGTAAATTGATTTAAGAGAACAGCTGTGCTCAGTCAATTTAATTTGAGGACTTACGGCCATGATTGGGCTAAGTCCAGTTGAAAAATGTTCGACGCTTTTATTTATCTTTGGCCTATTAGGCCTGTGTTAAGGCTTTGCCCCTTTTTAAATAATGCATTTTCTTTTTTATTTTGTTTGGGCTATGCCCATTTATAAATGAGGCAGAACACCAATTTTGTCTGGGCTCTGCATTTTATTTGGGCTCTGCCCTTTTTATAAAAGATGCAGAGCATCAATTTTACTTGGCCTCTGCCCTTTTATTGCATTGCAATTTATTTTTGGCCTACGAGGCCTTTTTGATTTGGGCCTGGCCCTTTAGTACACAATGCATTGCATTTGTCAGGCGCTTTGTGCCGATTAATGAGTGCAAGCGCTTGTGGTGATGACACGTGTCACGCAAGCGCAGTGCGCTGCTGACACGTGGCGCGCTCTGATGAGTTGCGCTAATTTCAGAGAGCAAGGCTCTTTCTTGAAAGCGCATAGCGCAAGTGATTCAGATGCTGACACGTGGCGCTCTCAGGTGGCTTGCGCCAAACCAGGAGCGCAACAGTGCAGATTTTGCAAGTGCAAGGCACTATTCCAATAATCTTGAGAATCTTTAAGATTCCAGAACCAATGGTTCATAAAAAGTGCAAGGCACTGTTTGATTTCTTGATCCAATTTAGATCAAAGAAAACAAGTACTTTTTGTTTTTCTTGTTCTCAGAGAACCAGTGGTTCATAAAAGAGTGCAAAGCACTTATTAGTATATGAAGATCATTGATCTTGTTCTTAGATCAATGATCTATTAGAAGAAATTCTTCTATTTTCTGAAAGGTTTTTACCTTTTTCTTGAAATTTCTTCAGAGTTCTCTCTGTTTTGAGGTTCTCAATCTCTCACAATATTCATCTCTTGTTTTTTTGAATTGGGGTCTTTATATAGTGCCCATAGATTTGTTAAGTTTGTTAAAGAGATCATTCTCTGAGTGATTTGGGGAATTTCCCCCACCGTTGGATCTTTGATCCAAGGGCCTCTGTTTTACAGAAGACAATCTTCTTGTTTTAATAAGAACAGAAGGATCTTACTAGAATTTAATTCTGTTTAGCGCAAACGCCCCAGCGCGTGACACGTGTCGCGCAGCGCACAGCGCAGCGCAACTGCGCTGACACGTGTCGCGCAGCGCACAGCGCAGCGCAACTGCGCTGACACGTGTCGCGCAGCGCTTGCGCAACTGCGCTGACACGTGTCGCGCAGGGCAGCGCTTGATTGGGCGCGCTGCCTTGGGCGCTGCGCTCCCTGCGCTGGAGTGTTTGATTTTGACACGTGGCGCTCTGCGCGCAGCGCAAGGGATCTGAAGCGTTGCTTCATTTATTTTAACTTTGATTTTCACTTTAATTTTCAAAGCAGAGTTTTGCTCTGATTGGGGGAAACAGAAGCGTTGCTTCGTCTCCCGTCTTGGAATTTGAACAGAGCTTTGCTCTGATTAGGGTAAACAACAGCGTTGCACTCACTTGTGAGCCACGTGAGAACAACGCTGTGGGAGCATTTGTTCCTTTATAAAAATTCAGAAGAAGGGAAGGGGAAAATTCCCCATTAATGAAAGCATCACGTGTAAGCACATGATCATCAATCCATTAGAAAGAGACTCAGAGAAGGAAAAGGAAAAAGTTCCCTCTAGTGGAGCATCACGTGCAAACACATGATGCATTTGTATGCAGAGTAAGAAGATCCGTTAGTAGTGGCAGCTAAAGCCTCACGTGCAAGCACGTGATCGTGTTTTACACAAAACGTGTGGGACTCGGTTATAAAACAAACAAAGAAACAAAGAAGCTCACGTGTTACCACGTGATACCTTCTCTCTGTTTGGACTCCTGCATACAAACAAACCAGATTAATTCTGGGAGGGTCACGTGGTACACGTGATGGGCTCCCAAGCCTTCTAAACCGATAGAATTAAATTCTACTTAAAAGGAAGCAAACAATTTGTTTGGAAAATATTTCCTTGTATCTTTCTAAACAAGAATGATTATGCTTTGTACAACAGAGCACCGTTGGATTAAAGATCCAATGGTGATTAAAGATCACCAATCTATAGAAAAATTCTGTACAGAGAAATATCTTCTCAATCTTGTTAAGAACAACAAACAAGATATCTTCTGTAAAACAGAAGTCCTTGGATTAAAAATCCAACGGTGAATAAAATTCACTGATTGATCTAAAAGATCTTTTTGGCTGATTATAAAATCAATCAAAATCTCTCAATGAGAGATTTTCTAAACAAATTGATTCTTTTCTTTCTCCTATAAATAGGAGACAAGAAGAAGAAAAAAAAGGAGTCAGAGAAGGAGAGAGAAAACCCCCCTTGAAAGCAAAAAGAAAAGAAAAGAGAATTTAATTCTCCAAAGAGAAGAAGATCTCTTCAAATAAAAAAGAAACTCTAGATAAGAGAAGGAAGGAAACCCCCTATAAGCTCCCACAAAACAAAAGAGAATTTAATTCTCAAATCAAGAGTTTAACTCTTCTAAAAAGAACTTAATTTTTCCACTGGTTGAAAATCTGCAGAAGCAGATCTCCCCACAAGTTGAGAATTTAATTCTCATCAGGGAGATCTGTCATGCAGATTCAGAACTTAGGGGGAGAATTGAGTTTAAAGAATTTAATTCTTTCAACGTAACATATAGGAATTTAATTCCTCTAAATAAAACTATGGTTTAACCCTATAAAAGAATTTAATTTTTAAACAAAGAATTTAACTCTCCATGCACGTAAAAGAGATCAGCACCCAATATTATAAATGTCAGATCCCGTGCGCACACATGAGCCTCCCCTCAATGATCAAAAGAGAACAATTGATATCAAGTCACGTGCTCCCATGTGACTCGTGAACTAGCCTCTTCAAAAGGATAAAGGGGAGTAAACCTAAAACAGATCTTAATTTGAGTCGCCTCACGTGATAACACGTGACCCCTTTATAATGCATAGAACTTTCATGAGATGAAACAAGGCAGTCTCTATATTTAGGACGCCTCACGTGATATCACGTGACCCCTTTATAGTGCTAAGCACTTTCAGAAGAAAAAGGAGAATAAATCAAATGCAAGTGCGCCTCACGTAGCCCCAATAGTGCTCGGCACTCAGAAAAGAAAAGTGGTAATTCCAAAGAAGATGGGCCTATTTTCAAGCGCCTCACGTGACCCCACATGAGCGCCTTAAGCTCTTAGTGTTTAACACTACTTTAAGGCATCACGTGACCCCACGTGAGCGCCAAACATACGCTAGTGTTTAACACTTCAAATAAAATAAAAGAATAAGGGGTGTCAGAGCCCACATTATTGTTCAGGATCGCTGAAGCAGAAATGGGATCAATCCCAAATAAAAATGATTAAATGGGATGAGTCCAAGATTGGCCAAACCCCAAATTGACTAAGCCTATTGGCTTTAGTCCCAAACAAGATTATCAAATCTTCAATGAACATTCACTGGTTCAAGGGTACATATCTTCACACCTCTGATATATTTCGTTGTAATTCTTCAACGTCATCATAGAGGTGGCGGGTCCCGGCAACCAGACAATCAATGGACCGCAACGTCCCTAAACTAAACTCTACGGACTATGATGTCCTTAAACTTTATTGACTTTGAGGTCCTTAAACTCATAGACTATGATGTCTTTAAATTTTATAGACTATGATGTCTTTAAACTCCATGAACTATGATGTCCTTAAACTTATGGACTGCAACGTCCCTAAACTAAAACAATAGAGCCCGAATGCTCTTTTGTTGGATCTAAATGATCCTGTTGAGTAGATCTTAGTCTAACATTGGACTAACGCATCCTCAACAACGTTTAAGTTGATCTTAGTCTCAAATGAGATTAACAATCCTTAAACCCAACCCAAACCCAAATCTAAGAAAATACGGATTTGGACTAATCCACGCCCTATGGGCGACAACATAAATTAGTCTCCGTATACAATCTACGGGCAACCAAAAATAAAACGAACACACAAGACACGAAGTGACCATCTGGAGAAGGAGAAAGTGGTTACTGCGATGCGGTAGCGTAATTAACTGCAGGGGCTTACGCCTGCAGGGAAGAGCGCCCCCACAATCAAAAACCCCTCAAACGAGGGGGAATCTGACGAAGTCTGCTACATCGGCCGCATCCGTTTAAACCTTCGATACATGGTGTCATAAATCAACTTGGTATTTTCGGAGAGGTGGACGGATAAAACCAAATAGCATCTGCCCCCAAATTCAGGCAAGACGAACCTACGTGGTTTCTTCTCGGTATTCGGCAGAGAACAGACACGAAGTGACCATCTGGAGAAGGAGAAAGTTGTTGCCGCAATGCGGTAGCGTAATTAACTGCAGGGGCTTGCGCCTGTAAGGAAGAGCGTCCCCACAATCAAAACCCCCTCAAACGAGGGGAAATCTGACGAAGTCTGCTACATCGGCCACATCCGTCTAAACCTCCGATATACGGGGCCATAAATCAACTTGGCATCTTCGGAGAGGTGGACGGATAGAACCAAATAGCATCTGCCCCCAAATTCAGGCAAGACGCTTGTCTTTCCCGGTTTTCGGCGGAGAATAGATTCTGGCACGCCTGGTGGGACCTTTTCCTCTTTCCACTCCACACTTCGTGTATCATGTTCGCGAAAGAATCGGGGTTTGATATGGTTGCCCTTGGATTTGAGGTACTAAGATTTGGTGTCTTGCTCCGTGCAGAATGTAACACTTTAGAATGTGCGTAGTGGGGTTGTTATGTTTTAATGTGGGGTTTTTAGTAAAAAGTTTACCAAAACGGTTTTCAAATATTTTATCAGGATTTATGAATATTTTATTAGAATTTATTTTGGACTGCACACACATGTGCATGTTAACTTGGGCTAAGTTTGGGGTTAAACCATGTTTATATAACCATGGTGGACTAACCCATTTAATTAGGTTAATATGAATTAATTAAGTGTATTAGTTTTTCTTAAATATAATTTGTGTTAGGGGTTGACTTGTGAATGGGGGAGAGAGAGAGAGAGGGAGTGATGGCATGAGCCATGCTAGGTTAGGATAAGAGAGTGAGGGGGGTTGACTCTCACCTCTCTTCTCTTTTCTTTTCTTTTTTTTCAAACAATTATTCTCCCAAACTCATTCTCACATCTCTCTCCCTCTCATTTCACTCTCTCACACTCACACAACAGCAAAGCAACAGCGGCAGCAGTAGCAACAAGCAGCGGCAGCAGTAGCAACAAGCAGCGGCAGCAGCAGCAGCAATCGGCGGCAACAACATCATCATCAGCAGCAGCTGCAGCAGAACCCCCCTATCTCTTCTTCTTCTTCTTGCACCCTAGGATCAAGTGAGGTATAATTTTTAAACTTAACTTCTTTCTTTTGCTAAACATGTGATTATTAAGCTAATTTAGTAATTAATGTGATTTTAGTGCTAGTTTTGGTGATTTGAGTGGAGATTTGGACAAGTGAGGATTTTTATGGCTAATATATATTGACTAAGTGTTTTTAAGGCCATTTAAACCAAGTTTTGCCCCAGATTTCACAAAAATACTATATTGTTTCATTTTAGTGTTATTTAGCGTTTTAAGGTAGATTTTAGCCATTTTAAGATCTGCTATTGACCCGGGTGCTTCAGGTAAAATCTGAGTTAACTGGAGCATGCTCACTAGACCTAGATCACACACACAGAACACGAGACCCCCAGCCCAGTTTTTGGCCGCATTTTTATTCATTCTGGCCGCAATTTGCGGCCGGATCGTGGTGTCTGGTGTTGGGGTTTGGGCTGTGGGAGTCTGCGGTATATTTAAGGGTTTTGGTATAGGCAAATTTTTATTTTTCCACTCAAGTCAAAATCTGGAACCTAAAACCTTTTTTCGATACTTTTTAACTCGTGCGACACGTGCGTTTTGTTGTTGGGTTTGTTGTTCACAGCGCGACACAGTGAGTCAGGGTGGTTTCTGGTGAGGTTACACACGTTTTGACGTATCGAGTGCACACGCGTTTAACTTCTAACGCGTGTTTTTCCCTTGATCCTGATATCGCATTTTTGGCAGGATTTAGCCTTATGGGTATTTCTTGTGTGTTTATAGGGTCGATCGTAGAGACGTCGGACGCGGCTCAGAAGGGAAAAGCGGTGGTTGGACCCGGCTAGCACGAGATCACGGGTGAGTAGATGTAACATCTACGGGGGAAAATCGTTTGGATGGCGCAAGACGCCCGATAGTTTGGATAGTTTAAAGGACTTCTAGTGGTACCGGTATTCATGAGTATAGTGCCTACTTAAACATCTTGCTGCATTCATGATCCTATATATTTACATACATGTGCGAACTCGTTTCATAGGACACTTGCACTATTGCCAGGGTTTTTATGCAGCACGAGCACTATTCATGCGGACACAGACACCTTGGTAATTGGTATGCCACAACACTAGATAACTTGTATAACCTGAAATCTAGAACAATTTCACCAGATATGATGCTTAAACTTGTGATAATGCATTTAAATTCCTCAGGATGAACATGTAGGATTGCTAGTCATATGCATGTATCTCATTACATCATTCGTTCATGCCTAGCCTATTAGTTATACATTGCAGTTCGACTTGTTGATACTATAGGCATTCATTATCATTGACATGTGCACTTATGATGATTTTCTTGAGGATTTCAACACTTGATATTTATGAGATTTTGGGGAAAAGCCGCAAGGATTTAATAAACCTGATATTATTTTAAACATTGAAAGTTGCGGTTTTTCTCGTGATATGATACATGTGTCATCCACCATGGGTTTTCTGTTGGTTTTCGAGACCCGTTTTGAGGAGTTGATGAACCGTCTCGGGTACATGGTGGGCCCGGTAAGGTACCCCAGGGCAAGAAGATCGAGGAGTAGACGATGAGCCTAGCAGGGGCAGACTACCTACCGGTGATTGTTGGCGCGGCGGATATCCAGAGGATACCGACCGTGGTCGTGAGATATTGAGATATTGATATTTTGATATGGGTCAGCCGGACGGCTGGGGCCAGAGATATTGTGATATCGATATATGAGATTTGAGATAGTCGTTTGAGATGTCGATGCTGGACACGGATTTCTGTTGATTCTATTGATATTATGCTGATATTTCAAAAGAGTTTTCTAAGAAGAAAATAATGATTTTCTTATATCAACATATTCAGATCACGAGTCAATTCATGTTGCATACATACCTGCTAGTACATCATGCCAGATTAGTATTGTAAATTGATTCATGTTGCATACATATCTGCTAGTATATCATGCCATATCAGTATTGTTGATGTTATGACACTTTGCGAGCATGCTTATGATAGCCTCTATAGATGTTATTTATTAGTCACGAGTTGGCAACTCACCCCCATTGTGCTACAGCCTTTTTGCAGGTCCGCTCCGTCAGCATAGTAGCGCCGGACGCACTTGCTCCTTTTGCTTGGACTTGAGAATTTTGCTCGCAGGTGGGTTGTGATATCATTTTGGTTTCCATCCTGTATATTCATTGTATCTAGAGTACTCTATCTACTGTACCTGCTATTGTATTGATGTATATTGACCTAGAGACGAGGCAGTGAGATTTGTGAACTTTTATGTTGTATTTTGGGGTCGAGCTCACTTGAGCCAACATGATGTTTATTACTTATGCCTTTTATGCTTATTTCGCACATTGATGATTTACATTGTGTGGGATTTGAGTCCGCTTCGGCGAACAGCTAGCTCCCGCTTGGGGATGCCTTATTTCATGTTATTCATATACTCCTATTTTGTACTCGTTTGGAGGCCTGTATTTACAATGGAGACTCTGCCGAAATTTTCGGAAAATGGATGTTGCTTTTAAAAAGCTTGATGTGACCTATTTGATTTAAATCGCTTTCAATAAATTGGTTTTCTTTCACTCTATTGCTTAAATGGGTTTTGATTTCTGGGCTTTGGCTTACTTAGATTACGTACGCCTTGAGACGTTTCGTAATTTAAGTGCCGGTCGCGTTCCGTACCTTTCGGGTCATGACAAAGTTGGTATCAGAGCGATATGTTTTACTTTTCTGAGTGTAGGATGACCCTTGGTAGATGGAGTAAGTGACTTAAGCAGGGTAACGTACCGTGTGTTTGTTCGCGGCATACTTGCGATACGGTACTCCGCATAGGTGACTTTAGGATATACTTTCTTGAAATTCCTTCTTCAATTCCGTGTATCCTATGATTCTATTGCACTGTTCTTATTATCCTGTTTCCTATACCAGCCACCATGCCGCCGAAGTCTACGAGAGCGCAGAGGGATGCCGCCCGAGATGCGATCCGAGCAGGCTCGTCCAAGACGAGGACCGAGCAGGACAGTGTACCTACCCCTCAGGGACAGACTGATCCGCCTTTCCAAGGGCGCATGGATAGGCTAGAGTCTGGTATGGAGGAGTTATGACAGATGATGGGAGGTATGCAGGAGTTACGACAGATGGTGGGATCCTTAGTAGAGGCCAGTCGTGCACCGAGATTGGAGAACGTACCTACCACAGCACAGACTATGATAGTACATGCTGCCCAGACAGTTGCTCCTACTACTACTGTGGCTATTCCAGTAACACTATAGGATTTCATGAGGCTGAGACCCCCAGTCTTCACCGGCACAGATGCAGCGAAGGATCCGCAGACATTCCTTGACAAATTAGCTAGGATTTGCCGTTCGCTCAGATGTTCGGACGATAGATGGGTGGAGCTTACGAGTTTCCGTCTGGAGGGCCTTGCACAGACATGGTGTGAGTCGGTCGAGAGAGGTCGAGCTGCAGGTCTACCTCCTATGACTTGAGCCGAATTCACAGCAGTATTTCTAGCCCATTTCCTTCCAGAGAGCGTTCGTGATGCTCGAGCTCATAGTTTTGAGGCTTTGCGCAAGACTCCAGGGATGACAGTGTCCGAATATGATGTCCAATTTATGCAGTTGTCCAGATATACTCCGTACTTGGTTGATACTGAAGAGAAGAGGGTAAAGAGGTTTATGCAGGGACTTGAGACCCAGTTATTTCTTGCCATCGACGTCCAGCACTTCGACACTTATACAGCTGTTATGGACACAGCCTTACGGATGGAGGCGCGCATTTCAGAGACTTCGTCCGTTTCTGGGCCGAAGAGGATTCGTACCGATATGCCAGCTCAGAGGCATCGTGACAGGTTCTTTCTGAGAGATGGTGGCGGCAGAGGAGTTGGACGGGGTCAGCTATTTGGTTCTTATCCGCGGGGCCAGCAGGCGTCACCAGGATGTTTTGGGTGCGGGAGTCCGTACCATCGTATCAGAGACTGTATGGTGAGACGACAGGGAGCGGCGACAGTTCTACACGTGACTTTACCACATTCACCACCTCCTCAGAAAGCTCTACTTCCTACCCCCGGTGATGCACCACGTCAGTTAGACGCCCCCAGAGGCCGTGGACGCGGCGGTCCTGTTCAGAGAGGACGAGGAGGCAGAGGCCGAGGTCAGCCAGCTATTGGTGGGGGACAGGTCCGACTATTCGCTTTGACTCCGCAGGATGCGCAAGCATCCAATGCCATTGTGACAGATACCTTGCCAGTATGTTCTTTCGACGTGCGAGTATTATTCGACCCAGGTTCCACACATTCGTATGTATCTACACACTTTGCACCGATGTTGGGCCGTGAGTCGTCGTCATTAGATCAGCCGCTTGTTGTTATTACTTCAGTAGGCGAGTCGTTTGTCGCTCGTTTTGTGTTTCGTTTGTGTTCCGTTCGTATCGGGGAGAGGGATTCATCGGTTGAGTTGATTCTCTTCGATATGTTGGACTTTGATGTGCTTCTGGGCATAGACTGGCTAGCCACTTGTTATGCATCTGTGGACTACCGTAAGAAGGCAATCAGATTTATCTTTCCGGGAGAGCCAGTCTTTGTTAGTCAGGGAGACCGTAGTGTTACCCTTCCCAGCTTGATTTCGTCTCTTCGCGCCGGTCAGCTCTTACGGAAGGGATGTCAGGGATTCTTAGCTTCTGTTTGTGATACTCGAGCTGCAGAGGTTCCGTTGGACCAGGTCCCGATTGTGTGTGAGTTCTCTGATATTTTCCTTGACGAGCTGCCTGGGCTACCGTCTGAGCGCGATATTGCTTTCTGCATTGACTTGATTCCCGGCTCGGGGCCTATTTCCATACCGCCTTATCGGATGGCCCCGGCGGAGCTTAGAGAGCTGAAGGATCAGTTGCAGGATTTGTTAGATAAAGAGCTTATTCGACCTAGTGTATCTCCGTGGGGTGCTTCTGTCCTGTTCGTCAAGAAGAAAGACGACAGTTTTCTCTTGTGCATAGATCACCGCCAGCTGAACAGGGTTACCATATGGAACAGATATCCCTTACCGCGTATCGATGATTTGTTCGACCAGCTTCAGGGTGCGGGATACTTTTCGAGGATTGACTTGCGATCGGGTTACCATCAGTTGCGGGTGCGGCAGGAGGATATTCCGAGGACGGCTTTTCGCACACGTTACGGGCACTATGAGTTTTTGGTGATATCGTTCGGACTCACCAATGCACCAGCCACGTTTATGGACTTGATGAACCGCGTTTTCAGGCCGTATCTAGATCTGTTCATCATTGTGTTTATTAACGACATTTTGGTATATTTCCGGAGCCGAGAGGAGCACGAGCAGCACCTGCGGATCACATTGCAGACTTTGAGAGAGCACCAGCTATTCACGAAATTTTCCAAGTGCGCGTTTTGGCTTGACAGCGTTGATTTCTTGGGTCACATGATTACGAGAGATGGCATATGTGTGGACCCGAAGAAGATCGAGTCCGTTCAGCATTGGCCTAGACCGACATCAGTTATGGAGATCTGCAGTTTCCTAGGCCTGGCTGGCTACTACGGACGATTTGTTCAGGACTTCTCCCGTATCGTTGCACCGTTGACCGGGTTGACCCGGAGTGTTCCTTTTGATTGGACCGAGGCGTGCGAGCATAGCTTCCAACAGTTGAAGACTCGTCTGACTACTGCACCAGTGTTGTCATTGCCTTCGGGATTGGGCGGATTCATGGTTTATTATGACGCTTCTCGAGTGGGACTAGATTGCGTGTTGATGCAGCACGACAGAGTTATCGCGTATGTTTCTCGGCAGCTGAAGACGCATGAACAGAACTATCCTACGCATGATTTAGAGATGGATGCAGTGGTGTTTGCACTCAATATCTGGAGACATTACCTATACGGAGAGTCGTGCCAGATATTCACGGACCACAAGAGCTTGAAGTACATATTTCAGCAGCGAGACTTGAATCTGAGACAGCGCTGTTGGATGGAGCTGGTGAAAGACTATGATTGCGAAATCCTTTACCATCTGGGCAAGGCGAACGTTGTGGCAGATGCTTTGAGTAGGAGGCCCGGAGGTAGTCTATCTTATTTGAGCGCCGTACAGAGGTAGTCGTCAGCAGATTGGCAGATTTTATGCGACAGCCAAGTTGAGTTCGAGTTCACTCCGACCGAGGGACAGCTTGCGCATATTCGTGCACGTCCG
Organism: Agapanthus africanus; assembly: GCA_030015575.1. NCBI lineage: Eukaryota > Viridiplantae > Streptophyta > Magnoliopsida > Asparagales > Amaryllidaceae > Agapanthus > Agapanthus africanus. Next base: position 912,401,561 of record CM057337.1, read on the forward strand.
CAGTTGCTTGACCGTATTCGCGAGGCACAGCCCAGTGATGACCGTCTTTCAGAGATCATGGAGCAGATTAGGCAGGGTAGAGATTTCAAGTTCGTGATCGATGATCAGGGGGTACTGCGATTTGGGACTCGATTGTGCGTACCAGATTCTGAGGGACTGCGGCGTGAGATTCTTGAGGAGGCGCATAGATCGATATATAGCGTTCATCCAGGTTCCACCAAGATGTATCGCGATCTGAGAGATGTTTATTGGTGGGACGGAATGAAGAGGGACGTCGCAGGCTTCGTGTCGAGATGCCTGACTTGTCAGCAAGTCAAGGCCGAGCACCATAGGCCCGCTGGAGAGTTGCAGCCTTTACCCATTCCGGAGTGGAAATGGGAGCAGATTTCTATGGACTTCGTTGTGGGTCTACCCAGGACCAGTCGAGGGTATGACTCCATTTGGGTGATCGTGGATCGATTGACGAAAGCAGCTCACTTCCTACCAGTGAAGACCAATTTCGGTTTTGCTCAGTATCGGTTTTGCTCAGTATGCCCAGATTTACATCGACGAGATCGTACAGTTGCATGGCGTCCCGACTTGTATCATGTCAGACCGAGGCACCCAGTTTACCAGCCGACTATGGCAGAGACTTCAGGAGGCGTTGGACACCCGTTTGAGTTTCAGCACAGCATTTCATCCGCAGACCGACGGCCAGTCAGAGCGGACTATTCAGACTCTCGAGGACATGCTCCGAGCGTGCGTTTTAGACTTCGGTAGTAGCTGGGATCATCATTTACCCTTAATGGAGTTCTCCCACAACAACAGCTTCCAGGATACTATTTAGATGGCACCTTTCGAGGCCTTGTATGGGAGGAGATGTAGATCGCCCGTCTGTTGGACCGAGCTTAGTGAGAGCAGTATTTTGGGGCCGCAGATCGTGCAGGAGACGACCGAGAAAGTACAGTTGATTCATGATCGGATGAGAGCGGCTCAGAGCAGGGAGAAATCGTATGCGGACAGACGCCGTCGCATTCTAGAGTTCGCAGTTGGCGATCATGTTTTTCTGAGGGTCTCTCCGATGAAGGGCGTGATGAGATTTGGGCGAAAAGGAAAGCTTGGTCCCAGATTTGTGGGTCCCTTCGAGATCCTCGAGCGCGTCGGCGCAGTAGCATATCGTTTGGCTCTTCCACCCAGCTTTCCGGATGTTCACCCCATATTCCACGTATCGATACTTCGCAGATATCTTTATGAACCTTCTCACATGATTCAGCATCAGACCGTTCAGCTTGAGCACGATCTTTCGTTCACCGAGCAGCCAGTAGTGATATTGGATCGGCAGGTGAAGAAACTTCGATCAAAGGTCTTGCCATCTGTGAAGGTTCTTTGGCGCAGCCCGAATGGTGAAGAGATCACTTCGGAGGCCGAGGGCGAGATGCGGAAGAAATTCTCTCATCTTTTTGAAGGTACGCGTAGCTATATTTTAAATTCGGGGACGAATTTTCATTAATGGGGGAAGATCGTAACACCTTAAAATGTGCTTAGTGGGGTTGTTATGCTTTAATGTGGGATTTTTAGTAAAAAGTTTACCAAAACGGTTTTCAAATATTTTATCAGGATTTAAGAATATTTTATTAGAATTTATTTTGGACTCCACACACATGTGCATGTTAACTAGGGTTAAGTTTCGGGTTAAACCATGTTTATATAACCATGGTGGACTAACCCATTTAATTAGGTTAATATGAATTAATTAAGTGTATTAGTTTTTTTTAAATATAATTTGTGTTAGGGGTTGACTTGTGAATGGGAGAGAGAGAGGGAGGGAGTGATGGCATGAGCCATGCTAGGTAATGATGAGAGAGTGAGGGGGGTTGACTCTCACCTCTCTTCTCTTTTCTTTTCTTTTTTTTTTTCAAACAATTATTCTCCCACACCCATTCTCACATCTCTCTCCCTCTCATTTCACTCTCTCACACTCACACAACAGCAAAGCAACAGCAGCAGCAGTAGCAACAAGCAACAGCAGCAGTAGCAAGCAGCAACAGCAACAGCAACCAGCAACAGCAGCAATCAGCAGCAACAGCAGCAATCAGCAGCAACATCAACATCAGTAGCAACAGTTGCAGCATAACCCCCCTCTTCTTCTTCTCCTTCTTGCATCCTAGGATCAAGTGAGGTATAATTTTTAAACTTAACTTCTTTCTTTTGCTAAACATGTGATTATTAAGCTAATTTAGTAATTAATGTGATTTTAGTGCTAGTTTTGGTAATTTGAGTGGAGATTTGGCCAAGTGAGGATTTTTATGGCTAATATAGCTTAACTAAGTGTTTTTAAGGCCATTTAAACCAAGTTTTGTCCCAGATTTCACAAAATACCATATTGTTTCATTTTAGTGTTATTTAGCGTTTTAAGGTAGATTTTAGCCATTTTAAGATCTGCTATTGACCCGGGTGCTTCAGGTAAAATCTGAATTAACTGAAGCATGCTCACTAGACCTAGATCACACACACGGAACACGAGAACCCCAGCCCACTTTTTGTCCACATTTTTATTCATTCTGGCCGCAATTTGCGGCCAGATCATGGTGTCTGGTGTTGGGGTTTGGGCTGTGGGAGTCTGCTGTATATTTAAGGGTTTTGGTATAGGCAACCTTTTATTTTTCGACTCGAGTCAAAATCTGGAACCTAAAACCTTTTTTTGATACTTTTTAACTCGTGCGACACGTGCGTTTTGTGTGTTGGGTTTGTTGTTCACTGCGCTACACAGCGAGTCAGGGTGGTTTCTGGTGAGGTTACACACGTTTTGACGTATCGAGTGCACACGCGTTTAACTTCTAACGCGAGTTTTTCGCTTGATCGTGATATCGCATTTTTGGCAGGATTTACCCTTATGGGTATTGCTTGTGTGTTTCTAGGGTCGATCGCGGAGACGTCGGACGCGGCGCGGAAGGGAAAAGCGGTGGTTGGACCCGGCTAGCACGAGATCACGGGTGAGTGGATGTAACATCTACAGGGGAAAATCGTTTGGATGGCGCAAGGTGCCCGATAGTTTGGATAGTTTAAAGGACTTCTAGTGGTACCAGTATTCATGAGTATAGTGCATACTTAAACATCTTGCTGCATTCATGATTCTATATATTTACATACATGTGTGAACTCGTTTCATAGGACACTTGCACCATTGCCAGGGTTTTTATGCAGCACGAGCACTATTCATGCGGACACAGACGCCTTGGTAATTGGTATGCCACAATACTAGATAACTTGTATAACCTGAAATCTAGAACAATTTCACCAGATATGATTCTTAAACCTGTGATAATGCATTTAAATTCCTCAGGATGAACATGTAGGATTGCTAGTCATATGCATGTATCTCATTACCTCATTCGTTCATGCCTAGCCTATTAGTAATACATTGCAGTTCGACTTGTTGATACTATAGGCATTCATTATTATTGACATGTGCACTTATGATGATTTTCTTGAGGATTTCAACACTTGATATTTATGAGATTTTGGGGAAAAGCCGCAAGGATTTAATAAACCTGATATTATTTTAAACATTGAAAGTTGCGGTTTTTCTCGTGATATGATACATGTGTCATCCACCATGGGTTTTCTGTTGGTTTTCGAGACCCGTTTTGAGGAGTTGGATGAACCGTCTCGGGTACATGGTGGGCCCGGTAAAGTACCCCGGGGCAAGCGAGGTGTAGACGATGAGCCTGGCAGGGGTAGACTACCTACCGGTGATTGTTGGCGCGGCGGATATCCAGAGGATACCAACCGTGGTCGTGAGATATTGAGATATTGATATTTTGATATGGGTCAGCCGGACGGCTGGGGCCTGAGATATTGTGATATGGATACATGAGATTTGAGATAGTCGTTTGAGGTGTCGATGCTGGACACGGATTTCTGTTGATTCTATTGATATTATGCTGATATTTCGAAAGATTTTTCTAAGAAGAAAATAATGATTTTCTTATATCAACATATTCAGATCACGAGTTAATTCATGTTGCATACATACCTGCTAGTACATCATGCCAGATTAGTATTGTAAATTGATTCATGTTGCATACATATCTGCTAGTATATCATGCCATATCAGTATTGTTGATGTTATGACACTTTGCGAGCATGCTTACGATAGCCTCTATAGATGTTATTTATTACTCACGAGTTGGCAACTCACCCCCGTTGTGCCACAGCCTTTTTGCAGGTCCGCTCCGTCAGCACAGTAGCGCCGGACGCACTTGCTCCTTTTGCTCCTTTTGCCTGGACTTGAGAATTTTGCTCGTAGGTGGGTTGTGATATCATTTTGGTTTCCACCCTGTATATTCATTGTATCTAGAGTACTCCATCTACTGTACCTGCTATTGTATTGATGTATATTGACCTAGAGACGAGGCAGTGAGATTTGTGAACTTTTATGTTGTATTTTGGGGTCGAGCTCACTTGAGCCAATATGATGTTTATTACTTGTGCCTTTTATTCTTATTTCGCACATTGATGATTTACATTGCTTGGGATTTGAGTCCGCTTCGGTGAAGAGCTAGCTCCCGCTTGGGGATGCCTTATTTCATGTTATTCATATACTCCTATTTTGTACTCATTTGGGGGCCTGTATTTACAAAGGAGACTCTGCCGAAATTTTCGGAAAAATGGATATTGCTTTTAAAAAGCTTGATGTGACCTATTTGATTTAAATCGCTTTCAATAAATTGGTTTTCTTTCACTCTATTGCTTAAATAGGTTTTGATTTCTGGGCTTTGGCTTACTTAGATTACGTACGTCTTGAGACGTTTCGTAATTTAAGTGCCAGTCGTGTTTCGTACTTTTCGGGTCGTGACACAGAAAAAGAAGATCAATGGCTTCTAACTGCTCCAGCTGCAACAATTGCAACAACTCCCGCTCCGTCCTCGCAGGAGGAGTGACTTACGGGCCTCAAGCGGCTTCCATTTTCGCGATGCCAGTGGAATATGTGACTCAGGCCACCACTGGACTGTTCTTCGGGACCATGCTCCCACCAATGAGCTTTAATGCCCCAGTGCCATCGCAAGAAGCTCAAAGAAGTTGGTCTTCGATCGGTTTGCAACTATCGCGGCCCCTCTCAACGGGTCGTCCAAATCGAATGCCTTAGTCTTTAACAGACTGGGCCAATCTCCCATGGGCCCGTGAAGAAGCCCGCATTACCTGAAGGGGCTATCCCGAAACGAATAGCCATCCCTGTTCCAGTAAATGAAATCGTCAGAGAGGCTTCTCCTGCTAAGGATCGGCCTTCACAAGACTGGCTGTGCTAACTCCCACTCCAGGCGAAGTCACTAAAGCCGCTACCCCTGCTCGAAAGTCTACCTACGACAGATTGACCATCTCTTCTCAACGGACGTCAGTCTTTGATAGGCTGGCACCAGCAGCAGCTGTTTCCTGATTAAAAATCAGGAATTACCTCAATGAGGTATCACATGTTTACATGTAACCAATGGTCACGTGATGGATAAAACCCCATCAAACAGAAATGATAATAAACGGCTGAAAGATGGCTCAACTGGGGTCATGTGCTCACACATGACCAAGGGTCACGTGCCAACACGTGACAGGCTTTGAAAAGCCTTACAGCTTAATAGAATTCAATTCTAAAAATCGGGAATTACCTCAATGAGGTATCACGTGCTCACACGTGACTAATGGTCACGTGTTGACATGTGACGATCAAAACAGACACCAAATAACAAACGGCTGAAGAAAATACCTCAATGAGGTGTCACGTGCTCACACGTGACCAATGATCACGTGTTGACACGTGATGGTTAAAGCTGAAGCGTAAGTAAACGCAGAGAAAATGACTCAATTGGGGGTCACGTGCTCACACATGACCAAGGGTCAGATGTCAGCACGTGACTGGCTTCGAAAGCCTTACAGTTAATAGAATTAAATTCTAAAAGCTTCTAAATCTTTCCAAATGGAAAAGGATTATGATGACCGTTGGATTAAAGATCCAAGGGTGATTAAAAATCATCAATTTATGGAAAGATTTTAGACAAGGAAAGATTTCCCTAAAAATCTCACCAGAAATAACAAACAGAATATCTTTGGATTTAAAATCTAACGGTGAATAAAATTCACTGTATGATCTAAAGGCTCATATTAATTATGAAAACAAACAAAATCTTTCAATGAAAAATTTGCTAAACAAATTGATTCTTTTCCTCCTCCCATAAATAGGGGCGAGAGAAGAGAAAGAAGGAGAATTTTGGAGATACAGTTTTGGAATCTTGAAATTTCAGAGAGAAAAGAAAGGAGAATTTAATTCTCAACAAAGAAAACCCTAGGTGAGAAAGGGAAAAAGTATCAAAACTTCAAGAGAATTTAATTCTCAATCTAAGAGTTTAACTCTTCTGCAAAAAGAACTTAGTTTTTCCTCTGGTTGAAGATCTGCAAAGAGCATATCTCCCCATAAGTTGAGAATTTAATTCTCATCCAGCTGAGATCCTGCCATGCAGATCCAAAACATAGAGGGGGAATTGAGTTTAGAGAATTTAATTCTCCCAAAAACAAAATTAGGGTTGAACCCTATATGAGAATTTAATTCTCCCAAAACTACGAGAATTTAATTCTCCCAAAATTACAGGAATTTAATTCCTTTAAGATGGACAGAACTAGGGTTTAACCCTAATTGAGAATTTAATTCTCTCAAATTCATAGGAATTTAATTCCTCTAAAAGAAATTAGGGTTTAACCCTACATAAGAATTTAATTCTTTCATTATTGGAATTTAATTCCTCCAAAGTCATAATTAGGGTTTAATCCTACAGAGAATTTAATTCTTAAAAATAACAGAGAACTCAAAAGATCTCCATGCATGCAAAGACTAAGGTCACGTGTCCCCACGTGACCTTTGAAGAGATCCCTAGAAATAAGAAGGAATTAACTTTGAGGGAATGCCTCACGTGTTCCCACGTGACCTCCTAAACGAGGAGAATTAAAGCAAAGGAAATGTTGGCTCTGGGCGCTCTCACGTGTTACCACGTGACCCCTAATAAATGCCTTAACAAATCAGTGCATGAATGCTTATCACGTGCCAACACGTGATGGCCAGAAAGTCAAAAAGTGTTTAACACTTATTTGCAGAACAAAATAAAGAAGATCTGTCCCCACCTTTGGACGCCCTCACGTGTCCCCACGTGACCCCTTCTTATCTAGTGTTTAACACTAATTCGAGAGTTTTATTTCCAGTATTTAACACAGATTTGTCTAGTGTTTAACACTATTGTTAGCCAAATTGGTTAATTTTCCAGAGGCAAAAGCCTCCCCTACAACTGAATCTCAAAATTGAGTAAAATTCAGAGCTATAATGTTTGGTGCCCAGTCAAAGTTAAAAATGTTACCAAAGCCTTCAAACTCTTGTTTAAGCACTGCTAAATGATGAGGGGCTGAACCTAGACAAATGTCTAATGGTCCAACATTTCAAACTTAATTGGACTTAGCCCAAATTGGCCATAAGTCCTCAATTCAGACTTAACTGAGCCCAAATGTGCTCATAATCTAATTAATTGATCTTAGTTCCAAATTGGACTGCAGATCACTTAATCCACTTTGGTTCGAGGGTGCATGTCTTCACTCCTCTGATATTTGTCGTTGTAATCCTTCAACGTCTTTAGAGAGGTGACGGGTCCCGACAACCAAACACTCTACGGACTGTGGGGTCCTTAAGCCCATGGACTATGATGTCCTTAACCTTGGCTGTGATGTTTTTAAACTCACGGACTATGACATCCTTAACCTTGACTGTGGGGTCTTTAAACTCACGGACTATGACGTCCTTAACCTTGACTGTGGGGTCTTTAAACTCACGGACTATGATGTCCTTAACCTTGACTGTGGGGTATTTAAACTCACGGACTATGATGTCCTTAACCTTGACTGTGGGGTCTTCAAACTCACGGACTATGATGTCATTAACCTTGACTGTGATATCTTTAAACTCACGGACTATGATGTCCTTAACCTTGACCGTGAAGTCTTTAAACTCACGGACTATGATGTCCTTAACCTGGACCACTATGTCCTTAAACTGGTATTGGACCACTATGTCCTTAAACTGGTATTGGACCACTATGTCCTTAAACTAGTAATCGACCGCAATGTCCATAAACTAAACAATAGAGTTCAAATGCTCTTTTGTTGGATCTAAATGATCCTGTTAAGTTGATCTTAGTCTAAAATTATACTAACGTGTCCTTAACAAACGTTGAGTTGATCTTTGTCTAAAATTAGACTAACGTATCTTTAACGAACGTTTAAGTTGATCTTAGTCTCAAATGAGACTAATGTATCTTTAAACCTAAACCCCAAACCCAAATCTAAGAAAATACGGATTTAGAATAATCCACGTCCTACGGGCGACAACATAAATTAGTCTCCGTATACAATCCACGGGCAACCAAACACAAAATAAACACCCATGACACGAAGTGACCATCTAGAGAAGGAGAATGCTGTTACCGCGATGCGGTAGCGTAATTAACTGCAGGGGCTTGCGCCTGCAGTGAAGAGCGTCCCCACAATCAAAAACCCCTCGACGAGGGGGAATCTGACGAAGTCTGCTACAACGGCCGCATCCGTCTAAACCTTCGATACATGGTGTCATAAATCAACTTGGCATCTTCGGAGAGGTGGACGGATAGCACCAATTAGCATCTGCCCCCAGATTCAGGCAAGACGGTCAGTCTTTCCCGGTTTCCGGCGGTAAACAGATTCTGGCACGCCCGGTGGGACCTTTTCCTCTTTCCACTCCACACTTCGTGTTTCGTGTTCGCGAACCAATCGCGGTTTTCTAATGGTTGCCCTTGGGTTTCGAGGTTCTAAGATTTGGCGTTTTGCTTGGTGCAGAAAGCAAAGGATCAATGGCGTTCACCTGCTCAAAGTGTTCCATATGCAACTGCAACCCGCGTTCTGCCTCAACTGGGGGCATCGCCTACGGGCCCCAAGCTGCTTCCCTGTTCACGATGCCCGTGGAACAGGTCACTCAAGCCACCACATGGTTGTTTTTCGGGACCATGCTCCCGCCAACGAGCTTCACCGTTCCTGTGCCAACGCCGGAAGTTCCTAAGAAGTCGGTCTTCGATCGGCTTACACCTACTGCGGCCCCTCTCAACGGGTCGTCCCACACTGGCGCCTCTGTCTTCTCCAGATTGGGCCAGAGTTCAGGTGGGTCCATGATGAAGCCTGCATCTCCAGAGAAGGTTTTTACAAGACTGACTGTCCCAACTCCCGCTCCCACTCCTGCTACTCAAAGGACGTCGGTTTTCAATAGGCTGACTCCAGCAGCAACCCTTCACCTGGAAAAGGGGAAGACAAAGCCATTGCTGAACCAACACCAACGGCTCGACACGCTCGACGTCGCCACTGGCGCCGAGTAAGGAAGGCGGGGGCAACTCCCCTTCTGGGCTAACTCCACCAGCTCCAACGGCGGAAATTAATGCTGCTGTTCCAACCGGGAACAACTTTGAGCTGCTGAACAAGGTGCGCTCCCCTACCGCCATACTGAAAAGATCTCCTCCTCCAGTGGGGAATGTTGCGGAAGCCAAGCCAGAACAGTCCCCTCAGCGACTGTCCTCTAAAATCTACAAGGTCTGGCGCCAGGTCCAAGATTCGGTGATTGATCTAAATTTCTCCCGCCAGCAGAAGAAGCTGAAGGTCCGACAAGAAGAAAACCGTCCCGTTAAGCCACAAAAGACGACGGCTACTTGGGTGCCCACTGCAACGGCTCCCTCAACTTCGACTGATCATAAGAGGAGAAGGCCGGAGAAAATCCCCGTGCCTGCGGCAAATGTTAAAGGCACTGAGCCCAAACGCCCCAAGTCTGGGGGCATGGTGGTACATACTGTTTACATGGCATCCGGGAAAGAGGATAGTCGCGCTTCTACGGGCCACCGACCACTCACTCGATCCATCACGAGAGCTCAGGAACAGCAGCAACAGAAGTTTCAGGAGATGCTGACTGCAATGGCCACACTTACCGGGCCAAAAGAAAGCCCGGAGGCATCATCAGAACAACGTCACGAACACGAGACTGATGCTGAATTCCTTCGGAGAATGCTTGAAAAGAAGGACAAGGAGGCTGCGGAACAAGCGGCCAATATAAAGCGAATGGCCCTTCTGTTCCAAGACATGGTGGGTATGATGATCCAGCAGGATCCTCCAGCCGAAGACCCTCCGATCATTATTGAAGACGACAGAGGGGAGACATCTAACCCTCCTCCGGCTCTTTCAGCAGCCAAGGAAGAGACAATCTCCAAAGCCACCCTGGATGACTATATTGCTCAGCAAATAAGAGTTCACCAGGCGAATGAAGCAGCCGGCCAAGTTGTTAAAACTGGGCGACCATATCCAGGCTGGTATGACCAAATAAAGTACCCGCTGGGATACACGATCCCCAAATTCCACGTATACAAGGGGACAGGAAATCCCCACCAACACGTCGCCCAGTTTAGAGCTCTGTACGGCAACACCGGGGGCGATGATAAGCTTTTACTCCGTCAATTCATCGGCAGCCTGTCGGAGACCGCATTTGAGTGGTACTCCGAGCTTCCAAACGACTCCGTCAAAACCTTCGCAGAAATGGAGTTGCTATTCATCCAGCGATTCGCGAGTGCCAGCGAACGGACCCCAATAACGGCGTTGATCAATGCAAGGGTGAAGCCGGGCAAAACTTGGGTTCAATACGCAATCCGATGGCGAAATCTGTGGTCAAAGTGCGAACAGCGCATCGAAGAAGCGCTAGCGGTGGGAATGTTCTTAGGCACCCTAGACCCTCATGCAACTATTTCACAGTTCATGATGTTCTTCAAACCGACCACATTCTAGGCTTTAATCGACAAGCTAGCCTAGATGGATTAGATGGGTCACAGACCATCTCCCCCGAAACCGGAGCCGCGAAATGAAAAGGGTAAAGGAAAGGCGACCTTCGTTGCGAATACTCAACAGCAGCCCAGTGCTCCAAAGTTAACGGATCAACTGGAAGAGAGACAACGCTATTATAATGAGAAAATGAAGTGCCTTTACTCGTTCCCACGAGACAAAATGAGAAGACTCTTCGAGCTGGCGATGCGCAATAGGCTTATCAATTTGCCGAATCCAAAACGGTCATTGCAACCCGGCGAAGCGAATAATCCCAATTATTGCCCTTACCACCAAACGGTAAGCCATCCGATTGAAGATTGCTTCGTCTTTAAGGGATGAATCGAGGATCAGTATCAGCAAGGCAAGTTTGCGCTGTCTGAGAAGTGGAAAGTAAGCCCACCACAACCGCACACTCCTAAGAAGACGGACACCGGGGGCAACATGCTCTTTTGTTGAAGAATCTCCATGGGAGGTGGCTCTTTCGGCCAAAACCAAAAGGATGCTGAATGATCTCCAGACATGCCCGGCGATCAGGTGGAAAAATCCGCTAGAACCCCAGATCATCGAAGGAATGCTGAAGCCGCGCCCAACTCCAAAGATTGGTGGTGATGGCCAAAGTGTTCACGTCCAGCCGTCAAAATCTTCAAAAAAGAAGAAGAAATCTAAGAAGCCCGTGAAGCCTGGCGACAAGCGCACAGACCTGCAAAAGCAGATTGACGCGCTGGAAGAGTATAACCAGAAGGCGCGGACTCCAATCACGCTCCAAGAGTTCCTCAGCCACGTCCTTGAGGACGGAGATGATGGAGAAGACTCGTCAGATGAATCTGAAGATTACGTGGCAAGTTGCCATGTGATCTCTCACTCATCAATGAACGATGAAGAAGCCCTTTGCACCAAGAGACTGGGGGCAGGGCCTGAACCGGAACTTCCAGGGCCATCAGACGAGATGATCGACGCATTCCTAAACAAAGCTCTCCTGAAAAGTAAGGCTGATCGGGAGCGTGAGATGACCATATTTGGAAAGGCCAAATGCCGGCGACTGGACGAAAGAGTCGAGACATTCCTGCCGAATGAGAGGACATCTGTCGCAGATAAAAACAAGTTCAAGACGAGGAAATGGTTTGCTAAAGCCATATCAATGGGGATGAAGCTACCACCCTCTGAAGGAAACATTCTTGATGAAGCAGAAATGCATCTTAGCTACTGCTTATATCATCGGAAGATTGCGCACCCTACCGAAGAGTGCAACGCTTTTAAAAGATGGTGGCAAGGATATGTTGCTCACCGGCAACATTTTAAACGGATGAAACACAAAACTCGTCAGGAGCAGAGAAGTACGACAGAGGAGCATAAAAGAACTACTGGTAATTGTGGCACGGTCAACACCGGGGGATCGCAGGTTCTCACCTTCGGGAGCGACTCTGATGAGGAAATGGCTCTTGGCCCTCTCTTTAAAGAATCTATATTGGGGAAAGAGGAAGAACTGGAGGCCTGTGAAAATATTCAGCTGCGCAACCGCACGCTTCCAGAAAAGAACCTCGGACCCATAAACAGAAAAGATAAGGGAAAAGAAAAGGTCTCTGATGATATCGCCCTAGATGACCAAGTCATGAGAGAGCTGACTGCCAAGGACTCGCCAAAGAAAAGTAAGGTGGACTACAACGTCCTGGCGCATCTAAGGAAGTTATCTTCGCAGCTCAGCATTCTCGACGCCCTTTTACTATCAAAAGAAGTAAGAGATTCATTGATCAAGGCGCTGCAAGAGCCAGAGCAATTCCAGGCTTTCTTCGCCGAAGAAAAGATGAAGGACGAGCTGGAGGAAGTACACACAGCCGATATCACCTTCGGCGACGAAGACCTTCTCCTTGGGACACGTGAACACAACCGTCCCCTCTATGTCTCAGGATACTGCCACGATATAAAGATAGGCAAAATCTTGGTCGACAATGGGTCTTCCGTCAATCTCCTCAACGTGCGGGTGTTGAAGGAAATATGCATGAGCGTTCAACACCTCGCTCGTGATAAGATCACCATCTCCGGCTTCGATTCCCAATCATCATGGAACCTCGGGTCTGTGATACTGACGCTGCGCTTCGGAATACTCGTCACAGATATTAAATTTCACGTCATCGATGCCAAGACATGCTACAATGCTTTGCTCGGCAGGCCCTGGCTACACGAGTACAACATTATCCCTTCTACACAACATCAGTGTATGAAATATTTCAATGATGGTCTCGAGTACACTGTGACGGGAGAATTAAACCCGTTCTCCGTGAATGAAGTCCGGAAGTACGAAGATGCAAAATACTTCTTACCAGATTTTGAGGATACGGAAAGATGCCACAAACCAAAAGACAAAGATATCACCACTATTCCAGTCTTTGGGAGTGATACCGAGGAGGAAGAAGAGACAGTTTATTTGGGGCCGCCTCAACACAACAACCCGAGACCGTCCGCCCCCATGTTGATCTTCGGCAGCGGCTCGGAAGACGAAGTTAACGCTATATTCTCCGCTCGACCACCAATACAAGCATTCGCTGGTGATAATCAGAGTCTGCAAATTATCATGGTTCCATAAGAGCATTACAAAGATCTCGACGCACTTGAAGCTTATGGCGTGCAAGAGCTACAAACATTTTACGTCCCTCCCAGACGAAAAGGTGAACATGCAATCCTATTCTACCGATCTACAGAAACTAGAGTGGAGAAAGATGTTTGGCATGGCGTCGATTCTACGCTCGACAGGCTCCAGCCTATCCGCCTGCCTAGATATTACTCAGAAGGCTTGAAGAGGCTTTTGAAGCGCCAAGGGTTACCTTTCAAACAGACCATTCGACAAGCTCGGTTCTACAACAGGATTTGGGATGTCCCTGGAACTCAGCGCAAGTTTCTCAACGGGAGAATGGAAACGCTCGGGCTTAGATATGTGAAATCTGGGAAACGGGAATGAGTCTATAGTAGCTACGTCATATATGACTTCGATGAAGAAGATGACGCCCTGTCAGAAAGCGCTGACCCTGAACCAAAACGAGATCCTGCAATCAAAATGCTGAGTCCTTCATTTGAAGAACGAATGGACAAGCTTATCAGGGAAGCGGGTCGAAAGATCCGGGATGACCATAACCGTGAAATGACCATTTACGAGAAAGCCAGGACACAGCGCTTCCTTCAACAGGTCGTGGAGAATGACAATGCTCTCCCTTATCAACCCATCATACATAAGGCCCGACGCAGAGGCAAAAATAAATCAAAGAACGGGAAAGGCGTTCAACAACGACAAACCGGGACCAAGGAGCCACGCAATCGGGAATCGAGCGATCCGGACTCTTCTCTTATAAGGAATATGAGCCGAGCATACTCTTTTCCTCAGAACAAAACACGGAAGATACTTGAGCTCGCTATAAAACATCAGATGATTACACTTCCGGAGTCCAAACACCCCGAGCAAGCAGGCGAAGTCTCTCACCCAGACTATTGCTCCTACCACCGAGCAATAGGACATCCGCTCGAGGACTGCTTCACCTTCAAGAACTGGGTCGAAGACCAATATCAACTCGGCAAATTCGCTCTATCCAGCAGCTGGAGGGTAAATCCGCCATAGAAGCATGAACCAAAAGCCGCCCATACAGCGAGAATAGAACCATATCAACATCGGTCTGGGAAGCGAGCCCGTACTTGTCATATGATAACACTATCAAAAGAAGAGCCCGACGGTATGGATAATCTCCCCTGGTGCTTCGAAAACAATAATGCCGAGGTGATCTCAGAGTTCCCACCGGCGCCAAAAGAGCTGGAAGATGGAATACATACCACTGCAGATAACCTCAAGAAAATTGATTTGGGGACAAGTGACCCGCGGCCGACGTTCGTCAGTGAGCTGTTGTCTGAAGAAAAGGTGGGTACATTAAAAGACGTGCTTATGCAGCATAAGGATTGCTTCGCGTGGAACTATTCCGAGATGCCAGGACTAGATCCAGAGATCGCTGTCCACAAATTGGCAATATCCCCAGATGCCAAGCCAATAAAACAAGCGCCGAGAAGAATGCGGCTCGAGCTTGAGATGAACATCAACGCAGAGGTCAAGAAGCTAATCGACTCTGGCTTCATCCAAGAGGTACAGTATCCTGACTGGATCGCCAACATCGTCCCAGTGATGAAGAAAAATGGGATAGTGCGCATATGTGTGGACTTTCGGGATCTCAATAAAGCCTGCCCGAAAGACGACTTCCCGGTACCGGTCACCGAGATGATGATAGATAACATGTCCACTCACGAAGTTTTCTCCTTCATGGACGGCTCATCAAGATATAATCAGATAAAGATGCATCCCGAGGACCAGAAGCACACCGCTTTCCGGACCCCTTTGGTTATATTCTGCTACAAGGTGATGCCCTTCGGTCTAAAGAACGCCGGTGCCACCTATCAAAGGGCCATGACGAAGATCTTCGATGACTTTATACATGAAATCGTCGAATGCTATATCGACGACCTCGTGGTTAAAAGCAAATCATACGAGGAACATCTTGAGCATCTGAAAATCGTATTTCAACGTCTTCGGCAATACAAGTTGAAGATGAACCCTCTCAAGTGCGCGTTCGGGGTCTCCTCGGGCAAATTCCTAGGATTCATCGTCCGACACCGAGGTATCGAGATAGATCCGTCAAAGATTAGGGCGATCATGGAAATGCCTCCGTCAAGGACTTTCAAACAATTGCGGTTTCTCCAAGGGAAGCTCGCGTATATCCGGCGATTTATAGCCAATCTCTCTGGCAAGTGTCATCCTTATAGTCACCTGATGAAGAAGGGAGCCCCGTACGTCTGGGATCACAAATGCTAAGGCGCACTGGATGGAATCAAGCAGTATCTGCAGAACCCGCCAGTGCTGGCTGCTCTGGTCAAGGGAAAGCCTCTCGTTCTTTATACAACCGCCCTCGAAGGTTCCTTAGGAGCATTATGGGCATAAGAGAAGGACCAAGGGAAAGAGAGAGCCCTCTATTATTTGAGTCGAGTTCTACTGGGGGCAGAAAGCAATTATTCTCCTATCGAAAAACACTGCCTGGCATTGATCTTCGCGATAACGAAGCTCAAGCACTATGCATTGGCGCACGAAGTTCGTCTCATATCGAAGGTGGGTCCTCTTAAATATTTGATGTCAAAGGCCATATTGATGGGAAGGCTCGCTAAATGGGCCTTGCTCTTGATGGAATTCTCAATAACTTATCAGCCTCTTAAGGCAGTGAAAGGACAATCCATCGCCGACTTCCTCACTGAGCATCCGATACCTGCCGATTCTTCCTTGAACTGCGAATTGCCAGACGAACATCCGTTTGACACAGTCGACGGAGGTGATACCCGATGGGAACTTTACTTCGATGGAGCATCCTCCATGAAGAAACGCAAACAAAACACACCCATAATCAAATCAGGGGTAGGCCTCATCTTCGTAACTCCACGAGGAGGGATAATGCGCTTTGCCTTCTCCTTAACAGAGCCGAGGACAAACAATGAAGCTGAGTATGAAGCTTTGATAGCAGGTCTCGAGATCGCCATCGACATGGGGATTGAGAACCTCCTCATATACGGAGACTCCCAACTGGTCGTTATTCAAATAAACGGCGACTACCAAACGTGCAAGCCAGAGTTGGTGAAGTACGGCGAGAGAGTACGATAACTACCGACTCAAATCCCTTCCTACACCTTGGAAAGCATACCGCGTGCGGAAAATAGCAAAGCGGATGCATTAGCCAAGCTTGCTAAAGAACTGGCCGACGAAAACCTCGATGACGTGAGGATCGTTGTGCAAAGCCGTCAAGTTCTTACGCCGGCAGAAATATCTCCGGAGTCATCCGAAGAAAAGGGAGCGACCGAGCAAACGGCTCTGCAAATAAAAGACCAGGAAAAGGCTGAGGATTGGAGAGAAGTCTTTATAGACTACTTCAAATCCCGTCAAACGCCTGAAGATGCGTCCTCAAAACATCAGCTCATGAAGCGAGCCCTATCTTTCGCCTTCGTCAATTATACTCTGTACAAGAGGTCGTTTGATTCTCTGTGGTTGAGATGTCTGGGACCTGAAGAGGCGAAAAGAGTCGTCCAAGAAGTTCACGACGGACTCTGTGGTTCTCACCAAGCAGGCCCGAAGATGAAGTTGAAGATCAAACGGATGGGTTATTATTGGCCCACGATGATCCAGGACTGCCTCGAGTATGCGAAGCAATGCCACTCGTGCCAGATCCATGGGGACTTTATCCATCAGCATCCGAATACGTTACATCCGACAGTGGCTAGTTCGCCATTCGAAATGTGGGGAACCGACATAATCGGCCCCATCAAACCAGCATCGTCCAGAGGACATCGATTCATTTTGGCGACAACTGATTACTTCTCCAAATGGGCAGAAGCAGTGCCGCTGAGGGAAGTGAAGACCAATAATATACTCCATTTATTCAAGACGCACGTCATTTATTGGTTTGGAACTCCACGACGGATTATCTCCGATAACGAGCAAGCCTACAGAAGCCACAAGATCAGCCGCTTCGCACAACAGCACAACATAGACTGGAGATACTCCTCAGTTTATAATCCCCGAGCTAACGGTCTAGCTGAGGCTTTCAACAAGACCTTGATGAAGATCGTGAAAAAGACGGTGTCCCGAAATAAGAAGGACTGGCATGAGAGACTGCATGAAGCTCTCTGGGCGTACCGGACTACGTTCAAAACGGCCACGAACACAACCCTATACGCATTGGTATTCGGTACAGAAGCGGTACTCCCCCTCGAGATAGAGTTACCCTCTCTATGAGTGGCAGTCCATTATGAGCCGACGGACGAAGAGAACGCTCACCTTCGGCTTGAGGAGCTCGATGCCCTTGACGAAACCCGGCTCATAGCACAACAAAATCTGGAGACTTATAAAGAAAAAATGACGCGCTCATATGAAAGATTGACCAGGCCAAGGACATTCCGCCAAGGCGAACTCGTACTAGTGGTCAAAAGACCTATGATCCCCAATCGCGCCAAGCGGGGAAAATTCGAGCCGAACTATGAAGGCCCGTACATCATAGACAAGGTCTACCAGTGTGGTGCTTATCTACTCATGGAAATGAATGGTGAAAGACCTTTCAGGCCAATAAACGGTCGCTTCCTGAAGAAGTACTACGCTTGACGAGTCACGGCCTAGGTCAATGATAGATGACGATGACTATGTCCACTCGCTATCTTCCTAAGCCCAAACTCTATAAGTAGTAACCGGCTTACTTAACAGCGGACCAAAACGTCCTTAAACTAACAACGGACCGAAACGTCCTTAAACTAGCAACGGACCACTATGTCCTAAAATTAGCTGTTGACCGAGATATCGATAAACTACGGTGGATTGCAGCATCCCAAAGCTGATACAAAAAAAAGAGAAAAAACGGTATGTCCATAAGCAAAATGGGCACGGATGAAAACCCGAAAGGGCTCCATGAGTAAAAATAGCAGGGCTACCAGCGAGTCTTGTGAAAACCCGAAAGGGCGCAACCTCGTTAGAATAAAAAAAAAGAAGAGAGAAAACGGTATGTCCATAAGCAAAATGGGCACGGACGAAAACCCGAAAGGGCACCGTGAGTAAAAACAGCAGGGCTACCGACGAGTCTTGTGAAAACCCGAAAGGGCGCAACCTCGTTAAAAGACACTTGCAGGGTCCTCTCGACTTTGTAAGGAGAAACCACCTGCGTGAGATCCTTTCGATTCACAAGGGAACAACACACTTAGGGATCCCCACGATCCCTAAGGAGAAATTACACTTGCGAGATCCTCACGACTCGTAAGGAGAATCCTCTTGTGAGACCCTCACGGCTCACAAGATTTGAAAGTCTTAAGCTACAGAGACCTGAACCTGTTCTTAAGCAACCCCCACAACCTCCGATACTGCCTTACAAGCGGTGCAACACTGACCCTTGTATACAATCCACGGGCGCGAATAAACATTTCCCTAACCAAGTCCCACCCGTGATTAGGGATATGTTTGCACGGTGAACAACCCTTGAGAGTCCTCTCGACTTATAAGGGGAAAACTCTCCTGTAAGATCCTTACGACTTACGAGAAGCCATACACTTAGGAGTCCTCACGATTCTTAAGGAGAAAACACACCTACGAGATCCTCACGACTTGTAGGGAGAAATACCTTTGTGAGACCCTTACGGCTCATGAAGTCAAAAGCCTTAGTCGACAGAATCCTAACCCTGTTTACTAAGCCACCTTTGTTCGACATCGACAGAGGCAAATGATGATTCGCTCCTGGCAATATCCCAGTTGTAGCGGCGCTGATGCCGAAATCGGTGTCTGATTCCAAGCTTGCAGTGAAAAGCCAGCAAGCCACACATGCATACGAAATAGCCGAAATGATGGGGCAACTTGCGAAAAAATCAGCAAGTAAAAATGTATGCATGCAAAATAGCCGAAATGATTGGGCAGCTCGCAATAAAAAGCAGCGAGTAAAAATAAAACAAATAGCCGAAATGATTGGTCACCGCGAAAAATAGCCGAAATGATGGGGCAATCGCGACCTTCGCGATATAAAAGCTGAAATGATAGAGCATCGCGGAAAGAAATAAAATAAAAATGAAAATGAAATTTATGCCCTACAGGTGATATTACATCAATACCTGTATATAATCCAGGGGCGCAAACAAAGAAGGAATCACACTCCTCCTCCCTAGGTTTCATCGGAAGAAGAAGCCAAATCTCAACGGTTCACAGATGGCCTGGAGATTATCTCAACACCCGTTTCATTACGACAAACACAACATCAAGCAAAGCGGAACAGCGGCAACTCCCAGTTCCATGACTCGGCGGTGTACAGATGACCGAGAGTCAAACTCCGACTCTGTGAAATGCGGATAAAGTCAACCCTTCCTGGTCACGTGGAATGCGGATAACGTCACTTCTGACCCCGTGGAAAACGTCCAGATCGGATCCTAGTCCTCGTAGAGCACGGCAATGACCCCGTGTGAAGCATCCAGAGCGGAGCCTGGTCCTCGTCGAACACGGCAGTGAACCTATGGGAAGCATCCAGAGAAAAATTCCTGGTCACGTGGAATGCGGATAACGTCACTTCTGACCCCGTGGAAAACGTCCAGAGCGGATCCTGGTCCTCGCAGAGCACGGCAGTGAACCCGTGTGAAGCATCCAGAGCGGAGCCTAGTCCTCGCCGAACAGGGCAATGAACCTGTGGGAAGCATCTAGAGCAAAATTCCTGGCTACGTGGAACGCGAATTATGTTACTTCTGACCCCGTGGAAAACGTCCAGAGCGGATCCTGGTCCTCGCAGAGCACGGCAGTGAACCCGTGTGAAGCATCCAGAGCGGAGCCTAGTCCTCGCCGAACATGGCAGTGAACCCATGGGAAGCATCTAGAGCAAAATCCCTAGCTACGTGGAACGCGGACTATGTCACTTCTGACCCCGTGGAAAACGTACAGAGCAGATCCTGGTCCTAGCAGAGCACGGCAGTGAACCCGTGTGAAGCATCCAGAGCGGAGCCTGGTCCTCGCCGAGCACGGAAGTGAACCCGTGTGAAGCATCCAGAGCAAACATTGGACTGTGGAGTCCTTAAATCCACGGACTATGATGTCCTTAACCTCGACTGTGATGTCTTAAAACTAACATCGGACTGCAGAGTCCCTAAATCCACGGACTATGATGTCCTTAACCTCGACCGTGATGTCTTAAAACTAACATCGGACTGTGAGGTCCTTAAACTCATGGAGTATGATGTCCTTAACCTCGACCGTGATGTCTTAAAACTAACAAAGGACTGTGAGGTCCTTAAACTCATGGACTATGATGTCCTTAACCTCGACCGTGATGTCTTAAAACTAACATTGGACTGTGAGGTCCTTAAACTCATAGACTATGATGTCCTTAACCTCGACCGCAATGTCTTAAAACTAACATTGGACTGTGGAGTCCCTAAATCTACGGACTATGAGGTCCTTAATCTCGACCATGATGTCTTAAAACTAACATCGGACTGTGAGGTCCTTAAACTCATGGACTATGATGTTCTTAACCTCGACCGTGATGTCTTAAAACTAACAACGGACTGTGGAGTCCTTAAAACCACGGAATATGATGTCCTTAACCTCGACCGTGATGTCTTTAAACTACGGTACCCTGGAAAACGTCCAGAGCGGAGCCTGGTCCTCGCCAAACACGGCAATGAACCCGTGGGAAGCATCCAGAGCAACCCTTAACTCTGTGAAATGCGGATGATGATAACCTCACCCATCACTTGTGGGTCCTCACGACTCGTAAGGGAGCAAATCCTCTTGTGAGATCCTTACGACTTTCAAGAGAAAATAGGGACTTAGGAATCCTCATGATTCTTAAGGAGAAACCACACCTACGGGATCCTCTCGACCGGTAGGGAGAAAATTCTTTATGAGACCCTCACGGCTCATAAAATTGAAAAGTCTTAGGAGGCAGACCTTAACCCTGAATCCTAAGCCATCGTTGTCCTGCAAAGAGATTAAGATAGGCTATCCACAGAATACATTCAATAAAAAGGGACACACCATTGATAAGAAAAATTTGTCTTTTATTCATGAACCAAAATGGATACAAAGTACAATTCATGAAAGAACAAAAATATACTCTTATTCAGGAGCATGTACAAAAAAAAAGAAAAAAAAAGAAAGAAAAAGGTATACAAGTCTTCAGGTCGGTGGGCGATTTAGCAGCTTGGTCAGCTCATCCCTCTTTCGCTGGGCCACGCCTTCGTGATTCAGTATCGTCAAGAGACAGGCCTCCGCTTGAGCCTGCTGGGCCTGATACGAGGCAAGCCGACCATCGAGCTCTTTCTCGGTAGCTTTGTGAGCCTCGACCCTTTCGCGAGTAAACACGACGGCTTTATCGATGGCCACCACCTCTTTGATGGCCTCTTGAAGCACTCGCCAGAGTTCATACGCTTTGTTGGCCTTAGCTGTAAGGTTGGCTTGGAGCTCGTTCAGCGCTTTTGAAGCCAGCTCCCTCTCCGAGAATTTGCGACCGAGCCTCTTCTTGCACGACACCATATTCGCTGCGCACCGCTCGATTAAGCCCCGTAAGCTCGCCTTCGCAGCCACAGCTTCCGAAGAAAGGCGGGTACACTCAAGCACATGCAAGCAAGCCTCCACTTGTTGGCAAAACTCAACCCAGACTTGCACCACGGCCTCGCTATGATAGGTAGCAAGAAAGGGGAGAGAACCGTTGGCTTCAGCAGCAAACGCTTCGGCTGTGATTACACTGCCCGCACGAAGCTCCTCGATCAGGGACGGCAGGGAGTCGAGGCTTAATTTTACCAGACGGTCCGAGGCTCGCAAAGCATAGGGGCCGGGTGGCATAGCGATGCGCGACTCCAGCGCTGTAAGGACTGGCAGGGCTGTTCAGATTTATAAACGGTCAGTGAAACTTCTAAGCAAAAGAACAAGTGGGACGATATTGAGACTTCACTTACCCACAATCATGCAAGAAGGACCTGAAGGCTCCCCTAGCCCTTCGAGAACCTCAACCTCATCATCGGCCTCCAGAACTGTAAAGGACATCAGTGTCATTTCGCGAAATAACAATAATGCTATGAAAAGATGGTAAACAACACTCACCTTGCCCAGACGAGAGGACGATGCGTTGAGGGGATATTGCCTGCAGAGCGGCCATCTCCAGCAGACGCTGAAAGGATTGCCGGGGAGACAGATCGGCAATAGAGGCCGCCAGTCCGCGCAATTCTGAAAAGAAAAAAGAGTTCAGATAACGGAAAGATTACTAGTTTAAAAAGTGGAAGGTTACCTTCGACGCTCCTCCCATTCTGAGATAGAGGGATAGCAGCTTCAACGGCTTCCGCCGCAACCTCGGGCATAGTATCAGGGACACGAGCTGGTGTAACGGCCTCTGAGGAAGGAGTAGTGGTAGCCACTGCGGGCTCCAACGAAAGGGGGGTGGTCTCGACTATATCCATCCCAGTCTCCGGGCCGCCCTCAGGAAGATCTGTGGGGACGGCGACCACCAAGGGTGCCTCTCCCGAAGGAGCGAGTGCTTCGGGAGCAAGAACCACCGCAGGAGGCTCTATCGCGATAGGGAAAGTATCGTCAACCCCCTCCACATCGAGCAATGTTTCATTAGGAGTGTCAACAGGCTCTACAGTCAGTAAGCCCGTGGGAACCTCCCCTATCGCCGAAGTCTCTGCAACATACACACAAGAATAAGAATACATATATACAAGTGCAGGCAATATGAAATATTACAAAGAAATACAGGAACATACCAATGCGTAAGGAAGCTTTCAATATGGCTTCTTCAAGCCGATGCTCCTTCTCAAGGAGGTATGCTCGCCGAGGTTCAAGAGTGGACTCGTGGCCACCAGTCCACAACGAAAGCGCGTCCGTAGTATCCTCCGAAGCAGCCTGCTTAAGGGCCCTTTCGCCCTATTCCTCCAAAGGGCCGATGAACCGCCGTCGGATCCACGAAGGGTCTTCGTAAAAGATTACGGCAGGGTAGGGCTTCTTCGGAACCCTTACGTTCTGAGACTCATCTTTAGAACATCTTATAGCCTCAGCCAATTGTTCGGCTTCCTCGGCAGCTGAACCCGGAAAAGGTAAGCCAGCATCCGACTCTTGCACGGTCAACGGTTCGTCCTGAAGAATGGGCTCAGACTCTACTAAAGAGTCGAGCAGGTTGGTAGCCACCTTTCTCCGCCGCTTGGATCCAGAACCGACCGCCGAAGACAACAGTTTCCTTCCCCATGGAGCCTTGACACGACGCTGACCCACATCACTTTCAACACCCTCATTTCCAGCACCCTCGCTTGGCGGCGCTGCCGAGGACGACACGGCCATTGTTGACGCCGCCGGTGGTGGTACTGCTACTGGCACCCTTTTACCCCTTGACTGAGCTCGGGTATCTAACGGCATACCAATTGTGGGGGTAAGGTCCACCTCCGACTCCCCTGGAATGAGCGCAACACTGGTGTCCCTCAGAGGAAAGCGGATCGGTGCACGCGGCCGCAGCGGAATTCCCGCGGCCTGAGCCGGAGCAAGAGCGCCATAGCCAAGAAGCAACCTCTTCTCCTCAGCAATAGCTCGGTTGACCCGATGAAAATACCAGCCTGTGAAGGCCCCCACGCATCGAGGAGTATGATCTGCTTCGGGGATCATGAAGTAAGAACCAGTGTTCAACCTCACGAAGTGATGAGCGGCATCGCGAACAGCTGCGGGTGAAGGGACCGGCGTAACCGTGAAAGCCTCAAAGGGGACGCCCTGATCATATCCAAGCTGCCGGGCGAAGCGATGCGGATTGTACCGCATAAACAGAGCCGCACTGTTCTGATGGAATACAAGATAGCCCGGTCTGATCGCGTACAAGTGCGTGGCCTCCCGAGGCTTCAGAGAAGGCACCTCACCTTTCGACTGGTCGTGGAGTTGTTGAATCGGGCCTGAAGGAGCAGATAGAACCCGATCAACAAATGCCAGCCCGCCTGCACTAGCATAGGGAGCAATCAACACACGAATAGCCCCGAACTGAGTCGGGTCGGGAGCAGCAGTGTCCCCCAGCCGCATGAGTCACGGAAAAGTGTCGGCGTCATAAAAAGCAGGTCTATGATGCGCAGCAAAAGCCCCCAACACGTGCATCTCAATCCAAGATGTAAAATAGTGAAGGGAGAAGTTTACTACGTCCACACCGGGAGTTGAGATGTTAGCAGCGGCGTCCAATCCATGATAGAGATGCGCTAGCGCCGGGATGCCTATGGCCTGCCGTGTCCCCTCAGCGATACGATGAGCCGGATAGATAACCGAGACTCTCATGAAGCGGCAATGCATAGGGATCACGAACCAGCTGAGCCAGACACTGATAAAGCCCACAAAGAATGTCTCCTCGTCCATGCCGGGAGCTGCAATCGATTCGAAAGATACCGGCGATATGATAGGAATATAATACTGCGGTAAATCCGATTCCTTAGTCGGCCGCCTATTCAAACCAAACCCAAAGGGGTCGTTGATGCTTGCAAACTTGGGAGCCGTCTTCGACAGGACATCTTCGCGAAGGAAGCAAGCGATGAAGCTCTTGAAAGTGACGCCCTGCTCCTCAGATTCTGTGAACAGTTTATCGAAAATACCCAGCGCCTTGATCAAACTCGGACGCTTATGGCGGACGGCGTTCTCGGTAGACAAGACGTCAAGCATTGAGGGCTCAGTCTCAAAGACGTACTCGTCATAAGGCAACAATTCCTCGTAAAGTGTCCCTCCGATTGGCAGCCCCGAGATCTCGTGAAATTCTTCCAAAGAAATTGAAACTTCACGATCCCCCAAGAGAAAAGTGTTGGTGGGAAGATTCCACTGGTTCAGGAAGGCCTTAACCCACCAGACGTGGGGAGACTTGTAGTGGAAGAGGGATGCATATATCGCCTGATAAAGCCCAACCTTCTGCAGTCGCACGCGATGGGCGGACATGATATATCGAGCCCAAAGGAGATAGCCCGTAGGGTGTCGAGGGGTAAGCCCTATCTTATAAATCTGCCCCCACGGTTAGGCCTCACCCTGGCAGATACGGCGTCCCAGAATATTTATGGCCGGTATCGGATAGTTTGGGATACCGGTCGTCGAAGGCTCGAGCCGTCCCATCGGGGTCCAATTCGGCATCTCCACAGCGAAGACAGCCCCTCGAGGATCCATCGGCAGGAACGGAAAGGTAGGCTCCGTCGGTATTTCGCAAAGAAAACTCCGGCGAACCCGGATGATATGACTGTACCAGGTCCCCCACAGAAGTAGATTGGTGCGATTCGGGTCGTGAGCCCTGATCATTGCCATCACCTCCTCGTCAGATGGCGATTGGGGAAAAGCGGCTTCCGAGCGGGTGGAAGGGAAATACGGAACAGACGTCATTGCACCTGTAATAAAATAAGGGGAAACTGTTAAGGCGAAGCCAACAGTGATTATAGATATATATACAAGGAAAAAGACAGCGACAGAAGACTCATTTTATGGGACCACTGGTTACAAAACATATGGGTCCCACAAAATCAGGATGGCGGCTGGCTAATGATGAAGCAAAGCAATTATAATGAGACAAAAGGAACATTCTCATTAAATAAGCAGTGGATTTCAAATGACCCTACACATTCCCCTAAAAAGAAATCCATCTTGGACTCTGTGACAAATCAAACAGAATCAAAGGAATTAAATTCCTAGAAAGAAACATTGCAAACTGCTTCTTCTTAGATGTGAGGAAGACAACTCAGGGCAAGAAAACCCCAAGAAGCTTTCTGGGAAGAACTAAGTTCTTCATAGGAATTAAATTCCTTGTTAAAAAAGGGGGAATTAAATTCCCGGAGAAATTTTTCAGAGCCAAAGCTTTTGAGGTGGAATTAGATTCCATGGAAAAGACAACCGCCACCGTTAGATCAGAGAGACCCTAAAGGGTCTGTTGATTGAAGGTTGAATAGTTTTTCTCTTTATTTTAAAGAACTTAAGAAAAATGGGTTCTTGTTTAAAGGGAAAACCCTTGGTGTGGATTTACAATCCAGTGAAAGGTTTCTGTGAAGGTTCTTCGATCGTTTAAAGATCATTACCTGAAGAAAGGATCTTTTTGAACAGAGTTAAACTCTGGAAAATTTGCAAGGCAGAGAACTAAGCTCTGGAAAGGAGAATTAAATTCTCAAAATGAAAAATTTTGCAAGGAAGAAGATGAAAGAGTGGAGGCGTTTTTGAAGAGACCCCTGCATTTATAGGATGTGATGAAAACGCTTCATCTCCCCGATTCCCTAGATGGATCCAACGGTCACAAAAGTGACAGCGTTGAACTCACGTGCAGACACGTGAGAGCAACGCTGTGGGGGCATTTGTTTCCTGATTAAAAATCAGGAATTACCTCAATGAGGTATCACATGTTCACATGTGACCAATGGTCACGTGATGACACGTGATGGATAAAACCCCATCAAACAGAAATGATAACAAACGGCCGAAAGATGGGTCAACTGGGGTCACGTGCTCACACGTGACCAAGGGTCACGTGCCAACACACGACAAGCTTTGAAAAGCCTTACAGCTTAATAGAATTCAATTCTAAAAATCGGGAATTACCTCAATGAGGTATCGCGTGCTCACACGTGACCAATGGTCACGTGTTGACACGTGACGATCAAAACAGACACCAAATAACAAACGGCTGAAGGAAATACCTCAATGAGGTGTTACGTGCTCACACGTGACCAATGATCACGTGTTGACACTTGATGGTTAAAGCTGAAGCGTAAGTAAACGCTGAGAAAATGACTCAATTGGGGGTCACGTGCTCACACGTGACCAAGGGTCACGTATCAGCACGTGACTGACTTCGAAAGCCTTACAGTTAATAGAATTAAATTCTAAAAGCTTCTAAATCTCTTTCCAAATGAAAAAGGATTATGGGGACCGTTGGATTAAAGATCCAAGGGTGATTAAAAATCACCAATTTATGGAAAGATTTTAGACAAGGAAAAATTTCCCTAAAAATCTCACCAGAAATAACAAACAGAATATCTTTGGATTTAAAATCCAACGGTGAATAAAATTCACTGTATGATCTAAAGGCTCATATTAATTATGAAAACAAACAAAATCTTTCAATGAAAGATTTGCTAAACAAATTGATTCTTTTCCTCCTCCCATAAATAGGGGCTGAGAGAAGAGAAAGAAGGAGAATTTTGGAGATACAGTTTTGGAATCTTGAAATTTCAGAGAGAAAAGAAAGGAGAATTTAATTCTCAACAAAGAAAACCCTAGGTGAGAAAGGGAAAAAGTATCAAAACTTCAAAAAAGAGAATTTAATTCTCAATCTAAGAGTTTAACTCTTCTGCAAAAAGAACTTAGTTCTGCCTCTGGTTGAAGATCTGCAAAGAGCACATCTCCCCATAAGTTGAGAATTTAATTATCATCGGGTTGAGATCCTGCCATGCAGATCCAAAACTTAGAGGGGGAAATGAGTTTAAAGAATTTATTTCTCCCAAAAACAAAATTAGGGTTTAACCCTATATGAGAATTTAATTATACCAAAATTACAGGAATTTAATTCCTTCAAGATGGACAGAACTAGGGTTTAACCCTAATTAAGAATTTAATTATCTCAAATTCATAGGAATTTAATTCCTCTAAAAGAAATTAGGGTTTAACCCTACAGAGAATTTAATTCTTAAAAATAACAGAGAACTCAAAAGATCTCCTTGCATGCAAAGACTAAGGTCACGTGTCCCCACGTGACCTTTGAAGAGATCCCCAGAAATAAGAAGGAATTAACTTTGAGGCAATGTCTCACGTGTTCCCACGTGACCTCCTAAACGACGAGAATTAAAGCAAAGGAAATGTTGGCTCTGGGCGCTCTCACGTGTTACCACGTGACCCCTAATAAATGCCTTAACAAATCAGTGCATGAATGCTTATCACGTGCTAACACGTGATGGTCAGAAAGTCAAAAAGTGTTTAACACTTATTTGCATAATAAAGTAAAGAAGATCTGTCCCCACCTTTGGGCGCCCTCACGTGTCCCCACGTGACCCCTTCTTCTCTAGTGTTTAACACTAATTCGAGAGTTTTATTTCAAGTGTTTAACACTGATTTGTCTTCTAGTGTTTAACACTATTGTTAGCCAAATTGGCTAATTTTCCAGAGGCAAAAGCCTCCCCTTCAACCGAATCTCAAAACTGAGTAAAATTCAGAGCTATAATGTTTGGTGCCCAGTCAAAGATAAAAATGTTACCAAAGCCCTCAAACTCTTGTTTAAGCACTGCTAAATGATGAGGGGCTGAACCCAGACAAATGTCTAATGGTCCAACAAAGGGCCAACATTTCAAACTTAATTGGATTTAGCCCAAATTGGCCATAAGTCCTCAATTCAGATTTAACTGAGCCCAAATGTGCTCATAATCTAATTAATTGATCTTAGTTCCAAATTGGACTACAGATCACTTAATCCACTTTGGTTCGAGGGTACATCTCTTCACTCCTCTGATATTTGTCGTTGTAATCCTTCAACGTCTTCAGAGAGGTGACGGGTCCCGACAACCAAACACTCTACGGACTGTGGGGTCCTTAAGCCCATGGACTATGATGTCCTTAACCTTGACTGTGATGTATTTAAACTCACGGACTATGATGTCCTTATCCTTGACTGTGGGGTTTTTAAACTCACGGACTATGACGTCCTTAACCTTGACTGTGGGGTCTTTAAACTCACGGACTATGATGTCCTTAACCTTGACTGTGGGGTCTTTAAACTCACGGACTATGATGTCCTTAACCTTGACTGTGGGGTCATTAAACTCACGGACTATGATGTCCTTAACCTTGACTGTGAGGTCTATAAACTCACGGACTTTGATGTCCTTAACCTTGACTGTGATGCCTTTAAACTCACGGACTATGATGACCTTAACCTTGACCGTGAAGTCTTTAAACTCACGGACTATGATGTCCTTAACCTGGAACACTATGTCCTTAAACTGGTATTGGACCACTATGTCCTTAAACTGGTAATCGACCGCAATGTCCCTAAACTAAACAATAGAGTTCAAATGCTCTTTTGTTGGATCTAAATGATCCTGTTAAGTTGATCTTAGTCTAAAATTAGACTAACGTGTCCTTAACAAACGTTGAGTTGATCTTAGTCTAAAATTAGACTAACGTATCCTTAACGAACGTTTAAGTTGATCTTAGTCTCAAATGAGACTAACGTATCTTTAAACCCAAACCCCCAAACCCAAATCTAAGAAAATACGGATTTGGACTAATCCACCTCCTACGGGCGACAACATAAATTAGTCTCCGTATACAATCCACGGGCAACCAAACACAAAACAAACACCCACAACACGAAGTGACCATCTGGAGAAGGAGAAAGTTGTTACCGCGATGCGGTAGCGTAATTAACTGCAGGGGCTTGCGTCTGCAGGGAAGAGCGTCCCCATAATAAAAAACCCCTCGACGAGGGGGAATCTGACGAAGTCTACTACAACGGCCGCATCCGTTTAAACCTTCGATACATGGTGTCATAAATCAACTTGGCATCTTCGGAGAGTTGGACGGATAGCACCAATTAGCATCTGCCCCCAGAATCAGGCAAGACGGTCAGTCTTTCCCGGTTTCCGGTGGTAAACAGCAGCCTCTCCTCAAAGCAAGGGGAATGATGGAGCTACCCCCGTAACTGAGCCAGTCCCATCTGCAAGACATGCTCGACGTCGCTACTGGCGCCGAGTGAGGAAAGCTGGGGGCAGTTCCCCTTCTGGATTGACTCCACCAGCTCCGATGGTTGAAGTCGATGCTGCTGTTCCAACTGGGAACAGCTTTGAACCACTCAAGAGGGTCCGCAAGAATTCTCCGACTGGTGTATTGAAAAGATCACCTCCACATGTGGAGAATGTTACAAAGTCGAAGCCGGAGCAGCCCCCTCAACGGCTGTCTTCCAAAATCCACAAGGTCTGATGGAGAGTCCAGGATTCTGTGATCGACAAGGATTACTCCCGCCAACCAAAGAAGATGAAGGTTCGGCAAGAGGAGGACCATCCCTATGTCATGTTATGCAAAGTATCGTTTGCTCAGGTGCCTACTGCAACAGGCCCCTCAACTTCAATCATCTATAAAAAGAGGAGGGCGGGTAAGATCCCTATGCCTGCGATGAATCTCAAGGGCACTGAACCCAGATGCTCG
This sequence comes from Agapanthus africanus, assembly GCA_030015575.1. NCBI lineage: Eukaryota > Viridiplantae > Streptophyta > Magnoliopsida > Asparagales > Amaryllidaceae > Agapanthus > Agapanthus africanus. Next base: position 912,432,144 of record CM057337.1, read on the forward strand.
AAGTCTGGGGGCATGGTAGTGCATACTGTTTATATGGCTTCCGAAAAGGAGGAGAACCGTGCCTCTGGGAGTCATCGACCACTCACCCGATCGGTAACAAAAGCTCAGGAGCAACAACAGAAGCTCCAGGAGATGTTAATGAAGATGGTTGCACTCACGGGACATAAAGAAAGCCTCGAAGCATCGTTGGATCAGCGCCAGGAATAGGAAACCGATGCCGAGTTCCTCCGGAGGATGCTAGAAAAGAAAGATCAAGAGGCATCGGAACAAGCGGCCAATATAAAACAAATGGCGCTATTGTTCCAGGATATGGCGGGCATGATGATCCAGTCAGACTCTCCAGCCGAAGATCCGCCAATAATAATCGAAGATGATAGGGGGAAGACGTCAAACCCTCTTCCGGCATTTTCAGTAGCAAAGGAGGAAACAATCTCGAAAGCTGCGCTCGATGATTATATAGCTCAACAGATACGAGCTCTTCAAGCGAACGAAGTTGCTGGCCAAGTTGTCAGAACTGGGCGACCATATCCCAGCTGGTACGATCAGATTAAGTACCCGCTAGGATACACAATCCTTAAATTTCATGTATATAGGGGGACAGGAAACCCCCACCAGCATGTCGCCTAGTTCAGGGCTCTTTGCGGTAACACTGGAGGTGACGATAAGCTACTGCTTCGCCAATTTGTCGGCAGCTTCGCGGAGACGGCATACGAATGGTATTCAGAGCTTCCCAACGATTCCGTCAAAACTTTTACGAATATGGAGTTTCTATTCACCCAGTGTTTCGCAAGCGCTAGCGAACGCACCCCAATCACGGCATTGATCAATGCCAGGGTGAAGCCTAGAGAAACATGGGTTCAGTACGTGATACGGTGGCGGAACCTATGGTCGAAGTGCGAACAGCACATAGAAGAGGCTCCTGCAGTAGGCATGTTTATGGGAACTCTCGATCCGCAGGCAACCATCTCCAAATTTATGATGTTCTTCAAGCCGACCACTTTCCAGGTTTTGATCGACAAGCTGGCCCAAATGGACCAGATGGGCCATAGGCCTTCCTCTTCAAAGACGGAGCCTCGGAATGAAAAGGGGAAGGGAAAGCGACCTTTGTCGCCAATGCTCAGCAACAACCGAGTGGTCCAAAACAAACTGATCGCCAAAACGACAGACAACGATTTATCAACGAAAAGTTAAAGCGTCCTTACTCATTCCCTTGGGATAAAACAAGGAGACTGTTCGAACTGGCGGTGTGCAACAGGCTCATCACTCTACTAGATCCGAGACGCCCACTGCAGCCAGGTGACGTCAACAATCTTAATTATTGCTCCTACCACCGAGTAATAGGCCATCCAATCGAATCTTCGTCTTTAAAGGCTGGATTGATGACCAATACTAACAGGGCAAATTCACACTGTCTGAGAATTGGAAAGTAAGCCCGCCCCAGCCGCACGCTCCTAGAAAGGTAGATACGCCGGAGGCATCATGCTCATTTATATAAGAAGCTCCATGGGAGGTCGCTCTTTCAGCCAAAACAAAAAGAATGCTGAAGGATCACCAAACATACCCGGCGATCAGGTGGAAACGTTCGCTGGAGCCCGAAGTCATTGAGGGAATGCTGAAGCCGCGCCCGACGCCAAGAATTGGTAGCGATAGTCAAAACGCCCATGCCCAGCCGTCAAAATCTTCAAAGAAGAATTAGAAGACCAAAAAGCCCGTGAAGCCTGATGACAAGCGCACGGACCTGCAAAAACACATTGACGCGCTGAAGGAATACAACCAGAAGGCGCGAACCCCGGTCACACTCCAAGAGTTTCTCAACCACATCCTTGAAAACAGAGATGGCAACAAAGATGAGGGAGAAGACTCGTCAGATGAATCTGAGGATTATGTGGCGAGCTGCTACGTGATCTCTCACTCGTCAATAGATGGTGAAGAAGCTTCTGATGCAGAGAAATTGGGGGCAGATCCCGAACCGAAACCCTTGGAACCGTCTGACGAGATGATCGATCTGCTACTGAACACAGCCCGTCAGAAAAGTAAAGCCGATCAGGAGCGCGAAATGGCCATATTCGAAAAAGCCATACGCCGGTGACTGGACGAAAGGGTTAAAACACTCCCACCAGATCAAAGTACATCCGCCGCAAACAAAAGAAACTTAAGACGAGAAAACAGTTCGCCAAAACCATGTCAATGGGAATGAAGCTGCCACCCTCCGAAGGAAACACTCCCGGTGGGATACACCTTGACGGAAAGGATGTACATCCAAATTACTGCTTATACCATCAGAGGATCGCGCACCCTACTGAAGAGTGCAACACCTATAAAAACTGGTGGCAGGGATATGTCGCCCACCGACAACATTTCAAGAGGATAAAGCGTGAAGCTCGTCGACAGCGAAAAAATGCGACAGATGAGCACAAAAGAGCTGTCGGTAACTGTCACATGGTCGATTTTGGGATATCACAAGTTCTTACCTTCGGGAGTGATTCTGATGAAGAGATAGCCATCGGCCCTCTCTTCAAAGAACCCACCTCCAAAGCAGAAGAGACGAAAACCTGCGAGAATATTCAGCTGTGTAATCGTACGCTACCCGAAAAGAATCTCGGACCCACAAATAAGGGGACGAACAAAAAAGATAAAGGGAAGGAAAAAGACCCTGAGGATATCACTTTCGATGATCGAGTCGTCGAGGAGTTGGCAGCCAAGGACCCGCCAAAGAAAAACAAGGTGGATTACAACGTTCTGGCATACCCGAGGAAGATACCCTTGCAACTGAGCATTCTCGATGCCCTTCTGATATCTAAAGAGGCGAGAGGTTCTTTGATCAAGGCACTACAAGAGCCCGAGCAGTTCCAAGCTTTCCTGGCCGAAGAAAAGATGAAGGACGAGCTAGAAGAAGTACACACCGCTGACGTCACTTTCGGCGATGAATATCTCCTCTTCGGGACGTGCGAGCACAACCTTCCCCTGTATGTCACCGGATACTGCCATGACATCAAGATAGGGAAGATCTTAGTTGATAACGGGTCCTCTGTCAACCTTCTCAACGTGAGAGTGCTAAAAGAAATCTGCATAAGCGTTCAACACCTCGCTCGGGATAAAATGTAACGTTTTAAAATAAATAAATAAAATCGTTTAGGTGAATTTTCTTATAATCGGTAAAATAAACCGTATTTTCCGTAAAACTTAACTATAATTATTTTTTTTGATATAGATTTAAATACGCCTATTTTAACTATACAATTGCTAGTAATTGATATTATTTAGTCACTTATAAATTTCTAGTCTACCTAAATATTTTTCCTTAATTAATTATTTTAATTATTATTATAAGCTTTTAATTATACATTTAATTAGTGTAAATTACAAATTTAAATGGGTTAATTATATAAATGTGAACCATGAACACATAAAAACAAGTTTGTAACATGCTCATTTTGTTTTAATATGTCTTCATAATTCTAGAGATTTCTATGGGAAAATTTAATTAGAAAAGAAAATAAATGAAATAATTAAGGAAAAGACTTATTAGATGTACTAATGAGGGAAGTTTTTACACACACCTACCCACCCACACCCCACTCTTTCTCCCTCTCCCATGTTGGCTGAGCCTTTATGGCAGCCCCAAATATTTCCCCACTTCCCCTCTCGTTTCACTTTAAAATTATTAGAAATAGAAAAGAATAAAAAGGGAGTTAAAAGATGTATTAATTGAGAAGCTTCCACACAAAACCACACACTTCTCTCTCTCTCTCTTCCCTTTCTCATATCCTGGCTGAAAATGAGCAGCCCCCATTCCCCAATTCTCCATCTCTTTTTCCTTTCAAAAATCCTCAAAATTCCAAAATAAAATCAACACTAATTCTAGCAACTTCTTCATTAAAATTCCTTGATCAAAAGCAAAGCATGAATCTTGAGAAAGAGATCACTTTGGGAGGCCAAGAAATCTTAAGTTTGCAAGTTGATCTCAAAACTTGTTGAGGTATAATCCTAACCCATGTTTAAAATTGTGCTAAAGTACTCTAATCCAGCCTAATTAGGAGTTTAAATTATGGTTTTAATATTTAGATTTAAAATTCAAGAAAGGGGTTATGACTTTAAGTTAGGGTTTTTAGCACATCATCAAGGTTTCCATGAGTGGTTTAACATTTTAAAATATGCAAAATCTAATTTGCTTGTTAATTTGTAAAGTGTTACTTTAAAATTGTTAAAATTAGGAAATTTTGCAAACTAGATTTTTAGGATTTGATTAAATTGGTGATATAAAATTTATGTAATGGTTTGTATGGCATAATTAAGATATTAAGTTATCATCTTGGTCACCAGAATTGTTAAAACATCAAGATTTGTATTAAAACGGGTAATGGTCGCTTACTAGTTTTTTAAAAATAAATCGATTTAAATTAAGCTTGAGATTTTGATAAATTATAACCTATTTTATATAATATATAGAGTGTTGTGAGTGCGCAATTGATGCGATTTGGGTTTTAGGCTTGGTGTTTTCACGTATAATGACCCTAGTTGTTATTTGTGGTGTTGTCGCGAACGCGTTTTGTGCACCAGGTGCGTGCGCGTTTAATTAGCGCACGTTGTTTGACTTGTGTCGTTTGCGTCTGTGACTAATTGTGTATTATCCTTTTTATTCTTTGTGTGCGATCCTAGGGTCGGGTGCAGAGGTGTCGGACGCGGCGCGGAAAGACAAACAGAGATTGGATCAGTTTAGCCGAGACGTCCCGGTGAGTAGATGTATACATCTATGGGGGAATCGTCTGGATGGCGCGAGGCGCCCGACAGTAGGGTTACTTGTAGTAATTTCATTTATATGCGTAGTTTCCTAGTTAGTAGTCTCGTTGCATTGCATAGTTATAATTATATATAAATGTGATATCATTTCATAGGACATTTGCACCATTACCATTGGTTCCTGCCGCACGTGCACTATATGCGAACACACCCGCCATTGGTAATTGCTATGTCACGAGCACTATAGAACCTGCTTAGATTAGTATTGAAAACATTTGCATCATACATGATACTTAAACTGGTAGTGGTATATTCATTTATCAAGATTGATACATAAGATGGCTAGTAACTTATATATACATAATAGCATCATACGTCATACATAGTTTTGTTCGTACATTGCATAGCATATACTATCATATTATAGATATCCATCATTATCGATATGCTTACACTTGGTGATTTCTTCTTGAGAATTCAGTATTTATGAGATTTCTGGATTTTGGGGGAAAACCACAAGAATTTATAAACTTATTATTTTTTTAAAAGAAAGTTGCGGTTTTCTTGTGATGTATGTGTCGTCCACCATGAGTTTTCATGTTTTATGTTGGATTTCGAGACCCGATTCGAGAAGTGGATGAACCGTCTCGGGTACATGGTGGGCCTGGTACGGTACCCTGGGGCAAGAAGCTCGAGTTGTAGACGATGAGCCTAGCAGGGGCAGACTACCTACCGGTGATGTCTGGCGCGGCGAATATCCGGAGGATACCGACCGTTGTCGTGAGATTTGATCATATGGGCCGATCCAGACTGACGGAGCCCGAGATATTGAGACTTTGAGATATTAGACATTGAGATGTATATGTTTTGTGTCGATGCTTGACACGGATTTCTGTTGATTTCATTGATATTACCTCAGTTATTTCACAAGAGTTTTTCTAAGATAAAAATAAGGATTTTCTCACACTAAACATACTCCGGTTCATGTTGATTATGCATTCACGTTGCATACATGTTAGTGCATTGCATCATATTAGTACATGCGTAGGTTGTGGTGCATTTACGTGCATGCTTACGATAGCCTTTTAGATGTTACTTACTACTCACGAGTTGGCAACTCACCCCCGTTGTGCCACAGTATCTTGCAGGTTTGACCCGTCAGCGCAGTAGCGGCGGGC